>PVHT021183693.1:45832651-45976794 GCA_004024745.2 Catagonus wagneri | reverse complement strand
GGGGGTGTGGAGAAAAGGGAACCCTCCTGCACTGTTGGTGGGAATGTAGGCTGGTGCAGCCACTATGGAAGACAGTGTGGAGGTACCTTAGAAAACTCTACCTAGAATTACCATATGACCCAGCAATCCCACTCTTGGGCATATATCCAGACAAAAATTTCCTGGAGAAAGACACTTGCACACGCATGTTCACTGCAGCGCTATTCACAATAGCCAAGACATGGAAACAACCCAAATGTCCATCAACAGATGACTGGATTAGGAAGATGTGGTATATATACATGATGGAATACTATTCAGCCATAAAAAAAGGATAAAATAATGTCATTTGCAGCAACATGGATGGTATTAGAAACTCTCATACTGAATGAAGCAAGTCAGAAGGAGAAAGACAGATGCCATATGAAATCTCTTATAACTGGAGTCTAAAACACTGTGCAAATGAACATCTCAACAGAAAAGAAAATCACGAACTTGCGGAGCAGACTTGTGGTTGCCAAAGGGGTGGGGGAGGGGGTGGGATGGAATGGGGACAACTAGTGCTTTAATGATGGAAAAGCAAGGAGATCCAACTGTATAGCATGGGGAACTATGTCTAATCACATGTGACAAATCCATACATGTACATGTAACCGGGTCACCACACGGTGCAGTTGGAAAATCTGACAGAAATCTGTAAACCAGCTATAATGCAAAACAATAAAAAATAAATAAAAGTAAAAAATAAAAAAATAAAGCTGAAAATCCCCTTCCAATATTCCTTATCCCACATCTCTGCTTTATCTAAATCAGTAGAACTCATCATATAACATACCCTGTGTTTTACTTATTTTATTTTCTTCCCATTTCCTCATGCTAAAATACAAACCTAAGGAGAGAAATAAGTTGGATCTGATTTGTTCACTGATGTGTTTTTTCTTTTTACAAAAGTGGTGGGCACAGATTATATTTTAGTATTATTGCTGAATGAGTGAAGGAATAAAAAATGCAAAGAGAAAATCAGTAGGAAAGAAAATATTTTCTGCTTATGGTATTGGAAAATGGTATTTGAACTGCACCTTGAGAGTGGGCAGGTAAGATGAAGAGAAGGGTTTTCTAAGCAGTAACACCTGAATGAAGTCATACTGATGGAAAAGTGTTCAAGAAACACTAAGTCTCTCAGTTGGATTGTAGTGTTAACTAAATATGCAGAGCAGGAAAAAAGCATAAGTTGCTAAAGCTAGGCTCAGGCTAGAGAATAGACTATTCCAAGTGCAGGATAAAGCAAACCAAAATAAATTTTATTTTGAGGGAAGCGAGGTGCAGACCTGAAGTGTCACTGTTCAAGTTGTATCCTAGAAGGCTAATTTTGGAATGTCGTCCACAGGACTTAATAGAGAGGGGAGACTAGAGTGTTTGAGAGAAATTAGAAATCTCTTTCAAGAGATGATGAGTCATGGACAACGCGGTGGTGATGAATGTAGAGAGAAGGGCTGTAAGATAGATTGTCCTGTAAAAGTGTATTGACCTCTAGAGTACAAGCATATATTTTGCAGGGGGTTTGGAAGAACTGATCTCTTAATTACCCATTAACCCTGAATCAACACAGTGCTTTATTCATCTTTCTAATATTGTCTGGATTTTAAAACACTAAGCAGGTTTAATTTTTTTCTGCTTGACTTCATCAGCCAGAAATACTCTATGGTACACTGTAGGTAGAGAGTGTTTATCACAGCTTAGTGTCCTGTCATTTTGAGCCTATTTAATAGCAAGAGCACAAATAGAACATCTGCCGATGAGCGTGATCCTGATTCCAGCATCAGCTGTAATTGCAGCTAGTGTAGAGTAGGGACAAGAGTCCTTAATGTGAGGGTGGGAACCAGGACAGGCATGGCACAGCTGGGGCTCTTTCCACGCCTACTTGGTCATGGATCATCTGTCCTCAGGCAATGCAGAGGTCAAAACTGAATGGTGCTGGATATGGTGTTGGGAGCCCCAGGATTCCAATATTGAAATTTATTTTACACACTGATGAACAAAATCCTAAAATGCTATCTTTTATAGAACACAGCATCTATAAAGAAGTGGTGGGGGAAGAAAAGAGACAAGGTTCTATTACTTTGTTCTCAATGATATTGGCCACAATGAATTAACTTATTCAAGAAAACAGACAAAATGTTATGTGCTCATCTTCTTGTCAAGTGCTTAAATTAGAGATTCAATATATAGCATCTGTCCATGGACACTTAGAGGAGAGTAGGTGAAAGAGAAATAGGGAGATTTATAATTCAGTAACAGAAGTCTTGCGAACCATGTAACTGCAGAGGAAGGGGTATCCAGCTTTACCTGGGAAACTTCATAGGTTTGAAAACATTTGAGTTGAACTTGAGGTGTTGGCAGAGCTCTTACATGTAGGGAGAAAGGAGTGGGCATTCCAAGCAGAAGTAACATTTGTGAAGATGGATTGAGCACAAAAGTGCATGGCATCTTCAGAAAATAGAGTGCACAGTATGTATGTAGCTCAAATGCTTAGAATTCCTGGTGATAAGAGAAGAATTTTAAAAGATTTTTGGGAAATAGATGAACAAGGGTTGATAAAAAATGGACTCAGGATAAATGGGGAGGGAAGATCTCTGAGATTTGGTTTCACTTTGTGCAATTGCATTAGTGTTACGTGCTTATGAGAAATCAAATTCCTTAAACATCTGACTTTGGGTTACTTTAGAAGGAATCACAGCTTGTTCCTTGAAACACACAAGAAAGTCTTGCTTCGTTATTAATTATACCAACTTCTACTATATCGGAGGTAGAAAGGCACTTAGTGATCCTTGAATTGTATGGATGGGGGAACTGGCTCAGTGCTTTCCTCAGGGTCTCATAGCAAAAGAATTACAGTTTGAATCAGAACTCAGATCTCCTTAACTCCATAGATGTTGCTGTTTATATACTACACAATTTTAAAAGAAGTCTCCATTTATTTTTTGTCATGGTGAAACATATGGACATATATCACAATAGAAAGGTTGCTTTGGGTAAAAGATAAGAGCATAAAGCTGTTAAGAATCTAGAAGGTAACATTTTTGCCAATCTAATATACAAAGTAGTGACCTTGGGACTTGAGATTAAAATTGGTTTAGAAGTCTGAGGCATCAGAGCTGAACTATGAACAGGCTCCACATGAACTTAATGTGTCTTCTACCAGCACAAGATAGTGACAGAAAATAGATGAGGAAGGAGAACAGACGTTAGCTGTTTATCTTCACAAGTGAGACATGCACTGTCACAGGAACTAGGTCTGAACAAACAGAAGCACTGTTTATGATTCCTTGAGAAGAAAACTTGTACCTTTTAAATATTCTTCTATCTATCATTAGATCTTGGATATTAGTATGTGTGAGAGGGGAGGGGGGTTACTTAAGCATTATGCGGCAAACCAAAGAAGAATAAAATTGTAACATTTTACAGAATTTCTAGTCCACCTCCATCCATTTGGGGGCTGAGAAGTCTGAGATACAGGGGAGTAATGACTTGATTATTAACATATAACCATTTCATTTGAGAAAGCAATTACCTGTTTATCCTTCCTCTTGCAGCAGCTGCTTTTTGGAATAAGCAGTCGTTTCCAATCTCTTTAGAGGCGAGCCCAGAATAAAAGTTCTATTTCAGGACTCAACCCCAGACCAAGAATATGGCTAACCAGCTCCATTTATCTCATCCATCTGCAGCTTTCAGAGCCTGCCTGCCTCTTTGACAAGTACAACGGATAGGAGGAGAGGAAAAAGAAGAAAGGAAGGAGAGAGACAGAGATAACAGGACTGCATATGATATAATCCATCCCCATCCTATAGTCTTTCACTAGAAGGAAGAAATGCCCCAGTCAGAAAAGGATAGTTAGCTTTCATTTGGGTTGTGGCACCACTAGAGCTGGTTAGCTTACCAGGTTAGGGAGGAAGGCTAAAGACAAGTCACTTTCCTTTTCTGGACTTCAATCTATTCAGCTGAAAGATAAATGGTTTTCTATATAACAGCACTGGCTTTAAAATATGTTCACAAATTCTTTGATAGTCTTTCCTTCAAGAGCTGAACTTCCCTCTTCTTGAGTTTGGGCTGAACGTAGGGACTCATTTCTAACCAATGGATTATTGCAGAAGTAATAATATGTCACTTTGGAGACTGGTTCATAGATGGCACTGAGGCACGCTTTCTGTCTCTCTGTCTCTCCTATCTCCTCTTCTAATGTAACCAGTTGACGTGTCATGAGGATACTCAAGGAATCTTACAAGGAAGTCCCCATGTTAAAGGACTGAAGCTTCCTACCAACACCCACCTGCCTGAACGTGGAAATGAATCCTCTAGCCCCAGTCAAGCCTTCACATGACTGCAGCTCTGGCCAACACTTTGACAATAACCTCATAAGTAACTCTGAGCAAGAACAACCCAGCTAAGCCTCTCCCAAATTCTTGCCCCCCCCCCCCAAATGCAATGCAATCATTATTTGTGGTTTTAGGCTTCTATGGAGTAATTTGTTGTATAGCAATACAAAACAAACACTTTTTTTCTACTTTTTACCTTTTCAGAGACTGATTTCTTTTCGTAGTCTTCAGCATTTGAAGTCATATGAAATTGTGTTGTCTATTCTCTAATTTTTAGATATGAATGATTACAGTTAGACCATGTACTGCGGGAACTATCCCAGCATTCAGCAGATTAAGGAGCTTCTTTTGAACCTCTTATTTTCCCACAGATTTCTTTTATAATACATCATCATCGTCATCATCATCATCCCACTACCAAGCACATAGTTTACAGATATTACAGGTTCACATTTATCGTATAATTTTACCCTTACAATGATCCAATGAGGTAGACATTATGTTAGCCACATTTTATGTATGAGGAAATTGAGAACTTGAGAACAAAACTGTCTGAGAGAAAGTCACATAGTTTGTAGAACAATTATCACTCCAATTCAGGTCTTCTAACTCCAGTCGAATATTTTCTCCACTGTATCAAGAGCCCTTATAATATGTGACCATTCAGCTATACTCCCCAATACCTGACATCCAATCCACATTTTAGCTCTCAGTTCTGAGGTTTGGGAAATTATGCCTGTCATCCTTCTCTTTTTATTACTGAGGTTTGTGAATAAGTGAATGGTTTCATTAACCCTCGCCCCCTTTTTATTTCTAGTATTTTTATCCCCCCCCCGTTTTATTTCCTATTACTTCTTAAAAGTCATCTAATTGTTTTGCTGATGGCCAGGTTGTTACACCTTAAATACTCTCATATGCTGGATAATTGATCACAAGAATATAATAAATACTAGATTTCTGAACTTCTTTGGCTATCCAGTTGAGTAACTATTGAATTCTATGATTTTATTGTCTGCATTTGGTTTTTCTCATAGTTTATGTAATTTCAGAAGATATGAAAATAAGACTCAAATCCCAGTATTTGGCAATGAGTTTTAAGTTTTGCACTTTAAGGAAAAAATATTGTCTAGAATATTAGGATTTTTTAACCCCTTTACTCCAAATTTATAATACATCATTCAACTTTTTACTGAATCATTTGCAAATATTTTAAAGATCACTTGAGGCAGTTATCCTTTACAAGATTGTACATGTAAATCCTTTTGGGAGATTTAGAAGTGTAGAGTAAGCCAGTTTTTCAAAAGACAATGTCCAATTCTGGTTAAGAACAACCTGCCCAAGGTGTATCTCAAAGCATGGTCCTAAACTGCATATCAATTGCAAGCATGTGACATAGTTTTTGGATGTAGAAAAGTAACAATTTTTTATATATGACTTTGTGTCTCAAATGGAAAACAAATAAATACATATCAGGCTGTATCTTATTTTAAGTTTTTTTCAATATGGCAATGGAGTAGTAAGTGTTCATTGCCTAGAATAGTATAAAAATAGCCCATGAACTGAATTCAGAGTTTATTTGGAATTTTTCTGCTTTCTTCCCAGGAGCGCATTTCAAAGAACATTCCTGCTGTTTTTTTTTTTGTTTGTTTGTTTGTTTTTGGCTTTATAGGGCCACACCCAGGGCATACATAAGTTCCCAGGCTAGAGATCAAATCAGAGCTATTGCTGCTGCCAGCCTACACCACAACCACAGCAACACCAGATCCAAGCTGCATCTGTGACCTACACCACAGCTCACAGCCATGCCAGATCTTTAACTCAATGAGCAGGGCCAGGGATTGAACCTGCATCCTCGTGGATACTAGTAGGGATCTTAACCCATTTCACCACAATGGGAACTCCCACCATTTAAATATTTGTAATTGGTTTGGATTGCCCCCCCAAAAACAAACAAACTTATAAAATATTCTCTGAAGAATTTGGAGTATGTCAATAGTCTCCTTGCTACACGAGGACATAAAACTTCTTCTTTGTTCACCATTATAATTTATAACATAGATCAGGACTCCTTGCACCAATCTTCACCACCTCAAAGAGAGATTTTGTTATGATCAAAAGATATTTCACATTAGAGGAGTCATATAAAAATTCAGATTTTAATACTGAGAATCAAAATCATAGAACAAATGCGTAAATAGCAGCAGATGTCATAATACCCACACTGGCATGGGTCTCTTCCTTCATCTGAGCTTTAGTGTATTCAGTTTGAATTCCCTGTCTAGCTCTTCAGATAAATAGATTAAGTGATGCTTTCTAATGACCATGTTACATGCTCTGCTGTGTTGTAAATGTCTTCAATTCTTCTGAGGCTCCCTGAACATTCAAAGATGAAATGGCTCATTGGCAGATAGTTTGCGCATCACATTGTTAGAGAACTAACTAAAGTCACTGAATGGAAACGAACCAAATGCAGAAATTTTAGGAATGCTTCCTCTTAACTAACCAGAAGCTATATTTATTATGCATTCCTTCAACGATTGTTTTCTTTGGGGAACATTTAGATACAAGGTTTACATTTTTCTGTACATTACTTTTTTACACAGCTGTCTGACTTGACAATTTGGCAACTTGATATGGTGTGTTGGTAGTAAAGTCCTTCTATTTCTTCATTATTAAAGTGTGCAACACATCTCAGTTTGAAGCTCTCTTGCCTCTTTAGGCACTCTCAATAGCTCCTTCTACACACAGACAATGCTATGTATTCATCAAGTTCTATCTCATTCTTCTCTCTAGGAATGCGGGAAGGCTGTATTTTCCAGCCTTCTCTATAACTAGATCAGGAATTGTAGCTGGTTCCGGCTGATAAATTGCGAGAGCACTAAGTGTCATAATTAGTCTGACGTATAAAACAACAGGAAACAACACTTGTCAGATGGCAATGCTACAAAAAAGTAAGCCCCTATCCTGGACATATAACATATACAAGAACCAAGTCTTGTTATATGAAGATACTGAAACGTTGAGGTTATTTGTTAGCACAGCATGGTTTATGTAATTCTGATTAATACATATGATAGACTACAGCAATCCTACCAGATTCTAAATGTCAGTGCTTCCTGTTTCATATATTAGAAACACACTCTACTGACTGTTCATCTGTTCAACTGTCTCCTTATGCTGAGGCAACTCCAAGGGTTTAACTTGCCCTACATTTCCATTTATTGCCTGTAAACACCTCGTTAATAGAATGATTCATAGTGCTCCTTGGCGGGAGAAAATCAGAGCCTACAAGGGTGAAAAAGAAGTTAAAGAGATAAAAGTTAATGGTTCTTAAACTTTTTGTATATCAGAATCACCTGGGAAATTTATTCCAAGTGCATATCTGCTCCACTCAAGAGACCCCCATTTAATTAACACTGCATGGGCTTAAGAAATATGCCTTTTTCCTTCTTCCTTCCTTCCTTCCTTCCTTCCTTCCTTCCTTCCTTCCTTCCTCACTTTCTTTTTTCTTTTTATGGCTGTACCTGCAGCGTATGGAAGATCCCAGGTCAGGGGTCAAATGGGAGCAGCAGCTAAGGCCAGTGCCACAGACACAATAACACAGGATCCAAGCTGCCTCTGTGACCTATGCCAGAACTTGTGGCAACACCGGGTCCTTAACACACTGAATGAAACCAGGGATAGAACCCGCATCCTCACAGAGACAGCATCAAATTCTTGTCCCACTGAGCCATAATAAGAACTCCAAGAAATATTTTTAAGATGAAATCAAAATGGTTCTGATGTGGATGCATAAAGGAATGCACTTTGAGAAGCCTTAGACTAGACTCTAATCAAAATTCACCTCCTATAGCCTGAATAGTATAAAAAACATAGGAAAGGTTTGAAAGAATTTCCATAGGTAGTTTTTGACCCATGGAATATGCTATCTGAATTATCAAGGTAGAAGTGTTAAAACGCAGACTCCTGGACAATATCCAGGGCCTAATAAATCAATGCCTCTTGGAGCTCTTGCCGTGTGCAGTAGAAAAGAATCCGACCAGGAACCATGAGGTTGCGAGTTCAATCCCTGGCCTTGCTCAGTGGGTTAATGGTCCAGCATTGCTCTGAGCTGTGGTGTAGGTGGCAGAGGTGGCTCGAATCTGGCATCACTGTGGCTGTGGCGTAGGACAGCTCCAATTAGAGCCCTAGCCTGGGAACTTCCATATGCATCCCTAAAAAAAAAAAGGGAAAAAAGAAAAAACAAAAAATCAGTGCCTCTTGGGGAGGGGATTTACCTAAGATGGTCACTTGAAAGATGCTCCCCAAACAATTTCTAAAGACAAAAAAGCTTAAAACCAGTGCCATGGGGATTGTCTGTCCTTCTGCATACATCTTATGATTAGATCAATTTATTATTCATGACTTTTTCATGAACATTAGTTCAGGAACATTAGTTTTACCAGCCACCTCAAATCTTCACACTGGAAGTGAATGTATTATTACTAGAGTTTTTACTAGTTGTAAGAGGAAATAATTGGAACCTGCCACGTAAATCAGAGCTTCTGAAAGATTAAATTTGATTTTCAAGCTAAATGGTGAACATATTTTTATTTTCCATTAAGAAAAATACGAATTATTTATTTTGGGGAGAATTATAATACTATTATAGAGTCTAGAAGACAAAAAAATGATTCTACTTTTTAAATGCTTAAATGTTGTAATATTTTAAAATGATAAAATATACAAAATCATAATATGACAAGGCCAAATGATGTATCAGACACTTGACATGACATTTAATTAGCTGTGTGTGGATTTATGTTACTAGCCTTTTTGAGTTGAATGTATAATGATTCAAATTAAATAGTTTCAAAGTAGGAGGCTCTGTCACAGAAATACTTCCACTTGAGTCTTACAAGAGCAGTTCGAGAACTGGCACTGGATCAGATGTCAGAAGCCTAGATTAGAGGTCCAACCCTATCACTAAATTGCCTGTGTCATTAAAAAAAAAATCACTTGATCTGGATATGTTCCTGTTCTGTACTCCATTTGGGCTTAAAAAAAAATGATGTGGTGAAAATCAATTTGTAAACCATAAATTGTTACGCAAATGAATGTTAATGACACCACAAGAGTGATTTCACTATGGGTATAAAACTGACCAATAATTATTGAGCACTTACAATGTGCCAGGTACTGTGCTATGAATTTACATGCATTATATCTTTTACTGATCACAAAGTTCCAATAATCTTACTAATATTATCTCCATTTTAGCCAACAGGAGATTGAGGTGCAGAGAGCCCATGGTCTAACAGAGTTAGGAGATAAGAAAGACCCATGTTCATCTCTACTTGACTTGAACCTTACTCCTAAATAGGCAATATTCCTATGTAAACGATGTCCATCTAACCTACAGTCATATCAGTTCAGTTATGAATATGCATGACCTATGAGGAAATTTTCTTCCTTTTCACCTCACTGAAATATATGGTACTGCAACCTACATTCAGCTGTAGCATGTTGGGTCAGAGAATAATGCCATAACCTCCTCGTTTGTCTCTGTAATGCCTCAAATTATGACTCTGTATCGCTTACATTGTACTTACATTGTCAGTGGAAATTGATACTGACCAAAATTTAGCTTTTGAAAACACTGTGATTATCTACTCATGATAAGAGCTCATGTTTAATTGTCCATGCCTCTGCCACTAGACTTTTCATTTATTTTCTTCACTAAATATGATTTAGAAATGACAAAAGTAATTTCTCAGTTTCTCCAAAGATATTGGGACATTGTGCCAATAAGGAATGAGACTGAGTATGGGTGAACAGGGTTCTCTCTCTTCTTGGGAGCAACTTACATTACCTTCTGTTTACAGATTTAGAGAGAAACTTCTGTCTTCAAGTGAAGACCTTTGAATTTACATAAAGAATGGATTAATCTTTTCAAAAGGAATGCAGTGTAGAACATGAGTTGTGCTCAGTCATTTCCTGCTGGATATTCAGGTAGGCCTGTCATTTCCTAATTACAAGTTCCACGGTGAGTCCCATTTACTTTGGAGGGCCATATTCCTTCCTCTTGTTTCATCAGGGAAAGGAGCTAATTGTTTCTTGTTTCACCAGTGAATTCTGTATTTCTCTTCAAGAGGAGTAGTAGGATGAAAATTCTGGCTTCTTGGGAGTTCCCGTCGTGGCTCAGTGGTTAAGGAATCTGACTAGGAACCATGAGGTTGCGGCTTCAATCCCTGGCCTTGCTCAGTGGGGTAAGGATCCGGTGATGCCACGGGCTGTGGTGTAGGTCGCAGACGTGGCTCGGATCCCGTGTTGCTGTGGCTGTGGCGTAGGCCATTGGCTATAGCTCTGATTAGACCCCTAGCCTGGAAACCTCCATATGCCTCAGGTGCAGCCCTAGAAAAGGCAAAAAGACAAAAAAAAAAAAATCTGGCTTCTTTCTCCATCTCTCATTCACTATGGTGACTTAGAAAGGATGATGGCCTTGGGCCGTAGCTCTCTAGCAGCCAGGGCTTCTGGAGGAAGGAGAATGCTCATGTCTGGTATGGTCTTTGGCTCCTTTTCCTCTGCTCCTTTCAAATTGGCAAATTGTGTTTCTAATTTTCTTACAGTAAGCACACCAGGCAGGGATTCTTTATAGAGTAAATGGAAGGCACACTATTTTCTAGATTTTTGTCCTTCATGGAGTGTTGGGTCAGGCCGGCCCTATTCTGAGTTTCTGGATGTTTTCAGTTTGGGGAGGGGATAAATATCTTCCATTATTTCCCTAGGGTCAGTCTGTATCGCCAGGGTTATTTCAGTCCTATATGACCCATGTTCTTTGGGTGAATACTTTAGTTTTAAAATTTCAAACTAATGGCCCTCTAGTTGTACATGTGCTCATATGTGTTGGTTTGTTCTTTTCTGTTTTTTTCCTTTTTTTTTTTTAAGTTACAGCCATCCCATAATTGACAGATTACATAAAAATCGGACTTTTAGATCACTTCGAAAAACTGGACAATCTTCCAACACTAAGCCTAAATCAGTGACAACAATCAAGACGTAGCTGAGTAGAGGATGCTCCATTTTGAAAATATTTATATATTCTCTTTAATTATCTGCAAGTTCAGTCTTCTCCATTATCTTCCTGGAGTGGAAATCTAGTGTGATGTACCTTTTACAATGACATTAAAATGTTTAGAATAAAGAAATGCTTATCTGTAGCTATGTACCCATACACATGGGTGATGCAGAGTATTTGTATTATGCTTATATCCCCTATATTCTTTTCTTTCTTTCTTTTCTGTTTTTCTTTCTCTTTCTCTTCCTTTCTTTCTTTTCTTCCTTCCTTTCTTCCTCTCTTTCTTTCTTTCATCCCTGTAGGCACTCGAATTGATGATCCACTCTCAGAATTCTGAATGAAAAGAAGGGGTTGATGGACTAAACTCTACCCAAAACCCCTACATTTGGTGAATTCATCAGCTGTCATGGCTAAAAATATAAAGAGATTTTTGTGTAAACCTTCATTCCATTTGAGACTTCTCTTGTTCCCTTTTGGTCACTTCCCAGTCTCTCCTAGAATATATTAGAAAGAAATGAAAGAGAATTTTCAGTTTCCTAATACCCAAACAAAATCTCAATCTTCTTAAAGGAGATACTCTTCAGTGAAGAATTTAAGAGCCATAACAGATAGAAGGGAGAGAGAGAAGTAAAAATTTGTTAGTACAAATGAAATCACACAAAAATATAACTTTATTGATGCTAACAACTTTAGGCAGCTTGGAGAACACTACTTTACAGTGAGACAGAGAACACTATGTATCCCTGGGTGGGTGTATTTGGTTCTTCCTCAGAAAATACGCTGGAGGTTTACTGTTGAGCTTAGTCCTACAGTTTCCACCAGAACCAACTTTCTATAATGCTCCCTTGAGATATACATACCCTGTAAATGTCATAGCCCAAGTATACCTGACCGACTTAAAACATGAGGTTGGCCAACAAACTCAAAGGAAACACATTGAAATTCTTGCTCCATTTAAAACCATTGGGTAAGAGAGAGGATTACACTATAGGCAGCTTGCACATACTGACCTTCTAGGGCCCAAGAAGAGTGTGCTCTTCTGAGGCCATTAGAGGCAATAAATCTGGATTCAGGTCCTTCGGCTCTTTTGTCTCCTAGAAATAAATAGTTTTTAAAAATCAATAAAGGGGACAGAATCTGATAGTCCACTAGATGATAAAAATGTCGATTATTCCCACAGGTTCATAACACAAAATGGGTTGGTAGAAATAGCAGCCACCACCCACCACATGGTAATTATAGGATATAAAAGTCATTGTTATTGGATAAGTCCGTGAAATGGTGAAGAGCAAGGGCTGAGATCTGGGGAGCAGGGGGTTCCAATCTGGTGCCATTTTGTATCCATTGAGTTTCTGACTCTTGGGGTACAGGCTTACAGAGGTGTGTCTCCCACTGGGGCTGGGTATGAATCTCTGCCCGGCTCTTGCTCCTAAGGTGACTCTCTCCTTCACAGTAGGTGACACAACAGCGACAGGCTGCAGAGGGCTTCCCTTTGTGCTTGGACATGGTGTCTGGAGCTGGGGAGGCACTAGCAGCCCTCCCTGAGCCCTGGAGTTCTGGGGGCTCTTTCAAACGACTTCTCCTCCTTTGAACATGGTCCAGACTGATGTCAGATTGGGAAGAGCAGCTCTCATTCCAACCAGAGCTGGCACTCAGACTTCTCAGGGGAAGAGCTAATCTCAAGGCCTTCCAGAATTTGGAGCCAGAATGTTTGGACTTTTCTCCTTTCCAGCTCACAAAAGACACAGACTCCTTCAGCTGTAGGATGCTTGGGTGTGGATGCTCAAGGGGACGATACTCAACCACAATGAGCTTGGTGGCAATGGAGTTCTGGCACATGACACCCAGCTTGAACTCCAGCATGCTGATGCTCTTTTCTGTCACATAGTCTGGGCTCAGGACAACAATCATTCTCCGGCTCCTTTGAATGAAGTCAAAAACTGCTTCCACTGTATCTACAGAAAATGGAAAGATAGGACAATGCCTAGTGTAAACTTATATGTTTCAGTTCCTTGTTGACAATGCTACGAAGGACAGGCAATGAACACTTGAGAATATAAGATTTAAGTGTTAATTTACTCAGGTAAGGAATCTCATCTATAGCACTCTTACTAATGGTTGAAAATAGCTGTTACATTTAAGGATGAGGAATTAATGACCACTAAAAGCAGCTAATTTCAGCTCTGGTCAAAAGCATTTTTTTGCTTGTATTAAAATGGTCTTTCCTTACAATTTTATCTGGTGGTCTTAGGTCTGACATTTTTAATTGTCTAAAATATTTCATAAGTCGAGTAATCTCATTGTATTTTCTTCTCATCTCTAGATTAAATAACTACCTGATTTATTTCTTCTCTTCCATATGACACAGTGTCAAGTTTCTTCCCCATTTTTACCATTTTTTTCTGAATAACTTTCAGTTTATATGTGTTTCTTCTAAGAGTAATAATCTGAATAGGACTGAGCACAGTGTTCTAGACACAGTCTAATCAGCAAGGATCAATAGGAAATACTACTTCCTAAGATCCACATAGTTGCAGTTCTTAATACTTAAAATTTTTGGACAAATCAGACAGTTCACAGTATTGACCATGTTGTCAACCAAAATTCTCCTTCTTATTTTTTTTTTTTTAGTGTGTGTGTGTGTGTGTTTGTGTGTATAAAGAATTTGTCTGAAAATCAATTAAAGGGGCAACAACAATGACAATGTGTAAAAATCAGTCAATTAGTTGATACCTCTCCAAGTGTTTGATTCTAATAGTTGTAGAGGTGAATTTGGACTGAACCCAATGGAAAGTTCTTGAGATACATGTAGTTATTAAATCACTGGGAGGTTTAGAAGCTTAAACAATGTGATTTTCTGAAGGAAAGGAATTCCAAAGTTATACATGGCAGCCCGTGACAACTCTGAAGCCAGGTGCTGCACACAGATCATGAGTTCAACCTATGGTTTTGAGACAAGGGGTGAAACATTGACAGAGAAACTTTTTAGCTTGTGAAGACAAGCTGAAAGTTTGCACTAAATATGATCATGAATTTGACAGGGAATGAAGAAGTTGTGCTCTTTACCAGGGTAATTCTTTCCAGCTGGTGAGTTTAACATGAATTTAAAGGGAAATCAAAAGAGACATACTCAATGTTTAAGAACTTTTGACTAGTTTTATCAAGAACACAAAGTGTTTTAGAGAGTTTTTTTTTCAGTCTTAAAACTTAAATCTAAATGCTCACTTATCTTCAAAATCTGTGTGTGTGTGTGTGTGCGCGCACGCACGCACGCATGTGTTTGTTGGTAATTCCTTTGTTCTTTCTGGTTCTGCTCAGAATCTTATGTAGTTGCCTTTCATAAACCTGAAAATGTGAGGATAAGAAGTCTACTGTTTCTTCTGTATCATGATAAATAGGGTGTAACCCTAAGACAACATGGGTAATTTTTCAACAAAAGGAACTTGGGCACTCAAATGTT
This sequence comes from Catagonus wagneri, assembly GCA_004024745.2. Classification (NCBI taxonomy): domain Eukaryota; kingdom Metazoa; phylum Chordata; class Mammalia; order Artiodactyla; family Tayassuidae; genus Catagonus; species Catagonus wagneri. The sequence continues at coordinate 45,961,925 of PVHT021183693.1, read as the reverse complement.
GAGGTGTGTGTTTCACTTCAAAATAGTCACTTTAGGAAAATGTTTTATCCAATGGGGAGATGATTATTAAAAATAAAACATGGGAGTTCCCACTGTGGATCAGAGGTGATGAACCCAACTAGTATCCTTGAGGTTGCGGGTTTGATTCCTGGCCTTGCTTAGTGGATTAAGGATATGGCATTGTGGTGAGCTGTGGTATAGGTCACAGATGTGGCCCAGATACCATGTTGCTCTGATATAGCCCAGCAGCTGCAGCTCTGATTTGACTCCTAGCCTGGGAACTTCCATATGCAGTGGGTGTGGCCCTAAAAAAAAAAAGAATAAATAAAAAATAAATAAATAAAATATTCGTAGATCCTCTAAAATTTTGTTTAAAGCCTTTAGCTTTTTAAGAATTGCTTTAAATTTTGGTACACCACCCTGTAAATGCAGGATTTGCATTTGAAAGAGGGTAATGCTATAAAAAAATATGAATGGTGGAATTCTGGACATTGAGGAGTGTATATAGAAGATGCTTCTCAGATAATCATTGGCAGATACATAGGGATCTTCACATAGTACTGTGAAGGAAACTGACTTTTTTATGGCATATTTTAATATCTTCCATATTGTCAAAACTTCATGTTTGAGGATGTTAATTCTTATTATTATTTAATGCTGAATATTCCTTGGAAAGCAAGTCATAAATTAGATAATTTATTCTGTTTGGCTCAAAGAAAATGTGTTGTGGCTATAGACTGATAAGACCAGTTTTCCTGTGTGGTACCAAATTTTCTTTGAAGCCACATTTTCTGATCTAGAACTCTTTAATACTCTAGAATATTCCTGTCTATATAAGCCATACTCTCCTTGGTATTCACTAGGAAGTAGAAAGAAAACTAGGGCTGTAATTTTGTTCTTTGGCTAGATTACTGGTGTATGAAAGAGTAAAAAAACTCTTTCTCTCTCTTAATACTTGAAGTACAATTTAAGAAGTGGGAGTATCTAATTTGGAAAATGAATCTGAATTCATATATTGATTTCTTCATTTATTTTAATATTTTATCTTCAGAGTATAATCATTTATTTTAGTATCTTTAAAAGTCTGGGTTAATCCATCTATAAAATGCATATAATGAGAACAAACTTTATGATTATTAGACAATTTATCGATATCTATATGCAAATGTCTAGTGTATAGTTCTCATAGAACTGATCATTTTGATTAAATTATTATTCAATGTTTCATGAGCACAATATTAAAATAATGTATGGACTAATGTTGACTGAATCAATTTTTAATGGCGAATTTAGAGAATCATGTTAAAAAGTGGATTTATAAAAGACTAATATGTTTTATAATTCTGTCTATTCAGTTTGGATAAAATGCCATTGGAATACTTAATCTGTTAGTCCATTGCTAACGATACTTCATATCCCTTGTACAGAAACAGATAAAAGAGACTAGTTGTTGAATGTGTCCTTCTACTTTATTGTAAGTTTACATGTGTCAAAGACCTGGTGACCTCAGTAGGTGACTGAAAAAAAAGTTCTTGAGAATTTTCAGAGATTCAGTAATAGCCAGTTGGTCAAGATATCCAAGCTACTGATACTGAAACTGCTGATAGTGAAAATAGTCAAGTTATATTCCAGGAGGTCATTTAGTAATTCAGTTAAAAGCAACTTCAGACCCATCATCACTTATTCAATGCAAAAAACCCTCTGCAGAAATCTCACTAAGATCCATCAAATATCTGCTTGTACACCTGTAGTAATGGGGTCCTAATATCTCTGAAGATTGTAAAGGACATTATTATTCAACTCTGCCTTAAATTTGTTTCTTGAATGAGTAGAAATTTTGACTTCTTGTAAATTCTATCCATTGATCCTAAGTCTAATCTTTGGAGACTGGTTCCAAATAGGAAAATTCTTCAGTAGAAAAATTTTTACTCAGCTAACCAGCTCAGTTAGAGGGATTTGGTAAATGTTCTTGGAATAAATGAATAAATAGATTTATTTTAAAAGGCAAGAAGGCTTCCTTGTCACTACAGGGTTAATATAAAACAAAAGAAAATGTCTTTCCAGGAATTTCCACTGTGTCACAGTGGGTTAAGAATCCCACTGCAGTGATTGGGTCACTTTGGAGGTGCAGGTTTGATACTAGGTCCAGCACAGTGGGTTAAAGGATCCAGCACTGCCACAGCTGTGGGGTAGGTAGCAACTGTGGCTTGGACTCAATCCCTGGGCCCAGAACTTTCATACGCTTTGGGTGTGGCCATAAAAAAAATGCCTTTCCAAATATTTATTACCGATTGGTTTAAAATTAGTGATAGAGATGCATCTTTGAATCAAATTATTACCTATTAACTGAAGGCAAGGCATTAGTTAATTGATTTCATTCCAAAGCAACTGCCTTAGAGTTGTATTAAAATCTATAAAAGGTGAGAGGTTTCTGAAAGCTATAGAAGTTCCAAGTTGAACAAAAAGGAATCAGCTTTTATTTTAAAACTCGTTCTTCCCCCCACTTCCTTCCTTCGTTTCTCTTTCTTCCTTCCTTTCTTCCTTCCTTTTCTCTCTCTCTCTCTCTGCCTCTCTGTTATTCTCTTTCTGTCTCCACTTCTCTCTCTCTCTCTCCATAAACACACACATACATACACACATCCCCCGGTATACTAGATCAATCCATTTAACTTAATTAATTCTTTTACTCACATGTAAAGAAAATATTCTTGAGTTGAGGTTCCCAGTTTTCTCAGATTTTTCTTAGAAAGAGAAAATTAATGTTCCTTATAACATTTCTTTTTCTAAGTATATCATTAATTCTTTTTATTCTCATTTCTCATGCTCAAATACGAAAATAAAGATGTAAAACAATGCACAAAATAAATTTCAAGCTGAAAATAAACGGTTTATTTTAAAAATAAACAAATTTACAAATCAAATGGAAAATGGGAAATACAAAAGTTATGAATAAAATAAAAAAGATAATCTTAAAATATTAAAACATATGGAAACAAAATAGACAATTAACAAGTGGAGTGATGCTTTTGTTTCTCAATACAGTCAAGTGCTTCTTTATTAGAATCCTAGGGAGTCATCTAAATTACAATGTGGACAAGAATTAAATACTTTTTAATGCTGTGTAATTAAACACTCTACCATTTTTTTATTGGGTACAGAAGGTCTTTATATCATATCTCTAAAACAACTACGGGATTTTGTAGATACTTTTTTTTAATAACATTAAGGAGCAATTTCTTCTTCCTCTCCAAATTGTTTCTCCATCTCTCTCAAAATTATCTTAAGATAAGACAATCCTTCAGATTTGAATTGCTTTAGAGTTTATCATTTGGAAAAGTTTAGTACCAAATACAGGAATATAAATGGGACAAAAGGTATCAAGAAATCTAGAGATACCAAACAGCATTTGGGGGTAAATATTAAATCCAAAACTGCAACAGAATGCAGCATCGGGAAGAGAAGGGCCGCTTGGTGATGGGACTGTCCCTTGTTCACCTAAAGCTCATGTTGAATTGATATTCAAAGCTTATCTGGAGTCAGCTCTCTTCTGGTCTTGTGAGTTAAGGGTTAATAGGAGGAGTGATTGTGGTTTATAATAAAGCATTAATAATTCTGATCCAAGTGTGACTTCATACTATACTTTTATAGTCAATAATTCATGTTTTTTTAATTTAAAATAATCAATAACTCCTCCATAGAGATATAATTAATTAGATAGATTTTAAAACCTCAGAAGGACACTTAAAAGTAGGAGAGAACTTTAGAGTTGCTTATCAACATCATACTACCAAAATAAGTGTTTCCTCAAAGTATGGATTATCGTTTTTCATAGGATACCCATGTTCATTTATAGGTGTTTTTATTTTCTTTTCCTTTAATACTTAACAGGCCAAATAGAGATTCAGCCTTCCAGTAGTTGTTGAGTACTAAGATTAACAGAGCTTAGTTTCTAAGTGTGTGTGTGCTCAGAACATAGCACATAATCAATTAATGCCAGAGGACTGCTTAGCAGTGACCACGAAAGCTCTGTGCACAGCAGATTTCACTGCTCCCAGGTCAACTGAGGCAGTAATAAGTTATTTGTACTAATTAAGGGAGGGCAAGAATTAACAACAACTACCACTCTGTGAGTTGTAAATTCACAAATATTATTAATGTACAGAAAACACGGACACAAAATACAACAATAAAGAACATAATTTAAAAACTAAAGTTCCAGTGACTTGTAATATTGTGCCAATAGCTATTTAAAGTCATGTGTATGTGTGCTTATATATGTGTGTGTGTTTATATATATATATATATACACAAAACTCATGTATGTATATATGCATATATATGTAATTAATTCATGTGTCTATATATGCAACATATATATATACACATATATATAATTCTTGTGTGTATATACATATATATATATATATACTTAAAATCTATATGTAACATAGATATTCACCACTCTGTAAACTCTGGACTTATTTCTTTCCAAGTCTTAAGAACAGTATAATTTTACTTAAACTAAAACAAGTTTAATTGACAGTGACTTTTCAGACAGACTTGTTTGGAGTGAGTATATTAATTTATCAGTGAATAGGATGTGAAAAATACTTGGGGATCCCATTAATGCTCTTAGGATATTAATGCTAAAAACACTGTCAAGGTCACTGAGTCTAACATTCATGCTTTACCATGGGGAGACAGAAACAAGTGAGCAGAAAATACTTTCCTAACAGTCACATTAACAAGGCTGAGATTAATAGACTAATTGACAAACACCCTGTTCTGTGCTTTTCCCATAAGCCAGAAAATGCTCTTAAACCATTTTTCTGTTTTTGTCTTGCTATTAGCACCATTAAGAGAAGCTTCCTATCAGACTGGACCAAGTGTGGAGCTACCTGTAAACTCCGAATGATAGGAAGGTAGGGTGATAAATATGGGTCAACCTACAGATAATCAGAAGTTTACTGTTATAAAAAAGTATGATATATTTCTCAAGTTGAAAAATATGATATCAGTTACCTGAGATAGAGGGCATAGGGAAATAGTACCAGACAATGCAGGCAAGCCCTTTAAACCAATTATAAGGAACATTTTCAGTTACATTTCTTTATATTGTCCCAAATGGATACCTGTTTTGCTGTGATGGTGTCTTATACAGTAGAATGAGCAAGAAAGCTCATTATCCTAAGCTAAAATAAAATTAGGCCCTGATTATATTCATAATGGATAAGTTAAAATAAAATAAACATAAATCTATATTTGGAAACTCATAATGACCCTGTCTTTAAGGGGGTCTTTAAATCCACAGCAAACAAAGCCTGCCCCATAACGTTAAGATTATCAAAAAAAGAAAAAGAAAAAGAGAGAATAGAGACAAGTAGGAACAGGAAAAGAGGGTGCAGAAGGGGTAATTTGAATCTACCAGGTCTTTGTCTGCAAGAAAATGGTGACACCAGATGCTGGTGACAGATGGTGGCACTATCATTCTAAACTGTAGTATTGCCTGATGAAACACAATAGCCCGCCATACAGTCACCGTGAATTTACCTCTATGGGGAAGTTTCCATAGAGATTTTTTGTCCATGAAACAATAAATTGGGAATAAAAAAGGTGGGACTCTTTCTTCCTGGAGTACCCTTGGATCTTTCTACCCCTTTCATTGGCCCTTTCATACGTTTTTCAAGGATGAATAGGAGAGACCCTGCTCGCCACTTCTAGACCACCTGGAACTTTTCTTCACTGGCATGGCCACCTGCAGCTGCTTCCAGAACCTGCCCTGTGGATACTTGGATTTCTCCCCTTTCCACTTAATGACCGTGAGCACCGTCTTAGCCCTCTTCAGCTCTTTCACCTTCGTCTCCTTCACAGCTTTGTACTGCACTAAAATGACGTTGATGTTGCCCCGAGAGGCCATGTTTTCTAGGCCAGCCTTGAGCTCCAGGAGGGCTTGGGTTCCCTGGAGCACGTAGTTGGGACTTAGAACAACCAGGAGGCGTCTGCTTTTCTGAATGAAGCCCAAGGTCTCATCTGTGACAACTGGGAAAGAAAATACCATGGGGATTAGTGTTGGCCAAAAACTCCCCAAAACTATGGGGCCTGCGGAGCAAGTGAAAGAAAATCGGGGTAACAGCCTGAGAACTGAGATGAAACTTTTTACCAAGACCACTTAATCCTTTAGACCCAATCACTCTGTTCACAAAATGTCACTCTCCTCAGGGAGAACAGAAACTATATGCACGTATTCCAACCCCAAAAGAATTCCAAACAGGTGGGAGCCAAGATGTATTTTTCTGAACTTGGTCTGCAGAAGCATTTTTCAGGACATGAAGAATAAGTGGGTTGTGCTGAATTTCTCCAAACCATGTGGCATGTTGTAGCCCAGTAAAATCAGCTCTTGAGCACTTTCTCCCCAAAGAGGCCCATGTATCAATTCTTGAGTGCTAGTGAACATTCAAAAAAAATATATAGTACACAGTCAAAGTCATAGACATTGATGTTTGCTAACACAGGACAGCAAGAATAGCACCCTTCATTTTTTTTGAAAGTCCCTCTTTCAAAAGCCACACACTTTCCTTACTCAGACTAGTATCACTATTTTATTGGAATAAGAACTGAAGAACATCTAGCCAACTGAATGCCATTTTAGCTGGCATCACATTCTCAGCTCAGCTTTCTATTCTGCTTTCTGCTCTGGAGTCTAAATTAGTCCCCACATCTTTCTCCTTACACTCCTATCATTACTACGAAGCCATGTGTTTCGGCAGCTGCTAGCTGATGTGTGTGCCTTTGCTAACAGGCAAATGCTTCCTTCAGGTCAAAAATGAAGAAGAAAAAGCAGGGAAAATGAAAATGCCATGCAATTTTATTCTGTTGTCGTGGGCACTGATTAGTTCCCATCGCTAAATTCTTAGGAAAAACCCATCTCCATGAGGCTGCTTATCAAGGACTATATAATCCTTTACCTGGGGTTCAGAGAGAAGCCAGCTCTAAGGAATGCATGAGTGTTGTGGAAAGCTATTTCATGGCTTGCTGTACTCCCCTAAGCAGTCATTTTGCCCTTAATCTTCACAGGTACAGAGGCAATAGGGAAAGACTTGCAATTAAAACAGCATGTAGAGAACTGACTTGTGGTTGCTAAGGGGGAGGAAGTGGGATGGACGGGGAGTCTGGGGTTGGTAGATGGAAATGATTATATTTACAGTGCATAGGCAATGAGGTCCTATTGTATAGCACAGGGAACTATATCCAGTCTCTTGGGATAGACCATGATGGAAGATAATATGAGAAAAAGAATGTATATATATGTATGACAGGTTCTCTATACTGCACAGCAGAAATTGACACAGCACTGTAAAACAACTATACTCTAATAAAAATAAAATAAAATAAAATAAAATAAAATAAAATAAAATAAATAGCATGTGCACCCTGGATGAGAATTCAGGAATAAGTAATTGCCTGCTCCAAGTGGTGTTGCTAGAGGTTGACCATGTGCAAACAGAAAAAGAGAGCCAGAGGCAGAGAGGACCCAAGAGCATCAGGGAGAATGCAAAAGATCACAAGGATCAATATTCAAAAGCAAGATGCAAGGATAATTATGTAGACCTCGAATTCTTCAAAGGGCTGTCAATCCCTACCGGAGGCTATTACATTGTTGCTATACTGTTTATCCCATCATATAATTTTTCACACAGGAGTAAATATGTGATATATATATATATATATATCTGCATAAATGAATAAATAGATGAATAAATTATTTAGCATTTTATGCCTTAAAATGAATTATCCATCAACTAGGTAGCCAAAAAATCATTTCCTTGCAAATTATACTGAAGGAGATTTCCACTATAGAACAGAAGCATGGTGGACTTCTGAGTGATGACTGAGGAAATAAAGTGGTCCAGCTAGTTTAAAATGAGAATAATAATGGCTATTCTCTATCTCAATTATCAGAATAACACTACAAAACACTTTAAGTGATTAATGTAAACAGGGTTTTAGAAGAAAATAAATTATTTAGTTGTAAAGCTAAAAAAGCATTATATGCATTTTAATAGTTTGGGGTTTAACAATGGGTTTAGGAATGCTACTACATATTTAAAAAACAGACTCAAATATGCCATTACTTCATGTGTTAACTGTCTGGATCTGAAAATTTAAAGTATACTTTTTTTTTTTAACATTCAGCATCTCAAGCTTCTTTTTTTCTAACCTATTAGAAAACACTGGCCTATGTAAAATTTTAAACTTGTCTCACATATGTAACCTGACAGATACCCAAGGAAAGGTGAGAATTGCGTAGCACTGGTTTGCTAGAAAACAAAAGTGAAGAAAAGGATATTAGCAAATGCCAAGGGCATTATTATCAATAGGTGATATAAAGAAGAATTCTATACACTCTTTTCTGCAGCTCATTTTTAGTGAAATTGAGGAAACCTCAGTCTTTAGAAATGTGTTTTGCTTAAACTCAGTCTTCACAAAAAATTCTTCATAAAAAATTCTAAGCAAATTAATGCAAATTAGCTAAACTAAGCCTTTTAAAAATTTAAATGTGCGTAAACAAAACGTTTAAAGCTGTGGCACTTACAGAGCCAGTTCACTGTGCACTTACACTTTTCTGATAATCAAATTTCAAAGCTTACAAGGGAAAATATTTTAATACCATAAACCTCACTTAAATAGTCTATATCTCACAGTGTAGATTTATTTCTGGAGAGTACCTATTACATCAAAGAACTGGACCTTGGAATGTTCAAAGACGTCAACATAGGGCTGTGTCACAACTCTCAGACATTACCAAAGCTAAAGATTGCCCCTGCCTCTCAGGAGAGCATCATTTGTGCTCATCTGAAATACCTACTTCCCCCAGGCAGACTGTCTCGGTCAAAGATGCACAACTTGTATCCGAATTCATTCTCCAAGACTCCACGGAGGGTCAGTAATACAAATTCTTCTTCTTCAGCATTCCTTGCATAAGATACATAAATATCATATTCCTTCCCATCTAGCAACAATAAAAAAAAAACAGATCCAATATAAATTAGGAAAGTTTCTCAATAGTATTCAATTTTTTATTAAATCGAACTTTTGAATAGTAGACATTTTCATTTTTTACATTTGTGAATTGGCTGACAGATTTCAACATAATTTTCCACCTGTGACAGGTCTCCAGGCAAAATGACTATTTTAAAGTGTAATTGCAAATTTTATCTGATGTGTCTTCTACTTTCATTTTACTGAGTTCAGATTTTGTAGTGGAGAATGAGTGAGGTTTGGCTCATTCAACTATGAATTCACAGAATCAGGAAGCAAAGAGTAGTCAATCATAGGTGCTGGCAGCAATGCTATGCAGAAATTTCTAATCCCTGTCTTAGTATGTCACTCATTAATATATTAGAATTATAAATTGAGAAAAACCTTGAGAAACTGCCCAAAATATTTATACCTGAAAATATCTAATTTAAAATATACTTAAATTTGGGGGATTGGATTAAGATGGAAGAACAGAAGGACTGGAGCTCAGCTTCTCTCATAAAAACAGCAAAATTACAACCAAATGCTGAGCAACGTTCAACCAAATGGATTGGAAACGTTCAAAAAGACATTCTACTCCAGAAGACAAAGAGGAGAACACATCAAGAGGTAGCAGTGGTGATTACACGATATAAGCAACCTCATACCTCCCGAGTGGGAAGCCCCACAGACTGGAAAGTAACTGCATCACAGAGACTCAGCTACAGGACTGAGAGTTCTGAGCCCCACGTCAAAACCCCATGCCTGGGGATCTGGTAAAGGGAGAAAGAGACCCCAGAGCATCTGGCCTTGAAGGCCAGTGGGGCTTGTGCACAGGAGCTCCACAGGACTGGGGGAAAAGGAGACCCCATTCTTGAAAAGCGCACACAGATTTTCATGTGCACTGGGTCCCAGGGCAAAGCAAAGTCTCTATAGGAATCTGGGTCAAACCTGACTGCAATTCTTGGAGTATCTCCTGGGAAAATAGGGGTGACTGTGGCTTGTTTGGGGAAAGGGCATTGGAGGCAAAGCTCTCGGGAACATTCATCAGCTTGCATTTCTCTGGAGGTGGCCATTTTTGGGAAAATCTGGCCCCTCCCATCAGCGCTAAGAAGCCCCAGGCCAAACAGTAATCTAGGTGGGATCACAGACCCATCCATCAGTAAACAAGCTGCCTAAAGACCCCTCAGACACACAGCCAGCCTCTAATCTCACCCAGAAATAAAGCCCCACCCACCGGAGGGATAGAAATCAACCCCACCTACCAGTGGGCAGGCATCAATCCCTCCCACCAGGAAGCCTACAGCAAGCCCCCCGATACCAACTTCAGCCACAGGCGAGGCAAACACCAGAAGTAAGAGAGGCTACAACTCTATTGTCTGAAAAAAGGTCACCACACCAAAAACATATAATAATGAAAAGACAGAAAACTATAACTTAGATAAGGGAGAAAGAAAAAACCCCAGAAAAACAGTTCAGTGATGAGATTATCAGCCTCCCAGAAAGAGACTTTAGACTGTTGATGCTGAAGATGATGCAAGGCATTGGAAATAGACTGGTGGCAAAGATCGATCATTTACAGGAAACACTGAGCGGAGAAATATAAGATATAAAAATTAAGCAGGAAGAGATGCAAAATACAATAACTGAAATAAAAAATTCATTAGAAGCAGCCAACAGTAGAATACAGGAGGCAGAAGAATGATTAGGCAAGGTGGAGGACAGAATAATGGAAATCACTAATGCGGAAGAAAAAAGAGGTAAAAGATTAAAAGGAAATGAGGAGAGTCTCAGAGAACTCTGGGATAACATTAAACGTACCAACATCCGTATTATAGGGGTGCCAGAGGGAGAAGAGAGAGAGAAGGGGACAGAAAAAATATTCGAGGAGATAATAGTCGAAAACTTCCCTAAGATGGGAAAGGAACCACTCACTCAAATCCAGGAAGCACAACGAGAACCATATAAAATAAAATATACTTAAATTCAAGGAACCAATCTCTTCTAATAATAGTTGCCTAATTATAAAAATAACCTCTCATTAAAAATACAGGTTCTGGGTCTCTTCCGCAAACCTACTCAATGAACATCTTTATGGGATGGATCTAAGCGACTCTATATCAAATGTTTCTTTCTTGTCACCAGACACGTATGCACTGGAACAGAGCTTCTGAAACTTCAATGTGTATGTGAATCTAGGGATACTGTTAAAATTTAGATTCTGATTCAGCATGGGGTCAGGCTTTAGATTCTCCTTTTAATAAGCTCTTATGTGATACTTCTGGCACACGGATCACCTCTGAGTACAAAGAGCACTTCAGCACAGTTGCCACAGCGGCTTTTGAGCACTTATGCAGCTGATTTGAACTGAGATTTGCTGTATGAGTAAAATATACTACACACTGAATTTTGATTTTAGTACCAAAAAAGGCTAAATATCTCAATTAATATTAACGACAACCTAAAATGATAGTATTTTGAATATATTAAATTAAGATATATTATTAAAATTATTTTCACTTTTTTTTAACTTTTCCTTATGTGACCATTAGAAAAATTTGAAATTACATTGTGGCTTGCATTGTATTTCTATTTGAACTATGCCAATATAGACTAACTCACGTATTGACCCAAGAAAGCAGAGTAATATGCACTAGGAAGATTTTCAACAGTAAGGGCTGAAACAAAAGGTAGTCTAATTATGTCTTCCAATTAATCCAGGTTTTATCAAGCCAACATGTTTTCTAAAGATGACAATAGAAGAGATTTACATCAAACTTTCCTTACTCACCTAAAATGGTTTCATCTGTTCCAAAATGAGCCCGGTAAAATAGGACCATCTCCAGCCAGTAAACATGGTAAACAACAATGAGAATCACCACCAGCAGGACTGTGGCTCCAAAACCACATGCTAGTTCCACTGTGTATCTGGGAGCTATCATTGGAGTGAACAACAAAGAAACATTGATTGGTATGTGGTGATCACAGTGACCCCTCATCCTGCAAATAGCTGGTTGAGCCAAGCAGCTGAGCTATGGACCTATGAACCTGAATGGACAAACAGAGATAACACGGTAGAGGTTAAGCACTATGTTTTAATACTAGACTATGGAGCATTTATCTCTTTGTTTCCAGAAACTGGTTTAAAAGGTGTTTTTTACTATTAGATGATTTGAGTAGACTTTGATGATATACAGATTAGAACAGACTCTCATCAGTGGGAAGAATTTAAAAGGTCATCCAATTCAGCTTACAAACTTATATCCGAATCTTCTCAATAATATTTTTGAAAAGAGTGACTCTATCCTCTGTTTGTCCTTTTCTTTTTCGTCTTTTCTCAGGGACCCACCCATGGCATATGGAGGTTCCCATGCTAGGGGTCCAGTCAGAGCAATAGCCAATATGAGATCCAAGCTACATCTGAGACCTACACCACAGGTCAGAGCAATGCCGGATCCTTAATCCACTGAGCAAAGCCAGGGATCAAACCTGCATTCTCATGGATACCAGTCAGATTCATTTCTGCTGAGCCATTACAGGAACTCCCTATCCTTTTCTTCTCCTTTCTTTTCTTTTGCCATACCCACAGCATATGGAAATTCCCGGCCAGGGATCGAATCTGAGCCTCAGCTTCGACCTACCCTATAGTTGCAGCAACACCAGATCCTTAACCCACTGTGCCAGGCTGGGGACTGAACCCTCATCTCATCAGCAACCCATTTCTTACTTGGACCAGCACATGATCTTAGCAGAATTTTAATTGCTGGTAAAGTTGAATTGAGCAAAAATTTTATTTTTTTTTTATCGGTCTTAATTTCATCTTCTTATCTAGTGCCATAAGGAAGCAATTTAATTCCTTTTTCTTTATATTTGGCAATAGGCCTAAAGAATCTTATTATCACTGAGCAGAAAATGAAGGTATCCACCAAATGCTGAGTGTACTTGGCTCTGAAAGGATCTCTCAGGTCTGCAGTCCTAAGTTCTAAAGGTGGACTTCTGATGGCCACCTATGACAGACTTCTACATTATCTGCTTGCCTTTATGTGATAAAGTAAGTTTTAGCTGTTTCTTTGAAATCGTCAAAAGTCAAGTGAAGTAATTCCTGATTACCTAAAAATTGAATATTAACTCAGCTCTGTAAACAAGATCTGTCATAATCAAACCACTAACCACTTTTCTGTCTCATTTGCCATACTCCTTTCCTCAGCAACATCAGTAAGATTTTTTTATGGTATTTTCTTTTTATAATAGTTTCTTTTGTGATATGATTGTTCAAATAATTTATTTTATTTTTTCTTTTTAGGGCCACACCTGCAGCATACAGAAGTTCCTGGGCTAGGGGTTGAATCAGAGCTGCAGCTGCCAACCTACGTGACAGCCATAGCAACTCGGGATCCAAGCTGTATTGGCAATCTCCACTGCAGCTTGCAGCAGCATCAGATCCTTAACCCACTGCGTGAGGCCAGGGATCAAACCCGCATCTTTATGGTTACTAGCCAAGATCTTAACCCTCTGAACCACAATGGGAACCCCAACATCAGTAAGATTTAAATTCATGCTTTTGTTCATGATGTTACTTTTGTTCGTTATAGTTCTTGCTCATTCTTTAGTTTTCAAGATTATGCTCAAATGTTATTATTTTGTATGAGTTTTCCTGGAATAAACACTTCTTGCAACATAACGTCTACCTCTCAGAAATTCCTTTTTTTTTTTTCCTGCACTTGCAGCACGTGGAAGTTCCTGGGCCAGGGATCAAACCCATGCTGAAGTTGTGACCTGCACCACAGCTGTGGCAATGCCAGATCCTTAACTCGCCACACCACAGGGTAATTCTCCACTCTTCCTTTTGTTCATAATTCTATTGGGACATTCTTATTATATTGTAATTTGGCTATAAGCCAGCTTCTCCACTTTCCCACTCCCCCATTAAACTCGACATTTACAGTTTTCTAGGTAGAGATTATGTCTTCTTCATCCACCCTATTCCAAAAACTTTTAGGATCCAAATGAATATTTCTGGATATAACAGTATACACTTCTGGGATATTTAAAATTAATCGAGTACTATACAACGTATTAGTAACTTCATTTGACTGCTGATTATTAGCTTATGACAATGAAACTTAAGAAGAAACAAAATATTTACTGGATCTGAAGCAGAGGTGACTTAAATTCTTTATCCATTGCTTTGACACTTTTTGACATGTAGTATTTGCTTGAAGCTGTCAAGGTTATAGTGGTAGATAAGACAAAAAGGGTCTCAGCTCTTTTAGGGCTCATATTTTGTAGCAGGGAAGTAAATAAGGAAATAAATGAATAAATGAGCCAGTGACTTTTGGATGGAGACCAGTGCTATAAAGGAAATAAACCAGGGTAATGTGATAGAGGTGACTGAGGGAAGGGGTTGGGGCAGGAGAAGTATCAGGTAGGGGGGGTGAGAAAGGGCCTTTTTGAGCACCTGAACATTATCGGTGTTCAGGGCTGGCCGAGACAAGGCATAGAACAATTCTCTTCAAAGCTGGGATTGTTATCAAGAATCCCTGACTCCAAAGTTCAGAGAGATCTGCACAACACTACCACGCAGTTCAATTACTGATTCTGTACTAGTAGAACAATGTCTTTTAAAACAAGTGGCTATCCTGAGGGGGAAATGGTGTGCAGCCTGGAGCAGAGCCTGATGTTCTCTAAGGAAAGGGAAAATCACTGAGTTTTGAGTTCATTCTCCTAAAATCAGGATCCTAGTCCTGCCACAGAGAGAGCCTGGAACTCAACAGTGCCAAATTATCAGATGCTCTCATACTCCTCCCATGAACAATGGTGCTTTAAAAGAAGAAAACTCCCATCATAAAATGCCACGAGCTGTGTCAGTGCAGTTGCTGAGAATTTACTAAGATCAGTGTGAGTAGCTGGCATGAAAATTGCTGTGTCCTTGTTATTTCTGAGTACTTGTTATGCTAACAACCCACTGGGCTAATTCCCTCTGTCATCTTCATTATTTGCTCAGTTATTTTGGCTCCTTCTGGGTGGATATTTCACAATAGGGAAAATAAAAAGGTCAGTGGACGCACTTATCTGAAATGAGGTTTTTAAAAACATATTAATAGTGGAAGTTCCCATTGTGGCTCCGCAGAAATGAATCTGACTATTATCCATGAGGATGCAAGTTGGTCTTTGGCCTTGCTCAGTGAGTTAAGGATCTGGAGTTGCCGTAAGTTGTGCTGTAGATCACAGATGCGGCTTGGATCTGGCATTTTGCTGTAGCTGTGGTGTAGACTGGCTGCTGTAGCTCTGATTTGACTCCTAGCCTGGGAATTTCCATATGCTGCAGGTGCAGAGCCCCATCCAAAAAAAGACAAAAAATATATATATATCAATAGTTAATTATCTTGCTTAATGATCAAGAGATCAATTACACCCATAACTTTCCCTCTGCCACGTTCATTTTGCTACTGCCTATATTATTTCTAGTGGGGCTTTTTATTTTCCTTGCACCGTACAATTGCATGTGTCATATTTACAGACTGTATTTTGTTTGAGCATTTTGATGATATCGAGAAGTTCCTAATGCTACCTAACTAATTGAACTCTGAAGATAAATAAGCCACAAGTCTGAATTTCTAAGTGGTTTGAATCACATTGAAGATGTGGCCTACAAAGCTTTGCTTTGCTGGCTTGTAGGGAAAGGGTGACCCTTAGCCCCTTTTTTTCTGTCAGTCCCACCTTGAACCTCTGATCTTCTGGCATTTTTACTCTGATGCAATCCTGGACCAAAGGATTTCCAATCAGAAAGGAGTGATAATGTAATCTGACCAAACTGCATTTCTAAACTGCTTCTATTCTTTGATCTCACTGATAATCTGATTCAGGATGGAGCCAAATTTAGTGCCTTGCTCCGCTGTTACTTCCTGAATCAGAGTTCCCTCCATCCTTTTTGCAATTCTACAGTAATGACTGGCTCCAGAGCCCAAGTTTCCAGCCAACTACCCCTGATTAAACGAGTCCAATACCTTAGCTCTATTCTTTTTCCCATTTCAAGTTATTGGTCTACAATCCTGTCTCTCCTTAAAAACTCAGGTTAATCTTCTTATCTTCATTATCACAGTTGGGGCCCCGCTATCCATCGAATCTCCCAACCAGTCCAGAAGCTTGAATTTCCAAATATTCCCTACCACAGAACTGTGTCTATTCTTTACTAAATTGCTGGGACTTCTTGACAGTTTTGGGTATCGTGATAATGACCATTTTTCTGAATTACAAACACAGAGGATGCTTCATTTAAGTGATAGTATATCACAGACCTATGAATGAATTGATCTGCAGACCTGATTTGTTTGGCCAGCATAGCATATTAAAACTCATGTAATTCTGGACTTAAAGAAGTAACTAGGGTAGCCTTCTCTCTACAATAACTAAAATAACAATTTCTCAAATTTGGACAACTGGTTATGCAGGAGTGTGATCTGTGAGAGATAGGACACAAAAAGGTAAGCTCACCATCTCCCTGGATTTTTGCCTAAAGTCACTTTGGGGATGGGAGCAAAGAAGGGGGAAAACCAAAAGAAGGATAAAAAGAAAACAGTATTCACACTGAACCGAGGAGACTGAAAACAGAGTTTGGGGCTACTGAAATTTATAGCCTTGGCTACTGAAGAGAAGAAAATTATAGACAAATAGTTCTAGAAATCCCCAAGTCTTTGGAAAAATACAAAGAAGTTTGGGCAAGGAAGAGCTACCAGTGAAAGGAAAACCACCAGGGAAGAAGTGACACCAAAGAGTTGGGAACTGAGCAATTCTAGGAACATATGCAGGAATGGGGGACAGTAGAGTCAAGACCACTCTGACTGAAGAAACCTTATTTAGCTCACAGATATTAAGCAGAGACTTCAGATAAGAGATGCCCTAGAAATAGGTCCAATCTAGCCTTAGAAGTAGGTCTACTTTGGATCTACTCTAGAAAGATAAGTGAAATGCTTCAAAAAGCTGTCATGCAAGTAAATTAACTACCTGCTAAACATAACTTAACAGACATTTATAAAATTCAGACACTCAATAATGTAACATCCATAACGCCCACCATAGGATTAGGAAAAAAAAAAAAAAAAACCTAGACAGAAAAAAAAAAAGCCTCCCCCCAAAAATGACCCATAGTCAGAAGAAAGATCAGCCAATAAAGACGGAACCAGAACTGACAAAGATGATGGAACGAGGAGACAAATACTTTAAAATGAGTATTACAAATATATCTATTGAATTAAAAAAAAGACCATGCATATTTTAACAGAAAATAAGAAATATCAATACAGACATTTTGATAGAGAAATATAAATTCACAAACCATAAATAAAATCCTGAAATTAAAAACAAGAAGATTGGACGTCAAGAAAGAAATGGTCAGAAGAAACTTTTGTAAGTGAAACACAGAGGGAAAACAAAGGAAGTAATGAGAATTTCAGTGACCTATGGGACAACACCAGGTGGTCTACCCTAAATTTAATTGGGATACTAGGAGAAAAGGAAAGAATGAATAAATGAAAGAATAAGTAAAATATACTTGAAGAAATAATGGTTGAAATTTTTTTCCAGTTAAATGAGAAATATAAACTCACAGAACTAAGAAGCTTAAAGAACCCTAAATAAAATACATAGAAATGAAATGACACCAAAGGATATCATAATGTAATTTTTTGAAAATCAGTGAAGAAGAGAAACATCTTAAAATCTACTAAAGTAAAAGAGAGGGGACACAGGACATAAATAATTAAAACAAAAACAATGAAAAACCCTGCTCAATTCATATTAGAAATAGTATTAGCCATGAGACAATGGAATGATGCCTTTAAAGGGCTGAAAGAATAAAAAGAAAACTTCCAATCTAAAATACATACAGTAAAAATATGAGCAAAGGCACCAGTGCAACATAATGGGAGGAAATAAAAATCTTTCCAACAAATTGTGTTGGAACTTGATATCCATGTAAACAGGAGATTAAACTTCAATTCCTACCTCACAAAATATATCAAAAACTAATAATAATTGGAGATGGATCAAAGACTGCCTAAAAAGATGAAACTTTATAATTCTGGGGTATGCAAAGATTTCTTAGAATACAGAAAACAATAGCCATTAAAGGAAATAGTAATAAGGTCCACCTCATCAAGAGTAAGAACCTCTGTTCAATAAAATATACTCTGAAGGCAGTAACGGGCAGGATACAGACTGGGAGAAAGTATTTGCAAAACATCTAATAAAGGACTAGATAGAAAAAAGAACTGCTAAGATTCAATAACAAAAGCATAAACAACCCACTTAAAAATTAAAGAGCTCCCATTGTGGCTCAGCAGGTTAAAAAGCCAACATAGTGTCCCTGAGGATGAGGGCTTGATCCCTGGCCTGGCTCAGTGGGTTAAGGATCTGGCATGGGTCAGGCTGTGGTATATATAGGTCGCAGATGTGGCTTGGATCCCTTGTTGCTGTGGCTGTGCTGTAGGCTGGAAGCTGCAGCTCTGATTCAACCCCTAGCCCAGGAACTCCATATGCTGTAGGTGTGGCCTTAAAAAGAAATAAAATAAAATAAAACAAAATAAAATAAAATACTTGAACAATCATCTCACAGGAGATACTGATGTCATGAAAAAGTGCTCAGTATCTTAGTCTTCAGTGAAATGAAAAAGAAAACTACAGTGGGGTACCAACACACATCAAAACAGTTTAAACTAAGATTAACCCCACAAATGGTAAAGGTGTGGATACACTGTTGGTGAGAGTGTAAATATATACTACTACTTGGGAAGAAAGGTCTGACAGTTTAGGATAAAACTGAGCCAGTAGCCCACAAAGATATTTGGATATAATATTAACAGAATCTCTATTCAAAACAGTAAATAACCCAAATGTCCTTCACCCAGAGAATGAATATACAAGCTATGATAAATATTAAAAAAAAAAAAGCAACAAATTACTTGGCAAACAAAAGGAGCTAGCGACCGATATACAGCAACATGAATATTAAGAACATTTTCTGAGTGAAAGAAGCCTTATACAAGAGTGCCTTCTGTATAGGTTTATTTATATGAAGTTCCAGAAGAGGAAAAAACAATCTATTCTGATTAGGAAAACCAGAATAGTTGCTTTGACAGTGGAGGGGAGGGTGGGAGTAGCAGCAATTGGTTGATAAGTGGAAGTGGCAGGAGGTTACTCTCTGTGGTGATGATATTCTATATCTTGATAGCATATTATGTTACACACACACATGCACACACACACACACACACACACACACATATATATAAACACACATCTCTCAAAATTATCAGATTATATACCTGTGCTTTGCAATTTGTCACTCTACAAATTTTATTAAAAAAAAAAACAGGACAGTAAGTAAATATTAAAAATTTGGATAGTACAAGATGCCTAAATGTTTAGATGATAACTTTTACTCATACCTGTAACTACTTTAAAGGTATCATACAATAAGATGCATTAATTTATGCATAGAAGAATGGATGGGTGGATAACTACGTGATAAAGCGAAGCAGCATAATGATAGCATCTAGGTAGGATATACGATCGTTCACTGTATAATTCTTTCAAATCCCTTCTATGTATTTGAAAACTTTCTTAATAAAGTGTTGAAATATAAAAATTAAGATGAAATACGACACTTTCAGGTTAAAACAAAGCTGAGAGAATTTTCTACCAGGAGATGGCCCCTCCAGTAATATAATACACTTCTTTAGACTAAAACGTTACAAAGAATAAATAGTGCCAGAAATGGAACATATACAAATAAATATAAAAACCTTTTTCTCAGTTATTAATGTATATAAAAGATACTTATGGCAAAAAATAATAGCCATGTGTTGTGGCATTTATAATAAATGCAAAACTGAAATTATCATAACAATTAATCAAAAGACAGAAGAAATGGAAAAATGCTATTTTTAGGTTCCTATAAGACATGTAAAATGATTAATTCAAGACTGTGATAAATTCAAGATAAATATTGTAAATCCCATAGAAATGGTCAGATTGCATTAAAAAATCAAATCCCAGTAATATTCTGTACATAAGAAATGTAAATATGAAGACATTGATAAAATAAAATAATGAAAAAAGATATACCATGCAAATACTAACTATAAGAAATCTAGAGTGGTTAAATTAATGTCAGACACAGAATATTAACCAAAAAAGGCATGTCATAATTTGGAAAGAGTCAATTCATCAAAAAGACATAACAATCCTAAATGTGTATGTATCTAAAAATATAGCTCCAAAATACGTGAAATAAATGACAGAAGTGAAGGGAGAATTAGGAAAATCCATAATTCTATGTAAAAATGTCAACATTGTTCTCTCTCTCAAAAAAAATGAAAGATTAAGCATATTTTAAGAAGTTAGTAAAGATCTGTAAGACTTGAACACTGACACAAACT
The DNA here is from genome assembly GCA_004024745.2 of Catagonus wagneri. Classification (NCBI taxonomy): domain Eukaryota; kingdom Metazoa; phylum Chordata; class Mammalia; order Artiodactyla; family Tayassuidae; genus Catagonus; species Catagonus wagneri. The sequence continues at coordinate 45,941,469 of PVHT021183693.1, read as the reverse complement.
GACTTAATTGACATTCATGGAACAGCAAAGCTGGGGAATATACATTCTTTTTAAGTGAAACATTCACCAAGATAGACAATCTGCTGGAACTTAAAAAAAAAAAAGCACCGAAAAACCTAAAATAAATGAAATAATGCAGAATATATTTTTTGGCTACAACAGTATCAAATTAGAATCAAGCATGCAGCCCAGTGCTAAGTACTTGTTACATACTCCCTCCGTTCTCACAGACACAGTGGAAACTGGGATCAGAAGGATGAAAAATGGAAGGTTTGGACCAGTTCATAGTCTATAATAGAGCCAGAACTTGAACTAGGTCTGCCTGGCACCAAAATCCATGTTCCCTCCACTTCACTATGCAACCTTCCCACATCACTATAGTTCTAAGTAACTTCTCTGACTTAATCTCCATTGCTGATATTTTAAATTACCTAAATTAACAAGATTGAGAGTAAACGTAAATTCATTTCTAAAGTTCAAATAAAGTTTAACTCATAATGTAATAAAAATGTTACCTGGAAAGTTCCCAAATCTGTAAATTAAGTAACACATTTCCAAATAAACCACAGGTCAAAAAATAACTAAAAAAAAATTAGAAAGTATTTTGAATTGAATGATAATGGAACTGCAGTGTTTCCTCATGTTTGTTTCAGCAAAAAATGGTCTTATAAGGAAAATTTATAGCTCTAAATGCTTATGTTTGAAAAAAAGAATTAAAATCAATGATGTAGCTTTCATTTTCAGACGATAGAAAAAGAAAAGCATATCAAAGGTAAAGTAAGTAATAAGAAGAAAATGATGCAGAGTAATGAATAAAAATACAAAAATAGAGAAAAATAAATGAAAATATGCTTGTTCACTAAAAAAAATCAGTAAAATTGGAAAACCTTTTTCTTGAGTGAACATATAAACTGCTAATATCAGGAATGACAGAGGAAATCACTACAAATCCTGCCATCATTAAAATAAGGGGAAAAAATTATGCCAAAAACATGAGGGCTTAGATAAAGCATTAAAAAAAAAAAATCTTTGAGGAGTTCCCGTCGTGGTGTAGTGGAAATGAATCTGAGTAGGAACCACGAGGTTGAGGGTTTGATCCCTGGCCTCGTTCAGTGGGTGAAGGATCCGGCATTGTCATCAGCTGTGGTGTAGGTTGCAGACATGGCTCGGATCTGGCATTGCTGTCGCTGTGGTGTAGGCTGGCAGGTGCAGCTACGATTGGACTCTAGCCTGGGAACCTCCATGTGCCACGGGTGTGACCCTAAAAAGTCAAAAAAAAAAAGCCCCCCAAAATCTTTGAAATTCAAACTCCCCATATTGACACATGCAGAAACAGAACATCTGAATAACTACAAAATAACTGCTAATGAAACTGAATTCATAATTAAAAATTTTCCCATGGAGAAAACACAAGGCTTAGGTAGTTTCATGGGTAATTCTTTCAAATATTTGAGCAAAAAATAACAATTTCACATATAGACTTTCATATAATAGCAAAGGAGGGAGCATCATCCAACTTCTATCACGAGGTCAGCACGACACTGATACTGTCAATAACGTGAAAAGAAAATTACAGACTAGTATCCCTCATGGACAAATACATGAGCAAAATCCTTAACATAAACTAAAACCCTTAAATATTAGCAAATCAAATAAATACAGCTATATATAAAAAGGATAATAAATCATGAGGATGGGGGCTTCATCCCAGAAATGAAAGATTGGATCAACATTTTGAAATCAATCAATGCAAAGCATCACACTGACAGAATAAAAGAGAAAAATCATATGATCTTCTCAATGGGTAAGATAAGAATTAGACAAATTTCAACATACATACATGGCCTAAACAAAACAAAAACTCTCAGCAAAACAAAAATAGAAGATTTATCCTCCATGTAGAACAAATCTACATATAGCATCATACTTAATATATGAAAAATGAATGCTTGTCCTCTAAGATAGAGAACAGCACAAAGATGGCTGTTCTTGTAATTCATATCCATCGTGATATGAGAGGTCCAAAAGAGGGAAACAGGTGGGAAAAAGAAATCAAAAGTATAACATTTGGAAATGAAGGAGTAAAAGTCTTTATGATCAAGTGTGTAGAAAATGCTAAGACATTGAAAAAAAAGAGACACGATTTAACTAGTGAATTTGGAAAAGTCAAAAGACTGAGGTTAATAACAAAATATAATTAAGTTCAAGTTTATTTTCTACCAATGAACAATTAGAAATTGAAAAATTTAAAATACCTCTATAATAACATCAACAACAAAGTATTTAGGGATGAATTTAATAATATGTGTACAAGACCGATATGCCCACAATTAAAAAAATAAAGATGGAAAGAAAAAAAGAAAAAACAATTGCTGAGAATATTCAATTAGTCTTGAACAAGTTGAGAAGTTTATCATGTTCATAGACTTAAAAACTCAATATTGCTAAAATTTCCATTCTCTTCCAATCAATTTATAAATTAATGCAATCCTAATCAAATCCCAACAGGCTTTTATTTAGAAATTGACAAGCTGATACTAAAATTCATATAAAAAATATACAGTCCCTAAAGTAGTCAAATCAATTTCAGAAAAGATAAAATGGAGGGGAAGCTATAAAATATGTCGTGACTTACTTTATAGCTGTTAATCAAGAAAAATTAGTATTAGACTAAATATAGACAAACAGATTAATAGAACAGAATGGGGAATACAGAAATAGTTCCACATTCATAGAGTCATTTTTTTTGGCCAAGTTGTCAAAACAATTCAATAAAAAAAGGAGAGCTTTTTCAATATCAGGCTAGAATAGCTGGTTTCTATATGGAAACAAAAAGAAATGGATCATAAGCCTAAGTATAAAAGAAAAATCTCTTGCTGTATACCTGAAACTTATTAGATGAAAAAAATAAAAAATAAAAGAAAAATCTTTATAAATCAAAGATTATTAATATAGGATTTTAAAAGTACTAACTATAACAGAAGAAATATATTAAATGGACTTTATGAAATTTTTAAAAATTCTGTTCATCAAAAGAAAATAAATTCATAAGCTGGGTGAAGATATCTGTCATATATCTGATAAGACATATATATATATGTATATACAGAGAGAGATAGTTATATCACTAACAAATAACCCGATAACAAAATGGACACATTACAAAAATAAGAACTATAACTTAATAGTCAATAAATCCATGACACGTGCTCAACATCATTAGTATCTGAGAAATGCAAATTAAAAGCAATGTGATACCAGTACCCAACTACTAGCATGACTAAAATTTAAAAGTTTGACAACTCCAAAAGTCAGTGAGGAAGTAGAACAACTAGAATTTATGTACATTCCTAGTGGAAGTGTAAGATGGTATAACCTCTTTGGAAATAGGATTCACAGGTTCTCTTAAAGTTCAGCCTACACGTTGCCGTAGTCCCTACACACTCTCCTATTATAAAACTACATGTTTATCATGTTTACATTAGCTGCCTCTCCTTTAATACTTTGCTTTAACTGACTAAATGAAGTTGTGCTGCTGTCAGAAGACCTATCCCAGTGACCTCCTCTCATTCTGGGCCCTAGCCTCCTCCTGTCCTTTTCATGATGAAGTACATAGAATCCTTCAACAACAAATTCAGTTCAGAGAGTGACCCTTACCTGTAATATATGAAGGTTAATGCAGATATCACCTATAAATTTCGGCATTACTTGGCCCAAGATAGAATTAAGGTACACAAACCCACCACACCTCTGGTGCCACTGGATGTACACACACCCAACTGGGTTATATATAATATTAACTTAATATTAATGTAACTTTAGCACAGATCATGTGGTCTAGTAGATGCACTTGTCATTTCACATCCCTGATACCATTCCTATTAAACCACTGAGAACACAGCCTTCGGTGAAAGGGGAGCTACTCAAGCAGCTCTGGTGGACAGTCCTCCACATCACTCCTAGATTAAACATTACTTCAATCGACTGTTTAGATTCTAGCTATCTGACCATAAGTTATGAATTTATGTCATCCTCCAAAATTGTTTCCCAAGACACATTCTTCAGAAGATGGAATCCCACAAAACACTCCATACTTAAAGCATATAGAGTCAAATATATTTGAAAAATCCTGCCTACTATATTCCCTTACAGATATTAATAACAAATATTAATATATTAAAGACTCCAGGAGTTCCCGTCGTGTCTCACTGGTTAATGAATCCGACTAGGAACCATGGGGTTGTGGGTTCAATCCCTGGCCTTGCTCAGTGGGTTAAGGATCCGGTGTTGCAGTGAGCTGTGATGTAGGTTGCTGACGAGGCTCGGATCCCACGTTGCTGTGGCTGTGGCGAAGGCCGGCAGCTACAGCTCCTGTTAGACCCCTAGCCTGGGAACCTCCATATGCCCTGAATGCGGCCCTAGGAAAAATAAAGAAAAAAGACTCTAAGGGGCCTCAAACAAAAGTAACTTGATTGATTTTGCTCAACCTAGATGCGATGATACTTGAGTAAAAATGCCTTTGTGAAAAAAATGCTTATGAAAATCTTATGGCAGTAATAACAGGAAGTGCTAATAGCCACTGAGCATTTAATTTTATATATTAAATATGTATATGTGCCAGTAATGGCGCTGAGTAGTTTAAAACAACCTTGTGAGGTAGTGGTGTTATTTTTCTACTTTAAATCGAAGGAAATTGAAGCTCAGAAAGGTTAAGTGACTTTTCCAAGGACACAGAATTAGGACTCAAAGAAACCAGAATCCCATCACAGGCTACAAATAATGAATTGCACTATTATAAAGAGTCTTTACAGTGTTCTTAGAAACTAACTTTGGGAAACACTGCCTATATCACATAATTCAGTCTTTTTTCTTTACCCTGGCTTCTGAGGAGCAGAAGCAATTAACTATTCAGAACCAATCCACTAAGATTTCTTAAGAGGTGTATACACCTCAGGCCTTTGTCCTTTACTTATTGAATTGTGATGAAATGTTAAAGTAAAGCCTAGTTTTTCATCAGCTTTAAGAAACGTTTAAATCTCATTGCAAAATGGAACAGTTATGGATTAACTTTTTTTAAACTTCTGTTAGAAATATTATAGGCTCTATCTGACACTGGGATCCAGGATGATTCTGAATGGTTTGACTTCAGGTATGATAAATCATCGTCATTATTATCCAGATGACTGAAAAACATTCTTGAAAAGATTAATTGTCTGGGGTTCTTTGTTAGGTGACAAACTCAGAATTTCTGACACAGTATGTTTCAGGAGCAACAGCTCACACAAGAAGTTTCATAATTTTCATTTATTATAGAAAAATATAATGATATTGACAGAAATCATTTTATAATTTCAAAACAGTTTAAATAATTTTTGTTTAGCTAGTAGAATATTATAAATCTGCTTGTGTTTAAAATCATTTTAAAATTATATTTTTTGAGAATCTTTTATCTTTACTTGCATACTATTAGATGTTTTCTATCTATAATGTTTCGTTATTAGAAATGATACTTTAAGAATATTGAGGGGACATAATTCTGTTTCTTTTAGGTTACTTGTTTAGGAAAATTTCCAAAAGTATGAAGTCATATAGTATGGTCACTTATAGGACTCTTGAACTCTGCTATCAATGATTTCCAAAAGGGTCTTTACAATTCACCAACAATATGTAACTCTATCAGTTTCATTATACCTTTAGTAGCATTAAATATTTTATATTTCATTTTTATTACTTACAGATATGTTCATAAATCATGCATTATATCAAAACTGTCCTTGTCTTTTCTTCTCCTACTTGTGAAACAATGTGAGCAATCATTTGAAGGACAATAAATGGTTGGAAATTTTGTTTCATTTTAAAAAATATATTAAAATTAATCACACGCATTAACATAAAAATTATCATTATGATAAAAATTATGATTATCATAATGATCTTAATTAAGTCACATTTGGGCACTAAGTTACCCAAATTTTAAGAAATAATTTTTTTAGTATGTTTCCACAGATGGAAACTTTCTCTCAAGGTTTTTTTAATTCAACTTTAATTCACTACTCTGTGCCAGATGTGCCAGGGGCTGGAGCTCTCTCGTTCTCAATTTCTCCTCTTTCCTCATTCACTGCAGTGTTTCCTTTGGAGTTCACAGATTCATCTACTGAGTGCATCCATTACCTTTCTGTTTCACCTTGGCTGGTCTGTCAACCTCCCCTTTGGCATTTCTAGCATGACAGACATAGTTGCGCTTGAGATCTTCAGCAGTAACTTTCTTGATGCTCAAAAGCTGAGTTCTTGTCTCGTCTTCTATTTTACTCAGACTTACACTAGAAGTAAGAGAAAGAAAGTCGAAGCATTAGAGAGACTCAAAGGCCATGAGCTGTGTGTGAATCAGACAAGTGGACAACTGTAGAGACCGAGGGTGAGGACAAACAGAAGGTCGTTAAGCCATGTTGCCTGTGATCCAATAGTTACAAAAGGAGACTAGTTTCTAGATTCCAATACCATTCTCCACCATGTACACTATACACAATCTCAATATTCAGATCAACTTCCAGCGTTAGCATCATACTACAGATCTCTCTTCAAAGCAAACCATCTCCTTTGCTCAAACATCTGAGGCAGGATGCAGAATCAGTTTAAAAAGAAGCTTCTGAGGCCCGAACCCTTTGGTTTTGATCTAGGCTTTGCCACTTACCGGTTATATACTTTGAGCTTAGTAACTAATCTTTCAACGTCTGAGTGCCTCCTTTGAAAAAGAAGGAAAGTGGCAATGCCTACATAGTGCATTGCATGTATTAACTTAATAATTCTGAGGATCGAATATGCTAAAGCATAAGTTTTAGAACAATGCTTAATAAATATTCATAAAGGCTATTATTATCATCCCACAGCAATAGTTGATACATTTCAGGGATTTTCAAAACTTGGATTTTTGGAACCATATAGAACATTTCAGTCAAAATGCTAAAACCTCATGGTTAAATCCTAAAGAGAAGAAACTTCTCAGAGCAAGTAAACTTCATGAAAATAAGTATATCCAATCTTCAGTAAGTCAGAGATCAGATGCGTTGGGTCTAAGATCAAGATTTCAGATTCTTTTAAACTACTTTGCTCAAAAGAGAAAAATAAAATCTCTTTCCTACAGTTGACAGACCTCCAGGTTCTTCTGATAAGGCTTACTGCCAGTCATGAGAGCTTGGTTAAGGGCTATGATGGGTTTAACCTAAGCTTAACTGCATTGTTCAACTATGAACAGTGAGTTGTTATTTCGGCAGCAGCAATGAGGAACAACACAGCTTCCACTACTATTCATTCTTTATTATTACGAGGATTGGAAGCACAGTGTTCAGAATTCCTGAAATGACCAAAAACTCTCCCTTTGTGCCTCCAGTCGCACCTTTCATAAATTCCTTCAACAAAAGCTGCTCCAATTTCAGGAAATTGTTTCTAAACCTTTAAATATATTCTGTTTCTCTAACCTCCACACCTTTGCACATAGAGTTCTTTTTTCCCAGGGGCATACTTTTTATTTATTTATCCAGTTTATTTCTGCTCATCCTTCAAATCTTCACTTACATCCTATATCATCTGAGAAGCATTATCTGATCCCTTAAAACTGACTGGAACTCCCAACTAAATCTTTCCATAATATCTGATACTTCCCATTCGCTGCGTTTATTACATTATATTGACATTTCTGTTCATCAGTGTTAGTCCCATAAAATCTATTCAGTTAGGGACTAAGTATCTTGCATAGTACCTAATGCAAAGTGGATATTTTATAATTTCTGCATAAAGTCTGAGTTAACTGCCAGAAAATAAATATCTTCTAAATTCTAGAAGTTTAAGTAGCCTAAGATTAATTTGCACATGGGTGATAAGGCTTAAGTTCTAAGAGCAGCTTCGTCGTGTATTCAGTCAGATACTCATGTTCACTAATTATTGCAATCCTCCTTGCCAACTTAAGGTACTTCAAAAAAAAAAAAAAGTCATGTTTATTTATAAATAAAATGACCTAACCTGTTATTTTAAGAAGAAGGTCTGTTATCACCCCATCCACTTTTAAAATAAAATTTAAAGAAAATACATGCATTTAGTCCACATTAAAAATCATTATTCATTATAAATATGATATACATGCTATGAAAATTAAGAAAGAGGAGGAAGATCAGAAATACATGCTTACTGTGAGACAAGAAACTAACACATTATCTGGGGCACAAAAAAGATAGGCCCAGACTCCAGACTTGAGAAAAAAAAAACAAGGTCACATAAAGGTGGGCTTTCAGCTATCCTCAACCCTATATGGTGGCCTTTGCATTCATAAAGGATATGCATTCCATCTACCTCCAAGCGAGTATCATAAAGACATAATCCTCAGGTGGCATTTGGGGTCTGCATTGCAAGTCCAATAATCCTGCTTTGGGATGTAGCCACTAAAGACTTGAAAATCCTGCTGATTTTCGTTAATGATAGGCAAAAATCAGAATTTTAATTTTCATTGATTAGTACAGACTGGAAGGCATTAGGTTGAGGGACAAGGGTTAGTCACCCCTTTGCCTGTGCAAATGATACCTTTCATTAACCGATACGTCAATAGTGGTATCTTCTGGCTTTTTTCCATCGATGGTCCACCAAACCTCATTGTGAGAGTTCTCCAGGAAGGTAAAATGGACTTTACAGGGGATGAGTAGTTCCTCTCCTACAAAAACAGGTTAACTTATAAATTCGTAACATTCACATGGTTATATTGGTTCTACTCTGTGATTAATCAGAAGCAAAGTTATGCATGCCTGCCACCCTACTTCTGACTAATTTTCAAGTGAGCCACCGAAAAGTAATGTACAATACTTTATTGCAAGACTAAGGAAAGGACAGCAATTTTATATAAAATTATCATAACGTCCACCTCTCTCTCTCTCTCCTTTTTTTTTTTTTCTTTTTGGAATTTGCCCCAAGTTAGAGGTTGAAGCAGAGCTATAGCTGACAGCCATAGCAATGTGAGATCTGAGCCACATCTGCGACCAACACCACAGCTCACGACAGTGCTGGATCCTAGACCCATTAAATGAGGGCAGGGATCGAACCCTCATCCTCACGGATACTAGTCAGATTCGTTTCCATTGAGCCATGACGGGAACTCCCAGAATGTCCATCTCTTAAGACAACCTATAAGTGTTCCAAAATGATGTGTCTGTTTGTTCAAAAAGCCTCTAACAACATATTCTTTTCAACCCTAAACCTCCATGGACTACTCTTCTCCTTTGTTATTTCCCTCACAAAGAGTGACTGAGTAAAGGTTCTCTGGATTTTTGGTCCTTGGTCCAGAGGGGATAAGGCAGCGCCACTGCTGGGACTGGCCAGACAGACTGCATCTCAAAATGCTCAGGCTATCAGGGCATAGTCAAGGAGTTCAGAGACAACTTATAAATTCTACACTATCTTTCTGAGATGGAACCTGAGGGAAAGGGGACTTACCTCTAGGCCAAAAAACGGTAATAATAATAATCATAACCACAACAGTGCACACATCAAGAATTTTAATTCATGGTGCTAAACACTTATTATATTTGGCTCCTTATTGATGGTCTTATTTAATTATAACAGATACGAAACATCTTAAAAATTCATTTTACGGATGAGGAAACTGAAGCTTAAAGATGTTAAATGCCATTCCAAGGTCATACTGCTAATTACCGGCAGACCAGGATTTGACTTAGACTGACCTTCCATTTCAGTTTGCCCAGAACAGTTCTGCTTTCTCATTGATTTCCTAGTTAGTTATTAATATCAACTGCTTTCTCATTGGTTTCCTAGTTAGTTTTTAATATCAGCAGCTTTCCCTCTCAAAAGATGTCTAGGCTGAGATGATAAATTATATCGCCATTCCAATTTGAACTCAGGTTTGCCTCACTGAGTGGTCATGTTCTATCATCTTTTGTCTTTTCCAATCCATGGTTCTTATGCCTTCCTCTCCAGATTCCTATAGCAATATGTAGAAAGATAGAACGTGTGTGTGTATATATATGACTGGGTCAGTTTACTGCACAGCAAAAATTGGCATAGCACTGTAAATCAACTATGCTTTAATAAAACAATATTAAAAATATGTAGAAAGATAAACATGGCTTTAGGCATGCTTTTGTAACTGTGATATGAGGTAGAGGAAAAAATATTTAGGTGATTAATAAGAGTTTACCCTGACATCCAGAAGAATGTTCATATTAATCATATGAAGCCACTACTGATTCTAGGAAATTTGGAGTTGGTGGGCCCCCTTAGTGTGTTCTTTGTTTTTTCACAAGATAGGTCTTATCTTATTATTTGTAAGATAGAAACCTTATCTTAATTTTGGAGGGGATATTGTGGTTCTCCACCTATGTAGAACACTGCTTCTATTATCTTTAGTATATTTTAAATAAACATTCTTTTATATATTTCCTTGGGTTTAGAGTGACTTTACTGGGAAGGATATAATATAGAGAATATTAATTTTTTTCTATGGTTTTCAACTTAGCTGTGAGAGACTTTAAGTCAGGAGAATGAAAAATTATGCCTTATTTGGTCAGTTACAAATGATTTTTGTCTAGACTGAAAAATTATGAAAACTAAAAGGAGACCCAGAGAGACAGAATAAACATTTGATGGTGCTCTGAATCAGGATGTGCCAGTCCCATCAGCTGTTACCTGTTGAATTCACAATTCTGCTTCTACTTCCACCCCCTGCCCCTTGGTAGAAGTTTAAAGGATGTCCTATGCTCATGTTAGTCTTGGCAAATCAAAGCCCTGCTGAAGCCAAAATCTGCATCAACAGAAATCACTAATCAGGAGAGGAAAACTGCTCTCAGAGGAAAAATGAGGCCTCTGCCAGGAGACACGCAGAGAATCCCTGAGCTGCTCAAGAATCAATGAAGCAGCTAATCCCCGGAGCTGACTTGGTTTCTGACAGCGATTCAGTTTCAATTCAATTACAATCGCCCTCTAGTCTCTTGTGTTATCTTAAGTGACATTTTATTCCTTGTAATTAAGAGAATCTAGCCAATATTCAGAGACACAGGTATAATTACCTGGGTCTTTCTCATAGACCACAAGATCATTGGGTGAATAGATCTGGGGAGGTGAAGCGTCTTTTGGAGAACCTATGATAGAGATGAAAGAACAAAGGGAGACGGTGTCAAATCGCATTTCAAAAATCTGCTCTTCTGTGAAGCATTGCCCAACTTCCTGGCACAGTTGGTCAATTCCTGAGAGGGCACACAGTTCAATATACGGTCAGTTACAACACTTCTTTCATTTAAAACAAGTAAACAAAGGAAAAAATATGTTGAATACCCTTCATGTTTCTAGATAGAACATATTTTCAGTGTTTTTGCATTCCAAAGCCTACAAGATATAGACAGGTTTTTCATACCACATAATAATTAATTGATTTCAAGTCTTCAACATGCCTGGAATGTCTAGTAGGGGAACTGGCTAAATAAGTAAGTATTAAATTAATGAACAAGGAAGTGGAAAATTCAAAATCACAATTGTAAAGTCAACATGTTATCAGTTGAATGTTCATGCATAGGATTGCTGCCCTTTATGATATCCTATATTCCCAAAGGAAAGGACATTCCATTCTGAAAGAAAGATGCTCTGAAGGGACTTAATAATGTAGTGTTCAAGAGTAGAAGCTTCAAAGATTTAATGACCTGAGTTCTAATCCTGACTTGGCCATACACTAATCAGAGGACTCTCATTTTACTTCATCTTTGAAAAGCTAATTTTCCTCAACTCTAAAACGAGGATAATTAAACTCACCTCACAGGTTCATTATGTGGATTAAATTAAGTAATGCACATTAAATTAAGGAATGGATATTAAAGCATCTTACTGGCATATAATAAGTACTCAATACTTCACAGCTTTTAAAAACAAACTTGGATTGCTTGAAAGTCAGAAAAGAAATGCAGCCCTCACATCTGTGTCTGTTATTTCTATTTCTATAAATCAAGGTGACTATGTGTGCCACTTCCCAGCTTTCTATTAAAGCGTATATATTAAAAACAATTATGAAGATAAATATGTGGTTATATTATTCATTTGATTTCTAAAATTTATTCATGTTAGATTCTAAATTCAGTCTGATTTTTCTTCTGAATTAGTCCTCAATTCAGCATTATTCTAACAGTAAGCAAAGAAAGGAAAGTGATTAAAAAGCTGTTTGAGTTGAATTTTATTTGTACTGTTTCAAAATACCTTTAAAAAAATTATGCTCAATCTGGTGTCAGAAGACTTAGAAACTTGGGATTTTTTTTCTTTTCTTTCTTTTTTGGGGGGCAGGGGGGCATGGCATGTGGCTGTGCAACAATTCCTGACCCAGGGATGAACCCGAGCCATAGCAGTAACTATGCCGGATCCTTAACCCGCGGAGGTACCAGGGAACTCCAGAAGCCTGGGATTTAAAATCACGTCTTCCATTAACTCAGGGAGCTTCTCTAAGCAGGTTACTTTCTGTTGCTGGGCCTCAATGTTCCCATCTATTAAAAGATGGAGTATGAAGAAACATCGCTCTGATATGTTGTCATTTTTAATGCAGTCAACACAGCAGTCTTTGGGGCTCTCCTCTAAATGCCACCTATCCTGACACAGATTCTCTTGATTTCTAGGTTTGAAAGGCATCTGTTGACTCTGCTTAGATATTGTCCTTTCCACTTCTCTAGTTTCTCACCCCTAAAGCAAAGCTATGGTTGAGTACTGCCAGCAAACAACTTCAGCATTGGCTACAAGAGTAGTTTACTTAATTCAAGTAAAATACTTTTTTGACAATAATAGTAACTACTACTCCTTGAGTTCCTATTGTTTGCCTGCAAGTTCATTAGCACAATAAGTATATTATTTCTAGTATTCTCAATTATGCTAAATACCAGGTAGTTATACTTCCAGAGTACAGAGAAATCACTGTGTTAATAAGTACCAGTGGTAAAATTTGAACACAGATACATCTGGCACTCTTTTCACTCCCCAGGCTGCCTTTGCTTGATTCAGGCATTCATTCGGTAGAACAATAGATATTGAATGCCTACTAAATACATGGAATTGCTGAGGCTTTAGGAATAGTTCAGCAAATAAAAAAGATAAGCCTCTTTTCTTTTATAATTTACACACTCATTTGTAATGAACTATTTAGAGCCTAAACAAAATTATTGCATTTTTATTGTGAGTACTTAGTATAAATCATGCTTACCCACCACCTTTACAGTCTGAGTCCTGGTGAGATGGAAGGTACGTCCATTTTCTGGATATGTAACAACACATGTGTAATCTCCATTATTTGAAACCAAGGCTATGAGAAAACTCAAGTTCATGCCTTCAGGTACCACATTATTAAAGCCGTGTACTTTATGACAGCCCTAAGAAGAAGTAAAGGAAAAATGTTTACTACTTAGATACATACATAGAAAATATATACATACGCACGAACACCTAATTTTGCACAGAATATACAAATATCTATGCCGGCTACACTTTTTATAAAATTATTATGGGCAAATATTTGATGATGTCTCTGCAAAGAATGAATGCAATACATCTCATTATCTTTTCTGCAACAGGAAAATTAAAATTCTGAACTGAAATATAATTCAAAAGCACAAACTTCCTGTCTCAAGATCTAGTATTCAAAGTCTGGGAATTTGAAGTTAATAGTAAAGCAAGGTTAATGTTTTAAAAAACGATTAAGGCAACTCAAGTAAATGTATGCCCTGCGATTTAAATACAATTTTTTTTTTATTTGACTACATTTCTTCACTGACTACATTAACTCAGGAATATAATCACTGTGACAAACTTGGTCCCATTTTAGATGTCTGGTTTTGGCACTCTTGGTCACTCTGTTGAATTAGAGTATCAGTTATTTCCAAACTTGTTCATGTTACTTATACCATTTCTTTTTTACAATCAAATAGTACAGACTCCAGAATTTAAAAATAAAGGATATTTTATGAAGAGTTTATTTCTGTTCCAACCTGTATTTTGATATAACTTTGTCAATTTTTTACAATTTTGAGGTGGAAATATCTCATTCAGCATAACTAGAATCCTGTTTTGGATCTCTCAGCTGCACTAATTGGCTATATTGTTGTATTTTCTTTAAAAGAAAAAAAATCAATACATCTTATGTGACAAAAATATGTGTTGAACATTTAGTTTTAGAAAAACTTGTTTTTCTTTTAAAAGTCAATGCATCACCTATAACAAAAAGAACTGAGTATCTCTAAGGTCCTTTAGATTTTTAAAATTCTGGGAATCTATTACTGTCTTGTACTTTCAATTCCCTGTGTTCACATATTTAACTTTAATTCTTGCGTACTCAAGGTTTTCTTACTTCAGTTCCTGGGGCATGTGTTTTGAAATATGACGGTTACATCAAGTGGTACATTTTGTAATTCTTTGTCAAAGGAAATAGCATCTTTGAAGAATAGTACTAAACTTTTGACTCATGGAGATGATTTTCAGGAGGAAGTGATACAGACTCAGTTAAGTTACTTCTCTGAATACAACGTACCCGTGTACCTTGTTGTGATAAGTAGTTCTTCTAGACACTTATCACATCAACAAAATATTACAATGACCCTAGGTTATCACAAAGTATAAGGCCACAAACTCCTGTCCTCTTATGATAAATTTTTGCCAGATTTGGTTTGAATTTAAATTAGACTACCTACAGAGGTCTATTTGATTGTTATGGAAACTTTCATTAAACAATTCAAAGCTATTCTCCCCTCTGATTTGTTAGCTTAGAGGTTCTTAAGTGGCTATGAAGCAGATAGATCAGATTAAATATGCTCTAGTTTTACAGGTGGAAAAAGATGAGATAGATAAGGGAGTTCCCGTCATGGAGCAGTGGCAACAAATCCGACTAGGAACCATGAGGTTGAAGGTTTGATCCCTGGCCTCGCTCAGTGGGTTAAGGATCCGGCGTGGCCATGAGCTGTGGTTTAAAACCGCAGCTCAGATCCCCTGTTGCTGTGGCTGCGGCGTAGGCCGGCGGCTACAGCTCTGATTAGACCCCTAGCCTGGGAACCTCCATATGCCGCAGATGTGGCCATAAAAGGACAAAAAGACAAAAAAAAATAAATAAAAGAGAGAGACAGATAAGGAGATAATCAAGATAACACAGTGCAGGGCTAAAACTCAGCTTTTTAAATAGCTGAGTAAAGGTCTTTCTCTAATTTCTTAACCAAGAATGAGCATCAATTTTCAGCCATTACTTGAGGCTGCAAAAATTATATTGAGACACTTAAGTATACTCTATCACCTCATCCAATCCTGATTCCAAACTCTGCAAGTCTGGAGTGCTCTGATGGCTATTTTATAGATGAAAATACAGTGGCCTATGAAGGTTAAGTGACTGCTGTTATCACAGGGCCAAGCAGTGTCAGAACTGGAATTTGAATTTATATTTACATGTTCTGAGGCCCTTACTCTTAATTTTTAATCCCACCTGACTCTGTCTCCCCTTCCTACACTACGGTCTTGCCATACCTGGAGTCAGCCCCCGTATTACTAGTGTGATGTGGCTATCACTGTATGCGGCCAGTTCTTGCAATTAGTGGTAAATTGAAAAGCATACTTTTCGGTGTAAGAAGTCAGCTATTAGTACTAAACCTTTTAACATCACTTCTTAAGAAAATGCTAAAAAAGAAAAAAAGCTTTTTTTGGACTAACCAAGTATCGTCTATGTAAAACACATGGTTTTAGGAGTCATAATGTATGCTGCAAATATAAAGAAGTGCTTCTGACTTAGAGCTTTCTCATTCATTCATTCACCATTGAGTGCTCATTAATAAACCACGTGCCAAGCACTTCTTGAGATTCTGAGAATATAACACTGAACAGAACTAAGAGTCAGCCCTCATGAACTTATCATTAACAGAGAAATGGAATCTGACACATCTAAATAGTAAGGGAAATGGTACAAACATGTGTGTTGATCTCTTCCTAGTTTCCCCTTTCTTTTCATGTTATTACAAAATCATGAGGATGAACTTAAAATCTGAGCCGAATCTGATACATTGGGCCTATGTATCAGTGTTGAAATCAGGTTCTCTGGGATTTTCTCTTCCTTCCATAAGGTAGGATAAAAATGTGGGCTAAAGACAGGTTTTTCTTGGAGCTGAGTTGTCTAGAAAAATATTTCAAGTGGAGGAATATTCCTTAAAAACTAATGGAAAACTTTAGGATCTAATCTATTATTCAGAAAAATCTGACCATTCAAAATTAACTAGATTTAACAAAAAGAAAACAGAAAAACAATTTCAAAGCCATTAGACTTTTAGCATATTAGAAAAGGAAATTAAGAGAACATTTTACATTCTAAGTGTGCTGTGCACGTGTGTGTGGCAGGGTAGCTTCAGGGCATCACTGAACTCTAAATACCAATTAACTTTAACCTGTAGTATCTGATGAGCTCTGTCTACTTATAAGAAACTGCTTCTCTAGGCCCTTCATGCATCCAAGACACAAAGGATACTTTTAAACGTAATGAACTATTCCTGAAAATAAATCCTGCAAATTTTATGATGACTTTAAAATCATTTATTTGGAACCCAGGGAAAGGAAAAAAAAAATGAACAAAGATCTAGATACTCAAAGGGGGAAAGCCACAACTAAAAAATGATGTTGCCAAATACAAGAAATGGGTTAACAGTAAGTGGATTCCACTATGAAGCAAACCCTTGTGTGACTAAAAGACAAGTCATTCATTTAGTTGACCCATTAGTTCCTCATTCTGAATTTAAAAGAGAGAAGTTAAACAGGAGAGCAACTTTTCAACCACAGAATGGTAGCCATGGCAACCTACCACAGCATATAGGTAAAGAACAGCCCAAGACTTGACTTTGAAATCCTTGAGAGGAAATAAATCAAGTGGTGAGCTGTGGAGTGGGGGTGGGGGAATGTCATGACTGAATGAGAACAAATATTCCCATGCAATAAATCTACACAACTTTTATTTTTTAAAGAACTGTGTTAAGGCACAAGAATGCAAAAGACACAGTTCTCAACACATAGATAATGCAGTAGAGTGCAGGATTGCAACAAATACTATGAAAGGCATATGGGGGGGGGGTGGAGTGGGGGAAGAAGACCAAGCAGAAACATTAGAAAATCTTCATGGAGAAAGAAGATCTTATTAGAATCTTTGTGAACAAGTGCGGTGTAGTTGTTATAAGCTACACCGCACTTGTTCACAAAGACTCTAATAAGAGTTCTATACAAAAGTCACATTCTATGAGCAGAACTATATCATCTGATATTTATGCACCAAATATTTGCAAAATCCCTCCTATGTGCTAGGCTCTGTGTTAGAAGCTGGGCATACAATAGCCAGTAAAAACAGAATTGGCCCTTATTTACGTAGAGTTTTGTAGTCCTGTCTAATTCATTCAATTATTTAATCAATTCCTAAATGCAAAAAATACAGTTTTGCAACATGTGATTGACATTCAGGGGAAAGCGTAAGAGAGAGGTCACTACTTAGCATAGAAAAGAGAAATGCAATCATTACAGCAACAAAGATGAGATATAAATTAAGTGCTATTAAAATATGGAGAGGGTGATTCCTTCAGCCTGAGTCTCAAGGCTTCACAGATACTTGAACTGAGTTGAAGTTTAAAAGATGAATCTTGAGTCCTCAGAAGCCCTGAAACTATTTGTAAAATGTTGTGCATATATATGCCTATATAGAATTAAATACGGATGGTTTGGAAAGAAAATATGATACACACTTCCTTCATACCAGAGGTTCAAAATCACTATATATGGACTGCAGGAAAAGGAAAGCGATAAAGAACTAATGAAGCTCAGTTATCAGATCAAAATGAAACAAGCACTTTGAAAACAAAGGCTACTAGAGAGTTCCTTTCGTGGCTCAGTGGTTATCAAACCCGACCAGGATCCATGAGGATGCAGGTTCGATTCCTGGCCTTGCTCAGTGGGTTAAGGATCCAGTGTTGCAGTGAGCTGTGGTGTAGGTCGCAGATGCCTCTCTGATCTGATGTTGCTGTGGCTGTGGTGTAGACTCGCAACTGTAGCTCTGATTCAGCCCTTAGCCTGGGAACTTACATATGCCACAGGTATGGCCCTAAAAGGCAAAACATAAATAAATAAATAAAGCTTACTACATAGACCTTGGACTAACTTCCCAACAATATGCACTATGCCAACAAGAAGCCTGAGCCTGGCGCTGTTTCAGAATGTGCTTTGTTCATAGCACTTGACCAGAAAATGCAAAGGTTTTCTCATTTTCTGAGAGAGATTTATAAACAAAATTTCATCAATTCTGATTAGGTTCACACTAAAAATTAGAGGTGGATGTAAAATACCAGTTTTCATGATCACACTGAGGAAAAGGATAACCAGATATTTTTTCTCAAACTGATATCCAAAATGATGTCCATTCTGCTAAATTTGCAGGTAAGAGCATTTCAGCAACTGCTATAAAATATTATCTCCAAAGCACCTAATAAAGTGGTCCCTCTGAGGCTCAGTAAGAAGGAGGAAACTGTCTTTGCTTTTATAAGTGTCTTTGGGGGTAAAAAAAAGTCGAATACTCAAGTATAACAATGATAGAAAGACTCCACTAACAAGAATGTTAAAATAGCTTGCCATATTTTAAATCTCAGTTTTCTAAATAAATTTAATAAACAGCAACAACAGGATCACACTTACCTGGGTCATTACTACCATATATTTGGAAAGACCTGTGAATAAACAGGCAGCCTCCAATTTATACACACATTGTGTTACACAAGTTCTTACAGAAGCTGGCTATTTGAAATGCACATAATCACTTACAAACCATGGTTTGTTCTCTAGGTACTAGTCTTGGCTCACTCAGCAAACACTTACTGAACATCAGTTTCACTCACAGGATTGTTGAATTAGAGAACTGTGAACTCTGGGCCCTGAATGAAGAAAACCTTGCCATGCAGAAGATAGCAGAGAGAAGAAGACCCGCAGAGGTGGAAAGTTCAGTCCTGTCCCATTTCCCTAAGATTCTGAAATAGAAACTTCAGTTTTTCTGTTCTCTCCAATTCCAGCTTCTCTGATCTCCTCTGATTTCACAGGGCATTCTCTTCACAGGTTTCCTTATCCTCCACTGTGCAACATACAACCCGTCTATATTGAAAGATTGTCCTGCCCTTCAAGGTGACCAGACCCCTGGAAAGTAGAGATTGGAGCACCTTCTCTGTGCCATTTCTGTAGAGAATGAGCCTTGAAACCACAGAGATCCCAAATTATCCTATTATGAGCTAGATTGTTTTTAGTAAATTATGTAAGATAATATGAAAGTCTGGTATCTTCATATAGATTTCATAGTGTTGAATATTAGACAGATCACTGTGACCTTGGACAGATCACTGTGACCTTGGACAAATCACTGTGACCTTGGACAGATCACTGTGACCTTGGACAAATCACGCAACTATTCCACATCTGTTTCCTTGAGTATAAAATGTAGAAAACAAGAGAGTCTACTTTATGTTGAGATAATTGAGTGAAAATATTAAAGCATTTGTAAGACTTCCTGCACTTAATCAATATTAACAACTATTGTTTTTGTCTATAAACATCAGTTTCCTAATCTATAAAAGGGTGATGTCTACCTTGAAGGGTTGTGATGACTATTACATATGAGAACATTGAAAGTACATAGCACGATGTATTATACTCATAAAAGGCAAGAAATATTAGTTTCCCTTTTCTTCTTTCAGTTCATCAGTTTTCATCCTTCTACCAGGAAAGCAAATTTTCTGGAACAGATTAATGCGTCTTCAATCTTACGGAGTTATTTGTACTACTAAAAGAGACCATTTCTAGTGTCAAGGTAGGGTTGATAACAGCTGAAAGAGGACGACTATAGCAGGACCAAATACTTTGGAGGATTCAAGGAGTGACTGTAGAAGGCTGAAAGCAAAAAATAATAGTATTGCTACACAGTGATAGTAGAAAGAGCTACCAAGAACCCTGGTTTTGTTCCCCAAACAGCAACACTCTTTGGAGTAAAGGTGACAGTCAATTACCAAAACGTAGAAAAATAAAAAGCAGTATTAGAGTTCCCTTTGTGGCTTGGTGGTAATGAACCTGACTAGTATCCACGAGGATGGGGGGTTCGATCCCTGGCCTTGCTCAGTGGGTTAAGGATCCAGAGTTGACATGAGCTGTGGTGTAGGTTGCAGATGTGGTTCGGATCCTGTGTTGCTGTGGCTGTGGTGTAGGCCGGCAGCTATAGCTCAGATTGACCCCTAGCCTGGGAACTTCCATATGCCATGGGTGAGGCCCTAAAAAGACAGCTTTTTTTAAATTTTAAAGCAGTATAACACACATCAGTAGCAACCTTTTCATAATCGAAGAATAGAAAGGACAGTTGGTTACTGGTTATCCTCTTTAGTCACCTGCATATTGTTGGGTATCTGCCATTGTGATGGTTTTACCACCACACCTTTTTCTTGGTCTTCGTTCCAGGCTTTCTACTTTCATTCACCCCATAAACATTCTCTCCAGCTTCTGATCTTAGTCCTTTTCTCTTCTTACTTTATTTTTTCTTCTTAAGGGCTTCAGCAATCTCATAGATGCATCCAATTCTCTCACAAGATTTGATTTTTATTATAAGCTCCACACCCAAACACATGTAGCCACTACCTATTGGTCACTGCCACCTAGATGTCACAGAGACAAGTCAAACTCAAGATGACATGATATAGGAGTTCCCATTGTGGTTCAGTGGAAATGAATCTGACTAGGAACCATTAGGTTGCGGGTTCGATCCCTGGTCTTGTTCAGTGGGTTAAGGATCTGGCATTACCGTGAGCTGTGGTGTAGGCCACAGAAACGGCTCGGATCCCACGTTGCTGTGGCTCTGGTGTAGGCTGTCAGCTACAGCTCCTGTTAGACCCCTAGCCTGGGAACCTCCACATGCCACGTGTGCAGCCCTAAAATGACAAAAAGACAAAAAAAAAAAGATGACATGATCTAAATTCATTACTTGTTACCAAAACTTGCTCCTCCTCTGCTCTTTATACCTTGGTTAGTAGCACTGACATTGGTCCAGTTTGAAATCAGAAACCTGGAATCACTGGAGAAACAGAGATGGATATGGCATAACTTTGCCCTTGAGAAATAGTCAGTCATGTAGAACACATGCATGCAAGTATGTCCCTTTTCTTTAACAATAAATCCTCTTTGACACTTTGGTAGAACTGAGAATTCTACTTTTCTATAAAAATAAGAATCTGTATTTATAAACTTGTTTGAAATAAACTATAAGATCCTTTAGGCAGGCCATATAGCGCATATTCATTACCAGGTCCCCCGCAACACCTGACATATTGCCTGGAATGCAGTTGATTTTCAACAAGTATGTGTTGAATATATACATGAATAAATGACTATAAAACAATAAAGGGAGTGAAAAGTGACACTGAAACAGCACAAGTAAATAGCAATGGAAGTCTGAGGGAAAATTTATTTTTAGCTGGAGGGAACAGGGAACATTTTGTGAAGAGATAGAATTTGATTTGTTCTTAAGAAGGCAAAGAGGACGTTCCAGGCATAGGGGCTGCAGGAGGAAAAGAAGGAAAAAATGATAGCATATATGTGAAAATAAAATTATTTTTTCAGACCATAAAGTATTCAAAAATGCAGAAAAAGTGAATAGGGTCTCATTAGAAATGAGACTGATTGCAAATAAATAGATGCACATAATTCTTTCAACTGGAAGATATATTACACTTAATGATATAAAACTGTTAATATAATTCTTTTTTTTTTTTAATCTTTTTGCCTTTTCTAGAGCTGCACTTGCGGCATGTGGAGGTTCCCAGGCTAGGGGTCTCACTGGAGCTGTAGCCACCTGCCTACACCACAGCCACAGCAACGCAGGATCCTTAACCCACTGAGCGATGCCAGGGATCGAACCTGCAACCTCATGGTTCCTAGTCAGATTCGTTAACCACTTAGCCATGACGGGAACTCCAATACAATTATTTTAATCCTTTTTACTATGAAAAATTACAATTGTAGAGAGAATATATAGTGTTTCCTATACCTGTAGCTAGGCTCCAAAATACCAGTTTAGGCTATGTTATCTCATCTAACCCACTCACTGCATCCAGTATTATTTCAAAGAAATCAAAGATATTTAATTTCATTTGTAAATATATCTGTGTGTATCTCTAAATGATAAGACCCCTTTTGCAAACATAACTATATTACCATTATTATAATTTAAAAAGTAATGATAATTCATCGATGTCATCAATTTTCTGTCTGCATTCATATTGCCCTGACACTCTCATAACATGTCTTACAGTTTGTTTGAACAAAACATGATCCAATTAAGGTCCATACATTGCAACTAGTTATTATATATCTTAAATCACTGTTCCTTTTCTCCCCTTCCTGTCTCCCTTCCTTTGAATCATTTTATTATGGAATAAAGCATAATACAAAAAACACTCAAAACATATACATGAGTTAATGATTTAGCATAAAGCAAATTTCTTTGTAACCACCATTCAGGTCCAAGAATAGAACATGGCCCATCACCCTTGAAAGCCTTTCTTATGCCCCATGTCAGTCACACTTTTTTACCACCCTCCAAAGTAGCAACTATCTCTACGTTCATAGTAAAATCAACTCCCTTGTTTTCATTTACAGTTTTATCATATATGCATCCTTAGACCTTATGGTCTTGCCCACTGCAATGTTTTAAATGTGGTTTATGTTTCTTTCACTCTGTACATTCCCACTTCATGCCTTTCTCTTTCCTACAATTTATCCGTTGAATAACACAAGATATTTGGCCTATACGGTTTCCCACTTTAGATTTTGCTGATTGCAAACTCTTGGTTCAAATCAATACATTTCTCTGTTCTCTACGTTTCCTGCAAAATAGCAGTAGGATCCAGACTCAGATTTAATCCATTTGGCACAATTACAAGTAATATTCTGTTCTTTCACTAGAAGGAAGCTGTCCGGCTATTTCTCTTCTTATGATATTACAGTCATTGATGCATAATGCTTAGATTTAGTAATTCACTGGGGTTTGTAAAGTGATTACATTCCTTTATAAAAACACACTTCCCTGCACTATTGCATTCCTCAATATACATTTCTCATAGAAAATGCAGAATAAAACCTTGATTTTCCCCCTTTAACTACATTTTCAAGATAACATATTTATTCCCATCATTACCCAAATGTGGCCAATTAAATATTTTAAATATTTTGAAATATCATTATGAACTTATGATTTAAACTTAATTTATGAGATTCAATCTATGGCAGTTAATATCCTTAATAAGGCTGAAATTGGTCCGTCTTTGGCCAATGGAAAACTATTAGAGTTAGCCCCTGTCATTTCATTGATGGCTTAAACAGAGACAGATGCTAAAATTTTCAACTAGGATTATGGAATTGCTTATTTCTTTTAATTTTGTTAAATTTTCCTTCATGTATTTTGAAACATTGTTATTAAGCACATATACTTTTTATTGTTTTTTAATTTTTTTAATTTAATTTAATTTTATTTTATTTTAGGGCCACACCTGTGGCATATGGAAGTTCCCCAAGCTAGGGGTCAAATCGGAGCTGCAACTGCCAGCCTACACCACAGACACAGCAAGGCCAGATCCCAGCCTCATCTGCAACCTACATCACAGCTCAGGGCAATGCCGGTTCCTTAACCCACTGATCAGGGCCAGGGATTGAAACTGCATCCTCATGGATACGTCAGTTCATTACCCCTGAGGCACAATAGGAACTCCCTTTTCATTATTTTTAGGCCTTCTTGATGAACTGAATCTCTGTTTATTCTGAAGCTTTAAATATCATCATAATAAGCACCTTATATGATATTGGTATACCCATTCCAAGCTTTTTATTTTTATTCATCATTTATTTTTGATTAATTTTTTTCTCCCTTCCACTTTCTTCTAGTTTTAAGGCACTGTTTGTTGTGCTCATTTGTTGTCATGTTCCTCTTAGTTTAGCTTTATTTCTGGAATAATTTATGTTTTTACTGAGTTATATAATTTCTGGACTTTTTGAGTCTTATTTGTTATTCTTTCTAATCTTATATGTCTTCTGAATGACTTTGTGCCCTTTTTCTTTTTCAGCCTCACTTACAGCAGGCAGAAGTACCCAGGCTAGGGATCAAACCTGGGCCACAGCAGTGACCTAAGTCACAGCAGTGACCTGAGTCCTTAACCTGCTGAGCCACCAGGGAACTCCCGTGCCCATGTTTTAAAGAGTAGGTAACAACATGTTCATCTGGCATGCTTTTATTTTATTCCATATAAGTATTATTCTATTTCATATTCTGCTTCCTTCTTATAAATTTAAATGAGATTTTATCTTGATTCTTTTTGTTGCTTATTATTATGTAAAACTAATTTTCTTCTGAGCTTTAGGAATTGGCAGGATTATCCAACTTCATAGAAATCCCTCTTCAAATCTAAGGTTTTAAGATTTCCTGACTCTGTTCTGTTTCTCAATCTCAGCCAGCTCTCTTTCCTTCCTCCACGTTGTCCTGATCCTGTTTATTTTGATTCTACTCCCAGTAGTTTTTTCTCAGTGTGGGTGGTTGTTTTTCACAGTTCCATGAATCTAGAACTATTTCAATTCGTTCAGAATGTCTTGGTATAAGCTCTCTGGACTCACTATCAGAGAACGAACTCCCTCCTAATTTCAGCTGCTATTCCCAAATTGGTTCACCATGCTTTCCAGTGAGTACTACTGGCTTTTGGGGGGCTCTCTTGTTCTCGAGCCTGCCAGATACTATATTATTTCCATTTTTTTCCTTTCCTATAGACACTAATTCTACATGGGTCATATTGGTGACTTTTCTCACTTGCTTTATTGAAAGTGATGCTTGGGAGTTCCTGTTGTGGTTCAATGGTAATGAAACTGATTAGTATCCATGAGGACACCGGTTCAATCTCTGACCCCAATCAGTGGGTTAAGGATCCAGCACTGCTGTGAGCTGTGGTATAGGTTGCAGAGGCAGCTCGGATCTGGCACTGCTGTGGCTGTGGTGTAGGCTGGCAGCTGCAGCTCCAATTTGTTCCCTACATTGGGAATTTCCATATGCTGCAGGTATGTCCCTGAAAAGCAAAAGAAAAAAGAAAAGAAAAGAAAGTGATTCGGATAACTCATCACTGAGTTTTGTTTTAAATGTTGTCCAGGAATTTTTGGCTTTGGCTCAGGTGGATATTTGAAGAGATAAGACTCTGCTGCTGCCACAAGTGCTATCCTCGAAAAGTTTCATTTTTTATTAAATACTTCCCAAAGCTCTCAGCTGTGAAAGGAATGTCAAATGGACTGTGCTCACAAAGGAGAGCAAAAATGAAAACACATATAAATACTAAAATGCAGTATGGATGAACCAAAGAGTTGAAATTCACCAGATGAATTAGCAGCTTCTGACTTCACTTAGAAGTGGGCAACATTTCTTCAATTGTGCTTCATAGGAAGTTAACAGAAACTAGGTAGTCCAGTGTATATCATTTAAGACATGGTGGGTTGGGGCAAAGCATCTCCACCATTTCCTTTAAAATGATAGAAGGTGAGAAAGAAATCTGCATAAAGTTATTAAGGAAGAAATTATGATGGGAAAAAAATCTCAGTTTCTCTGCTAATAAATAATCGTTATCATCTTAGAGAGGGTAAATATCCGCTAGTTTGCTTACCATATACCAAGTGACGGTTGGTTTGACACTAGGAGGAAAAAATCCATCTACATTTGGACAAGTGATCTTCTGAACACCATATTCTAAATACAGTCTACGCACTGGAAGTTTCATGGGAGAATTGAAGCAGTTATCTTTTTGAACCACTTCCAGAGGAAATGCAACTTTGCTGCAATATGTGGTATTCCTGAAAAGAAAAAAAAAGGCAATGAATGGGCAGTCTCGTTTGCATTTGTTTTGATGCAGCAAATGCGTTAAAATGAGCTAACTGAAGTACTGTTATGTATTGAAACTTTATTTATATATTAAGTTCTTTTAATGATTAAATGTGTTATGGAGGTATACCAATTGACGTTACAGAATAAAAACAGACACAATTAACTACTACTGAGACTAAAATATTTACATTTTTACATATGTTCCTAAACATGCCTGCGCATGTATATATGTTTATATGTATACTTTGTAAATAAATACGATTAACATATATTTAGTTTTACCCTTAAAATGCTCTCAGTAATACTCAGTACTGGTAAGGCAAAGGTAAGGGTTCTTCTTTTCCCATCATCCCACCTTTCACTAGAAGGTCTTTGCCATTCTCTACACATTTCACACCTAAGTTAGGTCTCTCATTCTCTTAACACCTTGGACAATTCCTTGACTGAACTGATCATAGTTCAAACAAAGAAAGGACCATAAGCATTTTCTTTTATTTCCTGCATGTAATACAGTGTCTAAACTTTCATTAGGTACTGAATAAATACTCATTCAATAGAGGCAATACATATAAAACTGTGTCTACATATATGTAAACAATAAAGGGTAACAGATAATAAAAATAAGTGACTTTTTCAGGGTGACGTGTAAATGGGTTGTTCACTGCCCACCCTTTTTTGTGATTTCTATTTAAGACATATAACATATTCAATACCTCATGAATTAAAACCAAAACCAGTAAAGCGTGAGGGAATCCATTACCCTCCCCAAGATGGGAGGAGTGATGGTTTAAAGTTGACTTATGACAATGGTGACAAGGTGGAAAGGGAGCTAGGAGGCATGAGCTTTACCTACAAATAACAAAAGGTCTAACAAGTAGAAGTGTTCTATAGGTGGAAGTTTTAGAACTGGTACATTTTGGCTTAACAAGGTATATTTTCTGATTACAAAAACAAAGTGACAAACAATGGTTGGATTGACTTTTCCAGCTCTGTAAGTCAAATCTAGATGATATCTTAATAGAAGTTTTGAAACAAGAATATAAGCAGTAAAATAATGGAGGATGAATAACTTTATGGCCTTAACAACATCAGAACTGTCATTTCGCAGGGTTCAGTTTAAGGTCAATCTCAGTTAAAGAAACACTATAGGGCAATGGGAAACTTCTGGAGCCCCCACGCCACAAGTTCAATTCTAGATTTCCTTTGGAGACGTAGAAGATGGGCAGAGAAGTAAAATGAAGAGATACCAATATAGAAATTGATAAATAGCATTAAAGATATACTCAGGTTTTAACAGCCATAAACCCCACTCCTGTAAAATGTAAAAGAAGACTGGAAAAGTTTGGGAAAGTAATCAGAGATCTAGAGAAGTAGGTAGTTGTTAAGGGGGGAGAATTAGATACTGAAGCACTAGAATACATAATAGAGACTAAGGTCAACAAGAAAGCTATTGAGGACCTGTTCCCAGATATTTACTGATGTCCATGTGTGAAACGTTGATAAGTTAACAATTATCACAGATAAAAAGGAGCTCAAAGAACATTTAAGCCAAGTCTCTTCTTAGGTGGGTATAGAGAATAAAACTGTATTGGGACATAAACAATAGCCACATGAGTATTTCAGCCTCCTTGGAAGCCCACACACTGGTCCAGAGGTCATACCAATAAAGTTAAAGAGTCAGGTGAAAGTCTCAGAAGGAACTTAAGAGGTTACAAGCGACTTCCAAAGCCACGGTCAAAATGCATTTTTCTGTGAAAAATAATTCCTTTTTCACTAAATCGTGACACTGTTTAAATTTATCATAATTCTTCATCAGAGAACAGTTCATGTCCATGAGAGACAAGAAGCATTCATAAGAAAGTTTGGGATTATCTATCCTTCTGTTAGTTTTTTTTCTGTTATCGTTATGTTATCCAGCTCTATTGTTATGGGCTGAATTGTGTTCCCAAAATTCATATTTTGAAGTTGAGCAGCTTAGCATGTGACTATAATTGGAGAGAGGCCTTGAAAGAGGTAATTAAGGTAAAATGAGGTCATGTGGATGGGCCCTAATCCAACATAACTGATGCCCTTGTAAGAGGAGAGTAGGACACAGAAAATACAGAGAGGAGACGATGCAAAGACATGGAGAGAAGATGGCCATCTAGAAACCAAGGAGATGAATGAAACTAGCCCTGCTGATAACTTGACCTTGGAATTCTAGCCTCCAGAACTATAAGAAAACATATTTCCCCATTTAAGCCACCCGGTGTGCTGTATTGTGTTATGGTAGCCGTAGGCAAACCAGCGTACTTATTAAATAGTAGAAAACTGTGTTTTTAAAAAGTCCATAACCCAGGGGGTCCTGCTGTGGTGCAGTGGAATTGGTGGTGTCTCTACAGTGCCAGGATGCAGGTTCAACCTCTGGCCTGGCACGGTGGGTTAAAGAATCTGGCATTGTCCCAGCTGTGGCATAGGTTGTGACTGTGGCTCATATCTTACCCCTGGCCTGGGAACTCCCTATGGCATAGGGCAGCCAAAAAAAAAAAAAAAAAGGTAATAAAAAATTTTAAAATAAATAAAAAATTCTGTAACCAAGATTGGAGTTTAAAAAACAAAGTAACGCCTGGAAGCTGAAAAGGGAACTCTAGGAAAAAAAAAAAAAAGGAGCCAAAGAATTAAGCCTTAAAATGATTATTCTTCAGAGAAGCCTCAGTTTTTTCAATACCTTTTTTTTTTTTGTTCAGAACAAAAGCAACATTAATATGTTGGAAAAGAGAAATAGGTATAGTGTGAAGTAAAATTCAAAATCTACGTGAACTTTCAGGAAGAAAAGGAGATCTGAAAGAAATTCTGCAGTAATGGTAGGATGCTTTGGATTATATTCTTAGATTCCCAGAGATCTGGTGTTCACTTGCTTTTTAGGGGAATTTTAGTGGAAAAGTTTGAAAAGTATCGTTCTAAGTACAGTTGATGCCTCTCTAATATCCCTTCCCCTATACAGCATCCTGAGGCTTAACCCAGTGCTAGGCACTTTAAAAGCTGTCAAGAATAACAGATATGAATGCCCGCTCCTGTCTGCCCTGCTCATTGTCTAAGGAACAGATATACCTCCAGGTGAGGCAGAAGTATAGGCAGGTTCCAGTGTCAGGGAAAGGGAACAAATGAACAAGGCTCCATCTCTAGATAACCTTGTTGTACATCAGGTTTGAAAAGGAGTCACCTGGGGAGAATGTTCTTAGAAGCACAACCATTTTCTCTGCACATCTCTTTCAGTGAACCTTGGCTAAGTCAACGAAGTAGAGTGTAAACTGTTTCTTGATGGTCCCTTCTTCCCCTTCCCAGCTTCACGGCCCATGCATCATCCAGATAAAGGTTCAGGAATGAAAAGGAACAGAGAAGGTCACCAGAAACGGTCAGGCTACCTTAACATGCAGGTATAGTTGCCCGTGTCATTGAGGAGTGTGGGCCGGAACCAGAGCACATCTTTCTCCTTACTAATGCGATTCTCAGGGAGGCGGAAGTTAATCGGCTCCTCAAGGTCTCGGTCCTGCCTAGTCCAATACCAGATCAGAGTAAGACCTGCTGAATGGGCTGTGCTGTAGTTATATTTCAAGAAGTGTTCAAAGAGTGGGCACTTGATACGAGCTGGCTCATCTTCAAACACTTGGATATGCCTCATGGTATCTAGTCCCCAGTCATCGCAGCGTTCTGGAACAATCAAAAAGAAAGAAAAGGCAGATGAATCATCTCACCTCCAGAGAACACACCGTCTTCTTAGGATACCCTAGTCTTTTCCAGGATTCTCTTCTCTGGTCATATCCACTAGCCTTTTTCTAGAAAAGGCATGTAATAGCTGTGGTGTGAAGAGATGACTCCTTGTTCCTTTATAGTCTTTTGATTATCTCTTGGATAACGATGTGATGTGATAGCTTGATTCTGTTGCACCCTACAAGGTATAGGAGAGAATCTAATCTGGAAAAGAAATCATGTGCTCTTTCACTCCTCTGGAGACAAAGGAGAGTCTAAGGAGAAAATTATAGCTGAAAAGACAACGCTCGAAGACTCCCAATTCTTCCCTGGTCTCCTAATTTTTTACTAGATCTTCACTGTCCAATAGCAATAAGATGCAAGCCACATATTTTATTTTAGAGGTCCTAGCTATCACATTAAAGGAATTAAAATAAGCAGGGAAAGTTAATTTTTATAATATTCTGTTAAACTTGATATATCCCAAATATCCCTAAATATGAGTAAGCTATTTTATATCTACAATTTTTGTAATAAATCTTCAAAATTCAATTAATTTTTTTATACTTATTGCATATAACAATCTGGATTAGCAATGTCTGTGTACTACTATTAGAATGGATAGCCCAAAACTGACTAAAATACACAGGAACACTTACTTGTAAATAAGAGACTACGGGGAGTAGAACAGTGGCCCACCCCCACTCCTGAAGCATAGCTGTCAGACCTTTCTACAGCTGACCAAAGATGCAAGCACAAGCCCAGCCTACATCAACTGAGCCAAACTTAGGTCAACAGAACTGCCCAATCTATAGACACTTGAACAAAAACACATGTGCAATAAATTAAATGAAGTTTGTGACTGCTCATTAGGCAACATTTTTGAAGTAGCAGATGACTGACAGAACAACTAAATTAGTGGCCAATTTCATTTTAATAAAAGCAAAGAATCTGAAGCATTAGGACTTGCAAAAGGTTTTATAAGTAATACATTTCTAAATAAATAATAGAGCTCTAGGACATTTAACAGACTGACTTTTCCAAGACTCAACAAATTACTATTATTTATAATTGCTATACTTTCATTTAGAAACACCTTTTAAAATCCAACATATAGAGAAATAACTGGAAAGATCAAAATGTTGTTCATGTTAATACAAATTTGATAACAATATTTTCATAAAACATCTATCATAAAATTCTTTAAACATATTTTCATTAAAACTGCAAAGCTGCGGAATGAGCTCATTCAGTTTTTAAGAAATTATAACCATAGTTTTTTTCAGATAAATATGTCAGATTGAATACATGCATCCAATTTCACTCCTTTATGAAATTCCATTAAAACTAAAGTAATTTTTCAAGATATAACCACAAATGATAGCCATATCAAGAGAAAAGACAATAGCAACATCAAAATGCACCAGAGGTGACCAGCTTAGCCTATTAAAATTGAAAAATCCTAAATGAGAAAGGGAACGCTGTAGAACAAATTGATCTGCAGTGCAGAACACAAAAAAGATCCAGGAGGAGAAACTGTCACTACTGAGATTAGTAATCACTACTGCCTTAATGCACAATATTTCTGGGTTTTCTTCCCAGGCATATTGCAAGACTGTACTTTTACACCCTTCTGAAATAAGGGGATGCCATGTGACTTACTTTGGCCAAAATGATGTAATAAGTGTTACCTGTGGTAGGTATTTTAAGGACCAGAGTATATTTCACCAAGCTTCCTTTTCTTCTGCCTCGGTAAATATGAAGGCACAGACATTGGGACCCCTTAAGCTTGGTTCCCTTGATATTGATGACATAATGCAGAGCTTTGCTATTTCAAGTCATAGAGGATTAGGATTTACTCATTACCGATGTAAATAATCTATCCTGTCATGGCAAATGCAACCAGATACCTTAAAAATGAGCACATAGGGAGAACGGTTATAATGGATGAAAGCTATGTCAAAAAGTGACATCTTTTGTTCCAACTCTTTTCTGCCAGCACTAAACTTCCCCACTGAGCTCCGAGGATAGGAGCAGCCAGATCTTCACCCTCTAAACAGAAGTATAAATGAATCTTCTATAGGAAATCTGACTACTTTCAGAAGAACTATCTAACAAACTAAAAAGTGTCAGAGGCTTTTTTTTTTTTTTTAAACAATGTGTACAGCCATATCATGCAATGGAAAAGCTCAAGTTTAACAAGCCTCACACTCACATTTAGGATTTTTAATCAGCTCCTTAAGCATTTCTTCTTAAACATGAACAAATAGTCCCAAGAGACATCTAAGAAAAATCTCTACTATAAAAAGGTAACATCCAAAGAAACATTGTAAAAGAAAATTTGATAAAATCAAGATTACTTAAGAAAAAGAAATTAAAAAAAAAACTATCATTAACTTCCTCAAAGAGATAAGAGAACTTCTGCATTCATGAAGCAAGAACAGGATGATTTAACAAAGCAATATGAAAAATAAAGCTCATTTAAATCAAAAATATGATTGGAGAAAAGCAAAATTTAATAAATGATATGTTTGGAATTTAAAGTTGAGAATTTTCTAATAAGGAAAGTAAAAGGAAAATAAATAGAAAATAGACCAAAAAAAAAGCTAGAAGACCAGTCCAGGAGTCTCAACATCTCAAGAACAGGAGACCCAAAAGGAAAAAAAAAATAGAATAGAGAAAAACTCTCAATTAAACAATTCAAAGCAAAAACAAATCTCAGAACGACATAACCTTTTAAATTAAAAAGACCTGTCAACTGTCCCAGCACAGTGGATGAAAAGAGACTTATAGCACAAACATTTTTTTAAAACTGTGCAAAAAGAAAAGATTACATAAACTACCAGTGAATAAGAAAGAGGAAAAAACAGTCATGTGCAAAAGACCAGGAATCAGAATGGCTTTGAAATTCTCAGAAACAAATCTAGAAACCAGAAGATAATGAAACAATACATCTGAAGTTAAATTATTTCCAATCTTGACTATAACCCAACAAAACAAAGTGTGAAAGTGACATTTTCAGACACATAAAGATTCAGTAATTTTATATCCCCTGTGTTCTTTATCAGAAGCTTCTGGGGCCTTTGTGCCAATAAAATGAGAAAAAACAAGAAAGAGGAAAATATGAGATCAAGGAGGAGAGGATCCAATTAAAGAGAGAAGAAGGGAATCCTTGAATAACAGTGAAGGATATCCCAGGGTAACAGCTACACAGCAGGGCTTGATAGTAAATCGGCATAAACAGAAAAAAGTGGAAGTTCACAATAAAGGAAAAATAAGTGTATCTAATGTATTATCTGATTAGATTAGCACTGTGAAAAATTATGCTGGAAGGTAATTGAAATGTATGAAAATAGTTGTCAAAAGATACAAATGAGAGTAAGCATATAAAAGTAAGGCAATTCATAACTTCAAAAAATAAGAAAGGTAACAATCACAGTTTGAGGACATATTAATTTAATGATTAAGATTCAAATAAATATTGTAATAGCATTACGTAGAGAGGAATGATTAAGGAAAGCAAAGGGGATAGCATTTGAGGAGAGACAATCCTCATTTACTATAATTTTAAAAATGAAAAGAAAATGCACAAGGTTGACTAAATGAAAAATAACAATATACACAAATTGATTAGCAAACTACAGAGGGTAAATGCCAGAAGAAATAAACAAGATACTCAACACTGGTTGTCTCTGAAGAAGAGAACTAGTGGACATGAGGAAAATTATGACAGAAAGAATGCAATCATTTTGGTATACCTTTTTTTTGGTCATTTTTGGCTGTCCCGCGGCATTTGGAGCTACCTACCGAGCCAGGGATGAGATCGCAGCCTCAGTTGTGACCTAGGCCGAAGCTAGTGTAACACCAGATCCCTAACCCACTGTGCCAGGCCAGAGGTTGAACCCATGTCTCAGTGGCTCCCAAGACGCCACTGATCCTGTTGCACTACAGTGGGAACTCCTCCTGATACAACTTTTAATATATTGGCCCTAAAAAATCTTCTGTGCACGACTTGCTTTGAAAGGAATTCAAACATTATTTAGAATAAAAAGAAAGAAGGAAGGGCAGAAAGAAATATCTACCATGTAATACAACCCGAAAAGTAATTTTCATCGTCAAACCATCCTAATCATACCTACTTAGTGTAAGAAAACAGTATTGATTTCATTTTTTTAATTTTAAAAATTGTATTAATATGAATTGGCATGACAGTCGTTCATTTCTGAATTATAAGGTATAATTTAAAAGAGAGAGACAGTTGGCAGCTGCTGGAGTCTAGAACTGCACTATATTAAGTTTGTTGTCTGGGTGAAATAAGATGCTACTGCCTTCTGCACCTCATAAAAATATTCTTTAGGCTGCTTCCCCCCCGTTTTTTTTTTTTTTGCTTTTAAGGGCCAGATGTGCAGCATATGGATGTTCTCAGGGTAGGGGGTCAAAGGGTCAAATCAGAGCTGTAGCTGCTGGCCTACACCACAGCCACAATAATGCCAGATCCAAGGCATGTCTGCAACCTGTACCACAGCTCAGGGCAATGCCAGATCCTTAATCCACTGAGTAAAGCCAGGGATTGAACCGTAGACCTCGTGGTACTAGTAGGGTGTGTTACCGCAGAGCCATAACAGGAACTCCTCTTTAAGCTGTTCCTAAAGGCACCCATCTCTCTCAAGAGCTCTAAACTGATTGTTCGAATTTGGATGATTTTAGAGGCAAGGCTATGAAATGAAAAGGATCATCCTTTCTGTAACCCCGTTCTACAATATATCTCAATTTATATCACCCTCACCCTAACCTGGGTCAGTAGAATACATTTCTTTTTTTTTTTTTTTTGCTTTTTTTATTTTTGCTTTTTAGGGCCTCGCCCACGGCATATGGAGGTTACCAGCTAGGGGTCAAACTGGAGCCGCTGACCTACACCACAGCCACAGCAACACGGGATCCAAGCCACATCTGCAACCTACACCACAGCTCAGGGCAACGACAGATCCTTAAGCCGTTGAGCAAGGCCAGGGATCAAACCCGTAACCTCATGGTTTGGATTCATTTTCAATGTGCCACAGTGGGAACTCCAATAGAACACATTTCTGATATCATGGCTCATTCTTTAATTGGAGAGAAAGAGAAAGCCCTTCTGGGGATTAATGGTACCTCGATCAAAGGAGACTTTCTGACACCAAGGATAAATAGTTACTTTGGCCCTGGTGACTCTTTACGGCCCTAAGCAATAATTAATAGCAAGAGAGAGAATAAGTGGCAGGTGGATTTTTCTTTTGTAAAGCAGGAGAATGCTAACTGTGAAAAGGAAGATGGAAAAGGAGAGCTAGTGTGCCATCTCAATCACAAGCCATGTTCTCGGGCATCCTGATTGCGGAAGAAGTGTGAAATGGAATGTTGGTGACCACTGGGGCGGACAGGCAGAGACTGGCTAAATGTTCATTAAAACTGTTTCTCTTTCCTGGCCCATATAAAACCCACAAATCCTTAGCAATTGGTTTGGAGCCATGTGATTTGGTTCTGGTCAATGACTGGCCAGAAAGGAGGTGCAACTTGAGATGCTCAGGTTCTTTCTCTTTTCCTTCCCCGGAGTCCTTGACAGCCAGAGATTTTTGAAAAAGTCCAGCATCACAAGAAGGAAAGAGCCTGGATTCCTGCCATTAGTCAAAGGAGAGCATCTCAGGAAAGCCATCTCACTTTTCAAGGAGTTGTCACTATTAAGCCAGTTCTCTATTGTTTAGGCTGAGATGTGGAGGAAGTAATTTGTTACAGCAACTAGTTTTGACTAATAAAGGGAGGCAGAGTTTTACTTTCAAAACATAACTTAAAAAATCAAGAGCAAACGAGAGTTATTTTTAAAACAGCATTTGTTGGGAGTTCCCATCATGGAGCAGCAGTTAATGAATTCAACTAGAAACCATGAGGTTGCAGGTTTGATCCCTGGCCTTGCTCAGTGGGTTAAGGATCCGGTGTTGCCATTAGCTGTGGTGTAGGCCGCAGATGTGGCTCAGATCTGGAGTTGCTGTGGCTGTGGTGTAAGCCGGAAGCTATAGCTCCGATTCGACCTCTAGCCTGGGAACTTCCATATGCCACAGGTGCGACCCTAAAAAAGAAAAAAGAAAAAAAATAGCATTTGTTAAAGGCTCCTTCATACTAAAGTTTAAATACAGATCAACCACCAAGACTTTTGGCTGATTCCATGGACCTAATATCTTTCCAACCAAATTAAATGTAGTGCAGTGTCAAGGGGAAAAAGCGTTAC
The DNA here is from genome assembly GCA_004024745.2 of Catagonus wagneri. Classification (NCBI taxonomy): domain Eukaryota; kingdom Metazoa; phylum Chordata; class Mammalia; order Artiodactyla; family Tayassuidae; genus Catagonus; species Catagonus wagneri. The sequence continues at coordinate 45,905,533 of PVHT021183693.1, read as the reverse complement.
ACCTGCTACACATCTCCCTTACAGAGTGTTTCATGGGCCAAATGAATATCTCTGCAAAGTGAATCAGACTCCTTTATAATAGGCACCCAAAACACACATATTAGTATTCATAAACATTAGCAAAAAAGATATTATTATTGAGTATTTGCTTTGGGGTATTCGCCCGTTTGAAATTAGTTCTGTGAGTTTTTTAAGTTTCCCGAGCAAGCTACCTGAGGGCATTTTGTCAGAGCTTTTTAAATTATTCAATGAACAAATGAAAATAAAATCTATGGCAACGGGCTGGAGTGTCATGTAATACCAAATTAATTATATGATTCACTGCAGGCACCCGCCGAAGAAAAGACCGGGGGTAAAGGCTGTTATGCAAATAGATTTGTCTCTAATAACAGCAAAGGGAATTTAGTGAATTACTGGCACAGCGAAATACTTTTTTTTATTTAAAATGTCCCTTCTTATCCAGTTTACTCCAGAGTGGAAGTCCTCTCTAAAGTGGCCCCCCAACGTGGGGAAGCACAAAACGATCATTTCCCTCAGCCAAAGGATTTCTTAAGGCTGGGGCTTAGTGGCACAGAGGACTAATGGAAATGTGCAAAGCCACCGCAAAGCCAAATCACTGGAAAATCCAACCCACGCTCCTGACAGCAATTAGCATTTATATAGCAGGGTATACATTTTAACTAATTAATCTCACAACACCCTCTTGGGCTTTCATGCCCATTCCCACATTACATGCCAGGAAACGAAGACAGAGAGATTAATTGACTTACTTTTGCCTGAGTGGTAGCACAAATAAAAGCTGCCTGAACGTAGATCTGAGAGGCTTATCCCAAAGTTATGTTCACACGTTTAAAGCAAGAGATTTCCCACAGGACAGCCACTCATATATTGGTATTTATTAAATATTTACTGAAAACCTGTTGTGAGCAAGGCATTGTCTCAGGTATCATGGTAGAGAGACATGTAAGAACTCAAGAGGCTCAGATATAGGGGGAAAATAAAAAGAAAAGTTTTGAATATTGGAAGATCTAAAGTGGAATTAGTTTCTATATGTATTATTTGCCCTGTGCCACTTACTTGTCATCTAATCTTGGACAAAGAGCTTCCCCTCTCAGACTCAGATTCTGCATGTGTAATATGCCTAATATATAGTGCTATATAGAAATCAAAGGGCCAGACATAAGAAAGGAGCTCAGTACATATTAGCTGGATCTGCATGATAAATCTGAATGGGTCTTTGTCTGTCAAGAGTTAACAACCTTGGCGTGTGTGTATCATTTTATGTTCACAGCAACACCGTTCACAATAGCTGAGACATGGAAACTACCTAAATATCCATCAACAGATGAGTAGACTAAGAAGATGCAGGACATACATACAATAGAATACTACTCAGCCATAAAAAAGAATGAAACAATGTCATTTGCAGCAACATGGATGTGACTAGAGATTATAACACTAAATGAAATTAGAAAGAGAAAGACAAATAGTATAGGATATCACTTGCAAGTGGAATCTAAAATATGGCACAAATGAGCTTATCTACAGAGTAGAAACAGCTTTACAGACATAGAGAACAGCCTGTGGCTGCTAAGGTGGTGGGAGTGGAACAGGCTGGAAATTTGGAGTTAATAGACACAAACTATTACATTTAGAATGGATAAACAACAAGGTCCTCCTGTATAGCACAGGGAACTATAGCCAGTCTCCTGGGAGAGACCATGGCGGAAAATAATATAAAAAAGAATGTATATATATGTATGACTGAGTCATTTTGCTGTACAGCAGAAAATTGGCATAGCATTGTAAATCAACTATACTTGAAAAAAAAGAATGTTAATAATCTTGGAAAAAGAAAGACATAGACACAAAATTAACTAAATATAAATACCTCATAGAATGAATGAACTGACTTAAACACAGACTTCTACGCAGGACTATAGTCATTAGATCATTATAGTATAGTATAGTATAATTCAGTACAGTGAAGTACAGTACACACAGGTAAGGTAGTGATAGTGGTCTTGAGATTGAGTTGAGATGAGAAACAGGCCCTGTTAACATGCATCCTGGAACCCCATGTGGATGAAGCCACTTTAAAAACTCCCATCAGCACATTCTAGTAGTCCTATCTAAGCCTGAGGGCAGATACTAAGCCTAATAGAGAGGACGGTTTTACAACCATGCTGGTAATTTTGATTAATTTTGTTTTTCTAGTGGTATACCTGGCTCCTCAGGAAACGTTAGCCTGGGACTGTGATCCAGAGAGAATCCAAGGTGTGAGCAAACTGGTTAAGCTAGGTAGCAACATCGAATGAGTGACATGACACAAAAAGTAGATCAGCAAATTAAATGTGGACAAGTTTCTGAGGCAAGAGATAGAAGTGCCAGAAATAAAAACTTTAGGAGGAGCCTGAGAGAGGAGGCATGTGGCACAGAGAACAAAACATTAGGACTGAGGATAGCAGACATGATTCAAAGGCGGGCTTGGATGCCCACTGGCTTTACTAATTCACTTAAAAAATATGTACTGAACATTCTCTCCAGTGCCAAGTACTAAAGTAAGTGCTCAGAACTCACTGGTCAACAAATCAAAAGTCTCACAGAGCTCATTTTCTAACACAAGGAGACTGACCATTAACGTGCTAAATAAGAAAAATATAGAGTGCAAAGTGATAAGCCAATGAGACAAAGATAAATAGTGAACCTGATAAGAGGGATTAGGAATGAGGGAGTGGTGGAGAGGGGAGAGTCAGGATTATGAAATTTTAAAGAAGATGCTCAGAATGTTTTCTAATAACCTATATGGGAAAAGAATCTGAAAAAGAATGAATATAGGTATATGTAAAAAAAAAATTTTTTTAAGTAACAAAAGAAAACAAAAACAATAAATAAGATACTCAGGATAAGTCCCTCAACAATTATGAACCTTAGTTTCATTATGATTCAAAAAACAAAGACTATAAACATGAAACAAATACAGCACTGTAAGTCTACTAGACTGCAACGAAATTAAAAACAAATACAAAACAAAAAGCAAAAATTATAATAGTACTGAATAGTTGTGAAAACAGAATGAGCCACGGCTATAAAGTATCACAGACACTATAAAGTTCTAGGCATGTACCAGTTACAATTCATCAGTGGACTGGGAGTTCCCATCATGGCTTTGTGGTTAACAAACCCGACTAGCATCCATGAGCATGCAGGTTCCATCCCGGGCCTTGCTCAGGGGGTTAAGGGTCCAGTGTAACCATGAGCTGTGGTGTAGGCTTCAGAGGCAACTTGGATCCCGCCTTACTATGGTTCTGGCATAGGTCCAATTGGACTCCTAGCCTGGGAACCTCTAAAAAATCAGTGGACTGCTATTCTTTATGTGACCTTTGAAAAATGATTTCCTCTCTCTGAGTCTATGGAAGAGACAGTTAAACAGGTCCCATTTACTATGTCCCCATATCTTCTTCTAGTGTATGAGAATTTTCAGTTGGGTACAAAGCCATTCAGAATAAAGGATACATTTCCCAGCTTTCCTCTCACTCAGATATAATCAGGTGATTAAATTTTGGTCAACAGGATATGTTTGAAATCATCATGTGGCAGATTCCAGGACCTTTCCTTTAGAGACATCGGCATACACTTATGCTTCCTGTGCTCATGCTACCATCTCCTTTCTTCCATCTTGCTGCTGGGAACAGGGATGTGACAGCTGGAGCTAAATTATGGACTGTAAGAATGAAGGCCATACCCTAAAGACGGGAGAAAGTGAAATGGAAAGGGACAAGACCTTTAATGAAATATGGAGCTGCCTTATCAGCCCTGAACATTCTACCTCTAGATTTTACATGAGAATTATGTATTTTTTAATATCCTTGCTACTGAAAATGTGGTCTGTGACCTACTAGCATCACCAGCATCCCTTGGGTGCTTGTCAGAACTGCAGACTTTCAGACCCCACCTGGACCTACCAAATCTGAATTTCTAGTCTAACAAGATCCCCCGGTGATTCTTATGCACATTAACAGTGGAGAAGTATTGATTTTTTTGAGTCTCCTTACTCATAGGTGACTATCATCCTAATTGATAACAATGTCCTATTTTGACTATTACACTAAATGGGTTATTAAAATATTTCAGAGGTTTGATCTACCCCATGCATCTAGGTCTCTACTATTTACATTTAAAAATATATTCCTTCATTGCTTCTCAGTGGAAAAGAAATGTTAAAACTACCCAGGTATTTTTCTAGCAGCGCCTTAGTAATACATGACCAATTTTTTTTAATTATATTAACTGCATTTCCTAGAGTATGACTGAAGTGGAAAAAAAGATTTTTTTATTCAGAGGAAAGCTACTCAAAGGTCTAGAAAAGGTGGCTGGGATTTAATAGTTGTCAACTAGGCCATCACAAGCGGAAAGAGAAGTTCCTGGTGGGGGGAGGAAAAGCTGGAATGGCTGTGAACACACATCAGACATCAGCAGGCTGCTTGTACTATTCAACAATACTGAGCTAATAACTGGCAGATGGCTTTCCTGGACCAAATAATTAGACATACTTTACTCCCACCAACGAAGGGAGTTTTCTTGATTAATTTGAAAAAAAGAGAAAAAAAAGAAGAAGAAAAAAAAAAAAGAATTAGCCCTGAGCCAATGTTAAGATTTGCCAGACAAGGAAAGAATGCCAAATTCAGCAAGTGGGTTGGGGGAGGGCGAGGATGCAGAAGTTACAGCTCCAGTTTTGAAGGAACTGTTACGCGTTTTATTCCAGACAGTGTACTTACTACTCCTCCCTGTGACACTGGGTACTTACTTATCTTGACACTGACCTAAAGGCCACTATTTTACATCAGTTAGAGGGGGTGTAGACCTTGCTATTTAGGAAAAAAAAAAAAAAAAGTAGAGAAGGTCATTCCCAGACAAACATGAAAACAAAGAAAAGGAAGCTGGAAGGAGTGGAAAAGGAGAATGAACCCTCACAGATGAAAACAATCAAACCTATGAAGTTTAAACCTAGAACACATGCCATAGTAGGTGATACTTAAAGTTACAAAATCAAAGAATCGGAAGGATGACTTCAACAAAGTCTAATTACTGTTATTGGACCAGCACTCTAGACTCTCAACAGTTTGGTTTTCAATCAATACACACCAGGTGGATGTTCCTCTCTTAGTTTGTGAACACAAGTGTCACTTTCTACAAAGTTTTCCTTGCGGCAGAGGACTTAAGAAAAAACCCTGGGTGGTCTGGAAACATTTACAGTCCTCAGGTCTAGAGTTGCTGCTGAAGGTTTCCAGGCTCTTTCTTGGTCTCCATCAGGTCAACTCCCAACTTGTTTTTAGAGCACCCACAAAAAGACCATCAATCATTCTAAGCTGGAGTCCAAGGAAGGTCCAAGAACCACCCTTCCTGCTGCTGTGCATAATGACAAAGACAGGGAATGGCATCATCTAATAGCCACCTAGAAGAGGCTCTGCTTCTCTCATCAAAATGGCAGCGGGGGTTAGCAGGCTAAAGAATGGATTGTGGGTGAGCTGCTTCTGGACCATGGTTTCATTATTCTCTTAAAAAAAAAAAATTCACTCTAATGAGCATCCTCATGTAGCTGAAGGGCATGATTTTCTGTGCAGGGCTGTTGTGACAATAAATAAACTGGTTTATGTCAAGTGTGACACAGTACACTGGGGAGACTCTAAGCAGTCATTAGCTGGTTTTTATGTGTTCATCCACCAAGCAATTTTTTTCTAATCCATGATTAAGATGTAAATATCCAATTACCATTCTCATGTAATAATCAAGCAGCCTTCGCTCTCCATATTTTCATTATTACACAATATTTTCTCAGGGTCCTTTGAGTGCTAAAGGCTATAAACGAAATGCAGCCAACAAACAAAACATCAAAACAATCGTCAACATTGGAAATAAAGGTATTTTGCATGTCATCATCTCAGAACACAGTCATCCAACAACCCCAGTTAGCCATGTGAGAATGTGCACATAGAGGAACTGTTCCTATGTGTCAAAGAAGGCTGCTTTGAAGACTGAAGAGATGATGCTTTTAATGTGTTTAACAGAGAGCTGTTCAGTAGTCCTCACTATTCTTCACAGTATATGCCTCTCTTGATTCCAAACTGAATAGACAATTGCAAACTAAATATGGACCAACAAATACTGTTAACATTTAACCTGTGGAGGCTGGCCTCTCATGCAGCTTTTGGAGGGCATTGGACCACAAGGGAGTTTTTAAAACGTTTAGGACAATACTCTCAACTTACAAAGGGGTAACTAAGTCCGGGAAGCTAACCTGATGAATGGATAGAGCTCATGAGTGGCAAGCAAAGAATTACTCCTTTTCCAGCCTAATGTCACATCCATTCTACTACATCGTCCCAGTAAAATATGTCACTGAACAAACATTCCCAGTTGGTATTGAGAATGAAAATAGTACAATAGTATATTCTCCTTCAAATTAGAGATTGAAAATAGTTCCTTGGTGGCTCAATAGGTTAAGGATCCAGTATTGTCACTGCTGTAGGGTGGGTCATTGCTATGGTTTGGGTTGGGAACTTGTGAGTGCCAAAGCCGAGGCCAAAAAAGAAACAAACAGTTGAAGTTGGCCAAAAAATAAAAGGCAAATCTAGGAAGACTGGGACAGATAACAGTAGTGTTGGACCATAGAAGTAAGTCAAGCTTACACGTGTTCTACATAATCAAGTCACCCAGTCCCCCTACCTCTCATTTTACAGGCAAAGAAACTGGTATATGGGTTTTACCCTTGAAATTAAAGTAGGTGGCAATGTTGCCCACTGATATGGCACCTGGAAAGAAAGATCCCAGCTTCCTCAGAGGTAATAATGCATGAATAAAAATATGAAACTAATAAAAGTACTACTCACATCATTCTTGATAGAGCTAAAAAAAGATCATACATGAAGTTCCTATTATAGAGCAGTGGAAATTAATCTGACTAGTATCCATGAGGATGTGGGTTCGATCCCTGGCCTCGCTCAGTGGGTCGGGGACCCGGCGTTGCCGTGAGCTGTGGTGTAGATGGCAGACACGGCTTAGATCTGGTGTCGCCGTGGCTGTGGATGTAGGCTGGTAGCTGTAGCTCTGATTTGACCCCTAGCCTGGAAACTTCCACATGCTTAGGGTGCAGCCCTAAAAATCAAAAAAAAAAAAAAAAAAAGAAAGAAAGACCATCCATGAAAATACCTCATGGTTGGGTGCCTGGTCAGAACTCAATCAATGTTAGCTACAATTATTATGTTGGTTTTCACAGATGAGGGAATTAAGACCTAGAAAGGCAGCAGGGAAAATGAATTATTGTGTGCACTTGTTTTTAACTTTTTATTGCATTTTACCAGAGCCAGGACAGAAAACCCCAAATTAAGATCTGAGTCTTAAAATGTAGTAAGCATGTTAAGCATACACTGACTTTTTAATTAGTAAAAATAGACAAGCAATCACTTTTCCTCACGATGGAAATGAAAAGCCCTCCGTGTTCTTCAGGGGTCTCTATACCCTCCATGCCCACATCTCACATCCCAACCAGAAGGTCAGGGAGGCTTGTTCAGTGAAAGTACATCAGGGACCTTCCATTGAAAGCTGTATGACTCTTATGCCTCAAGATTCGCAGCCACATTCTATACACAACTACAAAGTCAAAAAAAAGAAAAAAAAAGGCATCTTGTGAGCCTTGCCAGCAACCTCCCCCGGAACTCTTTCAGGAAACTGCCTGGAGTAAAAGGGTGTTTGAGATCTTCATCACCTGCCAGAAGAAGAGACACAGGCTCCGATCCTGCCACGACATTTAAGAGAGGTGTCACCTGCGAAATGCCAGTGCAGTCTCACTCAATTTTAATAATGTGTCAAGCATGTAGATGTTTCTTGAAGGCTGGTAGTGACAAGAAGAAAACAAGATTCTGAGAGAAAATCAGGTGAAATGAGCATCAAAAGCTGAGCATTAGAATTGGGGTCTGGGATATGCATGGCAGTGAAGGATGATGGGACCACAGGAAGAATTCATGAGGCAGGGCTTCCAAGTGGCTGGGCTTTCAGTGGTCCGTCATCTAAAGAACAGTGCCAGCTCTCAAGTGGGGGTAGGGCCTTGGGAAGATATATGTTAAGTTTAAACCATGATCCAAGTTTCTGAACGTCACCTATAATCCACTATGCAGCCGAGAAAACCACTACACGTTGCAGCTGGAAGGGGGCCTTACAAGTCGTTCAATTCCAGAACACATTATACAGATGAGGCTCTGAGACCAGAGGGGTGAAGGACACCTGAATGAAAGACTGCGTTAGTAGCAGAGGCAGGACAAAACCTTCCTGATTCCTAATTATCTGCTCAAAAGAAGAAAAGAGTGGATAAAAGATAGGTCTGAGAGATGGCCTAACATTGCATGACTTATGCCTATAAAACCAACTACCAAAGAGAATTTATACCACACTTATACTCGTCTCTGTTTTTCCTTTCTCCTGATATGTCAGAGGTTGAATTTTTATGCTTAGATTTATGTTTAGCTTTTTTTTAAATTACTTAATGAATTTTATTACAATTATAGGTGTACAAAAATCTATGCTGAGCTTCTGGATTCACTATAGCATTAAGGTTGAGAATGTTTGACTCATATTTATTGCTGAAGAGAAAGCAGAAAATACAAAACAATTTTTCTGAACTCCAGAGCTCTTAAAACATAGCAAGCAAAACAAGAGAACAAACTTTTAATACACAAGTGAAAACAAAACACTCCAAAGAAATCAAAGGTGGGATCTCTTTTCTAATAACGCTATTATCGTCAGCCCTCTTTCACATAGTACACACATTCTTTCCCCACGGACACTCACGAGGGGCTAGATGCCAAAATTCTCCCACTGAAAAGAAGCAAATAATTACCATAAGGTAGAAAAATTAAAAGAGAAGAAATAGGTGCTTGAACAGGAAAAGGGTCTGCAGTCATTCCAATAGAGTTTTTAGGAGCTTCAAGGTAAAATTTTAACTGTCTCTGGGTATATCTCTGTTGTGTGTGTGTGTGTGTGTGTGTGTGTGTGTGTGTGTCCCCTCTAAGCAAAACTCACACTATTCTCTGAGTTTTTTCAACCTCTCAATGCTGTGGGTCCTTGCTCTTGGAGAAACTGATAATGGATTAGAAATATAGCATTTTCTTTCCATGCTCATTAAGTCAGGAAAATGTCCCCAACTCATCATTTAGGAATCATGCCTTCTTCTCCCTATCACATCACATCAAGGATTACAAATCTGTAATTGTTAACAGCATCCACAATAATTTACACTTTAAGTGGCAGTTTTGACACATTACATTCTTTGAACAAGGAGGCTGGGTTGTTGCTCCATTTGGGGTTTGGAAAAAGAGGCTCAGAGAGTGACTTGGGACGCTCTTGGTGCTACTTGGGCAGAAGAGTTTTCTGACTCTAGAACCAGTCTTCTCTCCATAGATCCTCTTAGATACTTTGGTATCATACTCAGTCCTTTGGTTTCTAGTTCGGAGACTTTATACACAATCTCTTCCCTCAAATACTCCATTCACACCAATTCTTTACATTAACAAGCATTTTTGTTTTTTTTTTTTTGCTTTTTTTCAGGCCACACCTGTGGCATATGGAAGTTCCCAGGCTAGGGCTTGAATTGGATCTATAGATGCCGGCCTAAACCACAGCCACAGCAAAGTGGGATCTGAGCTGCATTCGTGACCTTTCACTGCAGCAAGGCAAGGGATCGAACCTGAATCTTCATGGATACTAGTCAGGTTCATTTCCACTGAGCCACAAGGGGAACTCCCATTCTGTTAACAAGCATCTTAAACCATGTTCTTTCTTTCCATGTTATGGTAAATTAACTACTGAGTCTTTTTGTAAAACATAGAAATTCATTTTCAGAAAGATATCTTTAAATTTCCTTCCATTACTGGTAGCTCCTGAGGTATGTGGTAGTCATATTCTCTATGAAGAATAACAATATCAGGTGAGGAGACCTGATTTCTTACATTCACTCTGTCAGTGAGACCACTATTATAATAATTACCAGTATGGCTGCCTAATATCGAATGCTTTCCATATGCCAGGTATTAAGTACTTTACATTTACTATATCTTTTAATGCTCATAACAACTCTTTCAAATGGCTTTATTATTATCCCTGTTTAACAAATGAGGAACAGGAGCCTCAGAGAAGTAAAAGTGTATCAGCAAGTTACACAGAGTTAAATTAATTAAACAAGGAGGCCATTAGACTGAGCTGGTTGTAACGTCTTGGAAGTCTACCTAAGCAAACCAGAATAACTCAATATCAAGAAAATTGAAACCTAAGGATAAGCAGTTACAAACAGCCTACTAGACTCTGTGAACTAATGCAACCACTTAAACTCTAATCAATCACACAATTCCCTTGTCTTGCTTCTAATTCTTCTCTATAGACATCTTGCCACTGGCTCCCCTGTTGGAGTGCTCCTAACCACATCCAGTTTGGCACTGCCCAGTTTGGATTGATTTTTGTGCAGACAAACTTAAAAATTTTCACATGCCTCAGTTTATCTTTTTAACAATAGCAGGTGAGACAGAAGGATTCCAACAGAGATCTCCCTCATTCCAGAGCTCAAAATTGAACACTGTGATCAAGTAACTTCCCTTTTTCCTAATATATAACACAAGGAGATAAAAATCAGATGATCTCTAACCCTTTTCATCTGTATAATATGATGGGTTTATAATCAATGCTTAACTTCAAGAGTGTTTTCTAGCCTGAATCTTAAGAATGTAAAATCAAGCTAGTTTTTTCAGGGACAAGAGTGGGAGTGGGTAGGCACTCATTAATAGAAAGTGGAACAAACTGAGTGAGTCTCTTTAATGAGGAGCATAAAATCCTTGATTAGCAGTTTCCAGCATCAGAAGACACACGCCACAGCCAAGAGGCAGTGGGGCAGATCACATCTGTCTGAATTAGAGAGTGTCATCATGTAGTCTTTTTCCAATGGAGACTCTGAAGCTATCTTCACGTTCAACTTTCCCTCACAACACCCACTTTTAAAAAAGCAGAGGAGTCAGAAAAGTCAGCTTGTCCTCGAAGGTAGCTCCCTCGGGCATCAGCTGCCTCTGTCTTAGTAAGTATAATCAGGCATGCCTCAGCTCCTCCATCAACTGTCTGGGAAGGAGAACATTTCATGCTGGTAGAAAATCACCTTAAGCAGAACAATGGAAGGCATTTAAGGTATACAATTAGAACTGGGTTGCTTATAACTCAAAATCCAAACACCCTTTTCCTATTCTAGACAGTTGAGCATAATCATAGATGATCGGGAAAGAAGACTGCATTTGCTTAGAACACATCAAATCACCCTGTCACCTGCAGTTACAACTATCAGCCACTCAGACACCTCTTCTGTCTGGGTCGCAAAGGAAGGGGAACTGTGGGTTATGCCATGTCTTTCAATCAATAAACCCTCAGTGAGTACCTACTACATGCAACAGTTTATTATTGTCTCCAGCGGGAGGATAAAGACACAGGGAGGACATGGTTTCTGCCCTCAAAGGTCTCACTATCTAGAGAGGGTAGACAGGCAAATAATTCATCTCCATGCAAAGCAAAATGAAATAAATGCTAAAAAGAAAAAAGATGCAACATGTCGTAAGAGGGTAGAAGGAGCATTTATTCTGACTGTGGGAGAGAGTGGGAAGTTCAATGAAGCCTTCACAGAAGCAGTGACATCTGATTTAATCCCGAAAAATGAATAGAATGTGCACTGACATACAAAGGGAGGCGGCCAGGCTGATGGAACCTTGCAGAGTAAAGGCTGAGAGAGGGAGGGAGCCACAATTAATCTGTAAATCAGCTGGAGCTGTATTACAGGGTGCGGGTTGATCCAGTTGACCATGCAAATGGGAGACTAGGATTATTCAGGGTGAGGAACTCTGATTTATGAAGTGACACATGTTAATGATAACTAAGGCAGAGATGAAGACCAGATTGGGAAATACGTCTATGCTCCCTTAGGCATTCTCACACGCACAGGTAACTCGACGTGTCAAGAACAGAATTTCTTCACCCATTTGTTATCTCTGTTTTTACTTATAGAAACCACAAGTGAAGACAAAAGAGACAATTATAGTAACCTGGGCTCGAGGCAGGGGAAGGTGGTGAAGCTAATCGCTTCTGAGGTGCTCCTTTTAAAAGGCTCCACCACTGTTGAACTAGAGAGACTGTGATTCTTCAGGACGAGAAAGACATTGCTCAGTATCCACTCCTTTTCCATCCCCCAAGCCCCACAATCATCGCACATAATACATGGGGTTGTAGAGAGGGCAGTCACTTTATTACAGTTTCTGGGACTTAATTATTTGGAACTTTTATTGCATCTCTCTTTTGGAGTCTGTTCTCACAGTATTTTAATACCTAGGAAGCTCAATGAATAGCAGCGCTCAGTAGGGCAACACACACTTTCCATCCTTTATGGTACTCAGAAGATCCAGCCCTGGGTTATAGACTGGACTCTCTTTCCAACTGCCTAAAGGTTCCTTGTTAATGGGACAATTGTCTTTTTTCATCTTCATACTCCTTACTATGTCTGAAAAAGGCAGGAAGCTCTATAAACATGCTGAGTAAAGAACAGAGGTAGATCTGATGATGAGTTAAGAGGACCTGAAAATAATTGAAAAATTAAAGGTTAGTGAAATAAAAGCCACAGATGAGAAAACAAAAAAAAAAAAAACTATTTAAAAACTTACACATCTGACAAAGGACATATCCAGGATATATAAAGAACTCTCAACATTCAATAAGAAAATCAATAATTTAAAAAAGGATAAAAGATTCCAACATTTTCTCAAATAAGTTATGTAAATAGCAAATAAACCTATGAAAAGATGCACCAAATGATTAGTCATTAGATAATCGCAAGTAAAAATCACACAGGATACCACTGTATACCCCTAAGCATGGGTAAAATTTAAAAAAAAAATGGAAAATACCAAGTGTTAGCAAGGAAATGCAGGAGTTAGAACTCTAACACTGCTGATGGAAATGCATCACTTTAGAAAACAGATTGACATTTTCTTATTCAGTTAAGTATAAACTTACCATACAACCTAGCAATATTAATTCTAGGTATTAACCAAAAATAAATGAGAACTCATGTTCAAACAAAAGCCTATATGCAGATGTTTGTAACAGCCTTAATCATCACTGCCAAAACTTTGAAGTAGCCAAATGAACTTCACCTTGTTGATGAATAAAAAAAACTGGTATATCTTTACAATGGAATACTACTCAGCAGTAAGGAATTAACTTCTTACATGCTTCACAGTGTGGATCTATCTCAAATGCATTATGCTAAGTAAAGGAAGCCCATCTCATATGATTCAATCTACATAAAAATTCTGATAAAGGCCGAATTATAGAAACAGAAAACAGATCTGTGATTGACGAGGAGCTGGGGTTGGAGGGATGACTGCATAGTGGCGGCATGAGAGAAATTTTGAAGGGTAACAAAACTTTTCTATTTCTTAATTGTTGTGGTTGTGACATGGTTGTATGTGTTTGCCAGAATTCATAGGATTCCATACACCAAAAATTGAATTTTATTGTATGTAAATGGAGTGAAATAAAAAATAAAAATTATATTTAGGAGATCCCAAGGTGGCGAACTGGGTTAAGAACCCTACTGCAGTGGCTCGGGTTGCTGTAGAGGCATAGGTTCAATTACTGGCCTGGCAATCCCTGGCCTGGGGAACTTCCATATGCCTTGGGTGTGGCAATTACATTTTTTTTATTTAATAAATAAATTTTAACATGTCAAGAGTTGTGGTGAGTAAAAATTAATCCAAATAATTCTAGACTCTGGATTAGAAACTTGACTCTACTTGTAATAACTGGTAGGGGATAAGAATTCAGTTATGGACCCACCCTGCAATGCCTTTTCCTATCCATCTCCAAGTAGTTAAACACACGAATCTTTTGAGACTTAACCTGGATACTACCCATTTAGATATATCTTGCTACTCTCATTTATAAGCAATTTCTCTCATTTCTAGACCACAATAGCAGTTTCTCTGGATCGCACTTATGGCATTAACCAATGGACAATCATTATTTAAGGTTATGACTGATCCTCTGCCAGATTGTGAGCCCAAAGACAGGGCTTGGGTCCTTATCACACAGCACAAAGTTTGGTGAATATCTGTCTCTAAAAGAGATGGAATAAGGAAGCTCACTGTAAAAACAGATATAAATAGGAGTTTCCTCGTGGCTCAGTGGGTTAGGGATCCAATGTTGTCACCGATGTGTATCTGGTTCAAAACAAAACAGAGATCAATAACTGCACAGAGGTAAAAGTCTATGCTTCCTCAGAACTCCTTAATATATACCATTCTCTCCCACACAAAATAATCTCATAGCTGATGTAAAGAATGCAACTTTAGGCATACACTATATCCATTCATTCATTTACTGAGTATTTACTGAGCACCTAATAAGTGTAAAGACTTCACCATGGGTCATGGTGAACAACAGTGACTTTAGTGCTAGGCATTAAACATACCATGGTCAATAAAATTGTGCCTGTCTCCATGGAGATTTCCCTTCAGAGAAGGTGGCAGATATTAAATAACTAATTAACTAGATAATTACACAGTTAACAACTTAGTTGCTACTAGAATGGGTACCATAAAAATAACTACAGGGTCATATGAAAAACATATGACAAGGATGTTAACTGAGCCTGATTATTTGGAGGAAGCGGACGTTCCCTGAAGGGTTGACTTTTGAGCTGACTGCTGTAGAGTGAAGGTGTGAGGGGCAAAGTTGAAAGGAGAGTGTGGGAAGGCCTCGGAGTAGAAAGGAAACACTCTATGAGAATGTCTCAAAGAATTTCAGGAAGGGAGTTCCCCTTGTGGCTCAGGGGGTTAAGAACCTGACTAATATCCATGAGGATGTGGGTTTGATTCCTGGCCTTGCTCAGTGGGTTAAGGATCCAACACTGCTGTGAGCTGCAGTGTAGGTTGCAGATGAGGCTCAGATCCTGTGTTGCCATGGCTGTCGACTCCAGTTCAGCCTCTAGCCTGGGAACTTCCATATGCTGCAGATGTGGCCCCGAAAAACAAAATTAAAAAAAAAAAAATTTCAGGAAGCTTCCTTGCCAGGATCAAGAAACTGGAACACAGTACAACTGAAGCAACAGTTAAGACACCTGAACACACAGGGCCATAGGTAAGGAACTGAAATTTTATCTAATAATAATGGGAAATACTTCCAAGATTTTCATCCGAGGAGATATATGATTTAATTTACCACTTTAAACAGTGCTGGTTGCCATGTGAAGAACAACTCACAGGGAGTAAAAATGGAGGAAGAACAGCCAGTTATGAAGCTACCACAGAAAAGGCCAAGAATGAGATGGTGGGCCTTGAACTAGGGTGACAGTTAAGATGAAAAGAAGTGGGCAGAAGCTTGTGAAAGACCTGAGATGGACTGATGAAAAGTGCAAAGAAAAAGAAAGGTAACTTGGTTCAGAGGCCTCAAACTTACAGCTTGAATTATGGAATCCCAGAGAGATAGAATCAGAAGCAACTCAAACATTTTACAGATGAGGAAATATGGAGCTGAACAACAGTATCAAAATCTTTTATGTTCCTTGTGTTATTTATCATTTATACATTTTTAAAGCCTAAATCTAACACAGTAACGGTACCACCCACGGGTCATGGTGAATAACAGAAACCTCAAGATACTTGGACGCAACACACAGAGGATTGTAAGATGGCATTAAGACAGAAACAGGACCTATTTGTTCACTATTGTATCCTAATGCTTAGCAAACACCAGGCTCATCAAAATGTCTCAGTAAATCACTGTTCTGTGAATGGATACATTTAATTTTGCCACTACATTGGAAAATACAACTGAAAAATAATAGAAATCTCAAAAAATTTACAGTCATCAAAGCCAAAGTAAATGGCAGTCATAGGACCACAGACTGATTTTCAAGCAACTGGTTTTAAAGAGGAGGCTACTGCCTGTCTTTGAATTTTTGGAAAACTAGTCAATAAATGAACATCTGGAGCAAATGAAATTTCTTTTCGGCAAGAGTTTAATTGTGTTTGGAATGTGAATTCTTGTGGACAAACACATACCTTTAAATGGAAAAATCTCAATCAAGATCTCATGATATAGGAAACAAGTCAGTGCTTACTCATAAGCGTCATCTATGAGGTGTTAGTTTTCAAGTTCAACTGAGTTTCTGGTTACCTACTTGCTTTTCCTGGTTATAGAAAAAGTTTGAAGTATATTATCTCACTGGATCTCCAGAACAACTCTGCTAGGAGGTAGGAGGAAGGACCAATATCATCATTCTCACTTTATAAACAGTTGGATTCTTAAGCCCCACGCCACGGCAGAGACCCTGGAAGGTTTTCTTTCACGTTTAAAAGCTCCTTGAGTTGGGATGACATTAACCCTTTCCCATATACCTATATTTTCCCAAGTTTTCATCTTTCCCTTAACATAATATTTTGATGCTCCACTAATTGGTCAATTTTACATAGTCAGATATATCACATATTCTTTAATGGTTCCCGTCTTTGGTGATATATCTAAAAGGCCTTCCCTATCTCAACATCATAAAAACATTCACATATCTTTTCTTCTAGTACTTTTAAGGTTTAATTTGTTTTTTTTTTTTTTACACTTGGATATTTAATTCAACTGAGATTTGTTTGGGGGTAAGGCATAAGATAAGAATTTAAATTTATTTTTAAAGAAAGTATACAAATGTCCCCACGTTTAAATAGATCTTTTCCCACTGACCCTGGATGCCACCTTGGGCACCTGCCAGCTGCAGAGCTGGCTTCCCTTCTTTTCTGAATTCCCATTTTCACTTCAGTTTTGTCCTTGAGAATTTCTTACCAATTCAGCAATTCATTTTATACTGACGTTTATTTTTAAATGCATCATTTCTAGCTTCTTTACAGGAAAAGGGCTGTTTAGGGGACCTTGTCTACCGCACTGAGCGAAACAAATCTTCTCCAATCTATTTCTGACAAGATAGGTAGTGTGAACACTCAAAGCTAGATAATGTCAGGTAACTGCTCAGGTCCTTTCAATGACCTTTTGTGACAGTAAAAGTAAATGTAACAACACCCTTAAAAAGACCCTGAATCCTGACTACCTCTTTCTCCTCATCTCAGGCCCCTTCACCTAGAGTTATTGTCTTTTATTTTATTGCGAATTTAGAAAATATTTTTACAGAGTTATAATTGACGTATAAGATCTTAGTTTCAGGCATTCAGCACAAGGATTTGATATCTGTGCATATTCTGATGTGATTATCATAGTAAGTCTAGTTAACATCTGTCATCATACATAGTTACAAATTTTGTGTTTGTGTGATGAGGACTATTTTTTTTTTCTCTTTTTACAGCCACCCCTGGAGCATATGGAAGTTCCAAGGCTTAGGGGTCAAACTGGAGTTGCAGCTACAACCTATGCCACAGCCACAGCAATGGCAAATCCAAGCCACATCTGTGAGCTATGCCATAGCTTGTGGCAAAGCCAGATCCTTAACCCACTGAGTGAGGCCAGGGATCTAACCCACATCCTCACAGAGACTATGCTGGGTTCTTAACCCAGAGAGCCACAATGGGAACTCCAAGGACTTTTAAGATTTAATCAGCCAATTTTAATGGGTGAATGTATAAAGATAATATATTATTATTGCATTATTGAGCCATAAAAACGGGATGAAGTCTTACCATTTGTGACAACATGGATGGACCTTGAGGTCATTATGCTAAATGAAATAAGTCAGACAAAGACAATACCATATGATCTCATTTATACGTGGAATCTAAAAATATGTATAATAAAATACGCAAAAACCTGAGCCTATAGATACAGAAAAGAGAGTGGTAGTTGCCAGAACTGAGAGATGGTGGAGTAGCTGAAATGGGTAAGGAAGTCAAAAGGTACAAATTTCCAGTTACAAAAATAAGAGAAGTGTGGGGACTAAAGTTAATAACACTGTACTGCATATTTGAAAGTTTCCCGTCGGTTCTTGAAGCTCCAGCAACACTGGCATGATGATCCTTATGGCCCAGGGCCTTCACGCATGCCATCCACTGCCTTCTCTCTGCTTTGCACAGGTGGTTCTTTCTTTCCTTATGTTGATGGAAAATAATTGGACAGCGCTGTCACTGATGGGTGGTTAGAGATGATCTATTTAAGAAGATAACATGATCGATTGAGAATTGAAGGAAAGAAGGAAACACCTATGCAAAGCAGAAAGAAGGCAGTGGATGGCACGTGTGAAGGCCCTGGGCCATAAGGATCATGATGCCAGTATTGCTGGAGCTTTAGGAACTGAGGGGGAACTTTCAACTATGCAGTACAGTGTTATCAACTTTAGTTCCCATGCTTGTCTTATTTTTATAACTGGAAATTTGTACCTTTTGACTCCCCTGACGACAGAATAGTGACTCACTCTATGGTGCAGTCCTGGATAGGGTCAGCAAAAAGATAGAAGAAATGGTAAGGGTCCTATGGCGACAACTGTGCTGACAGTCACAGACTCTGGCAATAAAACCTCTGGAATAACTGTAATCTGGATTCAGCAAGTGCACAAAAGGTCGGAATGGGGGGAGGAGGCATAGTTACAGATCGATCCATACATAGGTATGTTATTTTACTCTTCAGAATCACAAACCGGAAAATGTACGCAGGCTTGAGGCTCAAGTCCTCTTCAGTCCCAGGGAATTCTGTGTTTTCCTTTTGACTTAGGAATGTATGTCCTGGTTCCAAGTACAAACCTCCAGACCCTAGGTTAACTCTAAAATTGTGCCTATAGCCCCTTGGTGGCACTAGAGCTGCTGCTAATGCTTCCGAATCTTTGTCCGCCCATCCTGATCCCAACCAGTAAGTAGCCTGTAAGAAAGTGAACCATTGAATATATGGAGCTGCCTGCCTCATTTTTCAGCCTCAAGATAACTTTTCAGTTCAGTGGGTACTGTTGTTCCCTCCATCCTCCAAAACACAAGTACGCGCACACACACACACACACACACACACACATACAGTTTCTGAGAAAGATAAAATATTCCAGCCCCACAAGGAATAAAAAGGAACTTGGAGTGAATCCACCATCAAATTTCAAAATTCACTCCCAATCACAGCCAAAGGCTGGCAAGGGAAAAAACAAAACAAAACAAAAACAAAGCAAAAAACAACGTAAAAACAACCTGGCATTTTCAATTTGAAAAGAATTTTCTAAAGCTATGCACTGCTGGGTATCAAAAAAATTTCTGAGCCACATGTAGAAATCCTTAGCAAGTCCTTACACACCTAGGAAGACGGACAGAGTTTGCTGTACTTGGGTCAGAAGGAAAAAATGGGGAGTTAGTTACAATTACTGTCTCTGAGTTAGTCACATGGGAAGCCAAATGCATAAAGACAAAGCAACCTTGGGACGTACTCAGCAGCTTCCCACTCCACTCAAACCCACCGCATCTGCACTAGCTAGTGTTCCTTTATCCATTTGCAGTCTTGTTTAGAACTGCTTTAGGAAAATGTTTTATTACCTCGGAAAGATATATGCTATCTGAATATGTGCAGTTGAAAAATATATGCTATCTGAATATGTTTCAGCAAGCTTGGAACAAATCAATTTGAAATAATAGTTGTAACAGGAAAAATCATACCCTATATTCTTTTTTTTTTAATTGGTTAAATGTTTGTTTTCAAATGTATGTGCTCTGTATCGTCAATTATGGACAGACACCTTTGGTTAGCAGTTTGGTTGAAGGGTTGTAATCATAAAGAATTCCATGACAGCATGGTATTAGCAAATAACCTGCATTTTGAAGTCAATCAGGGATAAAAGTTTTACTACTTAATAATGCTATAGTAAGCTGTTAAGTAAATTTAACTTTTTAATTCACTTTTCTGAATCTGGAATTCCTCACTGGGAAAGACAGATGAAAACATCTATGTCTATCTTACAAGGCTGTTCAGAAATTTATATAATATCTTAGATAAATAGGTATGTAAGATAGATAGATAGATGATAGATAGATAGATAGATAGATAGATAGACAGACAGACAAATATACACACACTACTCCCAGGTTCAATTAATGTTATTTCCTTCACTTTCCTTCTTTTTTATTATACACACACACACACACACACACACACACATACACATTCCACTATAGAGTTATTACCAATTTACAGAGAATTAGAATAAAAGATATTTAAAGCTATGCTTAGGTTCACCTATCTTCCTTTAGTGATTAAAAAAATTCAATATTGTATAATGCTGCATGGCTATTTTTGCAGGCATCAATTATCACTGCATTGTAGATGAGAGGAAGAACATTTTTAATAACAGGATATTTAGAGCAATAAATGTGAGATAACTACAAGCTTGCTTTAATAAAGCAACCAGGAACAAAGACACTGCCTTCACTTTCTTCCTGAAATCCCCCTCAGCATCTCACTAAGAACACAGCAAGCTGTGGGAGGGACTCCTCCAACACTTCCATTTACTAATTGCTCTATTCACAATTTCCATTATTTCCATTATCCTCCAAATAAAGCTATGCAATTCTCCTGGACCTGAATACTAGCTGGGCTTCTACTGAGCCTCAAGCAATACAATGCTAATAGGAAAGACATTTCACAGCTCAGTGTCAATTGCAAACAGCAGATTGTTTCTGCCCTCAGTGCACGAAGGGACACCCTTGTCCACCATCTCCTCTTCCTTCATTATCATGAAGGCCTTCACAAGCCTATGCCTCCACTGTCTCTTCTGTATACTTCCTTCAGAATACAAGCATCCTGAAGATGCCAATGGCTCTCTGGCTAGCGGTACACTAGACGCACAGAAACTTCTATCGTATTTAAGGTTTCTATTTCATCTCATCATTTTAGTATACTAGGAAGAAATGAGTCAGAAGGTAAAAAACAAAACAAAACTGTACTAAAAGGATCCCATCCAATGCAAAGTTCAGTTAAAAAGAAGGAGTGTTTTAGTGTGGTACTTAAAAAGTGGTTTTTTGGAGTTCCCATTGTGGCTCAGCAGGTTATGAACCCAACTAGTACCATGAGGATGTGGGTTCGATCTCTGGCCTTGATCAGTGGGTTAAGGATCCAGCGTTGCCCTGAGCTGTGGTGTAGGTCACAGATGTGGCTCTGATCCCACTTGCTATGGTAGTGGCATAGGGTAGCAACTATAGCTCTGATTCAACCCCTAGCCTGGGAACTTCCATACGCTGCAGGTGCAGCCCTAAAAAAAACTAAAAAAGAAAAAAGTGGTTTTTTTATGACATGAAAAAAAATATATACCTTGGTGTGCATCAAATCCAGCAAAGTTACTGTGTGGAAAGACTCTCTCTGTATCTCTGTCTTTCTCTTTCTCTCTCTATTTCTATCACTGCCTCTTCTCTCTCTTCCTCTCTTCCTTTTCTTTCCTCTTCCCTCCTCTTTATTTTTCTTTACCTTGAGTGGACAATAAAAAAATGCCAAAAGGACATTTAGAAACAAGCCACAGATGTCAAAAAGTCTTGCATAAAAGAAATTCAGTTTTCCCCTGGGGACCAGACAGATCAAAGAGTCAGAAGCAAATTGGAAAATACGGGGATAAAATTAATGCTTTCTCTCTGAAAAGCAAACATTAGTTCATTAAAAGACTTTTGGGGCAGTCTAAAGTCCCAAAGGATCTGGGGAAGGACAGAATTAACTCAGGTACATCAATTTAAGCTATTAGGTGTAATGTGTTTAAACAGCAGACAAGTCCATGGTGAACGATTAAATGTTTCTACCCAAAGTTAAAAAGGGCTAAAAAAACTATAGCAAATAAAGGTTAACAATAGTTGAGATCTGCCTAGGAACAATGGTCTGTATATTTGCATTTTTTTTCAACAATAATTGGGTCCTAAAAAAAAATAATAATAATAATTGGGTCCTATATTTCAACTATAGTTGTACTACTTGTAGGCAAGGGATTAAGAATCTAATAAAACCCATGATATCATATTAATAAAGAGCTGTATTTATTTAAAAAAAGCTATCAGTGACTGACAGATGACATCTCTGTCTCTTTCCTCTCTTTCTGTTTTTTTTTTTTTTTTTTTTTGCTCTTTAGGGCCACACCTGTGGCATATGGAAGTTCCCAAGCCAGTGGTTGAATGGGAGCTGTAGCTGCCTGCCTACGCCACAGCCACAGCAACGTGGGCTCTGAGCTGCATCTGCAACCTATATACCACAGTTCACAGCAATACCAGATCCTTAACCCACTGAGCGAGGCCAGGGATCAAATCCGGGTCCTCATGGATACTAGTCAGATTCATTTCCACTGAGCCATGACGGGAACTCCTGTTTCTTTCTTCTTGAGTACCACATGGTCTCCATTGAAGCAGAGTTGGCAAATACTCTTTGGTTGGTCCCTCTCTCTGGTATGGAAAGCCCAAACTTTAAATGGACCCCAATGTTCTGTTATATAAGTTCAGCGGAAAATGCAAACGTCACTGCCCTGGTGTACATCAAAATGTACACCCTGCCCACCTCAGGCAGCACTTTTCTTGAAGGAAAAAAAAAAATCAGTGGGATGATGGGCAAAAAGTCTTAAACTATTATTCCACAACCTATGGCCACTGCAGGAAAGCGGTATTTATTTTCCGGTAATGTACAGCAATACCAAGAGTTTCATTCTGATGGCAGAAGGAGAAATAAAATTCATGAAAATTACAGACTCAGCCAAGTCTAGATTATTGAGGGTATGGTGATTTTGTCTCTTTTTTCTCATTTTCTGAGTATTTTCATTGTTCCTACTGACTTGAAAATAGAAAAAGACCAAAGAAGGCGATTCTGTATATTGCTTTTATCAGTTTGGATGGAAGGTAAGGTACCAGAAGTTATTGACTGAGGTTCTCATATTATTTATAAAAGGTACCCATTTTCTCTCTGGTCCTCAAAAATAAATGATTAACTGCAGCACTCAGGGAATTTTAGAAGAAAGCAAG
Organism: Catagonus wagneri; assembly: GCA_004024745.2. Taxonomy (NCBI): domain Eukaryota; kingdom Metazoa; phylum Chordata; class Mammalia; order Artiodactyla; family Tayassuidae; genus Catagonus; species Catagonus wagneri. The sequence goes on along the minus strand of PVHT021183693.1, from coordinate 45,882,515 downwards.
AATTGCATTGTTTTCTTGAGAGTGGGTATATATTTTGTTTTCCAAAGAAAGTCAGCAATAAAATTGAAAAGAATATTTTTGGGGAATTTTATTTTATTTTATTTTATTTTATTTTATTTTATTTTATTTTATTTTATTTGCTTTCTAGGGCTGCACCTGTGGCATATGGAGGTTCCCAGGCTAGGGGTCGAATAGGAGCTGTAGCCGCTGGCCTACGCTACAGCCACAGCGACTCCAGATCCGTGCCACGTCTGTGACCTATACCACAGCTCATGGCAATGCCAGATCCTTTACCCACTAAGCGAGGCCAGGGATCGAACCAGCAACATCATGGTTCCTAGTCAGATTCGTTTCTACTGCGCCACAACGGGAACTCCCAAAAAGAATATTTTTTTAAACAGTGAAATAAAGTATGTGCAAATGGCCCAGGAGTAAGTCACTAATAATCAGATGGCGATCTGATTCTACAAAGCTCATCTCAATACAGTAGAAATATGTTTGGGGGAAGGCTGAAACAAGGGTAACCATTCAAAGGGGAGAAGAAAGTCTTATAAGCCAGACATTGTCACTTATAACCGTATACATCCATGTATTCCCTGCAAAAATAGTGGCTTCTCTTAACTAACTCATGTGATAGAAGAATTAGGTCATTTTTCTAAACATAGAATTATCATTGAGATACAAGAAGTCTTTCTAGAGAGTTTATTATACCTGCAAAGTCAGCATCAGGCCAATAAACTGTGGTACTCAAGTCTCTTTTCAATATCCACTCTTTGGGAAGTATAAGTAACTTAAAAATAATGTCTTTCAAAATACAAATGCAGCTCAGAAAAAAAGAGTGAAGATACATGCTTCCGAGAAGAAGCATTTAAAGAACATCAGCGTGACTTTTATAAGTCCAGTGACCTTTAACATTGGATCTAAGAATAGGTCTAAGAATAAAATGAAACTGTATTTTTCACACATTCTCCAAATGTTTGGATTAAATCGCATAGATGACCGGCCATGAGCAACAGAGACAGGACTGAATGTCACAAGTACGTAAAAGCATGGAGTTTTTCAAAAACCACATTCAAATAATATGAGTTCCCCAGAGCTGGCAACAAATCTGAATCTTTACCAAAGCCTATGCCATTGCATAGCATTAAAATATCATAGGTCTCTGTCAAAGATAAAATGAAAAAAAAAAAAAAAAACTAGACAACTATATCTAAAATACATTTAATGCAAATATTCCCTTTACCTGTCTTTACAATATGTTCACAACCTGCCTTTCTAGCTCAGCTTCTAAATACCTCCACACTCTCCCTTCAGCTGAACTCAACTATTCTGTCCCCTTCCCTTATTTACCCTGATTCTATAGTATAAAATGGTAAAGCTCATGATCTTTACAATAAAGCGAAATCATTGTATGATAAGCACTTCCAATAGAAATAATTAAATAATGAGAAGCTTGTACTTTGTGTTATGCCCATGGTATAATAAAACCCATTATGCTCTTTAATAAAAAAGCAAAAAGGAAGAATTGGTTGGAGTTTTGCAGTTGCGGGTTGGTTGGTTAGTTTGTTGGATGGCTGTCTTGCTATTGTTGGTTGGTTGTTTTGCATGTAAGGACTTACATGACACAGTGAAACAGAGTGATTAAAGGATTAATGTCATTAAACAGCTCACAAAGTGAAACAGTCAAAACCTGAACCAATGTCCCTTGATTCCTGGCAAGCCAACAATGTTTTTACTTATTTATTTTACACAGGGTTAATTCATTCTCATTAAACCACATGATTATTTTCACCCTCTGCAAATTTCTTAAAAAATAATGATAAAGAAGTGAGGGAACTAAAGCTCTGCAGGGAACTAAAAGCTCTTATATTGCCACAATTTCTTTCTTACCTTCATTACCAGAAGAAAGCCCTAAGGGAAGGCAATGCAGTGTAAAAGAAAGAGCACTGCTTTGGGAAGAAAGACAGCTTTCAAAACCCAGCCCTAACAGGCAGGCCATCCGTGAGTGCTGTTAACCGAAGCCACTCACAGGCACTACATTTCCTGAATTGCAAAATAAGTGTAAAAATCTCTACACCCTATTCCCATCACAGTGTTTTTCTGTAAAGTTAATAATGTGTATGAAATTTAGCCTTGCACCTGGCACATAATCAACTGTTGTCTCTGAAAATCAAAAGCTGTATTCAAAGATGTGTGCGTGTGTGTGTGTGCATGCATTTGCAGAAGAAAATTCATTGCTATCATTATTTTATGAGGTCTGAGCAGCAAATAATTTTGACATGGCAATATTTTTTAAGTTCACCATATTATATGCAGTGGCATGCTAACTACCTCTCCAACTTGGAATCACAAGTTCCAAATATTTATTTCTATTCTACAAGTAACTTTAACAGTTCCACTTTCTAATTGCTGCCAATGAAACACACCAAAAGAGAAATGTGTGGCAAGACAAATTTGCTTTTGGAATTCTTGCAAAGGAGAACTTCGAATTTAGTATTAGAAATGTTTAATTCTATAACAAGCAAAATTAAGAATACTGAGTTTTGAGTTTACATTACAGTGAATTTCCTCCTGTGGTGGTGGTGGGGCATCTCAAAGGAGGAAACAGGGTGAGTAAAGATAACAATTATTACCTAGAAAACACAGAAATCTATTATATAACCTATTGCTTAGATTTATCTTAATTATTATTGATCAATTACTTAGATAATTCTTATCTAGAAAAGATGGAAATCTATTACTCAGATAAAATCTAAGAAATTTATCGTTTAATCTATTTAGATTTATTAGTAGTAGTAGTAGTATATTACTTAGATAATTCTTATCTAGAAATCTATTACTTAATTCTTTAACAGATCACAGTTGCTTTAAGTATTAGATGTGTGATTTTGGATAACTCACTTCACCACTTTGATTCTAATTTTTTTATCCATAAAAGGGAGTTAGGCCTGATTCGTCTATGTTCAGGGTGTAAGAATTATATGACATGGAATATACAAAAATTCAAAGGGAATTTTACTTCAGCAAAAGGAGTTTTATAATCACCCCCTTTAACTACCACTTATAATTATATTATCACAATTATAATTATCCAAGCTTTAATTCCTTAAAAGAAAGGAAATGCTGGTTTTTGATTACTTGCTTTTATCAACACCAGAGATGAAATGTTTCTCCCACATTCTGGAGTGAAGAAGGAAATCACAGTACTGCTATAGAAAGACTATGTTCTCAAGTCAGAGTTGTGTGACTTGAAGTCCATTTCACTACACTTGAAATGCACTACATGGAACTAAAGCTCTTATGCTGTCATGATTCCTTTCTAAAATATAAGGCTTTTCTTAAGAAAAGGTTCTGCATGGAGGTACCCAGAACCACAAGACAGAATTCTTACTAATACCATATGCATGTATAGTGCTTTAGGGTGTTCAAGCTATTTCTCCTTGTTCCTTGCATCAGTCTTGTGATTCCATTAATGTGGGTACCAGGAGCATAGGAAGAGCCTCATGAAAGACCAACCCATCCACTATTGTCTGTCGTTCTAAGAGGCATGATGCAAGAGTGGGTGGTTGATCTCTCAGTATGTGCATCGATGCCTTTTTCCTTCTAGTAGCCCAGAGCCTTTTATTTTTGTCAACAACGCTTCCTTTTTGTTCCTCTCCCTCCAACTAGGAAGTGCATCACTGACACAGACACAATATACCTTTTCATAAGGAAGGCAAATGAATATTGGCCAGATGGGCTGAGGACATTACAACATGTTTCCTGCTCCTATGGTGACTCAATGGGGCTGGTATGAGAATTTATCTCATTCAAGAAGTCAGCTTCCCCGGGCAGAATTATGAGTCAGTTCCTGGGTGGAAAGCTCGCTTTCCAATGACATTTGAGGGGGTGGGGATGGGGGCTCCTTGGGTAGATTACAGTAAAGGTCATTCAGAAAAGCAACTCTTCCAGGATCAGTGGGGAGACATCAGCACCCACTAACTCCTGAGACTTAACTGATCTTTAACAAGAATAACAAGGTCATCTCTCGCTTTTCCTTCAAGGAAAATGAATGACTATGAATCCAAACAAGATCCAGTATAAAACTGGCCAATTTGGGCAAAAAAGGATGTGAAGGGACATTTTTTTCATCCATTTAACAAATATATGATTTGAGGTCCTACTACGTGCCTATGTGCCTATCATTATTCCAAGTGTTTGTGTAACAAAAAAAATGGACATGTCTCTGTCCTTGGGTAGCTTAAAAGCAGAGAAATAGGAGGGATGAAGGAAAAGAAGGAGGGAAAGAGAGAGAAAAAGAAAGAAAGGAGAGGAGGATGGGGTTGGGAGGAAAGACAAGAGGAAGAAGGAGGAGGGAAAGGAGAAGAAAAGGAGGAGGAAAGAAAAGAAAGAGTGAATATAATGTCAATAATGAATATTATGAAGAAAACTAAAGCAGGATATAAGAATAGAAAATGACTGGCAGGGCTATTTTAGTGAAGGTGGTTAAGGAAGGCCTCTGTAAGAAGATACCATTCAAGGATACAACTACATCAAATAAGATCTAACTACCATCAGGGGTTATATTAAGTGTATTTATTTTTAATTTTTTGGCTGTGTTTACAGCATGTGGAAGTTCCTGGGCCAGGGAGAGAACCTGTGTCACAGCTACAACCACAGCCACAGCAGTTACAATGCTGGATCCTTAACCTGCTGAGCCACAAGGGAACTCCTAGGTCTATTTAAAAACCAGGACATCAGGGCACTGGCCAGTCAAATGAAACACTCAATTAAGCAGGACAGATGCTGATCTAAACAGCCAGTTAAGCTGTACACTTGTGCATCCCAGCTGAATATCAGTCCTGCTTATAACATATCCTTTCCTCTGTGAAGCCTCCAAGGGCCAACAAGGTTAGAAGTTACCTTTCCTTGTCTAAGAGTTGAGATGTACTCTGTTCTGGTTATACACTTTAGCGCTATTTTTAGTTTCCCATAAAATACTTTAAGTGGCACGGCAAATCTGAAACACACCCAGAAAAGATAATCAGGTAGGGCAACTCAAATCTACACATGTGAAGAAGGGTTGAAGGCATACATTGGAGAACGTGGTCATGGTTTTACGATCATTGTTTTAACATCTCTGAAGGCTTCACACACAGAAAAAGTATTACAGCAATTATATTCAAAGCCTAGTCTGGTCTGTCCATGATCAGGGAAATTACACATGGGAAGTTTTTTTTTTTTTTTTTCAAAAGAAGACAGCCAAGTTTCCCACATTAAAATTAGAGAATAACTACATTAGGTATTTTCTATTTTTTTTCAAATAATCATATTTATGATAGTTCAGACTAAAAATAAACATCACCAATGTGGGCTGTATTTGCAGGACAACAGACATTAGGTGTAGAAGCTACTTTTCAACCCAAATGGTAAATCTAGTCTATCACAATTAACCACATTCGATGCAAAACATATATACACAAAGGATAAGTCATACTGCTCCAACAATTGGGCTAATTTTGTTGAAACAGATTGATCATGGTCAGTCAAATACTAAGACATCAAATTCCCATGGTAACATGGACAGCGCCTAGATGGTATAGCATGTATATATGTTTCGGTTTGATATTGAATAATTAAATTTCACAATTTAACTTGGAATATTCTATAGAAAGAATATATAAATATCGCATGCTATCAAAATTTTACAACATGGCTCAATAGGCTAGAACAAATTTACACTCTTACAATTTTCCGACTATGTTTTCTAGAGTTCTATTACCAGGGCCATTAAGAATGTTGTGAAGGTAGCAAAAACAGAAGTAATCTCCCTTCCCTCTTCAATAAAAAACAGTTACATTTTTTATTGCAACAATAGGGTATTTTTAATTTAAACAAGGTGGCCAAACCATAGAAATGTATGGCTATGACAAACTTCAGTTATAGTCACCAAAAAATTTCTAAGAATTTGATCAATCCAAAGACACAATGGGCTGAAATTAGATGATCATTAGTTAGAAGTACCAATGGTTCTGAATGGTTCTGAACAGTACTTCTAGAGATGAGAGTAGACCAGCAAAAATAGACTTTCAAGTCCCCTGTAACTCTGATGCCATATAATCCAGGTCCATGATAACTGAGTTAGTTTGGTTATTTAAACTCAGTAAAGGCTTTGGCTGACTCCTCTTACACCTATGAAACAACTTCCAAAGAAAGAATAAGCTTAATGACAGGTTCTTTCTCATATCGAAGCAGTATGACAAAACCCATCATTATCTATTTATTTTAATAAGGTATTAACAGACTGGTACCAGCGAGGCCTTCTCCACCATTGGCTCAAGCGTGGAAAAACGAATTGTGCTACCATCACCATCATTTATTTTCCTATTTGTTCTGAGGTAAGGAGAATAGACAGAATCCGAGTTGGTTTGGATATGAAGGTGATGGAAAATTCCTATAATTAAACACACCAGACCACCACCCCTCCCCAGTGCCTTTGTTCCCAGAAGACTAGAGATGTCAGTGGTTCCTCCCGGCATTAAAATTCTATGATGCCATGCTACCACAGAAGTCAATGGAAATAAACGATATTATGTTCTCTTAAGTTTTATTTTCAGAAAGAGTTGAGACATTACCCTATGCACGGCTTGCACTTTAATAAATTGTCAGAAGACATTCATTTACCTGAGGCATGACTTTGCAGGATCCCATAGAAGCAGAGACCCAGGACACACCACAGAAGTCCCATCCTGTAAATATAAATGCAAAGGTAAGGAGAATATCTGTTACTCTCAAGGGCTTAAATAATATTAGTGCATAAGCATGCTGACTATTGACTAGGAATTATTCTGAGAATCTTACAATATTAACAAATTTAATTGTCAGAACCAACTGGTAAGATAGGCTTTTTAAATTCCCTATATCACAGGTAAGAAAATAGACAAGTGTAAATCACATACCCAAGATCCTTTGGCTAGAAAGGGGTATAGTAATGATCAAATTTCAGGAGCATGGCTCTAGAACTGCCTCTGAATCACTGAACTCCAACTGCCTATGTAAAAAAAATATTTTTTTGGATTTTTTTCTTCAGAGTTACATTTCTGGCTGATAAGTTTGTTCTTCTTACCCTTCATCACATTACCTTGGTCTGTACCCAACTGGAAACATTTCGTACTCCAGACACTTTTCCTTCTTGGTGATAAATAGAAAGTCTGGAAACCCTGGATTCAGACTGGGTTTTCAGTTCACCATACTCTGAATTTATAATAAGAGGAACTATATAAACCTCACGTCCTGCTGTGCTTGCTCTCCTCTTCTCACTAGAAGAGACAGATGATGAGGCTGGATTCCAATTTCTGTGATCTTTAGCCTTTCTGTTGATAACCAGCTGAAACAGCCAAATAACAAGAATAATGTCCTTATATTAGGCTGTGTGATCTTTAATGCAAAAGGCCTTGAAGATTTAACTTCTCTGTGAAATAGTTCCCTAGTACTCTAGCCATCACTGGCCCTTGATAAATCCTCTGTAGAGTCATAAACACTGAAACCTGGATACCATTAAGAAATTCCATACTTAAAGTCTCTGCTCTATGTTTTGAACACAAGAGCCACACAGGGGTTCTTACAGAGATCTTGGTAACTTGTCCAGACCATATTCCTAGTAAGTGACAGAGATGGGATTTATATCCACACCTGGCTAACTATTAAGTCTATCGTCCCAAACATCAGCCTCTGCCACACATTTCAAAACCACAGGGACCCGCTAAAGGTCAAAGAGCCATTTAATATATAAGGTGACCTATTAGCAGCAGTTGAAATGAGACATTTTTAAGAACCCCATACTGAAACAAAAGCCATAAACTGGTACTGTCTAAGCAATCCAGAGTGTGAAGTCACTTTAAAGGACAATGCAAGTTTCCAACACTGGTCACCTTTCTTGACGACATGTCACCAAAAATCTCTACTGCGCTTCTTCTTTAGCAGCATTGTGCACAAATCACTGGAGAGTTTATTTTATCTTAAATAATTGTTTTATCTCAGAAATTAAATGTCTCTTTCTTATCACCACCATTCCTTCCAGTTCTTTATACTGTTCCCTTAGGGAGTGCTTCTCTCTTCATTCATTAATTCAACAAAACATGTACTGAACATGCTCTGTTTACAAGTCACTATGCTATAACTGCAGGGACCTCTGGCAAGCAAGATGTAGGGCCTTCTCTACAGGCACTTCTCCCCAGTAGAGGAGATAAACCACGTGCAAATCACTTCAGCCTCATCCACTTTGAACAATACACACTCAGAGGTACTATAGGAAATGCAAAGATTTATCAGACAGAAGTTCTAGCATGAAGCAGACTGTAGGAGAGACAAAATGTGTACAAGGAATAACTGCAATCCAAAGTGATAAAAACAGAGAGGAGCTGATAAGTGTTATTGAGGATTAGCAAAAGAAGGAGATTATTCCACCCAAGGCAATCAAAGAAAACTAAACACAAGAGGTGGCTGAGAAAACTGGTTTGAAAATTTGGAATCGAGGCAGAAGAAAAGCGTGGGGAAAAGAAACTCAGTGGAGAATAGTGCTTAAAGAAAAATAAAGCATGGGACATAAATGGGAAATGATCTGTAAATAATTCAGTTTGACTCATATACAGGGTTTTAGAAAAAGAATTACAGAAGATTTTAATAGAAAGCAGGGGGTGTTAGGATCAGAATATTGCAAGGCCCTGAATGGTAGGTGAGGACTTGGGATTAATGTAAACAGCAAATAAGGAACTGCTGAAAGTTTTAATTAGAGGGATGATGTGATCATTAAATTATGCCATATGGAGATCATTCTTCCCGGCATATAATGGATGGACTGCAACTAAATTCTGTCTTGAAATCATTTTGGCTCCTGAGTCTGTCATCACAGTTGTTACCCTCCTAGTTTTGTGTCAGCTGTAAACTTGATCAACATGCCTCATCCAAGTCATTAATAAAAGTAAATAATTCTGTATAATCGTTGTCAGCAAAGAGCCACTAGACATTAACACTGCCAATTCAGGGCCGGGTAACTTCAGCCCCAATACTCAGCTATGCTAAAGCACTCTAGCCTCCCCTACTGCTTTTGGCTATTAAAAAAAAAAAAAAAAAGGCTCACACCTCTAGACTTTCCCAGTCTGTCTGTTTATAAGCTGCTGAGTTCCTTCAGCAACACTTAGAAGACATTCTAATTAGTGTGATTGAGAATGTTAACTGATAATTCCGTAAGTAACTGGGTTACGCTGGAGGCAGCAAGGAGTCAAGGTAAAGCTCATCTAACTTGTGTGCAAACACAAAGCCAGGGACAGTCCTGCCCTGTGATGAATTAGAAGAAAGAAAAGTTAAAATAAAATGTGATCTTGCAGGCTGCTTTTCAGACTGAAGGTACCAACTTTAGTGGCTAGTCTGAAACCTCTCTGAGAAGACTGATTCATTTTAACATTGTCTTGCATTCAGCCTCAGAATTTTATTATTGTTACTAGCAATACACTTTTGGTTCTTATTTCTCATGGGGACAGGGTGCTGGGTATTTTCAGAGATGGAGGAACTGTCAGAAAAGCAACAGAATCTGCTTAATAATGCATGGTTTCTCATGGTTTGAATTATAACCTAGCTTTAGATTATTGCGATAGGGTTTAACAGCCCCTGCCCTTGCATCAGATGATGGGAACATACATATAATCAATTGCCAGTCAGCCTTCCCTGCATTATCCATTATTTACTACACGATCATTTTCACACTTCCCCTCTTAGATATTAGCACTTCTCTCATACTTAATACCATTGTTTTCTAGCATAATCCCTATATCATCTAGCAAGAAGTTTCAAAGGTGTGCTTAGTTCTATTAATCAATATAATGTCAATTATGTTATCTTATACTGAGCACTTTAACACCTATTCCTACAAATGAATCTTTCTGGTGTCCACACTCTCCAACTTTATTAAGCATCAAGATTTCCTAACCTCTGAATCAGTTCTGACCACTAGATATTTCTCCCTGGGCCAGCAGATGACAGGCTGAAACTAGGTTTGCTGACCCAAGGCTAGTCACCAATTACTCAGTTTTCCTTCTGTACAACAGGTATTTCATGAGGCCACAAGACTATATTTCTCCATTGGTTTCCTAATTCTACATACAGCTCCATGGTCAGATAGAGCACAGCCACTCTTTGAATCCCAAAAATCTGGTTGGGGTTTGGCCTTTCAGCTTGGTGCTTATCAATACTTTGTTCCAGGAGCCTGCATTTCTTCCCCCCTGCAAGGTCTTGTTCCAATCTGGATAAACAGCCTATAACCATGAAGCTTTACATGTTCCATTCCTAGTTGACAGATACCCTTTGCTTTGACCTGCCCACTGAATATGGACTGAATTTGCACCAAGGCACAAACCCTAGATGGTCATCTCCATGCAGGGTCAGCCCTGTGGCCAAATAACTTCCTTGAGTCCTGACTCCACCTAGAACTTTTCCTTTTCCTAACTTACTGATAAAGTTTGAGCAGGTCTCGCATTGATGCCCATCTAAGATATGACAAACAAGCTTTTAAAAGACAAAGGAGAAGCTACGAATGACTCCATTTTACATAAAAGGAGATAGCACTCATTAACTAGTCAGTTATTTTCATTATCTTTTATCTACTTTATAACTTTTGAACCATAAAAGAATCTTTGTGCAGAATATTTGAGAATCTAGTATTTATCAGTAAGCAAAAGTTTCAGCAAAGTGACATAGAAGGCTCTGAATCTCGATAAAATGAATTAAGCATACTCCACTTTGTCTTTCTTAAAGAGCATAGCTATCAACCTGGGCAGAGTTCATGGAGCAACTCTGTGAGGACTCTAAAAAGGAAATAATAGCACATTTTTCAAGTATACACAGGCATTTACCACAATATCAGGCACCATAAATCAAACCTTAACAAATTTAAAAGAATTCAAAATACATTCTCTAACCATAAGATTAAACCATAAACCAAAATAAATACACAGATAACAGGAGAAGTCTACAAATACTTAGAAATTAAGGAATACACTTCTAAATAATCCATGGGTCAAAGAGAAAGTGTCAAGAGAAAATAAAAATTATTTTAAACTGAACAAAATTGAAAATCCAACATTCCAAAATCCATGGGATGTAGTTAAAGCAGCACTTAGAGGAAAATTTGCTATGATAAAAGCTCACAACAACAAAAAAAGATCTCGAGAAAATAATCTAATCTTTCACTTTGAGAACAAAAAGCTGAGAAAACTTAACCAAGCAAGCAAAATGAAAGAAATAATGAAGAGTAGAGAGCAAAGATTTTTAAATTAGAAATAATACATACATAGAAAAAAAATTAGTAAAACCAAAAGTTGGTTCTTTGAAAAGAAAAATAAAATTACCAAGCCTCTAGCCGGGAGAACCAACAAGGAAAGTAAAACATGTATCACTAATACTAGGGATAAGAGGGTACCTCACTACTGATTATACAAGTGTTAAAACTGTAAAAATGCAATACTAAAAACTCTACACACGTAAATTCCACAATTTAGATGAAATGGATCAATTTGTCAAAAACCCACAAATTACCAAAGATCACCTAAAATTAAACAGATAGTCTGAATGTCCCTGTAATCATTAAAAGAAAACATATCTGTAGGTAGAAAACTTCCCTCCCCAAAAAATCTAAGCCCCAGATGGTTTTACTTGCAAATTCTACCAAACATTGAAGAATTAATAACATCGATTCTATATAATTTCTTCCAGAAAATAAAAGAGGGCAAAACAGTTCCCATTCATTTAATGAGATCAGTTTACTCCAATTCTAACACAGATAGCATAAGAAAACAAATTTACAGATGTCCCACAACCAAGAAGAGTTCATCTCAGTATTACCTTTTTTTTCTTTACAGTCATACCTGAGGCATATGGAAGTTCCTGGGCAGGGGTCGAATCAGAGCTGCAGCTGCAGGCCTACACCACAGTCACAACACCACCAGATCCAAGCCACATCTGTGACCTATACTGTAGCTTGTTGCATCATCTGATTCTTAGCCTACTGAGCGAGGCCAGGGATCAAACCCACTTCCTTACAGACACTATGTCAAGTTTTTAACCTGCTGAACCACAATGTGAACTCCTGGTTTCAGTATTGTTTATGCCTAAAAGAACACATAATCATATCAATTGATGCAGGAAGAGGACTTGACAAAATTCTATATCTATTCAAGATAAAACTCTCAGCAAACTTAGAAGGGAACTTCCTCAAATAGATAAAGAACATTTACAAAAAATTTACCGCTAACATCACATCTAATACTGAAAGACTGAATACTTTTCTACTAAGATCAGGAGCAAGGCAAGGATATTAATTCTCAGTACTATTTGACATCATTCTAGAGCTCTTAACCAGTGCAATAAGGCTATTCACAGATGACATGATTTTCAACCTAGAAAATCCTAAGGAATCTATCTTTTAAGAAGTACTAAATAAGTATGCTTAGCAAGGTCACGGCATATGTAGCAAATACACACACACACACAGAAATTAAACATATTACTATAGACTAGCAATGAGCAACGGGAAATAATCTTTTTTAAAAATATTGGCTATCATCACTCAAAGAAAAAATGAAATGGTTAGCTAAAAAGACTAACTAAATGTACAGAATATATATGCTGAAATTTTCAAAATATTGATAAAGAAATCAAAGAACTTAAGTAAATGGAAATATGTGATTGGCAGGAAGGCCCCTGATGCCCTAATCCCTAATCCCATGCCCTAATCCCTTGAACCTGTTATGTTAACTTGCTTGGCAAAAGTAACTTTACAAATGTCATTAAGGTTATGGGCCTTAAAATAGGGTGCTGGATTAGCCATGTGGGCCTAATCTAAGCACTAGGAGGCCTTAAAAGCAGAAAACATTCTTTGGGTAAACCAGAGAGATATAGCAGAAGGATGAGTCAAAGAAATGGGAAGCAAGACAAGAACTCTATAGACCTTTCATGTTGAAAGACAAATGTAGCAACATGTCATGGAATGCAGGCCGCCTCAGAGAACTGAGAGAAATCCCCAGCTAACAACCCATAAGGAAAGAGGAACCTCGGGCCTATAGCCACAAGGCATGAAATTCTGTCAACAGTTCTGGACATGTGTTCTTTCCCAGAACCTCAAGAAAGGAACACGAGATTGCTGATGATTTGAACACTTTGATTTTAGCCTTGTAAGGCCCTAAACAGAGAACCAGAAAAACCACACTGTACCCAGACTTGTGATTCACAGATACTCTGATGTAATAATGGATGTTGTTTGAAGCCACTAAGTTTCTGGTATTTATTAAGTTGGTAATAGAAAATAATACGAGACATACCATACTCATGTTTTCTAAGACTCCACACAGAAAAGGTATCAATTCCTCCCCAAATTACTTGATGAGCTTAATGAAATCCCAACCAAAACACCTACCAAAATCTCTTTATAGCTACAGACAAGTTGATTCTAAATTTATATGGAAACATAAATGCCTTAAATATCAAAACATGTTTTGACAAAGAAGGATAAAGTTGTAGGAATCACACTACAAAAAACCCCAATTTTAACATGTCAAAAGTCTTAAAGAAGACACTTTACTAAAAAGGATATTTGGAAAGGAAATTAACACATGAATGGATGTTCAACACAACTAGTCAACAGGTAGTGAAAACTAAAACAAGGAAACAAGATACCACTATAACACCTTTCAGAATAACAAAAGTAAGAAATACTGACAATACCAAGTGCTGAAGAGAAAACAAAGCAGCTGGTATTCTCCTACTGCTGAGACTACAAAATGGTATAGCCTCTCTGGAAAACAATTTGCCAGTTTCTTATTAAGTTAAACACACACATTCATACCATAGGATCTGGCAATCCCACTCCTTGCTGGCTACTTGTCCAAGAGAAATGCAAACTTAGGTTCCCACAAAAACCTGTGCATGAGTGTTTATAGCAGCTCCACTACTAATTGCCCAAAACAAGAAACAACTTGTTCTTCAACAGGGAAACAGATAAACAAATCCTGGTACATCCAAAATATAGACTGCTTGTCAGCAATACATAGCATTGAGCTGTTGATAAACAACTGAGGTGAATCTCAAAGGCGTTATGCAGAATGAAAAAAAAGGTCAGTCTCAGCAGGTTACCCACCATCCAGATCCATTTAAATGACATTTCCAAAAAGACAAAACTAAAGTGACAGACAACAGCTCAGGAGCTAATGGGGAATGACTGAAAAGGGGCAGCATAATGGTGTTGGGGAGATAGGACAGTTTCGTGTTCTGATTGGGGCAGTGACGAAATAAGCCTATCCGGGAATTAAAATTCATAAAGTTATATTTCCAAGAGTCAATTTTATCATATGTTAATTAAAAAAAATTAGGTGGCATCCTTTTTTCTTTCTTTTTAAAATAACTCCAGCAATGATTTGTGAACCCTTTTAAATAGTTTAAATAAATGAAAGCTGTTTTAACCCAAATTTGGTTTCCATTTTCAAATTTTACTTTGAAAAATAACACAGTTCCATCATTAAGTACGGAATGTTCCAAAAAAGTCTAGCAGTAGAGGCACACAGAGAGATCAATGAAATTGTTCCAACTTTTAGCACATCAAGCAAGGGTTGCTAACCTCGATACAACAGCAGAGTCAAAGTTCAGAAAACAGGAGCACAGCCCTCTTAGATACTGCCTTCCCCTTTCTTACTAAATAGCTTTAAAGTGTTTAGAACTCTGAGAGGACATATATAACATAATGTACCACCTGCCACCTTTAGAAGCTGGGAATAGAATGTGAGCAGGTTCATTTCCTTATGTTCTTCAATATTTTGAATATCAACGTGCTCAGTGAGGTGAGGGAAGAAATGTCATCACTAAGTCTCACTCTTCACAGGAGAGAACTAGAACTAGGTTTTTCACTGAGAAGGTTAAAGTGCATTGAACTTGGAGTTTCACAGCAACCACTCAGAGTTATACCTGGTCACTGTCTTGATAACTAATGTAAAACCAATGTGATAGGCATTTGCGGTCACTTCTTAGGGCAGGAAGAGTGTCCCAATGTACCTTCTCCCTAGTGGATGAACGATGTGATGATTTAAATACTCTGTACTAACGGAAACTGACGCTGGAGTTTTGCATGGGACAAAATAAACTAATACCTACCTCATCAGTTTGTTGGGAAGAGTATACTTGATAATTCCTGTAGAGGACTTAGCACAGTCAAGGAACATAAATAACTCTCAGCAGTTCTGGTAATCATTAACTCTCATGAA
Organism: Catagonus wagneri; assembly: GCA_004024745.2. Taxonomy (NCBI): domain Eukaryota; kingdom Metazoa; phylum Chordata; class Mammalia; order Artiodactyla; family Tayassuidae; genus Catagonus; species Catagonus wagneri. The sequence continues at coordinate 45,867,234 of PVHT021183693.1, read as the reverse complement.
ATGAGGTCATATATGAGAAACACTTCAGAAATTGTGCAGCAATAGACAAATGTGAGCTACCCTTAATGCCATTTACAAAGAAGAGACCAAGTGACTTGGTTCAAGTTGACCATTGATCACTGGGCAAAACTCACCTTTTTGCATGTACTGTGCCCAAGGTTAGTGCTATGTTCCCAAAATATTTCAGAAAAGACAGCTGTATTCATACGTCTGGCCTGTGTAATTTGCAGAAAAGCCAAGATTATTATGATACACTCTACAAAGAAGCTTGAGCTTGAAAAAATCATGGTGTAGGTGATATCGCTTCTTTAGTCCTCAAAACCCTCATTTTCACAATGAAGTGAAAACGTCTATTCTAGCTCACAGGGACGATGTAGAGGATCAAATAATGTAACAGGTGGAAGACTTTAATTATACAATGTTACATGAATATAAAGTATCATGACATTGGTTTTTATTATGAAATAAAATGAGTTTTTTCTATTTTGTGATTTTAAAGAATTTGGAGTGGCGATATTAAAGTCACAAAGGAAATCATGTTATAAATTGCTTCATTCAATTCAGCACATGAATAATCTTTGCTCATGTTGACAGGGGGATGCAAGAATGAGGTTTCTAAGGTCTGATAATGTTCTATTCTTTGGTCAGGTGACGGTTAAATGACAATATATTTGTAAAAATTCAACAATGTGTACCTGTAATAGTTATATACTTTAGTGTTAATATGTTATGTGTCTGTTTAAAAATATGGAAAAAAACTTTGGTTGACAAATTAAAACGTGATTTGAAACAACAGGAAGAGGTTAGAGAACGATATAGGATAACAGTATAATCAGGCAATGGACTCCTACTGTACAGCACAGGGAAATGTGTGTGATCGGGTCACTTTGTTGTACAACAGAACTTGTCAAAACATTGTAATCAACTATACTTTAAAAACAATAAAATAAAAGAATACAGCAGATAGTATGAGTAAAAATAATATATATATTATATATAATATATAGTATTATATACATGGTTCACTATGTCGTACAGCAGAAATTGCCACAACACTATAAATCAACTATACTTTAATAAAAATAAAATAAAACTTTTAAAAAAAGAAAGCAGCTTAAAATACAACACAGAATGTGACAGGAAGACATCTCAGAGAGTTTCAAAGCCGTGGGGAGGAATGGGAATATTTATGGTGATATACCTAACATTCCTTCTAAGTCACTCAAAAGATAGTTACTCAGCCCTGGACAGAGTCTGAAGGAGGAGGAAGGGTGGAAACTGCTCCTGTTCTCGTGGAGCTTGCAGTGCTGAAGTGTATAAACTTCTAGAGTCTAAAGAAGAGGGCTGCAGCAGAAGCATTTCAGCAGAGGAGGAAGCAGCTCACTGGGGAAATGTGATGTTATTTGAAGTTCAAGGAGAGAATTCGGTGAAATTTAAACCACCGCAAACACAAAACAGTCATATCACCTTATAGACTAAGACCTAATCACCTCCATGTTAGGAAATTCATTACTTTTCCCAGCATAGACAAGCTTCTCAGCCATCTGAGGTTTTCTCCCCTTAAATTTCACATAACAGTGTTGCCAATAATAACCTCTTTAATTCAAAGTGATGGTCCGAAGATCACGATCCTGTCTGGGAGGCTCTCTAGAGAAAGACACTGTTAGAGAAGCCAGGAGGAAGAAAACTGCAGCCAAGTGTTCATAGATTTCTCCATAAAGACTGTATGCCCTAGCTTCTGAGTATACAGAATTGAATTTAGTTCAAACCAAGAAGTATTTATTGAGCTCCTATTTCATACACTTTAATAGAAAACTCTGCAGTATACGGAAATATACACACAGCTCTTATAATCATGGATCTCATAGTTGGGGAGCAAAGTCAGGCTTACAAAACACAAAACAAATAGAAAGTAGAGACAAAAGAACAAAAACGGTCAAGCACAGTCCAATCACACCAAAATGCATGATGAAAACTATCATATCCACCAAAACGCATGATGAAAATTATCGTATCCCATGGTAAACCAAAGGATCACGTGACCAAATGATTCTGAAAAGCAGTATGTCACATACCTCTGTGAGTCACAGTATGCATTAGCATTTTAAAGGTCCAGGTAATCTACTAAGCAAATATTGTGACTGACTTGTTTTAACCCAGCATTAACCAAAGTTATCTGTCCGTGAACCTCTTTTCGAGGCATTATATCTTTTAGGATTCCATTGAAAATACTGAGTTAAATAGTGAAAGCTCTAATTAAGAGAGAGTCCCAGCCCTAATTCCCAGATCCGTCTTAAAATCATAAGATGCAGATACTTTTCAAAATCATGCACCTCCACTTGAGACCCAGCCGGAGAAAGAAACAAACCCCAGCTTTCCCACGGCTTCACCTCCTCTCTACAGCCTTTTCTGATTCTCTCTTACCTCGCCGCCGGCTGGAACTATACTTTGAAAACCCATTTCAAGTTATCTGTACCTCCCTTAGAGCCCTGAGAAATGTTTATCCTAATCTGTTTTATTTAGGTTTTTCTCTTTTTAACCTCTCTTTTGGGGCTAGGGTGCCAAGTTTGTGGCCGCGGTATGTAGACCAACGTTGTTACAGAGGAAACATATATCTTCAGGACAGCTGCTGGGCAGTAGAAAGAACACCTCCCTAAGAGACAGCCTCTGTTCTAGTTTGCTGTTGGTCACTTTTTAGCTATGCGCTCTTGGATAATTTAGTTAATCCCTGTGGACCCTGGTATCCTAGTTAATAAGATAGAAGAACAAATGTTGACTTTAGAGGCTGCTATAAGAATCAAATTAGATAATACTCAGGAAAAAGCTTCATGAAAGCTGAAGTAGGATGCAAATATGAAGTGTTGAAGCTTTTATTTTGTACACATATTCCCATGAAGAATCTAGAACCCTGGATTCTTTAGCAAAGCTAATGACCAATAAGAAGCAGTCTCCTTCTGGGATCAGTCTAAACAGATGTCACTGCGAGTTCTGTTGACTCCTATCAAGATCCACTGCCTAAAAAATAGTGGACCCGTCTTCAGAAATTAGATCTGAATGTGTTTAAGCCATCCGTGGTCTCACGACACCATCAAGTCCCTTGTCCTTTCACAAAAGCACTTTCCTGTGATATTCCCCTGCTTCTGTCAGGAAAAAAAAAAAAAAAAACAAACAAAAAAAAACGGAGAGAGAGAAAAGAATGGCTTGCTAGAGATCATCCATCATACTAGAGCTTCACCTGCTCCTGTGTTCAAAGACCTGGAAGTTTTCATAGCTTCAGCTACTCAAACTGACCCTGCAGCACCAAGAGCCTCCTTATTCTCAATTACAAGGGAAACAGAAGAGATGAGTCCCGGGTCCTGGTCCTGCCTCTTGTGTAAATTAGTTGTGTGACTTTGCTTTTGCACTTTACTGTCCTGGTGCCTCCATTTCCACTACTGTGCCTCAGTTTCCACGACTGTCTTTGTTAAGAAGAATTAAAATCAGGACTTAAATTGGAACTTTCCCAGAAGACTGTCCACGTAGCAGACTGTCCCAATCTGCAGAAAGCACAGGGGCTTCAGAACAGCCTCTGTCTCCAGGCATTGTGTCCACTGGAGAACACAGCCCACCAGGCATCCTCCCCGTGTCCTTCCGCTTCTCTAGCCTTGTCCCCCAAACACAAAGATAACATTCCAAATCTTCCTGGGAACCCACATAAGCCAGAACGAGAGTGCCTTAAAGCAAATATTATCTCTCTGTATCGAAAGTGTTAAAGAAAATCCCCTTATGAACTAACACTGAGGAGGTCTGTGTGAGTCTGTGTCCCTGTTGAGAAAATTCTATGGCTTCTTTCACTGATTTTTGGACACCAGGATCATCCTGACAGATGGCAATGTGTACCCACCAGTCCCATAGTCTGGGATGTGACCTCAGTCAATCAGATCACTCTGGATGGAGGGAAAGGGTAGGGAGTTCTGGTCACAATTCTTTATATAGGCATTTGACACTTGGTGACTCTATTGCAAATAAAGTAAAACCGTGCAATTCCCCTTTCATCAGAATGTGAATGAGCTGCAATTTTATAGTGCTATTATGTACTGATCCATAAACCACTAAAGACTCAAGTGACCCTAATTTCAACAAGTATGCCTTATCTTCACTATACAGTGGTTTAGGAAAGAAAAGAAAAAAAAAAAAAGGCAGTGCCCTCACAGAAACGCGTTCAAGCAGTGCTTAATATAAGGTTTTAAAATGCTTTGGAGTTTCCACTGTGGCTCAGAAGGCTAAGAATCTGACTACAGTGGCTCAGGTGCTGTGGAGGAAGTGGGTTCGATCCCTGACCTAGCACAGTGGGTTAGAGGATCTGGCATTGCCACAGTGGCAGCGTAGGTTGCATCTGCAGCTCAGATTCAGTCCCCGGCCCAAGAACTTCCATATGCCATGGCTGTGACCATTAAAAAATAAAACAAAATAAAATAGAATGAAATGAAAAAATGCTTTGAGAAGAAAATTGAGCAGGGTTGCAGAATACATACTAAAAAGATATTGACAGAGAACAAGGGGGGTGTTTGTGGCTGCGTCATAAGCTTTTAAGGGGCATGCTTTTCCAATGGAAAGCTACTAAGTAGTAACTAAGTACCCACTATGTGGATCCTCTGTGCTAAATTCTAAAGGATGAAATAGATTTCAGCAAGCCCCAGGTACCCAGGGACTCACAACACAGCAAGGATCTCCAGCATGCATTTTGTTTTTTTCCCTTTGTAGTTAAAAGCCTATTGTTTTAGTTAATGGTTTCAATCCCCGGCTCTGCCACTTATTACTTGTGGAATATTGGTCAAGTCACTTAATCCGTCTGTGCCTTAGTTTGCTCAACTGGAAGGAAAATGGGGAGACTAACAGCATCTGTCATTTCTTTAAATATACAAAACAGTTTATCCGTGTTTATTTAGGCTATTACTAAGCATCTCAGTCCAAAGAACATTCTCTAAAGAAGGAATCACTTGTGTTTTAATAGGGAAGAGCGTATTGGGTGGGGATACCCCTTGAACCAGATGGCTTTACAGCTGGAATCCGAAGACAGGAATGCAATGAAATGCATCTATGCATAAAAGAAGCGGCATTTAGGGCAAAATTAAAATAAAACCAGCCTTACCTTTTTTTTTTTTAACCACTGAGTATAGAACAGGAAGGGAAACTTGTTGAAAGATTCTAATTAGACGAACATTACCTTACAGTTACCAAGTCCCTAAAACCATGTACTAGGAACAGTGAATAGGAATTTTATTCTGCACATCATTTCAAGGGCATACACTCCTTGGAGCTACTAATCATATCAATGCATGGTAACCACATTCTGCCCAAGGTAGTGGTATTAGTGATTATAGGAGTTAATAGGACATTACCCAAGCAATGGGGCCATAAAAAGCATGTTTGATTACACCAGCGCTGCCAGTTCAAGAACAGAAGCCTTTCTCATTAGCACAAAAAATACTTTTAAAACACTGCCATTCACAGGTTTCTTTCGCGTACACACACACACACACACATATACAAAACACACACACATGTGTGTGTGTGTATGTATACACACACACATACACATACGTTTATTTAAATCTAAGACTGCCTGGAGTTTAGTATTTACTATCAATCCCATTTTACAGAGGTAGTACTAATTTCTCCACAGTTCCAGGGACAATAAATGGTGAAACCAGTGTCCAACTCTGATACCATGAACAAATCTCACGATCCTTCCACTGCATGCTTCCTCTCTGCTCTTGTCTTTAAGTTAGTGTTAGAGACACGGGGCCACAGAGACAGCATAGTTTACTGGAATCTAAATGTCTACCTTCTGCTTAGCAAACAATCCTAGCATTCGTCATGTCCTAAAGAAAATCCCATATTGCCTCATATCATTGATCTGTAGCTGTCTCCAACAGAAGGACCTGAATGCCTGCTGTGGCCCTGGGAATTTTAAATAAGAAGTCAATGAGAGATGCTGGTAAGTGGTTCTGTAATTGTCTAGGGGAGGATAAAACCGTGGTGGAATAATAATCATATCAATATACTGGCTACATGAATGATCCTGCAGTGAATTACAACAGGGTACTTCAACTCCAAAGCCTAGGGTGGCACATCTCCATAATTAATCTCAGTCTGCAATAACCCCACAGGGTCAGCAACATTGACATTCGGCAGCCGAAATTAATGTCTTATTATTTTAGTCCCCTTTGGTGTTTCTTCGGATTCAGGAAAATAATATCAGATGCAACAGCTCTGTTGACACAGACAGGGTTTTAGAGGATCACCAAGTATAAATAAAAAACAAAAACAAACAAAAAGAAAAACCACCCTCACATAAATCCTGGTAGGTAGAAAGAGGATGATTTAGACACATAATCCTAATATACCTTCTAAATTCAAGGTTCTTGATATATATTTTTTAATTTTGTTTTTCGATCAATTAGACACTCTAAAGGCCACATATTGAGCCATATTGTCCAGTCTGGGCTTCTACAAAATGATTTCAAGAGATTACATTTCTGTATTGTGCCCTTGCTTTAGAGAAACACTAGATTGTTAATATTAGGTGAAAGATTAGGTTAAAAGGGTATCTTTTTGTACATGACTTCTCAGGGCCTTTAGAATACATACAAAATTGAATTGAAACTAAATTACTTAGAAATCATTAATAGTGCTCCTCAAACTCAATTGACTTTAGGAATCCTTGTTTAAAATATCCCCAGGCATTAGGATTCTTGGCACAGTTTAGAAATGCTGACTGAAGTTCTTTCAGAAAAAAAAGAAGGGGAGGGATTCATCTGGTATAAGGCATTCCAGCAATACACCAAACTTTGAAAAATCCCCATCAATTCTCTCAGGAGGTGTGCTAGGGAAAACTCTTAGTAAGGTAAGGGTCATGGGTTCTTAACTAGAGAAAAAAAGTGGGAAATGGGAAATTCAAATCAATCTTCTAATTTGTGAAGCCATTCCTGTGTCAAGCTGATGAAGAAACAGGAGCATAATGACAAGCCAAAGTGAGACATAGCGCATGCTGGTAGATTTAAGTATGGTGATGCAGTGCTCGGCCAGTATAGCTCATTGGCATTGATTATAATTTCACTTCTTCTAGCATTTCTGATGCTTAAAGACCACTGCCAGATCAGAACATAAGACACCACAGAGAACGAGTCAGAAAACAGAGGGGAGCTCTTATTCTTCAATTATAAAAAGAGTCAGCGTACATGAGGAGACCCGGAAAATAACCCTTTCACCTCCATGACCTTCATATATGCTAGAAAAATTTTAAGTGCTATTATTTTTAATTTGTCTGCCCTAGCCTGAAAAAGAGAAAGATGAGAAAATATGTATTCATTAGGCTGACCTAAAAACCAGTGGCTCTTTGTATGTAAATATTCTTTCTATCCACTGATGCCTGAGAAAACAGACTAAAATCTTGTTCTCCAAAGACAAAAGAAGAGACAGTTACCACATCACAAACAAAGAGGCTGTAAAAGCCTTTGGTAAGTTTTGAGTGCCATGAGGACACCTGTAAGACTGACTAATGACAAGGACCAAATCAATTGTCCCATAGAGCATATCTTAATTCTGTTTCCCTGATGCCCTTCATACGACATTCTGGCTCCTCTAGGACCTGGCAGCAAACTTCTCAAGACGATGCTTTTCCCCATCACTCTTCATATACCCGAGACTCCGGCCACAGGTACACACACAGATGGTGCTATAAATCACCTCCACTCCTCCCTTCCCTTTTAATCACCTCTTCTGCCCAGAATGTCCTGCCTTCCCCTCTTCAGATGTACAAACACTGCTCATCCTTCAAGATCTATTTCCAAAAGCATGACCGTCATGAAACCTCCTTGCTTCCTTTAGCCAGATGTAATGTATTCCTTCTCCCTGAAACTTTCACTTCTAGTTGCAGCAATGCAATCCTTTGCCTTGTTATCCAGTGAACTGTGTGTGTCAGCACAGGGTCAACCTCAGATGAATGTCTTTCTCAGCCTCGCACAAGGTCTGACACACAAACATGCTCCGTCATGTGAACTGAATGACTGTGGTCTTCTGCACACAGTGATTCTACAAACTGTTTCTAAGTCCCAGAAAGTATTATAATGCTATCGTATATTCTGCATACCTCTGCCCTCTTAGCATTCATTTCCTTCTCTAGACCATCTTTAAGGAGGTGTTTCCTCACTAAAATCTATCAGACAATTTACAAGAATGACCTGGGATTGTCTTCGGCCTTGTCAGTGTAAGACTCAGTTACGCCTTGTAATACACACGTTTGCATTTATCCTGTGCATGATTACACCAAGGAAGAGTGACCCAGAGTGAGCTCCTGCCCGTGTGCCCGCATAGGGAATTCCTGGGACTAACCTAGGGATATTGTTTAATTGGGATTCACAGTGTTTGATTCAACATTACTGCAGCTCATTATTTTTGGTCAGGGTGAAATCCCCTGAGCATGCTGGTGATGGGCAAGAAGAAAACCCCCTTCTTTCTAACTGCATATGCTCCAGTGGAAGATGGTGCCTCTACCTGTCATTTCTCTCTTTCTCTCTTTCTCTCTTTCTTTCTTTCTTTCTTTCTTTCTTTCTTTCTTTCTTTCTCTCTCTCTCTCTCTCTTTCTTTCTTTCTTTCTTTCTCTTTCTTTTTTTCTTTGTTTTTACAGCTGCACCTGCAACTTATGTACATTCCAGGGCTGGGTCTTATGGGAGCTGCAGCTGTGGCCTACACCACAGCCATGGCAACACCAGATCTGAGCCGCATCTGCTACCTATGCTACAGTTTGTGGCAATGCAGGATCCTTAACCCACTGAGCGAGGTCGGGGATTGAACCCACATCCTCACAGAGGCAGTGTTGGGTCCTTAACCTGCTAAGCCACAATGAGAACTCCTACCTGTCATTTCTAACATCTCCAAAGCTTTGAGACAGCACCTGCACTTAGAAAGGAAGAGCTGATGGGAAGATGTTAACAGATTTTCCTTTGACCCGTTCATATCACTCCCTAAACGCTGCACTCTGGAATTTTTAAAACTTTAGCATGATTTGGGTCAGGAGAGAAGTGTGTGACCAAGAGTCAGAGGAAAGCAGGGAGTGGAGAGGTTATAAGCCAAGCTTCTTATACATAAGGGGTACACACAGAGAGAAGGGAATCCTAGGAAATTTAACTTTGAGAACAGTATCTTTTCATTCATGCAAAAAATATTTTCCAAATCCCTACTCTGTGCCAAGTACTTCACTCAACTGAAATAATTCAAGCTTTGACAGTATACCCAGTGCTTCTTTCCATGTCTTACTTCATTTGACATTCACAACCCTTATTCAGAAAGGAATAGAAATTTTTTTCTGTTTTACAGATGGAATTAGGTGCGAGAAAGTGAAGTGTCTTACTCAAGATCTCACAGCAATCAAATAGCAGAGCTTGGTTTTAAATAAGATTCTCTGATTGCAGCAGTGTGTGTGTCTTTGACTCTTACACCAGCCCCAACCTATGCCCCTGGCAGGCAGTAAACGAAACATGTAAAGGAAGTGTTCAATATTTAGTTTGCTGTATTTCACAAAAGAACCCAAAAGATCAATTAAAAAAAGATAAAGGTTCACTGGAGTAAAGATGGTGGAAAATGCCAATCTACATAAGTAAAATCCTTGAATTATAAGCAAACTATATTTTCACTGGGAAAGCAGTTTTTATTACATTGAAAGTAATGGAGTGACACAAATGAGACATTTCTGGGAACTGCACAGACTTAGATTATTTGTAATTAGTGTAGCATCACTTGTATAAATGAGAGCACCACATGCAAAGGTCTGAACGTTGTTTTGCCCAGTCAGTTTCCCAAGGAAACACCTTTGTGTTTCAAATTCTGGGCCAACAGAACTCTACTTATTGCCTACAGGCAGGATATTGAAATTTCACAGGCAGTTTTTAATAGGTAGGTTAAAGTGCTAATGATGGTGGTTGCCAGGGGCTGGGGGAGGAGGGACTAAGGAGTCAGTGTTTAAAGGGTGTGGTTTCCATTGAGAAAGATGAAAAAGTTGTGAAAATGGATAGTGGTGATGGCTATAAAACAACACAAATGTACCTAGTGCCACAGAATTGTACACTTTCAAAATGGTTAAAATGGCACATTTCATGTATATTTTGCCACAATGAAAAGTAAAAATTAAAAAAAAAGACTTTAAACGGAATTAGCTAAACATAGTAAAGTATGTCCTAGCCTCTTTACAAATACAAATTATTCTTCATGTTGAAAATAAGGGAGGAGACTTCCTTCCTTCCTTTTTTTTCTCTCATCAGAACGTTACTTTAGAAAACCAGTAATTGTTAGGTACATTCTCCTTTTGAAGACTAAATATGTCGCTTGTAAGCTTTGTGACCTAGAAAGGTCTTTCGCAGAGACCTGCGGGGGTACCTCTTTGAAATATAAACATAAAGATGGGGAGGGTTGTAACCTCTGGTTACTGGGGGCAGGGGGCAGGAGCATAACTTCAGTGGTAACCTCGCTCAAAGTTGCAAAACCGCCTTTTATCAAACCTGACAACCCCACTTCTGGGTATGGATCCCCCCCAAATTAAAATCAGGATATCTTCATTCCCATATTCACTGTAGCACCATCCACAATAGCCAAGTTGTGGAGAAAACTAAATGTCCATCTACAGATGAATGGATAAAGAAAATGTTGTATAAATATAAACAGTGGAATCCTATTCAGCCTTAGAAGAGAAGAGGATTCTGCAGTAAGCGTTAACTTTGAGGACATTATTCTAAGTGAAATAACCCAGTCATAGAAAGACAAATACTACATGATCCCACTTACGTGAGTTATCTAAAATAGTTAGATTCACAGAGCCAAAGGATGGAATGGTAGTTGCCTTGGGGGGAAGGGGAAGTGAGAGCTCATAATCAATGGGAACAGAGTTTTAGTTAAGAGCAAAGCATCAGCTCTAGAGATCTGCTGTGCAATATTGTACCTACAGTCAACGATAAATGACAACTTAAGTTTTTGTCAAGAGTTTAGATATCACGTTGTCTTCTTACTATAAAAAATTATCTTTTAAAAATTAGAGATATGAGAAGTTGTTCCTTTGGATAAAGACATCTAATACAGATGGTCGCCCCCATCGCCAAGTAATTTCAGGTTGTACCACGTGTAATAAATGATACTACAAAGTTCTCTTACGTGAGAACAAGGTATTGTTTAACTCGAAAATAGGTATGCAGTGGGCCGCTGGGCTGCTACCTAAAGTTTGGAGATTTCTTTCTATTTTTGAGGTCTCTTAGTAGATAGCATGTGATTTGCATTACATTCTATTTTAATGCTTATTCAATAATAAAGTGTTTTCTTTCTCTCTTACCTTTGTGAAGGGGATTTCTGGTTGAGAGGCTTTGTTTTTATATTTATTTATTGCTTTTTAGGACGGCACCCACGGCATACAGAGATCATTCCCAGGGTAGGGGTCTAATCGGAGCTACAGCTGCCAGCCTACACCGCCATAGCAACTCCAGATCCTGGCGTCCGCAACCCACACCACAGCTCACAGGGGATCCTTAACCCCCTGGAGGACAGGGATGGGACCTGCAACCTCATGGTTCCTGGTTGGATTCGTTTCCGCTGCGCCACAATGGGAGATCCCAGAGGTTTTGTTTTTATTTATCCAACACCTCCTAAATCTGTAACGTATAATTTTCACTAAATTAAGAGGAAAAATCCTAAATTTGTCGTTAGCACAACCTGGCAGAAAAACCAGAAGAAAGGGCCAAATGTACTTCTGGAAGAAAAGGCAAAAGAAATTTTAGAATAACAAGTGAGTATTGATACCCATGAAAACAAATAAATGGTTACTCCTATATTCAAGACAGGTAGAAACTTCCCTGCAGACAGACTCATGAAAAAGGGTTGTAGAATGACTTCCAGAAAGAGAATTCTGTGACTTTTGAGCCTTTCAGCTTCTTAACAGACAGCATGCAAACACTGGTCCACTAAAGACACAAAATGTAAGGACAAAAAGGAAGAAAGGTAAAAAGAGACCTTAAGAAGGAGAGAGGAGGTAAGGGAGGGTTGAAAGGAAACAGTGGGATATAAAGGAGAGAGAGAGAGAGAATGAGAATACAGATATGAATAACAGTAATCTGAGTTCATAGAAATTTGTCCCTCAATGGCTTAACAAACTTCCTACCATTTCTGCATATCCATTGCCTCCTGGATTTCTCTAAACAAAAATTATATGACAATTTTTTTAAACATTAGTATTTATCCTCTTCTACATTATGGAATGGTTACCCCTAACATTTCTCATCTATTTATTGTAATCACTTTAAAGATTTGAAAGAAAAGCAAATTTTATTTAGTTTTGTATAATTTATCTCTGCATTCATTACACCACCACATGGAGAGCACAGACCTAGAAAATATCCCCTAAATAAAGTAATGACTATAAGTAGAAAGAAGTATTCAAGAATTTTATTTTAGTAAGCTAAAAGAAATTGATTTAATAGGCATGACATAGTGAAGATGTAGTTTTTTGCTTATTTGTTCAGCCACTGTGTGCAGAGGCTAGATGTGGGATCTTGGTCCCCAGACCAGGGATTGAACCCAGGCTGCAGTGGTGAAAGTGCTAAGTCCTAACCGCAGGGATCCCTCCAAGATGTGTTTTTTAATAAGAAGGAAAAAGAGCAAGTGTCCACTGGGCTTCTTCTTACTTGGATCAAAAAAATCTTCTGTTTGGTTATTTATTTATCTTATTTCTACTTTATTTTATTTAATTTCTAGTCATGTTATTTATGTTTATCTTATTTATAGTTATCTTTTTTTTTTTTTTTTTTTAAACAGCCACAACTGCAGCCTATGGAAGTTCCTGGGCCAGGGGTCAGATGAGAACTGCAGTTGCTGGCCTGCATCACAGTCACGACAACACTGGATCTGAGCCACATCTGCAACCTATGCCTTAGCTTACGGTACTGTCATATCCTTAACCCACTGAATGAGGCCAGGGATTGAACCCACATCCTCACAGAGACAATGTTGGGTCTTTACCCCACTAAGCCACAACAGGAACTCCTATGTATAGTTACTTATCTCATTTGTATTTATTTTTTTATGTTTACTTATTTTATTATTTACATGTTTGTTATTATTTTTTGATTGACTAGTTTTATTTTATATATTTATTTAGTCATTTATAGTTATTGTAATTTTATTAATTATACTTAATATTACTGTGAAGGATCAGAGACATCATCAGAGTTATACAATCCAGGAGACTTGAGTATGCGAATAATGACTGGAGTGAATGACAAAACCACAAAACAAATAATGTCATGACAAGAAGACAGAGGTAACGACAATAAAAAAAAGTCTAGGGAAAGTTGGAAAGATGGAGATGGTGGGAAAAAGAATCTGAAGAGAACCTAGAATAGAGGATTGAAGATACCTTTTTAAAATTATGAAGTTTCTCCCTTTTCTAATTTTCAAAAAGTAAATATAATCAACTAAAACAATATTACTTTCCTAAGATCAGATACACTGAAATATGATTCTGGACCTTACCCTGATTTGTGATCCAATTCTTGAAACAAATACAGTTATGTCAGTTGTACAGATACAAAGATACGGAGTGTTTCTCTGTGCCTGAAATGTAATCCCTTGGACAGTGAATTCACATGAGCTTCTGAAAGCTCCAATACTGCATGTCGTGGTGGCACTTCTCGAAGCAAGAGGCGGAAACAGACTTGATAATGGGGTAAGACCCTGTGGACCAGGGTCTGTAAAACCCAACCATGACAATGACAGGAATGAGACAGTTTGAAAGACAGCTCCCTGACAGGAGCCGTGAAAGTACCCTGCACTCACACGTCTCTGTCAAACACCCTCCTCCCCGAGAGCTCAGGCTTTCATTCAACAGCACACACTGAAGGGCCTCTACCACATGAAAAGCTGTGCATGCACCGTTCCCCACAGATGTAAGAGGAAGAAGACACAGTCCCTGATCACAAGACACGATCTATCAGAATCCATGACACAAAAGCGATCAAATGACAGGCAAAGCTGTGTATCTGTTCTAGGACACTGTTTCTCAAAGAGTAACGTGCATAAAGCTGATCTGCAGATCTTGGTAAAAGGGAGATTCTGAGTCAGCGAGTTGAGGGCAGGACTCAAGATAATATCTTCCTAGTCCACCCCCAGAAGTTGTTGTTGCTGCTCCACATATCACAAATTGAGAAGCAACGGCCTAAGGGGATAAAGTGAAAATAAAAGGCTATGGGAATCTGAAGTTAGATGTGATTCCTTTTAGCTCTTATGGTTTAGAGAGGTTTCACTGAGAACATCTTGCATTTAAACTGGTAGATATGCAGAAGTAATAGATGTGTGTGTCTGTGTAGGTGTAGGGGACCAGAGAGATCACACCGAGGAGAGTGGGGGAATGAAGAGGAAGGGAGGGAAGGAAAGAGGAGAAAGAACTGAAAAAGGAGAAAATGAGTAAAGTTCTAAAAGAAAAATAGCGCGTGAGTTATTTAGAGGAATGCAAGATATCTGGTAAGGCCAGAGTGCAATCTACAGGGGAACAGACAAGGAATTATGGGAAATAGGCCTAGAACAACAAGCCAGGGAAATATGATGGAGATCTTAGATCCATCTGACCCTTTTTTTGGAGAAGGGAGCATACATTTGATCACCAACAAAGTAAGCAAATTGCAGCTGTTAAAATCAATTATGCAGAATGATATGACCCAGGTGTTACGTCTGGTCTAAAGTAGTCACATTCCACATTTTTATACTTATCAGTAAGGCCCTAAATCATTATTGTTCTTTAATATAACTGCCTTTCTGCAAATCATAGCCCATTCTCAGCTAGACAACCTTTCTTCAAATGAGTTTTTTTTTTAGGACCAAAACAAAATTTGGTCTGTCCCAAGCTTCTTAACAGTGTCTGGCATTAAGAACCCTAAAGTCAAGTAGTGGTTCGGTGGAATCACAGATAATTTGTATTTATTTCTCAAAGCCTGGTAATTTCCAGAAACATTGCTTAATGTAATATACTGGAAAAGGAAGCTAAATGAGGCTCTAAGAGTGTATAGGGTTTGCACAGCTGCCCACATGGAAAGGCAGGGCACAGAGTCCGTGCAGGAGAACTCACAGGATGCCCAGGGAATTCAAGCAAGTTGCCAAACCGTAAAGAGAAGTTCCTTGCCTCCTCTGCCAGCAACACTACTAATAAAAAAGAAGATAAAAGGCATGTAGGTAAGAGTGATGAATCCTCTATTACAAAGACAAATACCATATGATATCACTTACATGTGGAATCTAAAATATGGCACAGATGAACCTATCTACAGAAGAGAAACAGACTCAGACATGGAGAGCAGATTTGTGGCTGCCAAGGGGGAAGAGGAGGGAGTGGGATGGACTGGGAGTTTGGGGTTAATAGTTGCAAATTGTTACATTTAGAATAGATAAGCAATAAAGTCCTGCTGTATAGCACAGGGAACTATATCCAATCACTTGTGATAGAACATGACAGAAGATAATATGAGAAAAAGAATGTATGTATATGTACAACTGGGTCACTTTGCTATACAGCAGAAATTGACAGAACACTGTAAATCAACTATAATAAAATTTTTTTAAAAAATCTTCTGTCAGTATTTGTTTCTGTGTCTGTCCAAATCAGTAAAATTTATGAATATGGCATTAGGGCTCTTTGGGATAGGCTATGAATCTCATTTAGTGAGAGGCTCCATGTCAATTCCTTAAATCAGTCTGAAAATACTGAAAAAACATAAATATCACCCATAAATACATAAATGGATAGATAAGCAGATAAAGCAGGTTTTATATACTATTAATGGTAAAATCTAGGTGATGGTTATATGGGTGTTTACTGTAACATATTTTCAACTGTGCTGTATGCTTTTAAATTTTCATAATATTCTGTTGAGGGAGAAATTGTATACATTCATCCCCCTTTAAAACAACCACATTAGGTAGGGAGTGAAAGCATTATGTCCCCTTCTCCTTTCTTTTCAGCCTTCATTAATTCCTCTGCTAACATAATCATATGTAACTCCTAGATTTAGCTTTTTCCATTTTTTCCATAATTTTTTGCTTTTTCTTTTTTACAAGAATTGAATTGTGTAGGTCTACAAATAAGAATGCATCATTCCCATTTTTCCAGATCAGTTCCTAAAAGTATACTTCATCCTTTTAATGACTAAATACAATTCAACTATCCAGCTATACCACAGTGTTTGTAACCATTTTCCTATTAATGACATATGGACTATTTTTTTAAAAATTAGCTCTTTTCATATCATACTTAGGCTTATGGTGATTTTAGTACTAATTAAGAAAACCCATAAGGTCCCTAGCATCTACCCGGAAGACCATAGGGAAAAAACCTGAAGTGAGTCCAGTGGCTAAGAAACATATCATCTAAAAGAGGAGAGAAAAGCAAAACACAGAACCAAAGGCATATAGTTATACGTCAGTCGTAGGTAACTCAGTTACTAGAGATTGTCAGTCATCAAGTAAATATTCAGTAGCCCAAAACTAGTCCTCTAAACAGCAACCAGAATGAGTTCTGTAATCAACTTAAAAAATTAATCAACTTTGGTTATAGTACATTCCCCATAGCCTCATCTTAACAATTGAGTCTTTATGCCAAGCACAGAAGGGTAGCAAATTTGCATGGAAGGCAAGTTTTTTATAAGTAGGCATTTTGATGGCAAGGGAAAGTGGAGCTATTAAAAGCAAACAAGAAAACTAAAAGGTAAAAAGAAAAAAAAAACAAAACAGAGACACGGGTCTGAGGCTATACAGTGTTGGAGTCATATATTTCAGTAGGTCCTGGGGACATCTTATTCACAGGAAAACATAACTGATGCTCAAAATGATGGCTCTAAAATATTAAAGGACATAATTTCTTAGGATACTCACTATAAAACAGCTGCGTGGAATGAACACACTTTAGAAAGACATACCATTAAAACAGTTACAAGAGCTTTGATCACAGGAAAGCTGCCAAAGGCCTTGGGCCAAGGACCTCACTTACAGAGAAAAACAAAAGCACGATGCTAACAAGATTGATCTAAGGTCAGATAGTTGCTGGAAATAATCTATAATCCAGGATAGGCTGACTCTTATATTGTGTCTGTGGCTACCCTATGACTACAGAATTGGTAATTAGGAATTGAAATCTTAACTCTTGGAGTTCCCGTCGTGGCTCAGGGGAAACGAATCCGACTAGGAACCGTGAGGTTGCAGGTTCGATCCCTGGCCTTGCTCAGTGGGTGAAAGATCTGGCATTGCTGTGAGCTGTGGTATAGATTGCAGACGCAGCTTGGATCCGGCATTGCTGTGGCTCTAGAACAGGCCAGTGGCTGCGGCTCCAATTTGACCCCTAGCCTGGGAACCTCCACATGCCGCAGGTGTGGCCCTAAAAACAAAACAAAACAAAAATAAGATAAAATAAGGAAAAGAAAAGAAAGAAATCTTAACTCTGTCTTTCAGAGAGCTGAGCTTTTACCTTAAGAAATACTGTAATCAGAACTGCCAACGTAAGGGGTCCTGGTAGGGAACTGAGACTGAGTTTTAAGGCATAGTTGTCTTTGGAGAAAAAAAGCTTCCAAAACTAAGAGAAAGAAAGGTGTTCTATATGGCCAGAAAGAGAGATGCAGAAGTGTCCAAAACATATATCATGGGGAAAACAAGTTATATGCATACATCAAATTTACTTATTAGCATATTCTTCAAACTATTGTTTAGAAGCAATCAGCTTTGAGAACCTGGCCTGATTCTTTTTTATTAACTTTAAAATAGCAGAACTGATTTTATTTCTTAAATTATAGTACAGTTGATTTACAATGTTGTGCCAATTTCTGCTGTACAGCAAAGTGACCCAGTTATACATACATATATATTTTTTTCTCCTATTATCTTCCATCACGTTCTGTCCCAAGGGATTGCATGTACAGTAGGACCTCATTGCTTATTCATTCCAAATGTAATAGTTTGTATCTACCAACCCCAAACTTTCCCCCGATTCCATCCCCCTCCCCCCTTGCAACCACAAGTCTGTTCTCTATGTCTGTGAGTCTGTTTCTGTTTTGTAGATAGGTTCATTTGTGCCATGTTTTAGATTCCACACATAAGTGATTCTTTCTGTAAAGACTCATCATTGTTAAGTAAACTGAACAGGCAATGCATTTGAAAAGAATTGCTCACAAAGTCAAGAGACCTGAGTTCAAGACTCTAAGTTAAACTATGGATAAGGGCCTTGGGGTCATTACGAGTAAAATGAGTGAATTAAACTTCATGATTTCTAAGCTTCCTCCTGGCTATGATTCATGGTTCTAGTCAGATCTTAGCAATGAGAAATGAGATGCATAGGGGAAATCCAAATATCCTGTATTATACAATACAGATAAAGTTTCATATATCTGCAATAAAACATGTTGCAACAAAGCCATTGTTTAAAATAACACGGAATTCCCATCGTGGCTCAGCAGAAGCAAATCTGACTAGTATCCGTGAGGACGCAGGTTTGACCCCTGGCCTCACTCAGTGGGTTAAGGATCCGGTATTGCCTTGAGCTGTGGTGTAGGTCACAGATGCGGTTTGGATTTGGCGTTGCTGTGGCTGTGTTGTAGGCCAGCAGCTACAGCTCAGATTCGACCCCTAGCCTGGGAACTTCCATATGCCGTGGGTGTGGCCCTAAAACAGAGGACATAATTTCCTAAACCTTATCGTCCACTTAGTTGTTCTGTTAATTCTCTCCCCTCTTGCTCTATCTTCTTATCAACATAACCTCTGGAAAATCAGAAAGGGCCTTGGAAATCAAATAATGTTATTTAGGATGTACTGTTCAGGAAGCAGGAGCCCAGGAAGAAGAGATGACTTTTATGAGGTCAATAGCTCTCTTGTGAAAATGTGAAAAGATGGCTTTTGATTCCCAATTCAAGCTTTTCTCTGGTAAAGTCATGCTGCCTCCCAACTCTGAAAAACTAGTAAGGAATACACTGTCCCCTAAAAATAACACACCATTTATATCCCAGGAAAGACTCACGTCTAAACAGGCCATGGCCCTGTCTCAAAGGAAGACAGCTACTTGGGCCCAGGAGCAGCGAGCCAGCTGCCAGAGGAGCCGAAGAAGCTGTTCTCTTCATAATACTTTGCACACATGTATAGTGTGGGTGCAATATCTTAGCCAAACTACCTTGAGGCAGGGTTGGACCAGATCCCTAAAGGAATTCTTACAGCTATGAAGTTTTGAACATGTTCATTTCCTAGGGACAGTGGGGCAGACCTGACCAGAGGGCTGTGAGTTCACAAAGTGTCCCTGTGAGAGATTACAACTTCACAGTTCGAGATATCCAAATGGGACAGATTTGAGCAAAGCATTCTTAGCTATAGCATTTCATTAAAAAAAAAAAAAGTTGACCTGGATTGGAGACTGGTAAAGTCTTCATAAATCCTGAGGGGAAATACCACAGCATTTAACTGAAAACGCTGTATTCTTACATGTGGTGCTGGTAGTCTGAGTGACTTGCTGTTATCTGTTAATTTGGGTAACCCTCTTTTTTTTAATTATTTATTTATGTATTTATTTATTATATTGAAATATAGCTGATTTGCAATGTTGTGTTAACTTATGTACACCAAAGTGATATATACATATATATATATATATCCATGTTCATATTCTTTTCCATTATGGCTTATCACAGGATATTTGAATATAATTCCCTGTGCTATACAGTAGGACCTTGTTGTTTATCCATTTTATATTACTAGTTTACATCTGCTAATCCCAAACTTTGGTGGTAACTCTCTATATTATTCTTTCAAATCAAATCTGTTAATCAAGTGTTGGACATTTTCCATCATTCTAACACTCCTTTCTTCAAGAACCGAGGGACTGTCTCAATTCTGACATGAAATCAAAGGACTGTCATTTCTGAGCAGCACAGCTTTCAGATTAGTAGTAAGCCAATTAAACTAAAAATATAGGACAGAAAAAGGTGGTGGGGGGGGCTTGGGGGGGAGCTCGGCACTCCTGACACCCTGGTCTGCAAGGGGCTCTCCCTTGAAATGGCAAGAAACTGCTTTCAAAGCTACTTTCTCATATGCTGCCAGCTGTAGAGGGCATATTTTGCAGTGGGTGCTTGTCTGGTCTGACTCGGGCTTGTTTCAGGGTGTGTCTTCATTCCTCCAAGAGGTCTGCCCTGGGCAAGACTGCATTTGTTATATCAGAAGACAAAAATCCAGAGCTGCCAGCCTGGGGGGAGGTTGTTCCACACGGATGTGCACCTCCCACGTTCTCTGGTCACAGACGCGACAGGGCTGGTAAGAGGATCCGTGCCAGGCCCAGACACAAGTCTTCCATTCTGACACGGAGCGCTGCCAAGGGGGAAGAAACCACATCCTTCCTCATCCTGAGTCCCCTTCTTAAATCGAGTAGTTGTTCAGACAGGGGAAGCACAGCGGGGGGAGGGGGGAGCGAGATCCCTAGTTGGTGTTAATTATAACAAAGGCAAACCTTTATTCTCAATATAAAGTTTCTAAGTGAATTCAAGACAGAATCTCAGGGCCGGAAAAGCCCTCAAATGTCATTTTGATTCAAACCTCTTTTTTTCTGATATTCAAATCTCCCTGTAACATCCTTGCCAAGTGGATGTGGGAGGGCTCTTTAAATATCTCTAGTGATGGTGAAGTCATTACCAGTTTAGGTTTCCTACGACCCAAAATGTAATAAGTACCCAGCTACATCCAGCAGGACTCTGATCCCCTGGAATATCTGCCTACTTGTCCTGCTTGAGGTCTCTGAAGCCACGTCAGGAATATGCCTCTGTCTTCTACGGACACCTTAGGACATTGAACCTAGTGGTTCCAGTATTTGAAAGCATCGTTCCCATGTCTCCATGAAGCTCATTTTTAAGAATGATAAAAACTAGGACTTTTGGAAAGTGCTTGTTCCCCTACTTGCTTCTCCAAACCTCAAAGTGAGGAAAAGCATATTGAGGAAATGAAAATGTCATTAACACAGGAAGAACTGGCATCAGCTGGTCACGGCATCTCCTATGATGCCTGGACTTAAAAGGAAATTGAAAAAGGAGAATGGGAGGCAATAGGAAACCAGTCACTCCAGTGGCCAGGGGCCAGCTCACCCAAGCTGGGTTTCTAGGGAACTGTTGGACAGATTAATATAACTAAACATCCTTTGCAAGATGCAAGGTGCCTGTAAGCAATTGGAGCGGGCCCTGGGATAGAGGGCACACCGCAGCACGGGGGAGCAAAGTGCAAGGTTTCAGCATGGGCTTTGTGGGCCCACAGTCTTGGACTCAGTTCCTCCACAGTGGTGCAAGGTCTCTAACCATGCTGACTCTTAGGCTCCTTATTCATGGACGGGGTCAGTAAAACATCTCATGGAATTAGGTGTATGGATCATGTGAGATAATTGTAGAAGGCTCCAAGTACATAGTAAGCATTTCAGTTTCTTAGCCATTATTTTTTTTTATCATTACTAGAAGTCTAGCCTTCAATTCTCCCGAATTTTCACCTACATACTACAGCAAATTTAGGAAGCAGAAAACCCACAAGTTTGATGGAGGAAAATGAGGGCAGTTCTCACGTGGGAGAACCAAAGCAGGAGAAGCAGCA
This sequence comes from Catagonus wagneri, assembly GCA_004024745.2. Classification (NCBI taxonomy): domain Eukaryota; kingdom Metazoa; phylum Chordata; class Mammalia; order Artiodactyla; family Tayassuidae; genus Catagonus; species Catagonus wagneri. The sequence goes on along the minus strand of PVHT021183693.1, from coordinate 45,845,574 downwards.
TATAACCGTAGAAAGTACACTGCACTGGAACTTGGAAGGCCAGGTACAGACAGGGTTTGGCTGACTCTAAATTCGGAACCTCCTTTTCTGGCCATTTGCAAAGCCAATGGGTCGGTCTTTTTGGAAAAAATAGTCTCAGAAAATGATTACAAGTACTCCTGTTTTTTCTGTTTGTTTGTTGCTATAAACATACAGCTTTTTAAAAAATTTTTTATTGGAGTATGGTTGACTTAGCTTCAGGACTACAGCAAAGTGAATCAGTTATACATATACATATAGCCACTCTTTTTCACATTCTTTTCACATCTAGGCCGTCAGAGTCAAAGATTTTGAAACTGAACTTTTGGTTACCAAAGGGGAAACAGTGGGGAGAGGGATAAATTGGGAGGATCGGATGGACATATACACACTACTATATACAAAATCAATATTTTGTATTGATTTTGTAACAGGGACCTAGTCCTTGTTACACAGGGAATCTACTTTTCACAAGTACTCCCTCTAATGACAGCTAGAAAGCTTGATTTCTGTGTACCTCCTCCTGCTCCTCTAAGGCATGCCTCTACGTTAATAACAGTAACAATCCTAGATGGCCCAAAGCACAGGATCTGAAGTTGTCATCCTAATTTGCTATGCCATAGGGCCCCCTCTAGGAGGACAAAACATGGCAGGCGTGCCTTGAATGGAGGTTATAAGTTCTGTATTCAGTTGTTGTCCATTGTTGAAATCTCAGAGATATAGCACTGGTTGTAGGTGTATGTTTTAAACAAGTCATGATGAGTGAATGAGTTCTGCTGTATTTTGACAAGTAGATAGCCAGACAATAGAATTTTGAAACATTCAGGAGTATGTGCTTGGAATGGCTTAATTCAAAGATGTGTGGCTCTCTCGGGCATGCCAAGGTACCTGCTCAGGTATGCTCTTGTGGAGAAGGCTTTCCTCTTTACCCTGTGTTTGATGCTCTGTGATTTGACAGAAAGCAATAAAAATCCTGCAAGAGAGTGAGCAATCACACAACTGGAACTGGAACACCTGGGTTACAAGGAGTCTGCTCTCTGGGTGGAAACAAACCTTAAAGGTCATGAAGTCCAAAAATGACTGACAGATATAGAACAAGGACACATCAGAACTGGAGATGTGTCCCCAGAAGATTAACAGGCAGCGGTGCACAGAGTGAAATGAAGGGATGAGTGACAGATAGGTGGCCATTGAGTCTGTGGAGCTGCAGTGAGGGCTCTTGAATCATCAAGGGCTAAGTGGTCACTGGGTGGTTATCACAACCTCCGTACTTCCATTTTCTCACTGACATTAATTCAGACCAAACTGACCTTGCAGAGTTGTTGTCAAATCAAATGAGATAATGGACATGTAAGTAATCTGCAAATTGTTAGGCACCGGCCCAACATATGGGAACACTTCTATTACCACTCAGTGAAACCAAAAAGTATTATTTTACTAAGCAAAGTAAGGAATATTTACTTTATAGGCTCTTTCTCTCCAAATGATGCTGGTTGAATAAGCCAATTTCATTTCAATCACTGTTCCCGTTATTCCCACATGTATACTTTCTTTTGTTCTTCACATACCAAAGGCAGAATCAGCAGGGGATTTTAAAGAACAATTATACAGGTACGCCATAAAGATATTATAGTTGATAATATTAGCCAAAGGTCACATCATCTTGGCTTGCGATGTACACAAACATTTTTTTTTTTAATTCCCATGGTGGCTGAACAACCTCTTATAATGACTCTGAGTTATGCCCCTCGGTAAGAACAGAAGAGATCTCTGGGAATGCAGATTTTCTTGCTTGGATTATTATAATAGAATGCTCATTAATTGCCCCACCTATTCCCTTTCTAAGCTCCCATGACCTGGCACCCACTGCCAGACCTGTCTAAAACACAGATCTGATAACACCCCTCCCTTGCTCAAGAATATTCAGTGCTTCTCCCTGACTTACAGAATTAAACACAAATTTTCCAACAGGGTATGTAAGGTCTTCAAAATAAGCCTCTGCTCACTTTTTTATTTTTATTTTTTATTGTGGTATATGAAAGTTCCTAGGGCTACAGTTCCATACCTGAAGCCTATGCCACAGTCACAGCAACATCAGACCCAAGCCATCTGTGTGACTTATGCTTCAGTTTGCACCAACACCAGATCCTTAACACACTAAGCAAGGCCAAGGATCAAACCTGCATCCTCACGGAGAGAGCATGTCCCTAACCCAGTGAGCCACATCAGGAACTCCTCTGCTCATCTTTTTCAAGTCTGACCTTCAGTGACTCAGTGCTCATATACCAGCTCCTGGTCAAACTGGGCTCTCCTCAAACAAGGTGCCCACCTCACTCCTTCACTTTATGTCTTCATTATCTGTAGTATCACTTGTCGTTTTTAACTGGGTCAGTTTGGTTCAACTGGAATGATGTTTTTCAGAATCCCCCTCTCTGGCTCTTAGTTAGGACTGGTTACAGGGAAACTTGCATGAGATTTGGTGGGAGAAGTGAAGCTGTAACAATTGCTTTGGGAGGGTCTGTCTAGGCACCTGGGTACCAGGGCATCTCACGCACGTTACTGCGACCTACTGACTGGCCTCCTACGTAGCGGCAGCAGCCAGGCCCACTGCTTCTTTGGCTCCTGCCAGATCCCCTCCTCCAACTTCACCATGGCCAGGGAGGTATGAAACTCTATGACTAAGAGCACCAGCTCCTTCTGTAGGCCACCCACACGGTATGGTTAGATACAGTGAGAGATAGTAAAGGGTTACAGTTTGGCCCCATGGGTTCCAAGCTGCTCTCTTCCACTTTTTGTTCTACGTTTCTTCCTCTGTGCCTGCCACCACAGGCAGAGGCAACAGACTTCTTCACCAGCTCCTTTTCAGGGTCCTAAGTGACTTTTTTTGATCTCTCAACTGTCCTCTTTTAGTCTTTAGTTGTCGAGCTTCTCCTACGATTGTAAGACCAATAATCCCTATGATAAATTCCATATTCTGTATCATCCATCCATATCAATTCTGCTCCCCTGGGTGGACCCTAACTCATATGCTCCTATTCCCCACCAGTTTTTCTGGGTCCAAAAGCTACCTGTCCATCATTTCCAGACTCACTTCAAACATCACTCCCTCATAAACCCCTTTCTGATTGACACGGTTGTCTCTTCCTTTGAAATGCCAAAATATTTTACCACATATCTTTCTTTTTAAAAGTTTTGTTCAATATTCTCAGACTAATCCAAATAGTATACAAGTTGTATTTCAACCCCTCGTGCACCTTTCATAATGATCTATAGATTTTTATTCTTCAGGGGCTGTGTTTGTGTGACTGCATTTCAATTTCCAAAGCTCACGAGTGTCATAACAACAGAAGGTTCTCAAAAAAATGCTTAGTGTCCAGAAAAGTAAATGAATTATTCAGTCCACCACTCCTTTTTTAATAACACAGGTAACAGAGACCCAGTGCTGCTGTGTATGGTGTAGCCTCACTTATATGGAGACTATTTCTATAGCCACTTTACCTTTCCATTCTCTTCCTTTCCAGAAGCACATCTCCAGTCTAAACCCAATGCTTTTATTTTTATCTTATATGTGGGTCTAATAAAACTCGTTAGCTGACTCCCTCCTCTAGAGTAAAGCAGAATCAGTTAATTTTATGGGGAATAAAGAGAAAACTGCTAGAGCAAAACAGGATGAAGGCAAGAAGTAATAGCAGACAATGAAAGAGAAAGCAGACAGAAAATTTATGAAAATAAGATTATACAAATTTAAAAGTATACCAGTTTGGGCCATTTAGTATATGGATAAATGATTTCATCTTAATAAATTCTAAAGGAATTACAGTCCACTCCAATAAACTGTCCTGAATCACCAAGATTAAGTAATGCTACATACTTTGGAATAATCTCCTTCTGAAATTATTTTTAAAACAAAAATTTAAAAAAAAGTTACATATTGAAATCTCACCAATTAAATAAAAATCCCTTAGTAGCTCTCATTCTCAGAAAAAAAAAAGTTGTTTATTTTTATTGTTATGCATCTACTCAGCAAATACACAGTGAGTGTCAACCATGATTCAGGCAGTGTTCTCTTGCACGCACATGTGTGTATGTGTGTGTGTGTGTGTGTGTGTGTGTGTGCTCATGAGCATGTGTGTGTACCTTTCCTCCAAGTAAATCATCAAACTTGAGAGATGTGGGACAACAAAATTAAACCTTTCAAATATCCCATAAAGAAAAAAAAATTAATTGTAAATCAGCACCATATTGGTTTCTTACAAAGAAGCAGTAAGTGCAACTGACAAAACAGGACTGAGTTCATTGTTACTAGCTTCTTCCAGGGCAAAATAAACCGTCAACTAGAATGAAGCTTCTTGCCTTCCCCACACAACCTTTGCCTCATTTCTCTGCCAAACACCTCTTCACCGCAGGGAAGGTCCCTGAAGACTCTAAAGGTGTTACAACCCAACACAGTTTGTTTTGGAAGAAAATGTGGCAAAACTCACATAAAAAATATGTTTTTATCATCTGAGCACCCAGTACACGCAAGGAGGCAACTGTGGCACTTTTTCATGTGCCCCCTGGTTTACAACTAAAATTTAAAATTCAAGTAAGTTTGAAATAGGAGTGAATGAGATAATGAAAATGAAGCACTAAGCACAGCTCCTGGCACACAAGAAGCATTGGATCGATATTGGTAATTATGATTAGCAAGAGTCAAACTTCCGGTAAGCTCTGTACGTCAGCCTCATTAAGTGTTATCTGGGCAATATTTGAGTCTTCAGCTGTTTTTTCCTTTGTCACCCAGAATGCTGTGGGGCCATCACTAGAATATAAAATAATTTTTCAGCAAGCCAGGTTTGGCTGGGGAGAAGGTTGGGCGGAGTTAGAAGTGTTGCCTGAAGGTATGTCAGATGTTTGGAGGAGAGAAAGAGGGCAGTCTGACAGCACCCTTACCCCTGCCTCGTTCCGCAGAACTGGCCTTTCTACCTACAGAGAACCCTGTTGAAGGCAAAGGGCCGGAATAGGTTCTGGAACAAAATTAACATCACTGATTATATGACTGGATCTTTGGCTTCGATTTTATTTATTTATTCATCTATTTATTTTGGTCTTTAGTCTTTTTAGGGCCGCACCCATGGCATATGGAGGTTCCCAGGCTAGGGGTCAAATTGGAGCTGTAGCTGCCGGCCACAGCCACAGCCAGAGCAAAGCGGGATCCAAACCGTGTCTGCAACCTGCACCACAGCTCACGGCAACGCCGGATCCTTAACCCACTGAGTGAGGCCAGGGATCGAATCTGCATCCTTATGGATACTAGTCAGGTTCGTCCTCATGGGTACTGAGCCACAAGGGGAACTTCAGCTTTGATTTTTTAAAGAAAATTAGTAACACTAGCACAACTGAAAAACTGCATGAGTACCTAAGTGTAAGCATGTTTGGAGAGGTTCTTTTAATTCAAAAAAAATAATAAAAACACCTCAAGTGGACAGAGCACTAATTATGCTGCAGGCACTCTGCTAAGCACTCTGGAAACATATTTAATCCTAGATCAGTTCTATATCCTTATGCCAACAACACAAACGAGGACACAGGTTTAGAGATAAGAAGTAATTTTACCATTTCCCAGAGACAGCAAGTAGCATCACCCTGGCCCAGGTTGTCCGAGCCTAAAATCCTAAAATCCACAGTTTTTACCACTGTATGCTAATGACATATCACATTTGAAAGAATTGGTCACACATTTCATTCACTGATTCAATACATTTATTGAACCATTCTTCCAGAGGAGGCACCCTATGGAAGTGGGACAAGTAGAGATAAATAAAATATTCAGGGTTATAATCTAAGGGCGGTATAGTGTGGTAAACTTGCCCAAGTTCAAATACTTACTCTTCTGCCAACTAACTCTGTGACTTTGGCTTCAGTTTTCTCTTTGGTAAAATAGTGATGATTGTAACAGTACCTGCTTCATAAACTTATTCTGAGATTTTGACAAACTAATATTTGTAAAGTTTATATTACTAGGAGGCACGTATGAGACTACATATACATGCATCAGTAAAGACTTCATGAAGGAATTCTACTTCTTGAGAGAAGAATTAGGTTCCATTTAGACTTTTAGAGCCAGAAAGAAGAAATTGATCTTACATGGAATTCAATTGGCCTTTCACATGCTCACTTTTCAGGACAGCAGATCTCAGAAATTGTTACCTAAGTTCTCAAAAGGAAATAGCTCTCGGACCAGTGTTTTGGGGGACTGATTACATAAAACACCCACACAGAACTGTAAAATTTCTCTCTGCATTGAACTGAGCAACACTGCACACGTTTCCACCCATTACTTAGAGTATTTGGAAAAAATAATGACTATCGTTTGAGAAAAATAAAAGGAAACTTATTTTTGCCTATTTAACATGCCTTTTTTTCTTTTTCTTTTTCTTTTTTTTTTCTTTTTGGCTTTGGTGGACATTGTAATGGCAAAGAAAAACTACGAATGACCCGTCAATGAAACTAAATTGTCTTCTCATTTGTTCATAGACGCCTACATGAGGTCAGAGAGGTTTCTCTTTTCATTTTGTAAATAAATTCTTCCATTTTCCTTACTCTCTATTTGAGATTCCAAGTCTTTCAAACATGACCATCCTCCTACTTTATTCCTTTCAGTGACCCTCTGCTGCCCTTTGCATAAAATCCACACTCCTTACCCTGGCTTGTAAGGTCAGTCTGATCTAGCACCTGCTTTTCTTAGCGCCTTATTCTCAGCTCTTCTCTCCCTCTCACCTGGCCCCCGCCACTTCAACCACGACCAGATCGATCCCAGCTCCTTCTCAGGCTCTTTTCTTAGCTCAAACCTCACCTTCTCAGAGGTATCATTCCTGACTACTTCTTTAAAACCTTCCCTCCTCCTCAGTCCTCCAACATTGTTTTCCTTGTTTTAACCCCAGCCCCTTATTTCTTATCCTGAAATCATTCGCATTTCTTCTGTTTTCTTGTCTGTTGTTTGTTTACTCATACATATACATGTACATTTTATATAAAAGTTTCTCCCAAACTCTTCTTTTTTGGGGCCACATGTGTGGCACATGGAAGTTCCCAGGCTAGTGGTCAAATTCAAGCTGCAGCTGCCGGCCTTCACCACAGCCACAGCAACGCCAGATCCGAGCCGCAGCTACAACCTACACTGCAGCTCAGGGCAATGCCAGATCCTTAACCTATTGAGAGAGGTCAGGGATTGAACGCAAGTCCTCATGGATACTAGTTGGGATTTCTTACCCCTGAGCCACAATGGGAACTCCCCCCAAACTATTCTTATAGTAATGCTAACATCAAGGAATCACCTCAGCACCTCTGCTTCCCAAGGCAATTTTGGATAACTTCTAAATATATGTATATACACACATACATATACATATATACCAATTTATATTCCAATATTCTAAATATACAGTCGCTGGGAGCTTGGGGTTAAGAGATGCAAACCATTGCATTGGGAGTGGATAAGCAATGAAATCCTGCTCTATAACACAGAAAACTATAGTCACTGGTGATGGAACATGATGGAGGATAAGGTATGCATATATATATATATATATATATGGAGAAAAAGAATGTGTCTGTGTGTGTACATATATATATATACACACACACACATATGTATATGTGTGTGACTGGCTAACTTTGCTATATAGCAGAAAATTATCAGAACACTGGAAACCAGCTATAATGGAGAAAATAAATATCGTTAAATAAATATACAGTCAATAGTCTAAATATATATGTACAGATGTGTATGTGTGTACATATATGTGTGGATATGTACATAACAAGGTTTTTATTTTAACGTATAATTCATTTCCTTATCCAGTTCCATCTATTTCTTTCTACTCCTTGGGGAGAAATAATGCTAACATCTATAATTTATTTATTCATAAGTTACTCATGACTGGACAGATGTGATTTGCTAAGACACTATTTTAGGCACATGGGATACAGCGGTGAGCAAAACAAAGTTCCCTGACTTGGTGGGTTTTATATTCCAGTGGGGATAAGAGAAACACTAAACAGAAGACAGGTGAAACAAAAATTAAGAAAATATTACGTGGAAGCTGATAAGGTGACAACTGCTCTGGACGAAAGAAAAAGTCGAGCAGGGTAAGTGAGACTGAAAATGGCAGGGGTGGAGAGGGGAAGCAGGATGAAGGGTGATTTCACGTAAGGCAATCAGAGTAGCCTTCACTGAGAAAGAGATGAAGGAGTTAGCCATGTCGTTATCCGGGAGATTGGGTCAGAGAGGAAACAGAATGCAAATCACACTGGGCCTTGCAATGTATTTTAAAGACTGGCTCATACACTGAGTGAAATAATGGATGGTTACTTGTGCCACTCACTCTTCCGGGCACTTCATAGGTATTAACTTTAGTTCTCACAACAACCTGATGAGTAATACGTTGTGTGTTTCTCTCACTGTATACAGAGAAGTTAAATACATTTGCCATGTATCACACAGAGTCAGAATGTGAACCTATGTTAAAAAAAAAAAAAAAACAAACTTCAAACTCCTACAGTATATTGCCTCTCAACCTAGAAAACTCTAATCTAGTGATTCCCAGACTTCAGTAGAAAGGCCCTGGAAATCTGCTCCTTTGACAAACTACGCATACGATTTAGATGTAGATGGCCCATGCTATACCATTAATCACCAGTCTAATTTCTCCTCCACCTGAAAGCTTTCCAGCTGTTTTAAGGCAAATATCACCTTTCCTACCTACCCCTTACCATCCCCACCATTTGCCAAACTGGAAAATGTTTTCTCAGACCAGCTGAGGCATCTGCTTGATACATGCCCCCTTCCCATCTGAGTTTCCTCAAAAAGGGAAGGCTTTGGAATAAAAAGCAGCGCTTGAATGACGATGGAGGAATGAATCACTGAGGGCCTTTTAGGTGCCAGGTATTGAGTGCCAGGGACTAGATATATTTAATCCTACTTTAACTTCTCTAATATATGTAAATATATAGATATAGGTGTCTATGTAACAAGGAGATAACAGCATGCCTATTACTGGTTCACAGACGAGGAAACTTAAGTCTAGACAGGCTAAGCAAACAGTATCTAGGATTCAAACCCAGCTCTGACTCCAAAGCCAGCCCTCTTTTCACTACCCACTTTATCCATTCAAACCTCAATCCCTGCCACTGTCTCACTGTAACTGGAAAACTAAAGTCTAAGCTTCTAGAAAAGTGCTGTTTAGGATGTACTACCACACTCGAGTGTCCATCATTTCTGTAAGTTGAAACAGCTCCTCTCTCTGTTTCAGTGAGACCTCAGCTTCTTCCACAGGTACTCAATTAGCTCAAAAGAAAAGTAGAAAATATGTAGCCATAACGCTAAAATCCAAATTAAAGCCAAATATTTGATCCCTTTATTTCTTTGTCAAAGATTATGGTGATTAATGGTGATACAGAACGCTGTCGCACGCTCTCTCTCTCTCTCTCTCTCTCTCTCCCTCTCTCTCTCTCTCTCTCTCTATATATATACTCTCATATATATACACTCTCTCTCTATATATATATATTCTCATATGTATATATACACTCATATATATGTATATATATACACTCATATATGTGTATATATATATATATACTCTTTCTCTCTCTCTCTCTCTCTATATATATATATACTCTCATATATACACACTCTTTTTTCATTTCCCAAACAATAAATGTCAGAGTTCCTAACCCAGCTGTCTGTTTACTCCTCCCATCCCCAAACCTGAATCCTGAGAGAGAAAACAGTTTGCAAGTCATGGGAACGTGGCAGAATCTCATCCTCAAGGATATAGGAGGTGACTTCATGAATCTGACTCCTGGAATAGTGCTCACTTGTGATTCCCATTGAGGCCAACGAAGCTGCCGGGTATCTGGGTTGTATGATGCTTCACGTTCCATGGCCTATGGATGCGTCTGTGGAACTAGGAGTCTGAGCCTTGCATGCTGTCTCCCAAGCCATGACTCTATAGGCACAGATTCACAGAACCCCATGCCTTAGAGAGCACCTAGTCCACATTCCTCCTTCTAGAATTGAGGAAAAGGACCAGGAAAGGAAAAGGAACTAACCAGTACCAGGACTGCAGCCTTGAATGACCAAGGAGAAAAAGCATAAACTTGGAGTTAGAAAGCTAGGGTCCATGACCCAGATCTTTGCCAGCTGTGTGGCCTTAGCAAATATTTAGTCTTCCAGACTCTAGATGTAAAATATTGTTGACTACATTTACTTTGATTATCTTAGATTACTGCAAGAAAAAAAAAATGTGTGTGCATATGTATATATAATAACAAGCATTCTGAGAGCTTAAAATTCTATAAAAACCAAAAACTATTCATTTGAACCTAGATCTTCTACTTTCTAATCCAATATTGATCTGGGCATGCAAATGAATATCACTGTAGTTGTTACTCATAAAGAAGGTTAAAATCCCCACGTGTCAGGCTTTTAACAAATGTTTTGGCACCTGACTGACACCTACCAGAAGCCTGATGAAATGGGTTTTATTAGCCCCTTGACAGATGATGAAAATAAAGCAGAGACAGACCAAATAACTTGTCCAATATCAAACCCCAGGAAGCTGGTCTGATGCTAAAGTCCACAGTTAGGACATAGCCACAATTTTAGGGCACCATAGCAGCAACACAAAGCTGGCTTAAGGAACTGTGTTATCTATGAAAAGAATATTTTCAGATATAAGAGTTTATAAAATGACCGACTCTCCTTTCTGTTGCCTTTAGCATTGATTGGGAAAAGAAGAAGCCAGTGCAATCATAAGGACTTATGTGCCAGACAGAAGAAACCACAGGCATCTCCTCCACATAAACTAGACATAAAAGGTCACCTGTCCTTATGTGCAATTATATCAAATAATAGCTGGACTGGTATAAATTCTTCACTGCTTTTAAAATCGAGATTGAAGCTCATTGCAGCTGCCCACTTCCCTAGAAACTTCCTACTTTCTTTCAGGTAATTTATTTATGACACTTGACACTGGCCCTGCTGTCAATATACACAAGTATGAACTTCAGTGTCATCCTTCACTGTTGTTTGCTGCAAAATGCCCTGTATTTTCAGTGGAAAAAAAAGTCTTTTTTTCCATTATTGAGCCAGTGATGTTCAACTTATTAGAGTCTGTAACTCTTTACCATTTGTCTGATTTTGTGACCACAAGTTAAGAAAAAATTAGTGACCTTATTAGTCTAGAGACAGCCTTTGAAATAATTAATGATATAACAAAGGACAAAAAAACTGGAAAGCCAGTACTGAGCATACCTGACACAGCATGAATCCAACATCCATTTAACTCTGTACCCTCTGAGTACAGGGTACTGTGCTCAGCTGTTTGAGTGCTAATCAGGGACTTGGACAAGAACACAAAGGGACAAATTGCTGGCCCACAGTAAGAAAAAGTAATTTTTAATTTTTTTATTTTTTTTTTTGCTTTTATTTTTTGCTTTTTAAAGCAACACGGGATCCAAGTTGAGTTGGAGACCTACACCACAGCTCACAGCAACTCCAGGTACTAACCCACTGAGAGAGGCCAGGGATTGAACCTGCAACCTCATGGATCCTAGTCAGGTTCATTACTGCTAAGCCACAACAGGAACTTCCAAGAAAAAGTAATTTTAAAGAAAATCGCAATAGAGATTAAAAGAAGATATGATAAGCATTTAAGGGGACTGGAAGGATCAAGAAGGCTTTTGGAGTAGCAGGTTTCGGAAGGAAAGGGGGAGAAAGAGGTAGCAGTGAGGTAGTGTGGCAATGAGGACGCAGGGAGAGGATATGTATGAATCTAATTGTACAAGTCCTCAAGTCTTATGGTATGGTGTCTAGTCAGTGTGGGGCACTAGACCAAACAGATTTGTTTGGGCTTGGGCACACACCCATACTAATTCTCATTAATTGGATAACTGTGGGCAATTCTTTGAGTCTCTCAGACCCTCAATTCTATCCTCTGTGAAAGGCAGACAATAATATATATGAAAGCCATTTTTATACTTAAATGAAATGACAGAAGTACATACATCATTGAATGCTGATTTATCTTGCCCTCCTCTGTTTAACCAGAAAATAGATTTCTTGGTACAAAACAATCAGGGCATTTTCTCTTTATTCCCCTTTTCCTTTTCAGTTTTGACTTTTATGGAGAGGTGTGGTGATAGAATTTCAGAGTTTAAAGGAATCAAACCCAGGATGACTGAGTGGGTTAAAGAATTTGACATAGTGTCTGTGTGGACACAGTTTCAATCCCTGGCCTCATTCACTGGGTTAAAGGTCCCTTGTTGCCCCAAACTGTGGCATAGGTCGCAGATGCGCCTTGAATCCTGTGTTGCTGTGGCTGTGGCATAGGCCTCTGCTGCAGATCAGATTCAACCCCTGGCCCGGTAACTTTCCTAGGATAGGCAAGCAGCTACAAAAAGGAAAAAAGGAAGGAAGGAAGGAAGGAAAGAAGGAAGGAAGGAAGAAAAAAAGGAAGAAATCAAAGAAAAATAACAAAGCAGTAAAGCGGAATAACCTTGGAGATCAACCAGACCAGCTCCCTCACACTTCAGGCCCAAAGTTAAAGAGACTTCCCAGTCACAGGCGATTTAATACCAGGATCAGAAAGACAGATGGGGGAGTTCCCGTCGTGGCGCAGTGGTTAACGAATCCGACTAGGAACCATGAGGTTGCGGGTTCGATCCCTGCCCTTGCTCAGTGGGTTAACGATCCGGTGTTGCCGTGAGCTGTGGTGTAGGTCGCAGACGCGGCTCGGATCCTGTGTTGCTGTGGCTGCGGCGCAGGCCAGTGGCCACAGCTCCGATTAGACCCCTAGCCTGGGAACCTCCACATGCCGCGAGCGCGGCCATAAAATGACAAAAGGCAAAAAAAAAAAAAA
>PVHT021183693.1:45729538-45807491 GCA_004024745.2 Catagonus wagneri | reverse complement strand
GGCTAGGGGTTTAATCGGAGCTGTGGCCACCGGCCTTCGCCGCAGCCACAGCAACGCAGGATCCGAGCCGCGTCTGCAACCTACACCACAGCTCACGGCAACGCCGGATCGTTAACCCACTGAGCAAGGGCAGGGATCGAACCCGCAACCTCATGGTTCCTAGTCGGATTCGTTAACCACTGCGCCACGACGGGAACTCGCCTTCTCTATCTTTAAAATGGGGAAGTTTTAACCAAATCTGAGGGCAATCCTAGGCATGCAGAAAAATAATTGCTCACTAGAATTTGTGAGAAACAGAGATGGACGGGGGAAAAAGTTATTTAGGCTAGTTGAAGAATGGGAATATGCATTTAAATTTCCCATCTCCTGGGAGTTCCCAATGTAGCTTAGCTGTACCAAACCCGACTAGTACTCACGAGGATGGGGGTTCAATTCCTGGCCTTGTTCAGTGGCTTAAGGATCTGGTGTTGCTGTGAGTTGCAGTGTAGGTCACAGACATGGCTCGAATTCCACATTGTAGCGTGGGCCCACAGCTACAGCTCTGTTTTGACTCCTAGTCTGGAAAGCTTCCTGTGTGTCAGCTGCCTTGGTGCTACGGGCCCTGCACAAAATAAGACACGGTCCCTATTGTCAAGCTGTTCACAGCCTAGTGAGAGACTGTAAGAGAGACAAGACCACTGAGGAAGAATAAAGTAAGTTCTCTAATTAGGGCATGAGAAGCTGGGTGTATTACGGGAAGAGATTTCAATTTTGATGGAAGGAAACAATGCTTAGTAATTTAAAGTAAATGAATTGTACCTTTTCCTACACTTTCCTCAGGATGACTGTCTCCTTAAAAAATAATAACATTTGAGAAAAGAGCAAATTTAGGTCCTGCAATTTTGCCAATAGAAGGTTTTACATCAAAATGCCAGATTCCACTGGCTTTGATGAGATAAGGGTCTGATATGGGTAGGGGATTCAACCATAACTGCGCCATCCCTTCATCCTGATTTTCATTGATTCATTCATTCATTCATCTACTCATTCATCAAATATTTACAGAGGAACTCCTCTGGGCCAAGCACTGTTCTGAGTGCTGGGTCTTCAGAAATAATTGAACTGACAAAGATTCACCTCTATTCCTTTGAAAAGATGGCTGATCCTAAGACAAGATCAGTAAACATAGAGGATAATCCTGGATCATTTCATAATTCCAGAAATTAAGAAAGTATGAAAAGCAGTTGGTAGGAATATGCCATGTGTCAGATGGGTACAGGAGCAACAAAAAGCACCCCAGTGGCCAAAACTGGAACAATCTGAGCGACAAAATAAAGTAGTATTGGATTATAACCCAAAGCATAAATAAAATATTCCTGCATTTATGCTGATAAAGCTAAATGATTGAATAAATTAATAAATGGGTGAGGAGACAAATCTCCCATGTAAAAAAATTCCAGATAATTTACATAGATATTCTGCCCTCAGAGTTGGAGCATAACTCTTCCCTTACCAAGTGTGGACTATACACTTGTGCACAAAGATTAAAATATGGAAATGAGGGGGGGAGAGAAGTAAGAGTTTAGTAGGCAAATCTGACAAACCCCATGTAAGCTGGGAGATCAAAGTCAGCATCATCAGTCATAATTTGTGTTGATAATATGCACTATTGATATGTTGTGATGAAAAGGGCAGTTTGCCTCTATGATCTTCTTCTCCAAAACCCATAACTTCAGTCTGATCATGAGAATAACATCAGAAAATTTCCAATACAGGGACATATTGCAATAGAGCAGACCATTACTCTCCAAAGCTGTCAAAAACATCAAAAACAAGGAATGTCTGAATAACTGTCTTAGCTAAGAAGAGCCTAAGAAGACTTGAAAACTTAGTGTAATTTAGCATAGACGATGGGATTCTGGATTAGAAAAAAGACATTAAAGAACAACTAAGGAAATCTGAATAAAATATGGACTTTAGTTAATAATATTTCAATATCAGTTCATCAGTTATGACAAATGTACCATACTAAAGTAAGACGTTGATAATAAGAGAAACTGGGTGCCAGGTATATGGGAACTCTCCTTACTATCTTTTCAATTTTTCCAAAAAGTTAAGCTATCCTAAAAATTACAATCTACTTTTAAAATTTCACCACTTAATGGGGCTTAATAATTTATGTAAAATAAATTATAAAATGCAGAATATGTCAGATGAAATAAATCTTATGAAAAAGAATAAAGCAAAAATAAAGAGTAGAAAGTGCTCGGTATAATATAATTTTATCTAGAATGGCTAGAGACGGTCCACTTGAGAAGGTGACATTTGAACAAAGACTTAAAAGGTAAGACAGTGAATCACATAGCTAACTGGAGAAAGAAATTCCAAGAAGATGGAATAGCAAGTGCAAAGGCCCTGATGCAGGAGCAAACTTACCATGTTTGAGGAATAGCCAAGGTATCAGTGGGGCTGTAATGGAGTAAAAGGTAAAATTAGAGATGTAATGTTTGGCCAGATCACGTAGGGCCTTTTAACCACTGTAAAGTATTTATCTCTTGTTCAAAGTGAGATATGAAGCTGTAGTGGATTTTGAGCTGAGGATCAACATGACCAGATCTAATTTTTAATGGGATCTCTTTATGTGTTGTGTGGAGCATCGTCTGCAGAAGGAAAAGCAGAAGTAGATGAGGCTACTGTAATAATCTAAGTGAGAAATGGTGGTGGCTTCAGCTAGAGATTTGGAGGTAGAGCTGGTGAAAAGTAGTTGACTCTGGATATATTTTTAATGTAGAGCCAACAGATCCCTGAGGGTTTGAATGAAGGGTGTGAAATATTTCAAGGAACAACAAAAACTAAATTTGGGAAGATTATAAAAGGAGCGGGTTTCTGGTAGAAAACCAGAAGCTTTATCACTAAGTTTCTTTTCTTCTGCTTCCCAAATATATTTCAGATTTGCCTGTTTGCCATCTCCACTGGCTCTCTTCAGTTATCTACCATTACTTCTCCTGGACTTTTGCCCTAGTTTCCTAAATAGACTTTCTGCTTCATTCTTCCCTTCCCACTACCAGTTCCTCTCCAGAAAATGAATATCATCTTGTAAAAATGTAAATGGATGAAATCATTCACTGCAGAAGATCCTCCCAATGATTTCCATTCACTTGTTGGAGCAAAAATCCAGATTGCTGTCTGTAACGTCAATTGCATCTCCTTACTAAACTCTAGTTGCACTGGTCTTTTCTCATCTCCTCATAGCAAGGTCTTTCCGTCCTCATCTCCCTCTCACTTCTCATCCCACCTCCTACTCTGACACTTTCTCTCCCAGGGCCTTTGTGCAAGCTGTTCCTTCTGCCTGGAATACATTTGACATAATTGGTGCCTTTTTGGCCTTTGCACCTCAGCCTCAGAAAGCTGTCTTCTTTGTTCTCTGTTTAAACAAACACCCTTTCTCCTTATTGTTCTGTCTCAGCATCATGTTTATTTCTTATCACAGTGTCATTTAGTGCTTTTGTCAACCTCTCTTTTCATTTAATCTATAAATTCTAATCAGATGCTAAATCTGTTTAGTTCCATGATTTTTCCCAGAACCATAAACTATTAGGAGCTCGATAAATTTTTGAAATATTAATATATTTTGAATTTCTCCAGTTATTTCATTAATACATTCTTTGGTCTGGTCTGTGGCCTCAGTTTTACACCCTCATTCTGGATGCCAAGCTATGGAGTTTGTAGTTTCACAGAGAAACACTGATAAATGCTTAACCTACAAAAGCTACTTCGTAGCTATGCTCAGTGATAGAATCTCATCGAGTGGGCCTCTATTCTGTTCAAGTGGAGTAAAAATAGGTACTGCTTAGCAACCGGCATTTTGTTCTGAGCTCTCTCCTCCAGGAAAGGCAAAGCAATGCTAGGATAAAACAGTGAGGGGATTTAGGAATGGCAAAGTGTATTAAACAATTAGGGAAGAAATGCTTTTGAGAAAAGGCTCCAAACAGTTGTTCCAGAAAGAACATGAATATGACATGGTAATGATAAAAGTACCCCTTTTTACAGGAAAACTTTGCATCTCCTAAATTAGGGGGTACACTCTGATCAGATTACAGAAGTTTCTTCACTACACGAAAATAGACTCACTGCACACAAATTTTCCCAGCCCTTCCTGTTTAACTGGATTCATTGCTCTTATTACCACACTAACCAACCATGAAAATAGAGTTAAAACTAAATTAAAAACTAATTAGAGTTAAAACTAAATTAAAATTAATTAAAATTAAATTGTTTGTTAGTTTGGACTTTTGGATTTGGTTTTAATTTCTAACTCCAAGCTGCCAGGTGGTACCTACAAGTCTCAATTTTATTTCTGCCACTCCATCTTTTTACAAACATGGGCAAGTCACTTTTTCCCTGGGACCAATTTTCCTCAGCTGATAAAGGACGTGATTCAGTGACCTCCAAAGCCTCTTTTAGACCTAAAAGCAAGTGATAGAACTATATTTGTTAACAATCTAGCTTCCAGAGGCAACTATTAGCATGTATTTTGTAAATAATATAATGATTTCTAGAGACATAGACTAAAGGAAATACACTTACATTTTAAGTACCAGGCATTGTCATTTATATATCTCATTTAATTCTTCCACAAACCTTCTGAGGAAAGTCATATGAATATTTTACAGACAAGAAAACTAAAGCTCAGAAAAACAAGACGTATAGCCCCAAACAAGTAGAGATAACTAAGTAATACTAGTAACACCAGTATTTTAATAGATTGTCTGATGCTTAAGTATAGGGAACTTTCCAACATGTTAGAGCTGAGTTGTGTTAAAATTACACAAGAGAATTAACAACATATTGTTTTTCTGCTCCATATGCATCCTTCAATACATATTCGGTGGTCAACAATTGAATTCCTACAGTCATTTTTCCTTTGAAGTGAGCACCCAAGATTTCTCCGTAGAGAATGCTGGAGGGACACTTCAAAAAGAAGAGGCTTCCTCTAAGGACTAGGGCTCAACAACGTAGGGTGGGAATATCTGGTGGAGCCTGGCCCAGCTATGGGCTCAGAAGGCAATTTCTCTGGGATCTTTCAGTCTCTGCCTGGTTATAATCCTCCGGCAGTTGCCTGTCTAGTCTCTCTGGGTGAGTTCGAACTCTCCTATAGCCCAGAAGGTCACACGCTCACAGTATTTTCATCCACAAGCCTCTCCCACCTCCAATACAGTCTGCCTCCCTCTGAAGCCCTTCTGCCCTGTTAGTGCCAGGTCTCCTGCTACTCTCCTACCACAGAGTCTGCTGACCCCCTGCAGCTCATTTGCAATCAGAGGGCTGCCTATTTTTTGCCCTGCACCTCAGACTCTTCCCAGCCATCTCTGCTATCCTGTGGTTGAGCCATACCTTCTTCATGAGATCTGAACCACTTCCAAGTTTGTGCTTTCGTGGGCATTCCATCAGCACCAGTGTTACAGAGTTTCCTTTATATCTTACAAGTTATTCTTTCATCATGGTTAACAGTTCTTTATATTTAACTTCCCTGGTTTAATCTAAGTGGTTTCTATTTATCTCTTGACTTGGCCCAGACTACTACATCAGTGGAATTAAATTTGTGATACAGTTCAACAGAGTATTATATTTATTAGAGGGAGAGTGACGCTCTCAATCATTAAAAAGAATAACATCTAGGAGGATAATATATTTTGAAGAAGATAACTTTGAATAAACATTGATCTCAGGTTCATCCTAATTGACTTAATCGACCAAATAGGGAAGGTTGTCAAAACAGGACTAGCAATCAGCCCTACGGAAGGACTGAGGAGAAATTTGGGTCACTGGAAAATGCATATTCAAATTTGCTTCCAAATATCTATCCCTTCTCCCCCTATTTTTAATATTGTCAAACTATTTTAAAATTAGAAGATAAGGATATGAATTATCAACACAATTGGAAGTGAACTTGACCTCTCACAGTAGGAAGTCTTTGGATGGTCTATCCTTTAGGAGTTTGTAGTATATTCATCTCAACCTGAAGAGAAAACTCGAATGGAGTGACACAGGAATCCATCTTGTGTCTAATTTGATTCAATGTTTCTGTCACTGTATAAAAACAAAGTAGTGAGATTCATTAAACTTTCAAATAAGAACTGCTAGGAGGAATAACAAATATATAGGTGTAGGATAAAGAAACACAAAGATCCGTATAGAGTTGAGGCTAAATACTCTATAATTTAACAAAGCGGAGTCTTCTGTGGATTTATATTTTAAGACAGTTCCTAAAATTTTACAGCTCTCCCCAAAGGGGAGAAAGTGTACTATTTTCTCAGTAAGAAATAATGTGCATTGCCTGTCTCTGCTGATTTCTCTTGGTGAAAGCAGAACCCTTGATGAATTTGCAGAAAGATTCATAAATATAAAGAATTCACTCTTTTGATCTAGTTTTCTCTTAACAGTGCCTAAGGATCAGACACAGGCTATGCCTACACAAAAACCATAAATCTGGTCAATTCCTGTTGAAAAGAAAAGCAAGTCAAATGAGTGAGAAATAAATCAAGGATATATAAGCTGCAAAACAACTCCTTACATGACTAAGTTTTTTAGTTCCTATGTCCACATGAGGATCTTATGCAGTATACATAACCACTGATAATTTGAGGTGGATTTATGGTATCTTTAAGCAGACATTATCATCCCATAACCAAAAATGAACTGCCATATATATATATATATATATATATATATATATATATATATATGCCTTAGATAAAGTCACCCTAAAGGATTTATAATAAACAAGAATAATATAGTAATAAAAATTATAATTTTTGAGAGCATCCTGTTTTCCAGTTACTGTGGGAAGAACTTCACTTGTCTTAGAGAATAAGTAACTTGATAAATTTACATTGCTGGAAAATTAAAGTTGTTGTATTCAAATCCCACTGCCTCTGACTCCAAGGCCATTTTCTACACTGCCAGAGTTGCAAGGACCCTGGAGATCACTTAGTGCACACCTTGTTTTAGAGGAGAAAGAGGCCTGAGAAGAGAAATGACATGTACATACTGTAGACTCACAGCATAAGAACTCAAATCTATGCCTCCTGACTCCTTTTCTGCTAAGTTTTCCATCAAAGCTTGTGAAGTAGATTCTCTCTAGGGATGCAGAATGTGTTTCCGAGTCTTGCTGTAAAGTGGTGTGGTGACAAAGGGTTGGGGAGAGGGTATGGCAATAGTTGAATGCATTTCAACCAGAATGTAATGTTCAGATATGGAAGGTCAGTTCAATACATTTTTTCAGTTCTTACTATGCGACCATTATTATGCCAGGGATAATGGGAGAGAAATAAATCAATCAGACACAAAGACTTCATTCAAAAGAATTATAGTATAGGAGAGGAAAAGTATAAGTATATAAACTAACTTAATACAAAGTATACAGAGGCGTAAGAGTTGTGTTATTTTGGTTTTGTTTTAGGAGAGTGTTGACTTGGGTAATTTACTAATGTCTTCACTGTCTTTTAAGTTCCATGGCATAGTGTTTAAAAGCTAAGCCATTGGATTACACTGTCCCATGAATTTGAATCCCAGAAATCAAACAGTCAGAGAAAAGCAAGGAATAAGGGAGGGAGGGTAGAGATGAGGGTGGGAAGCACAGAGGATACAAGACACCCTAGGGTATAGAGGAGATATGCAACTTCATTGCATAAAGAAGTCCTTGCGGTCTTTAGGAAAGTCATGGATGGTATCTGAGCAAAACTTAGAAGATTTCAGAGAGTTTCAATATGTGTAACAAACTAGTCAATTCAACAGCAAATTCTGTGTTATACTCAGTGCTGTAAGAATTTTATACAAATGAAAAGGTAATTTAATTTCTCTCTTTTCACAATTCTAAGTAGATGGGTAAAAATTTGTATCCTAAGGTCTAAGACAAAGATCACGAACTTGCAGCCTGTGGGCCATATCTGTCCACAGATATCTTTCAGCTGGTCCATGAAGGATTTTTACACATTAAAACTCTTTGCCAACTTTTAAAATCAAGAAAATTTGCATAAAAATGGCATTTTATGTGTATTCATCCCTGGTAGAAACAGCCATGAATAACTAAGGTCCAGAAATTATTTTCCAAGTTTTCTGGACTCCATAAGTCTTCCAGATGTGTGCTTTATTCTGAGGGAGGAAGGTCACCTCCTGCTCTTCTAAAAAGAATGACTGAGATCAATTTCCTACTAATCTTCTGGCTAGAGGCAAATCCAGGTATATTTGATTCAGGATAATTAATAAATGTAAGGGGGTTAGGAATACAAACACAAATTTATCTTGTCATAATTATAGATGGAAGTAGAAGGGAACATCTAGGTTGAGAGAAAAGGCAGCCCAAGTGGTTCAGGGAAGATAAATAGGTGAAGGAATGATTATGTCCAGTGGGACAAGGTGATAGTGAAGGGAAGAATAAAGTGAGAAATGTGGAAAGGTGGGTGTGCTGGATCACATCATAGAAGTTCTTGAATTAATGCCATACCAAAGGGTGTCTGTGACGCCCTCCCCCCATTCTTTTTTTTTTTTTTGGAGAAAAACCTTTAAAATCTCATTAAATACACATAACAATTTAAACAAAAATTTTAAAATATTCCATCAAAATACCATTCAATTACAAGTTCCCGTCGTGGCACAGTGGTTAATGAATCTGACTAGGAACCATGAGGTTGCGGGTTCGATCCCTGGCCTTGCTCAGTGGGTTAAGGATCCGGCGTTGCCGTGAGCTGTGGTGTAGACGCAGATGCGGCTCAGATCCTGCATTGCTGTGGCTGCAGCGTAGGCAGATGGCTACAGCTCCGATTAGACCCCTAGCCTGGGCACCTCCACATGCCGTGGGTGCGGCCCTAAAATGACAAAAAGTTAAAAAAAAAATACCATTCAATTAGAATGGCTTCCTTTCCCGCCTCATATTTCCCTTAAGTTCTTTTCCATTATCTATCATAGTCCCTGAATAGTTCCTAAAATATATCTGTAAGAGGGATTGAATGCCCATAAGTAATTTGGTCCCATAATTACTGCTTGGTCGAAGAACATCTGAGTGCTTGACTTTAGCAAGTGCTTCTGTACATATGATTCTTCAAATCTTACAACAGCCTCTGAGGTAAGTGAAATTCTTTTATCCACTCGATAAAGTTAAATCCCATGTTCTGTGCCTCCCAACCCAAGCATTTACCGTATGCCATAATTTGCACTGTAGTTCATTAGGTCCTGGTGCTCTGGACCCTATGGACACAGAAAGAGCATATTTTATAGTATAGGGCTAATGAGGACAGGATGACCTAGAACTAGGTGTATGGACCAAGATGAAGCAGGTGTTGAGTAGGATAGAGGCTGAGGAGCGACCAGTCTACAAGTGCAAACCCTGTAATTCAAGAGGTGCAAATGGGACATGCTTGAGTTATTCAGGAGGCAGGCAGAGAGTTAATTCTGTGAGAGCTTCCAGGTTACTGAGCAGAAATACAGTCTATGTGGGAAGAGCCAGCAAAGAGTAAGGAAAAGTTCACATTCACAGCTTCCAAGGCATGTTAGGAAGAGAGAACCCAGGAATGATAATGAAGATTCCCTGAGACAGCCAGAGACAGAGCATTATGCATGATAAGGTTTCTCACAATTTCAGAGGCATCTGAATCACGTTGGGGGTCTTTTCAAAAATACAGATTCTGGTCGAGTAGCTCTGGGTATCTCTGCCATTCTGCCTCTCCTCCAAGCTTTCAGGTGTTGTGGATGCTGACGGTCCTCTCCTGAGTAGCAAAGTTCTACAGCAAGACAGCCAATCAGGATAGATCAGCTGCCAGGAGCCCTAGAGCAGCCTTAGATGAGGATCCATCCTGAAGACACCAAGTTTAAACCAGCAGGTGGGGAATCACTCAAGCTTTGCAGTGTAGAATGAGAAGGTGAAAGAGTTCAACACAAGCTAAGTTTACCCCACCTCCCCAGGCACTGCTCCTGAGAGCTGTGATGGAGGAGACTCCATTCAGCCAGAAAGAACGCCTCTAAGACCCACCAGCTCTGTACAGGGCCACTCTGAAACAATCGATCGACATACAAATACTTTTAAAATGGGCTTTCAAAACTTTGCAGATGAATCAGAGTCAGTCCTTTCAGACCCGACCCCAAGTCAATGGGAAATAATAAGTACTAGGTTTTTATTTTTTTAAAACTGGCAGTAAATTTGGGAGCATGGCTCAGCTTCTGTAGCTTGCCCAAGGGAGCTGAAAATAGGACTCATTGGCAGAAAATGTCATCTGCTGTGTTTGAGATTAAAACAAAAGCCAGATGGGCACCAAAGACAGAAGAAGAGGTGGGGCAGATGGAAAATACCCACCATGGGTTATATAAAACACAAGATGAGAAACCTGCTTGTATTTTACCCTTTTGAACCAAAAGGATATTAGGGAAGTATTCATCTTAAAATGAGGAGGACAGCTGTGTAATGTCAAAGATAAAGCTGGAGAGTAGTTAAAGTGGTCAGAACAGATTTTAATCTGTAGTATATCACTGCTATAGGGGGAAGAGTCCCGCCTGAACTGAATTCAATTTGGATTTGTACAGAGGTGACTATTTAAAAGGAGAATGAAGAAACTAGGAAGGGAGTGAGCCAGGGCTCAGCAGAGTCAAGGAAATGAAAAATTACAAAAAGCAGGATGGGATGGTTCCTTGTGAAAGCCATCTGTGCTTTTAAACTGGGGCTTGTCAAAATTTGGCTCCTGCTCTCCCACAGAGGCTGGGAGACAGGGGCCCTATCTTTAGGTGTTGACTGGGACAAGGAAAAAATTCTTTTGCAGGCCTTGAGTTTTTTCAGGCAGGTGCTCTAAGAGTCACCCTAGGGATGAAGCCGTGGGCTGTTAGAAATAATGTCAGTGTTTTTTTCCAAGTCTTTATAGGCCAAGGGTAAGGCCTAGTCAAGAAGAAGCTCAGAGAAGGAAATCTTTGTCCTTAAGAAATATGACACTGAAAGTGCTCAGAAGTTGCTAAATCGCTCCATCTTTGGGAAATTCTGGAAGCCAAAATGTATGTCCTCAGATTCAGCCTTTTGATGTGATTCAGTCACAGCATTAAGGTTATCATTTAATAAATTATCTGCTATGTTAATAATAACAAGGCAAACCTATTCAAGATAAGTTCAAGGAGGGCTTAATGAGCTCATCTGAACAGCCCCATCCCATCCCCACTTCCCCATCTGTGGTATACTTCATATTAGGGAAAGTTATGGAAAGAAACAGATATATGTCAGATACATGTTTTAGGAAAGCAAAAAAGAAAAAAAAAAGAAAAAACTGCTAAAGCACTGTGGGGAATTTAATGTCACAGATAGTGGGATTTTTCCCCTGCTAAATAGAGTTCCCAACTCTCCTCACACCCACATCCATGCCAGATTTTCTGCAGCATCCACAGCCTCAGGTGTAGTGGGAGGCAATGAGTCCCGATGCCATCTGTGCTGCTAGGATGCCCTGGTATTTCCACCCTCCGCCCCCTATGTCTCATCTCCACCCTATATTTTTTCTTTAAAAAAAATCTGCAAGGAACTGTTTGATCTCACTCCTCTCCCCCTTACCACTCCCCACCCTACACACATAAACACACATTTCTCCCCTGAGTCAGTTTGTCAAACCTTTTGTTATTTACCCTTTAGCGTCACAAATAAGTCTGGTCTTGCCAACATGAACCACATTTCAGTATTATTTATATAGCAGCAATTCCTTCCTGCACCTGTGATTATAACCTAGGGGAAAGAACTAGAGCACTGACTGGTCTTTCAAGTGTTTCCTTTTCGCTTAAGTCATTCAGTGCAGGTTTTCTGCCGTGGCTTTTAGCCGCTAAACTAATGTTATATTAAAGTGATAAATGATGCTATAAAAATGAGGAACCCCTGCTGAGGGATTAATATGAGGTGCCCTTTAAAAAGGATTTAGATTGTGTATTTTGGATGTATTTGTTATGAGATTCTTCGAGCGTTTTAGTAATACATGAGCTTTATACCCTTGCATTCTGATGATGTCTGTTTAAACATTGTCCGATCAACTCTCGCTTCATAGACACTAAAGATAAACCTTCTCATTAAATGAAGCCCTTTTGGTCCTATCCAGATAGAAGCACATAGTACAAAAATGACTAAGGGGCTCTTCTGAACTCATTACCATTCATTCAGTCTACTGTCTTCTTCTTCCTGATCTCTTCCTTTTTCTTTCCTTCCACGAGAGTCATCCTGCTTTTTCCCACCAAATGGATGAAGTCCTGCTCTGACATCCTCCCACACAAAGGTAGTTTGGCAGAGGGTAAAATCTTCATTGCTAAGAATTCTCCTAATGACTCTTGCTTCTTGAACAGGGCTGTGTTAGGATGTGATCATTCAATTACTCCCGAACACTTAGGGGTTAGTTAAAGAAAAGCTCCAATATTCCCCCAGTTTTCTCATAGGTAGATTAATTTTATTTTACCTTTTGCTTTTATGAGAAACTTTTAAACTCTTTCCTGATCAGTCCCGAGAGTACCAGCTCTTAAAGTCTTTGCATCATAAGACATATGTGCTGATATTTGCTTGGAAGATAATTATGTTTCCATTAGACAGAATACTGACATTAAATGATTTTTTAATGTCAAGTTTGGTAAGTAGATCTTTCTTCTCTCATGTCTTTAATCTTATGTCGCTATCTTATCTTCTTTTACCAATCCTGAAAAACACCTGTGGTAAAGGATGATGCAGGTATAAGAAGTGTCATAGCAACCAGAAGTGGCTGTAATTATTCTGCAGTGCTATCAATTGGTTCTGCAGGGTGTTATGATCTTAAAAAAAAAAAAGGACACCTCTTTTTTCAAGTTAAGGCAATTAGAAGTCTGTGCAGATTAACTATTACATGGAACCTTCAAAAGCACAACTGAGCCCAGTTACCCAGCTTCTCATTTGCAACCCAGATAATGTAGACTGATGGAAAGAAAAGTGAGGAACTCAGGAAATGATATTGCTAATTCAAGCTAAACATGCTTTGGGGGATTCCTCTATGTCTTCTATTTTATCATTAAAGTCCTAATTGCAGAACTAAAACTCTTCTCAAACTTAACAAATCTTCTTAATTCTCTAGTTCCCTTTTGGATTAGAACTGATTTACAACCTGATAGTGTATGTCTTTGGGCACATTCAAAAACACGTGAGAACTGTCTGAATTCTTGAAAATGCAATCCTCATAGTAAATCCTAATGGTATTTCAAAGATCACTTTCTGTCGGTGGCTTATCAGTCAAATCAGTTTCCTGTATCCAAGACCCCAACTTGAAAATCCATTTACTAAGTAGGAATGCGACTGAAATACTGGAATCTGAGCTTTGCTCTTTGTGGATGACCATTTTCAACTCCCTGTTATTGATCAATCACCAGAATTATGCTTTAGTTCACTGTTATCTAAGCCAAAACAATTTCTCTCTACTCCCAGTAAAGCTTTATTGTGCAATTACCTGCATCTAGTTTTTAATCTTTCCAGTTTTAAAGATATTTTTATTATCACCTCCATTTCTCCCTCTTTTCCATTCCCTACCTTCAAAGGGACTTAAAAGACTTTTGAGTCTCTTAATTATATAAATGATTTCTCAGCATTAAGAAGTAGCCTTTCATACTATAAGACCTCATTCGTTCTGGCTAAATCTCCTTTAGGAGTTGTGCAAGCAATCTGCCGGGCTAGTTTTGGTTAGGTCACTCGATTCCAGGGTCAGAAATACTAATCTTCAAATCCACCTATAAAATTATGCTCAATTCTCCTAGAATAGATAAGACATAGAAAATAAGGGAGAGAGGTAAAGGAAACATATGAGAAACTGAGACAGTATGTATAATTCTAAATTATAATAGAGAAAATTTATGAAATACTATTTATTGTATCAAGAGCCATGCTTTTCCCCCACAGTTACTCATCTCCCACCTAGAATATTCAGTAGCTTACTTCCTGATCTCACTCCTTTGCATATGTTCCACAAAATACAATATAAATTATATGGAAGTTCCCTACTTTAAATTTACATCAAAGTTTTTCAAGATGTGGTCCTTGAAGACTGATTCAGAAACCCTAGGGGAATTTACCGAAAAGGTAGACTACTGGTATTCTCCTTATTCTAATGAGTCAGAACCTGTGTACCTTTCTAACAAATCTTCTTGATAACTATTAAACCATCAGCTATTAATGTATACAGTAGTCTAAAATATCCAGCATGCTGTAAGAGGTACTCTAACATGTGGCCCGATCCCTCACTAGCAGTCTTAGTCTCCAGATTAACCAGTTTTGAGAAACAGAAACTCCCCCCAGACTCATCAAAGAGGAGATAGCTTTAGGACAAACCATTCTGTGACTCTAGTAAGAACCCCGTGGCTTCTCTTCTCGGAGCTGCTTTTATTTATTTATTTATTTGTTTGTTTGTTTATTTTTCATTTCTTGTTTTTGGGGCCGCCCCTGAGATGGAATTTCCTGGGCTAGGGGCTGGATCAGAGCTGCAGCTGCTGGTCTACACCACAGTCACAGCAATGCTGGATCTGAGGTGCATCTGCAACCTGCACCCCCAGCTTGAGGTAACCCCAGATCCTTAATGCACTGAGCGAGGCCAGGGACTGAACTCATAGTCTCAAGGAAGCCATCTTGGGCTCTTAACCCACTGAGTCACAATGGGAACTCCTGTTTATGGAGTCTCTAACCCCTCATAATTTCAATTTGTCATGGACCTGATTCTTACCATTTTTCTCTATGTATTTTTCTCTTAAGAAAGATACCTTCTATATCTTTTTCTTCCTCTGAATATCTTCTACATCTTTATCTTCCACTGAAACTTTGTGCCTTTAAGTTTTAAACAATCAAAGATGACACACGATTGGCCTAATTCATTCTTTTGATCAAGTCAGTGTAGGGACTTTTGATGAGCCTACGGAGTAGCTTATTTCTTATTTAATTAGGGACATTTGGAGACAAGGTCAGACGGTAAAGGTCATGGCTACCTAAGAGAAAGTCCTGAGTAATGGTTGGATAAAAGGGTAGCCTCAAAGAAGAGGCTGTGTATGGGCAAATATTGCAATCAGTAGGCCAACTGTACTCTCTTTCCCCTGCCCTAAATACACACAGCCAGTATACCTGTTCCCAAAAAGTATACTAAACTTACTCACCTCTTTGCCTTTGTATATACACTGTTTTCAAGCTGAAATGACCTACTTTTTCAATCTACATCCACTGAAGTCTTATTATTCCTTCAAGGTCTGTTCTCAATTTAATTTCATGAAGGTTTCCCAAACACTCTAAATAGAATTAAACTCTCCATGACCTAGTCTCTCAATACCCCTTTAAAATGCTTTTTTCTTTCCTATAAATTTTTTTTTGGTCTATAATTAATCTCATTTGGATAGCTGTGAACCACTGGAGGTCAGGAAACTTGTTGAATTCATTTGTGGTCTCTCTGCAGAGTAAGAAAAGTACCTGTAAGCATTAAGCGTCAAAACAGAGTTTTTGAATTTTATTTAATAATGTGGTTAATCCAAAATTCTAAAGTTCAAATCATTGTGATAGGCTTAGGTTTTGACTTAGGGTGGTATTGAATTCACTGCTGTTCTATCAGTTTGTGAAATGTTAGTATATTTAAATATTGCTGAGTGAAAAGAAAGTGTAACAAAAACAATAATTATAATTAATAAATTCTCCTTTAAAAAAACAGATATCCCAGGAGATTTTATGTATCTTCTAGTTTATCTTATGATAAATAAATTAATAACATTATAAACATCAAACATTTTTAGTTTATCTACTCTGGGCCTTATTTCCTCCATATAAAAACTAAAAGTGTTGGTTTGAATAGTCTGGATAATCCTAAAATACCTTCCAGTTCTAGCGTTTGATAATCTAAGGAGCTTCCAAGGCCATCACCAATACCACTTGCATTTCCCCTCATTCCTCTTCTCCATCTATTTCCTCGACCATTAAATTATGGGGATTTTTTGCACTATTACTTCTTCCTCATCATTAAAGATACAATTTGGGCCTCCGAATTCACTGCATTTGCATTAGTCAGACTCTACTTGTTCCCCACCTTCCTTGGGTTTATAATGGGACTTTCACACCGACCCTCTTCTCTTCCATTCCAAGCTACAGTGTAAGAAACGTTCCACACCTCAGAAATTTTCCTTCAAGCTAACTTAAGATGATTAGAGTATTTTGTGTAAGTTCACAGGCTAATTGTCTCAACAAAATGCACAGGGACTACCAGGAAGTTTGTTGCAGCACATACATTAGGAATTCCCTCCCCTCCTGCCACTCCTCTGCAGCCCCAGCTGTTGAGTCAGGACTCTGCTGGCAGAACCCTCGAAAGATCCTAGAAAATAAAATTCCTCAGAAGGGCAGATGATTCCTCCTGGTAGAAAATGCCAGGCTGTAAAAGCAGAGGCTGAATGACTGAATTTACATCAGTAATTATCTCAGAATGGTAATTAACTATCTTCACGTTTTCAGAGATCTAAATGCCTCCTACTTTGCTGTGACTGTATCTACTTTGCTGTGACTGTATCTTTTTCAGTATGAATGTGTTTGAGTCTTCTGCTTAGATTCCAGGGAATGACTGAAAACTGTTTTTCCTTTTTCTTCCTAGGATTTTTTGCACTCATTCCTTCCTTGGTCTCTTAACCTATAATGGGAATTAGTTTTGTGTAACTAATTTTTGTTTTCCTAATTTAAATGACCATGAGCGACTCTTTCAATTTTTAGATCCTAATATCAACATAATACTTTAACATGCTGTGACCATTAAGTTCTCAGCTTTTGACCATCAGATGGATTTGGGTCTAGCTGGTCTCAGCTGCATGGTGGTATACAAACGAGGGTTCGAGCAGGGTCTACCTTAAGTTTAGGCAATAAGAGTTTGCATTGTTGGTAGAGAATTTATAAACTATAATAAAACTGACTAAAATTCAGTCTGAATTTTATTATCATCACACGCAGGCACTTCTAAGAAATATCAATAACAAAATAATCCTTTTTGAAAAAAATTCTATTTTTGGTCCAAGTTCTAAACCATTAGTTCTCAAAGTATACTTTGACCTAAGACACAGGGAGCACTAGAGACTCAGAACAGTGTGAACTGGTACAAAAACAGACATACAGACCAATGGAACAGAGTAGATAACCCACGAATAAACCCAGACACTTACTGTCAATTAATCTTCAACAAAGGAGGCAAGAATATAAAATGGGAAAAGACAGTCTCTTCAACAAATAGTGTTGGGAAAATTGGATAACTGCATGTAAATCAATGAAACAAGGAGACACCTTCACACCATGCATAAAAATTAACTCGAAACATCTTAAAGACTTAAGACAAGACACCATAAAACTCCTAGAAGAGAACACAGGCAAAACATTTTTTGACATCAGCCGTACAATTGTGTTCTTAGGTCTGTCTCCCAAAACAATAGAAATAAAAACAAAAATAAACCAATGGGGCTTAATCAAACTTATAAGCTTTTGCACAGCAAAGGAAACCTAAAAAAAAAAAGAAGAAGAAGAAGACAGCCTATGGAATGGAGGAAAAATAGTTTCAAACTACGCAACTGACAAGGGCTTAATCTCCAAAATATACAAATAACTTATACACCTCAACAACAAAAAACAAGCAACCCAATTGAAAAATGGGCAGAATTTTGTCAAATGCTTTTTCTGCATCTACTGAGATGATCAGATGGTTTTTGACTTTTCTTTCATTAATGTGGTAAATAATGCTGATTGATTTGCACATGTTGAACCATCCCTATGAACTAATCAAACTTAGAAGCTTTTGCACAGCAAAGGAAATGGTAAAAAAAAAAAAAATAGACAACATACGGGAATGGGAGAAAATAGTTTCAAATGATGCAACTGACAAGGGCTTTATCTCTAAAATATACAAACAATTTATACAGTTCAACAGCAAAAAAAAAAAAGAAAAACAACAACCCAATCAAAAAATGGGCAGAAGACCTGAATAGACATTTCGCTAAAGAAAATATAAACAGATGGCCAACAGGCACATGAAAAAATGTCCGACATCACTAATTATTAGAGAAATGCAAATCAAAACTACAGTGAGTTACCACCTTATACCAGTCAGACTGGTCATCATTAACAAGTCAACTAATAACAAAAGCTGGAGAAGGAGGATGTGGAGAAAAGGGGTACCCTCCTGCACTGTAGGTGGAAATGTAAATTAATTCAACAGCTATGGAAAACAATATGGAGGTAACAAAGAAAACTAAATATAGAACTACCATATGATCTTGCAATCCCACTCCTGGGCATATATCCTGCCAAAACTTTCACTGAAAAAGATACATGCACCCGTATGTTAATTTGCAGCACTATTCACAATAGCCAAGACATGGAAATAACCTAAATGTCCAGCGACAGATGAATGAATTGAGAAGATGTGGTCCATATACACAATGGATTACTACTCAGCCATGGAAAAAAAAAAAAAACAAAATAATGCCATTTGCAGGAACATGTATGCAACTAGAGACTCTCATACTAAGTGAAGTAAGTGAGAAAGAGAAAGAAAAATACCACATGATATCACTCATATCCAGAATCTCATGCATGGCACAAATGAATGTATCTATAGAAAAGAAACAAACTCATGGACATGGAGAACAGACCTGTAGTTGTTCAGCAGGAGTTTCGATTGTGGCTCGGCAGTAATGAACCTAACTAGTATTCATGAGGACATGGGTTTGATCCCTGGTCTTACTCAGTGGGTTAATGATCCTTCTCATTTCTTTACTTTTCCAAAAATATCCTGGATATTTTTTTCTTTTTACAGTGGCAACTGTGACAGAACATTGTAAACAACTATAATAAAATATTTTAAAAAAAGAAAAGGTGGACTATATAGTTAGAATACATAACATATTTAGCAAGTAATCAATAGATGGGCATTATTTCCAACCATTGTTATTACAAACAGATCCACAATATCCTTATGAATAATTATTTTCACACTTAACTATAAGGCATTTATTTAATATATCTTCCAAATGAGAATCCTTCGTTGCCGTGAGCTGTGGGGTGAGTCACAGATGCGGCTTGGATCCCATGTTGCTGTGGCTATGGTGTGGACCCATAGATGCAGCTCGGATTCGACCCCTAGCCTGGGAACTTCCATGCACTGCAGGTATGGCCCTAAAAAGCAAAAAACAAAACCAAACAAAGTGAAACAAACAAAAAACTAAACATCATTTAAAAAATGTATGGCTGTTAACCTGACTGGAACTTTCTTGGACCATGACAGATTCTCCTATTCTTTTGCTGACCTACCCAGGAAAGTACTGAGCAGTGGATCAAGGACTTTGTAGTTAATAGATATTGCTTAATAATCATTAGGATCAGGAGGCATCTATGCTCTGTTAGTCCCTAAACAATGATGAAAACCTTCCCTGATGCCTAGGTGCCCAGGACACTAGTTGTTCATTCATAAATTTTGACTTAATGCATGTCCTGTTTCCAGGCCCTTACCACCACACACTAGTTTAACTATAAAATTGTTCCAGTGACCTCTTTGTGGTGAGAAAGATGGCAGCAAATAATTCCAGGTTGTTGTCTTCCCGGTCATGATCCTACCCTGTAAGTTACCCAATGATAAACTGATCCATGGATTGTAGGGGACTGTCTTGTTTTTTGGTCTCAGTTCTCAAGATGCTTTCTCTATTTAGTGAGCAATTTTCATTCCCTCTGTCCCCCAACCAAAACAACACTCCAATCAGAGGATTCAGAGAGATTAGAATAAAAATCTCACAAATAAAATAAAAAATAGAATGCCATGGAAAAGGTGACAATGAGTACAAGGAAGAGTTCTTGGAATTTAAAATACTTGCCCAGACAAACAATTCAAGAACAGTATTGAAAGAGGAGTTCAAGGAAATATCTCACGTCTATGCAAACCTAATAAAATTCTCTATTTTGGAAGGAAAGATTTTTGTTGTGTTACATTCCATATCTTGCCTCTTGTTTTCTAATTCTAGTTTGCCTAACCAATATAGCCAACACAACTGTCCAATAACATTATAGACCAAGTTGGTTCTGATTTGTTTTGATTTACTGTATGAAATCTCCTTAGTTCTTTCAAACAAAACAAAACGTAGCCCTCCAAAGTACTTTGCAGTGTGTAGACTCAAGGCATCAGTTGTTTGTTACTCACTGTGATAATTCATTTTCTACATCAACCTGACTCGACCACATCATGTCCGGACATTTACTCAGACATTATTCTGGATGTGTCTATGAGGATGTTTCTGGATGAAATTAACATTTGACTCCATATACTGAGTAAAGCAGATGGATTGAGAGTGAGCCTCATTCAATCATTTGAAGACCCAGGTAGAACAAGAAACCTAAGAGGAAACCCCTCTGCTTCACCACTGAGCTGGGACATTAGTTCTTTGGTTCTTTTCCTTCCTTCAGACTTAAAATGACACATCTGCTCTTTCTGCATCTCAAGCCTGCCAGCTTGAGGTCTGGAGTTATGCCATCAGCTCTTCTGAGTCTCCAGCTTGACCTTAAATGTGTGAGTCAGCTCGATAGTGTGTGCGTGTGTGTGTGTTCTGAGTGTGAAACAGAACCTTATTTGTTCTGTTTCTCTGTGGAATACTAACTAATACACTTACTAAATTACCAATAGCGCAAAATAGCCATATCACATCTACATAATTTGGAGAAAATATGTTCTTCCTTGGATTTTTAGATGAAGGAGAGCAATGGGTTATAACAGAAAGAACGAACAGATGGAAACCAGGAGACCTGGGGCCTGGTGCAGTTTCTGCCAGGACCTCTCTGAGATACTATCAATCACCTCATTTATCCAGAACAGTTTCCAGTATCTATAAATGTAGGGGTTTGAGAAGATGAAGTCTAAGATCATTTCCTGCTTTATGATTCTATGCCTTATTAAACTGTTACTTCATCCATTGTTTTAAAATTACAGTTGTCACCAAAGTGCTAGAATAGAATCATTTACTCATTTACCCATCACAAATTGTTTCATTCAAATACTTCTCTACTTTTTCTTTTTCCAAATTCTTTTCCTTCTTCAAATTCTAGCTAGCTGTCATTTTTTTGGTGATTCACAATTTGTAAATGTTCTACTCCATTTACAGTTATAATAAAATATTTGATAGATTCCCCATGCTGCACAACATATCCTTATAGCTTATTTTATACATAGCAGTTTTGTTTTTATTTTTAAAATTTTTACATTTTCATCTTTTTTTTTAATTTTTTTGGAATATAACTGACTTACAATATTATATTAGTTTCAGGTACATAGCAAAGTGAATAAGTTATATGTATACTATATTCATTTTTTTTCCTCATGCAGGTTATTACAAAGTCTTCAGTAGATTCCTGTGCTATACAGTAGGTTCTCACTGCCTTTTGTTATCTAAAGCATTTTTTTCTAAACAGAATTAGATTCAACTTATTTTGATTTCCCACTGCATACTTTTCCCTCATATATTTATTTAGGTACTTAGTGTAATTTTTTATAAATTATCTGTTTATACAACTCTTTCATTATTAAGTTAGGAATTTCTATACCATAAGGACTTTGACTCTCACAAAATTCTGAAGAGAGCACCCAAGACATAATAGACACTAAAGACTGCTGTTGAATAAAGATTCAACTTAACAAATGTTGACTTACAACGTAACAGACACAAAAACTGCATGTTGTGTGGAATCCAATGAGTAAGACCCCATCCATGATATTTATAATTAACTGAGAGTACAGAAGATGAAAAATCCAATGAGTATACTACAAACTGAAACCGGGTTTCTCGTTCTCAATCTCAGCACTGTTGACACTTTGGGGCCAAGTAATTCCTTATTGTGGGGAAATGTTCTGTGCACTGTAGAATGCCTATCATCATTTCTGGCCTCTACCTGACAGAAGTCTCCCAAGTTATGACAAGGAAAATACGTCTCTAAACACTGTCAAATACCCCTAGTGGGCAAGATTGCCCCTGTAGAGGAAGACCCGGTGAAGACAGGTGCCAGAAAGTAATGTAAACACAGTGCTTAGGAGATACAAAATAGGGAGAGACATACCTATTTGGGAAAAATCAAGAAAGTTCTCATTGAAAACTTAAAATGAGCCATTATTAGCACTATGTACAAAACACTTTTGAAATTTTGGCTACAATATTCATCTCCTGAACAAGTCTGATTTGTCATTTATGAGCATGAGTGGTAGCAAAGGGCATTTATAAAATTCAAGAACAATTATACGAATATTTTCTAATATGTAAATATTAAAGAGAGAATACTATTCTTTAGCTGATTCTTGGTCTATTTTCCAAAAAAATCTTTAGGCGTTCCCGTTGTGGCTCAGCAGTAACGAACCCGACTAGTATCCATGAGGACACGGGTTTGACCCCGGGCCCCGCTCCATAGGCTAAGGATCCGGCATTGCCATGAGCTGTGGTGTAGTTTGCACGCATGGCTCGAATCCTGTATTGCTGTGCCTGTAGTGTAGCTAGGCAGCTACAGCTCCGATTCAACTCCTAGCCTGGGAACTTCCATATGCCAAGGGTGTGGCCATAAAAAGCAAAAAAAAAAAAGACCAAAAAAAACTTTAGATTTGCAAATTCTCTTGCTTTCATCTTGAAAATGCAATTTAATAGGACTTTATTTTCTTGATGAATTATTCCTGTCTCATCATATAACCCTCTTAATTCCTAATAAGACATTTTTTGCCTTTATACCTATTTTGTCTATTATTTATATAATTAAACTAATTCCTTCCATTAGATATTTCTTTGGTATTTTCCTCACTCTTATACTTTAATCATTAATTATTTTATTATTTATTATGTCAGGCTCGTCTCTTGCAAATAACATATTTTATCATTACTGTTCTTTTAATCCATTCTGAGTTTTTTAATGGGCAATATTATATCATTGATATTTAACTGGCAAGTGACAATAAAACTTTTAGTTTTATTACTACTGAAAAATATAGATTTATTTCACCATATGAATTTTGTATATAGACAAGTTATAGTGACAAGAGAATGGACTCCAGAGACAAAATCTCTGAATCCTACTGTTTACTCACTGTGTGGATCTGAACAAACTATTTAAATAATGTGCATGCCATTTTCATCATCTTTAAAATGGCAGCTTTTTGTACTTATTTTATGACAGCATTGTAAGGATTAAAAGAGAATACACATCTAATACACTTATAACGCTATCTAATGTTACTATATGCACTCAAAATTTTGTTTATTAATATAATTTTAGGCTCTCCATAATATACTTTCTTCTTTGCTCTTTTTCTCTTTTCTCTTCTTCTGTTGGATTAATCTTAGTGTACTATAATTTATTTCCTTTTCATCATACTACTTACTTTCCAGCTTATTCTATTATTTCCTTTTTTTGTCACTACCAGTTTTAAAGTTTTACATTTTCACTTGTATTCTTTTTGTGGTTGATTTAACTTCTAGATTTGACTTAAAGTTTAATTAATAGCTTTACTTTCCACAAAACAACACAAAGCTAAGAATACTTTATATTTACTAGCATATTTCCCAATATTTTTATCACCATTGATTCCTGTACCCCAGTTCTTCCAGGATTTAAAATCCTTCTTCTTGAGGGAGGAGTCTGTCAGGAGCTCTCAGTTTCTGTTTATTTGAAATTCTCTTCATATGACCCTCATACTTGATAGATTAGAGGTGCAGAGGTTGAGTCATTTTTGTACTGTATTGTGAAGGTATTATTCCATAACTGTGACCTCTATTGTTTTTGTAAGCTATCTATAGTCATCCTAATTACAGTATTTTTGAATGTAATCTTTTTCCTATTTGGTTGGATTTACATACTCGCTTTGATTTCATGTTCTAAAATTTAACTAAAATATGTCTAAGTTTGCAATTACTTATTCTTAATAGAACTTATGTTTCTTGAAAATGAAGAATTTTAATTCTGAAAATTCTCAACCTTGTTGTCTTCAAATATAGACACCTCTCTTTTCTGTATTTTCTTTTGTAACTCCAATCAAACACAACTGGACATCGTATTCTATTATCCGTGACTCTGAACCTATCTTCCATGTTTCTTTCTCATTGTCTTGTGCTGCATTACAGTTGGTATTCTCTAGTTTATTTTTCAATTTTCCAGTTCACTTTTCAGTTCTTATAACCTCTTATAAACTTTTTTTTTTGTGATACCATTTTGAGAGGGCTTCCTCTGTGAGATGTTCTTGTAACCTGGACTGCAGAATGTCTTGTTACAGTGGTTTTGTATTTGCCTTTATGTTTGCCACACTGGTTTGGGACCAACATTTATCTTAATTATTGAGATGGAGGTTCTTACATCTTGCAGTCTTTGGTAATTTAGGCTCCACTATTCAAAGACTTGGATCCAGGTTTACAATTTCCCCATTCTCTTCCATCCAGAATCTAGGTAGAGAGAATATTTGTTGCTGTCTACTGCTTCCTGTGTCCCCAAATAGATTTTATTCTAGTTTACACTTTCACTGAAGTTTCAGTTCTCTTAGGGCCCCAGCTGCATGCATCAGTCTCTTTCCAACTTCTTACTAAAGTGAGGTTTCTAAAATCCAAGCAACTAGACTGTATACTAAATCTGTTACTCAATGCTTCTATCCATTATGTTCCAGGGCTCTTGGCTTTCTTTTTTTTTTTCTTTTCCTTTTCTTCCTTCCTTCCTTCCTTCCTTCCTTCCTTTTTTCTTTTTCAGGCTGCAGCACATGGAAGTTCCCAGGCTAGGGGTCAGATTGGAGTTACAGAGGCCAGCCTATGCCACAGCCACAGCAAAGCGGGATCTGAGCCATAGCTGAGATCTTCTCCACAGCTCACCACAACACCAGATCACCGACCCACTGACTAAGGCCAGAGACCAGACCTGCATCCTTATGGATACTAGTTGGATTTGCTTCCACTATGCCATAACAGGAACCCTCTGGCTTGCTTGCTTGCTGCATATGGAGGTTCCCGGGCTAGGGGCTGAAGCAGAGCTGTGGCCCCTGGCCTATGCCACAGCAACAGCAATGCCAGATTCAAGTCACCTCTGTGACCTACACCACAACTCACAGCAACACCAGATCCTTAACCCACTGAGTGAGGCCAGGGATGGAACCTGAGTCCTCATGGTTGCTAGTCAGATTCATTTCCCCTGAGCCATGATGGGAACTTGGCTTTCTTAATCAATGGAAATTGATAAGAGGTCAGACAGGAGAATTCAGGCAAAGTAGTAATGGAGCAGGACCCTACGGGACCTTCCCCAGTCAGGACTTCTTTCCCCCACACCCTCTGCTTTAGCTCCTCTCTGAAGTATAACGTGTATCTTATTGGAGGTTTACAGGAATATCATGACTTGACCTCTGTGGACAGCTGTAAGATCAAAGGATTTCTGCACCACAAAGTTTGCAACAACCAACCATGCCCCTTCCCTCACCTCCCTAACTTCCTCACCTTACCTTTATAAAGGCTCTAGTAGATGTTTATCTCTGTGCAAGCATTTTAGCCACTGCAGCAAAGGGTCCCAGGTCCCAGGTCCCAGGTCCCAGGTCTTACTCTGTCTCAAATCTGCTGTGCTCTATGGTTTCAAAAAATTCAGTCCATGAACTTTTCAGTTTTAATTTCTATCACCTAAAGATTCTTATTTCATCTTAATTAGGCTATAGATTTTATATATTGTTTTACTATATCCAACATCTCAAGTTGCTCATGGTGAGAGAAATTTTATATTATTTCAGGCCATTATTTTGCCGGAATCAAGTGGGCTAGCACTGCCTGTCAATATCAATATTTTATATATTAAAAGTTTACTATGCATAAGACAGCTTAGAAGAACAAGACAACACCTTTCAAAGAGCTTTTAATTCAAAACTTTGTTACAGTAATGGCAATAGGATTTCTACACTTACAAATGGTAGGAAATCAGAAGTTTACAGTTTTTCAGAAAATACATTTCAAAACTTAGAATAGACACCCAGAAACTTCTGGTTTCACTTCTAGGTTCTTCCCATACATCACACAATTTCAAAGAGTAGAAATGAATATCCAGGTCATAATAATACAAGAAATGTGCATTGTTGTTCCAGAGATGTTACTAATAAAAGAATTATGAGTAAAAATAAAGACGGTGGAGTCATATTAAAATGGAGATTTTGGACAAGTTCTCTGAAAGTCTGAAATAAATAATAAAATAAATTATTCATAGCCATTGAAATTCGGAGGTTCTCAACAATCATTTTGGTTTTTATCATGTTGCATTCATTTATGCCACCCAAATGTGAAATTTCAAATACAGTATGCATGAATTAGCTGACAAAGTACCTTAAAGCAGAAGATATTTCAGTATTCATTGCTAAATGGTTTTGCCAAGGAAATTGACTTGATAATGCTTCATGAAAAGTGTCAGCTCTTATCATGTAATTTCAAAGTCCAGTCTAAAATGGTATCAGTGCTTCAAAAGTGGAATAAAAAATATAACTTTTATATTTTTAAAAGTCAATGCTTCCATTCTGTCCTTTCCTTCTCAGGATTATGTAATATTTAAGATGTGAAATCCACAATAATTTTTGTCATAGATTTTCACCTATATGCCAGTTGTAAGTAATATCTGGATACAAATTCTAAAGAACAAAAGGGTATGTTGTAAGGAGGCAGAAATAAAAGTAACTGCATGAAGGACCAAACGTAATTTTAAAATTATTCCATATTCATTTACTGAAGAGTAAAAAGCTTATTAAAATTAAAAAAAATTATAGTCACCGTGGTTTAAGTCTTGAATCCATTTATTTCAGAGGTATTTCATTGCATAGCCATTCTTCTAAGTGATGAGAACCATGAAGAGCTTTCAGACAGCCTTTCTTACTCTGTGCTCATCATATTCTTAATTGCTTTTCTAAAAAATGAAACCAATCTATAAGTTAATAAGTGGATAGGATAATTTTTAATTTAGATCCCTAATTCCAAAACCACCTGAAAACTAGGCAAAGAAAAATAGTCTTAAGATCAGCAGATGATGATTATTTCAGCCTAACAGAAGTGGCAACAGGTAGATTAAGTCACAGATCAAAATCCAGTCTCTGTACCCTTCTTAGGTCTCTCTTTTATTTTGACAAAGTAGATGCATTAATGCTAAAATGCTTCTTAATAACCAAAAACAGCAAACAAAATTATCTACTAAATTAACTGTCAGAAATCTGAGTATAACAACTCCTATTTTTTGTAGCGATATGGGGTTTATATAGAATTTCTACAACAAGATCTGGTAATATATTTCTAAGTAAATTGAGGTTCTAAGGAGCAAAGTGACTTTTCCCAGCATGAACAACCAATTAATTTCAAATAGGAATAAAACTCAGACTTTCTTTCCTCTATATCCTCATCAAATGCTGAAGGTGTAGGATAAATAATTGACTCTCACGTCCTTTGTCACAGTCTTTTCTTATCCCCTATAATCCAAAGTATAAATCTCTCTGGAATAACTGACAAAAAATGAAAGTGAACACCTTACAAAAAAAAAAAAATAAAGAAGAGTGTGAGTGTAACCGAGCAGGACCCTGTGAGGTCTTCCCAGAGCGGACCCCCACTCATGTCCTCTGCCTGCAGTTTTATCTATAGAAAAACTTTAGTCAAAGAACCAATTTAATCAGAGAAGTGAGAAAATACAGAGAGAATGGCAAACAGTCAAGCAAAGACAGAATAATAATAGTTCAACCATTTGACAAAGTCAAGGACTTTTAGTTCTTCCTCAAGGACTATAGATAATATTTTGAGCCATGTCCTTGGAGCTGGTTTGCAGGTGCTGAGCCCCCCACCCTCCTCCCCACCTCTCGCGGCCCTAGGTGCAGGAAGTCAACTGTACGCGGCCCACAGCATGTAGACCACAGACTTGCTGGAACCAGGAGGCTGATGACTCTGACTCCCAATTACCTAACCAGCAACCAATCAGGAAAATGTCCATGAGCTGATCATGCCCTGTTCCTTGAACACTGTGAGATTCCTCACTACTCCCTCCGAAGGGGCTTAATCCTTGAGGCACTAGCCTCATGTGCTCCCCGTTTGCCTGGTAATTAAAGCTACTGTTTCTGTTTCCCCAACTCTGTCTCCTCATTTCTATTTAGCATCGGTGCACAGAAGCAGCTGGATACTCTGGCAACATGAGTTCCAGTTCTTCATATGGTTATGCCAGCCCCTGATAACTCAGTCCTCCTATTGACAACAGCTACAAGCTCTATACAAAATTCAGGGAAAAAAAAAAAGGCAACTACATTTTTTTAAAGGAGAGTAAACAAATGTAAATAGCTATGAAGAGGAGTCAAAATATGGAGAGGCATTAATATGAGGGTGAAATTTCAGGATTTTCCCCTGTTTGGCAGTATTTGAAGTTAAACCCCAGCTAATGATGCAGTGTAGGCAGCTAAAGTTCCAACAACTCAACTTTTTCTCTGGCCGAAGGAAACAAGGAAAGGAATGTAAGTGTGTTGGGGAATGGGGGGTGGGTAGGGGTGAGGGGGAAGATGGAGGAGAGCTCGGGAAATAAGTCTTAATTATGAGAATGAATCTCACACAAGCCCCAGCCTGACCGCAAGTAGAGGACTGATTCGAACAACGGAGTGAAGTTTTTTTTTTTGTTTGTTTGTTTTTTTTTTGTTTTGTTTTGCTTTTGGGGGCCGCATTCGCGGCATATGGAGGCTCCCAAGATAGGGCTCAAATCGGAGCTACAGCTGCCAGCCTATGCCGCAGCCACAGCAATACCAGATCGGAGCGGCATCTTCGACCTACACCACAGCTCACCGCATTGTGAAGGTCATGGCAACGCCGGATCCTTAACCCGCTGAGCAAGGCCAGGAATTGAACCCTCAACCTCACCGTTCCTAGTCAGATTCATTAACCACTGCACCACGACGGGAACTCCCTGGAGTGAAGTTTTAAGAAACTAAATTGAGATTTGATCCACCATCCTCAGAAGGTGAGCTGGAACTCACAGTCTAAATATAACTTAAATTATATCAATTATCAATTCCTGAAAGAAAAATGTTTTCCAGAGAGTTATAACACTAACTGACATATGAGAAATTAAGAAAGGTAATCCATTCTAAGAGGAAAGACAATCAAAAGATGTCAAATCAAGATGATGTAAATGTTTAAATGAAGATCAGAGAGGACTTTAAAGCAGTTTTACCACTATGCTTCACCAGCTTTGCAGGAACTGCTCAAGAGGCCCACTTCTGACTCATCCCACTGGGACACTGAGAGGACTGGCATGGCTATAGTCTGGGGATAAGTTAGAGCAGAAAAAATGGGACAGGGACTCATAGCAAATGACATGCAGGTCTCAACAATGGGCCACAGATCCTATCAACTGCGTCATGGACGCCAACAAGAGCCCAGACCACAGACGCCGTGGAAATCACATCTGTAGATCCACCCAGCTGGCTCCCAGCACTCCACTTTTGGCTTCCGCCTTGTAGCTGGTGCTCCACATCCCCACAGACAGAATTCACGAGCCCCCACGGATGACCCCAGATATTTTACATGCTTTGTTATAAATCTTGGCCTACCTCAGTTTCACAAAGATGTGGTCTTATCATTTATTCTAGATATATTCTACTTTGAGTTCTTTTATTTTGGTCTATAAAGCACTTGGAATGATTTCTATATATGCAGTAAGGTCAAAAAAATGATGTTTATTCTTTTCTATGAAGATATTTTGTTTTTTAAGTGTAATTTGTTGAGAAGATTTTCCTTTCCCCATTGAGTTGTTAGTACTTTTGTTGAGAATTGATATTAACTTTCATCAAAAGCTTTTCTGCGTCCAACTATTGAAATCATCGTATGGTTTTTCTTTTATTCTGTAAGATAGTGAATTATGTTTATTGTTTTAAACCACTTTAAGGTAAGCTTGCCGTGTAAAAGCTGTACATATTTAACATACACAACTCAATGAATGAGTTTGAGGATAAGCATACACTTGTGAAACCATCACTGTCATCAAAGCCATAGACATATCCCTTGCCTCTTAGATTATCCTTCCATCTCCGATTTACAACTATTATTGTTAGTGTGTTATAAGAACACAACATGAAATCTAATATCTTAGAAATTTTAAGTATGCTATACAGTATTTTTAGCTATAGACATTATTTTGTATGGTAGATCTCCAGAATTTATTCATGTACTGTATGTGAGGCATAAATTTTTTTTGAATTTAAACGTTGGACCTCATCACAATAAAAACTTTTGCTCATAATAAGATGAACATCGAAATGACTGGAGCCAAACTATTTATAACACATAAATGAGACAAATGAACTTGTATCCAGAATGTTTTAAAGACTCTTACAACTTAATCACAAGACAAACAACTCAGTTAAAAACATTGGGAAGATTTAAAAGAAAAAAACACCACCAACAACAACAAAAAACAGAGTCCCCTTTGCGGCTCAGAGGTAATGAACCCAACTAGAATCCATGAGGATGTGGGTTCAATCTCTGGCCTCGCTCAGTGGATTAAGGATCTGGTGTTGCCACAAACTCTAGTGTAGGTCATAGATGTGGCTTGGATCTGGTGCTGCTGTGGCTGTGGTGAAGGCCAGTAGCTGCAGCTCTCATTAGACCCCTAGTCTAGGCAATTCCACAGGTGTGACTTAAAAAGCCGAGAGAGAGAGAGAGAGAGAGAGAAAGAAAGCAAGAGAGAAAGCAAGCAAGAAAGAAAAAGATTTGAACACACACTTCATAAAAGATAACAGACAATAGCACATGAAAATATGCTTAATATCTTTAGTCATTGGAGGTTTCCAAAAAAAAGCATACTACATACCTTAAAATGATGATACCAAATGTTGACAAAAAAACGTAGAGCAATTGTAGCCAATGTACATGGCTGGTGGAAATGTAATATGTTACAACTGCATTGGAAAACAGTTCAAAATTTTCCTAAATAGTTAAACATGCATATTCTAGATGACCAAGCCATTCCATTCCTGGGTACTTCAAAGAGGAAGGAATATCTGTGTCTCCACAAAAACTTGTACATGAATGTTGATAGAAGCTTTATTTGTAATTGATAAAACCTGCAAACAAATCAAATGTTCACCAATAAATTAATCAATAAACAAACCATGGCAAATGGAATGTTATTCAGCAATATAAATAAATGAACATACCGTGATATGGATGAATTTGAATGAAAGAAGCCAGGCATTAAAAGGCTCATACTGTATGATTCCCTTTATACAAAATTCCAAAGAATTTCCAAGTAGAGATATCTACGGGGCAGTCGAATATATGGATTTGCATTTCAGAGAGTTTTCAGCTAGAACTGGGAACATTTAGCATGGGGATGATAGCTGAAGCCAACAGACAGGATGTGGTCATCCAGGGTTGCTTTAGTGAACCAGAAAAAGCGCTAAGGATGAGCAGCTGGAAACAACAATATCATAGGTGTGAGAATAAGAAAAAGTATCCAGAGTAAATGAAGAAGAATCTTAGAGACAGGAAGGAAACCAGAAGAGAGATACTACAGAAATTCAGAGTTAAAACACTAGGAAGATGCAGTGGCCAACACTTTAATGTGCCAATTTTGGATTACCGCCTTTCAGGTGAGGCAACCAAAATGTTTAATCCGGAGGAAGTAAAACTACAAAATGGGAGCAGAAGTAAGTGCAGTTGATTTTCTGATACTCAGAGACTAATCATGCGTAAAATGGAGGTGATTTGATTTTTGTGGCTTCAAAAGCCAGAACTAGAACTAATATGTAGAAGGTGGAGAAAGCAAGATTCTAGCTTAACATAAGGAAGAAAAGTTCTGAATTTTATGAGAATTAGCTA
This sequence comes from Catagonus wagneri, assembly GCA_004024745.2. NCBI lineage: Eukaryota > Metazoa > Chordata > Mammalia > Artiodactyla > Tayassuidae > Catagonus > Catagonus wagneri. The sequence continues at coordinate 45,775,646 of PVHT021183693.1, read as the reverse complement.
ACTATAAAATAGGCTGTCCCAGGGGAAGTTGTTTGTAATAGACTCATGAGTCACATGATAGAGGTCAGAGGTCCACAGCTATAGATAGCTCTTCTATCACTGTCTTCTAGAGGAATTTAATAAACCGTAGGTTGAATAATATGTAATTGCAAACATTTAGCCATTTTTAATCAATAAGAAGTAACAATTTTATATTACTCAATCTAATATTTACTGAATGAAAAAGCAAATTAATAAATAATGAGTGAATGAATCTTGGACTAGAAAGACCTTTTGATTGCCAATGAATAAAAGTACAGTTGCTTTTAAAAAGTAAGTCCTGAAAGCTCTAAGGAAACTAACAACTCAAATTGATTATAAATTTTGCCAGAAAGAAAAATGTTTCACCTTCAGGGAGAAATTTTTGAAAAGCAGTATCTCAGTAAGATATTATGCATATATTTATTTCTTTGAGTAAATTTACTCATAGATATTGATTTGAACATCTACTGTAAGGATCATAAGCTAAAAAACAAAACTATTATTATTTTTATTACTTTACAATTATGATTAAGAACTCCAAAAAAGGAAACCATTTTATCTAATCAATATACATTTGAATCAGGAAAAGCTCTGTGTATATATATATATATATATATATTTAAAATTTAAAGGGAAAAAGTCTTATTTACCAATTCATCTTACATGATTCACCATTAGCTTTCATCATCCATTTATAAGAATGGATGAGAGTTAAGCTACTCAGAAGGAGAGAAATCGCTAGTTGTTGATTTTCTTTAATGATTCTGAGCTACTATGAGTGTAATTTCCTAATGCTGTTGCCTGGGAGTCATAAATGTCACTGCAAGTGTAATTTTTTGTTCTTATTTTGATTTCTATTGACTAAGCCTTTCCCTTTTCAGCCACTTAGTGTCACCCTATCACAACCCAAATTATAGTCTAAATTACAAAGACAAAGTGCTCCTTTCCTCAGCTGCGGTGGAATGCAGACTCCATGGAGCATAAATTGCTCCCTAGGGCATGCAGTAGTCAATCTTTAATTTTCTTTCAAGTTTCTTTTTTAAGAGATTTTCTGGCAAATTTATGTGATAGAAAAAAATGCACATTTTGTTTTTTTGACATTTTGGTGCATTTATAGTCTAAATTATTTTCATCTTTCTGTTAGAAATCGGGTTATTAGTATGTCAAACATCTGAGTAAAAACCAAGTAAACATATGATTAATTATTAATAATTATGCTGAAATACATGTAGTCATTTTTATGGATTTAGGATATTAATAACAGCCAAAACTTCACCTGACATTTTCTTTAGCCAGAGTCAACCCTAGAGTCACAACTGATCATTGGGTCATCTCACTCCCAAACCTTCTAAGCAGTTTTATATCCTGAAGGGAAAGACTTATTAGTCTCTTTGTTCTGAGATTCAAGGCCTCCATGATCCAGCCCTGAATACCTGGTGCTGGCTCCGTTGGAGTCCCTGGTTGACATTCCCCAACTGGATCTTCCTCAAACTTGACTTTCTCTATACCCTTGCTCACTCTGTTACTTCTACCTGAAAGGGCCTTACATTTCAGTTTACCTCTATGCATCCTTTACAGTACATCTTAGCTCTATCTTCAATATCATCTCCTCCATGAAACCTGCCATTAAATAGGTATAACATTTTAAACACAAAATATCCAAAGTAAGAAAAATGTTTTAATCATTATCTGGTTAATATTTCATCAGTGTAGAGAAATGTTTCCGATAATCCATGACCCCCAGAGCATATTTCTTCTCACGTCCCCATTGTCTGTAACTAGGTCACCTATCAGACCTAAACTAATTATTCACGAGCAAATGAATAGACAACACAAATATTTGAGCCATCCATGGGTTGAGAGAATAAATGATTCAATAAAACCGGTGTTACATGAAAGACAGAGTAGATTTTTAATAGATAGCCATTATTGTTTTTAGTTCTTTTCAATGCAGAAATAATTGCTATCTCCCTAAACTGCAATGCCATTTTCTTTACACATTTATCAAAGAAAAACCTAGTCCACTCAGTCTGTGATAGACATGAGAAATAGACTTGAGATTCCATGTCTTTATTCCAGTATCTGGCATTCCTTGGGTACCAGCAAAGGTCTGTGGGAGCAAACCTCACTGAGTGGCCATTAGTGATATTCTTCAATAATGGGATGTTGACTCTGTACCCATGTCTAGGAGGCAATAAGTCGAAATTAAAAGGTGAAGAAGAGCATTTGTATATGCATAAGGCTGGCAGTCACAGTCATATATTTCAATTCCTCCTTTGTTACTTCCTAGCTATGAACTTTGGCAAATAATATAAGTTCCATAGCTTTATTTTTTACATCTGTAAATGGAATGATTTTAAGTAAAATTTAAGTATGGCAAGGCGGAAGTGAATCGTTTGTTTGTAAATTGCTTAGCTGAATGACAGAGACTTAGTAATTAGTAGCTACAATTAGTACAGTCTCTTGGGATCAGAAAGTCATGACTCTTTTGTCAGTGCAAGGTATGAAAATAAGATAAACCTCCTGCAGCATGTATTCTTTCTACAAGCCAAAATGAGCCAATTTCTATATGGATGGCTGGTCCAAGTAAGAAGCATTTGCCTTTTACTGTCATGACCAAAAAAGCTAGCAAAATTGATAAGCTCTGAATTTTCCCACTATATCTACTGGATTTAAAGTAAAATTATTTTTTGATTATCCTTTCTAAGAAAACATTGACTCTAATTTTATATACGAAAGGGAGAAAATCTGGAGTTCCTGTCATGGCGCAGCGGTTAACAAATCTGACTAGGAACCATGAGGTTATGGGTTCGATCCCTGGCCTTGCTCAGTGGGTTAAGGATCCGGCATTGCCGTGAGCTGTGGTGTAGGTTGCAGACGCGGCTTGGATCCTGTGTTGCTGTGGCTGTGGCATAGGCCGGCGGCTACGGCTCCGATTAGACCCCTGGCCTGGGAACCTCCACACGCCGTGGGTGTGGCCCTAAAATATCAAAAAGACAAAAAAAAAAAAAAATGAAAGGGAGAAAATCAAGAACCCCAAAATGAAAGTGATGAGGAAAATAAGGTGAGATATAAAAGAAAACTAAGAATATGTATACCTCACAATGGCAAAAGTCTGAGTAATGTTTTGTAAAATCAGATTTGGAAGTTGAGTCCTAAATTTTTAATATTTTACAAGAAAAAACTTCCACTGAAATTTGTGGAAAGAACAGAGGTAGAGTTTAATATCTTTCACATTATATTTAACAGAGCAATAAATACAGCTATTTAGCAACTGTAATGTTAATCCAATGGTTTTAAAACACAACCAGATTTTGCAATTTTCAGGAATTCAATAAGGTTACCAGTTAATAAAACAACTTCTATTCTCACTCACATTTAACCTAAGCATGGTTTGTCAATTATTACCGTAAACAGTGGCATTTACAGCAAATGTTTAACTCTAAGTTATGTCAAAGCACTCTTCAGAGTGATATAATTTGTGTTAAATCTGCAAAGGACTACATTTAATGGTCCATTTCAGACATGGCCTCTTAGTTGCTGGTACAATCTAGTAATGAGTGTAGAACAAACCAATGTCAAGTTTTTTCCATTCAAAAAGCTGTAGAGTATCTCGCCAAGCTCTTAGATTCATCTGACTGCTGTGTTTTTTTTATCAATTCTGATACTCTTCTTCTCTCCATATTTTTTCCCTTGTTGACTCCTTATATTCGTGTAATGGTACTGTGGTTGTAAAATCCCAGCAACAGTGACTTTAAATTTGTGCTTGTTTTTCCCTCTCACATAATCTTGAAGATGCCTTCACTGTGGAAAGCCTGGTCTCTTGTTCCCTCAAGTAGTTTGTTCTCTGAAGAGTCAGCCAATTGTTTGAAATGCTCTTTAGCCAGTCTCTAAACCTGCTCATTTATTCATCTATTCAGCAAATCTTTACTGATGCTTAGTATGTTAAAGTCACTTTTCTAGGTACTGGAGATATACTGTCAACAAAATAGGCAAAACTTTCTTTCTTTATAATATTTTTTATTCTAAAAAAAGGAGAAAACAATAGATAAATGTCATAAATGTAATATGACAAATAGACATTTCCCCCAATTTTTTGTCAAACAAAAATTACACAAGGAGAACAGGGAGTGTTGGCTGCGAAGAAGGCTACTTAATATCAAGGGTAAAGGTCAGAGTAAGCCTTACTGAGAATGTGGCCTTTGAGTAATAGTTTAAAGAGGAGAGGGAGTAAGTCCTATAGACAAATGAGAGAGATGCTTTGAGGGCTGAGGGAAGAGCAAATGCAGAGGTCCTGAGGCAGGAGAACTTCCTGGGAAGTTCAAGGAAAAGTAAGGACTTCAGTGTTCTGGAAAAGGAGTGAGTCAAAGGAGACCAGCAGACTGTGAGGCCAGAAAGGGAAGAGAGAACAGACTTTGTGAGGCTTTGTGACCCGTTGCGTGACTTCCTTTCTTCCCTTTGAGGAAAATTAGAATACACTTAAGAGTTTGGTGCAGAGGAATGGCAGGATCTATCTAACCTACAGCTAAGAGCATCACAGCGGGTGCTACATTGGGAGATGCTCGTGGGCAGGCAAGTGCAAAAAGAGAAGGACCTGCTAGAAAGCTACTGAAGTGTTTCAGGTGACAGATGACGATGATGGGTGAAAAACTGCTGGTGGAGGTAATGAAAACTAGTGGGCTCTGTATATATCTTGAAAGTTGAGACTACAGGATTTGCAGATTAATTGGAGATTGTATATGAAAGAGGGAACTCAAAAATACAAGTCTCTTTGAACTGAACAACCCAAAGGAAGGAGTTGTACAGATGTAGGGAAGATCTGTGGGAATAAGAGGATGGGGGGGGTGGGATCAGATAAGTTTATTTTCAGAAATCTAAATGGTGATAGACATCCAACTGACAGTTGGTTATGGGTTCAGGGAAGAGATCTGGATTGGAGAGATGAGTTTTAGAGTTGTCGGTTTATTTATTTATTAAGTTTTATTAATGTGTAGTTAATTTACAAGGTTGTGACAATTTCTGCTGTACAGCAAGGTGATTAAGTCATGCATATATACATACCCATTCTCTTTCAAATTCTTTTCCCACATAGATCATCACAGAATATTGGGTCGAGTTTTCTGTGCTGTACAGCAAATAGTCTATGGGATTGAATGAGATTCCCCAAAGTCTGAATACATGTCGAAAAGAAAGAAGTCTGAGGCTCTAGGGCACCCGTACATGTCAAGTCTATGGAAATGAGGGAAAACCAGCCAATCAGATGGAAAGAAGCAGTCAATGAAGTGGAAGGCAAATCAGGAAATGCATCTTTTTGGAAGCAAGGTGAAGAATATATTTAAAGGAGAAGGAAGTGATTACCTAAGTGAAATTCTACCAATTAAGTCAAATAAAATGAAGACAAAATTGACCATTGATTTAGCCATGTGATCAATATTTCTTCTCACTGGGGAGAAGAAGCAAGTGATGAAGCTGGACCACTAGACATGCTTCCTCATTTAAAATGCTCCTTGTATAATCCTTACTCTCATCATTTCCATGAACTGAACTGATTATATGGAATTCATTATTTTATTTTATTATGCTCCAGTAATTAGTTCCTTATGACTATGCCTGATCTGATTCTTATTGATATTTTCAAATTATTCTTTTAAAAAACTACGTGGAGATAAGTCAATATTGTTATCACTCTTTTGCAGAAAACACAGTTTTTAGAGCAGATAAATGTTTCATTTTCACGCTTCTGGTTAGTGGTGAAGGGGTGACTCGACCCAGGTCTGGTCTTCTGAACCTGCTCCTTTAATTTCCACAGCGAGGGGCTGAAAAAAAAAAAAAAAAAAGGAGCGACCCGGCCACTCAGCAAGTTAAGGATCCGGAATTGTCACTGCTGTGGCTCTGATCCAGTTTGATCCCTTGTGCACATACTGCGGGCATGGCCTCCCCCAAACAAACGAACAAGCAGCAGTGGTTGATGCCTTCTTGCTTATTCTTTGGACCTTCCTTTATACACTGTCCACTTCTAGTCATACTTTCTATTTATTCTTACTTAATCCCTTGAATTTTTGTCCTTAGGCTTTTTTTGAACAGCTGTATGCTATAACCTTTAGAGACAAACAGGGATATGACTTTAGAGCTTCAGGGAATTTGAACTTCTGCCAGTCTCTGAATCCAGAGAATAGTTTCATATACCCTTATGTCCATCCTTTCCTGTCGGTTTTACTTCCTGCTAGCAGAGGCAAAAGGCTGGGTAAATGACTGGCACCTTAATATTGAACATATATCTGTCCATTCTGTAGTTACAAAGATAAGAATTATAGATCCAACATCCAAGTAATCAGTAAATCTTGTGAGTGCAATCTCATATATCATCACGGTACACATCCTCTTTCTTCTTCCTCTTGATTCTTTCCAAGAGTTTTGCTTCTTTCTATCCTTATATTCAAATGGAAAGGGTCCATAGAATTTTAGCAACAAGAGATCATATATTTAGGAATAGTGGTCATCCATCTTCAGCTTAAATTCCTATCACAAGTAAACGCACATAAGTATAGAGTTGGACAAAATTTTTAAATTAATCACCATTTGTTTTGTTTTGTTTCATTTTTTTCTTTTCTGTGGCATATGGAAGTTCCCAAGCTATGGGTTGAATCAGAGCTGCAGCTGCCAGTCGATACCATAGCCACAGTAATATGGGAGCCAAGCCGTATCTGTGACTTATGTCACAGCTTACAGCAACTTGGGATACTTAACCCACTGAGCGAGGCCAGGGATTGAACCCACATTCTCAGGGACACTGTTCCTATCACCACTTTAAAATGATGAAACATAAATTACAAACATCATGCAGTGGATGGATTGTATCAGTACCGACTTCCTGGTTGTGATATTATATAATAGTTAGGTAAGATGTTACCATTGGGGAAAACAGGGTAAATATACATGAGACTTCTGTATTATTTCTTAAAACTGTACGTGAGGAAGAGTTCCCATCATGGTTCAGTGGTTAACGAACCCAACTGGTATATATAAAGACTCGGGTTCGATCCCTGGCTTTGCTCAGTAGGTTAAGGAGCTGGTGTTGCCATGAGCTGTGGTGTAGGTCACAGATGGGGCTCAGATCCCATGCTGCTGTGACTGTGCCAGCAGCTGTGCCAGCCGCTACAGCTTTGATTCGACCCCTAGCCTGGGAATCTCCGTATGCTGCAAGTGTAACCCTAAAAAGACAAAATAATAAAATAAAATAAAATAAAAATAAAATAAAATAAAATAAAATAAAATAAAATAAAATAAAATAAAACTGTGCGTGAGGAGTTCTCTTGTGGCGAAACACAGTAAAGATCCAGTGTTGCCATTGCAGTGGCTTGGGTCACTCTATGGTGCTGGTTCGATCCCTGGCCTGGGAACTTCCATGTGGCATGGATGTAGCCAAAAAAAATCCAACTGCATGTTAATCTACAATTATCTCTAAATAAAAAGCTTAAAAAATGATGCACATAAAAAGACATTCTTCATTTTCCAATACTGTAAACTGTCATGAAGTTGGGAAGGGAATGCACTAGGAAAGTTACCGTCTTAGGCAAAATCTACTATGTTTACCTTTGGGAGTGGTGTGAGAAAGTCACAGAAGTAAAAAGATAAATAGAAATCTGCAAAGAGAAAGGTGGTGATGAATATGAATCTCATTTTAGCATCAAATATAGTAATGGTGCTTATCTTATTGTGAAGATTGACTCCACATCCAATCAGCAGCCATACTCCCAGTCGGTCACCTGCTGGGGCATCCTGTGTTGTTGCTTTTTCACAAGAATTATTTAATCTCTCTATCTGGTTGGTCATTGTTCCCATTTTTTAACCTCAAGCAAACATGCTGCCCTCGTTTCCATTCCATTTCTCTTCTAATTATCTGGCCTTCCCTTCCTTTCCCAGGAAAGCTTAAGATCATTGACTCCACTGATGGAAGTCAGGCTTCTGACCCCCTAATAGATAAGTTCACCAGTGAAAAGCCTATTTTTCATTCTGTTTAATTACAGGCTTCAGAGACACTCAAAATGGAGGATGACTTAGGGACAAATAATACTGTAAGCTTGGTTTGCTTATCCCTTATTGGCCTTGGCACCAAGCCCTTCCTCTGCTTTGAAATTCATGGCTGTGTCTGTGGCTGCATACTAAACAGACTGAGGCCCCCACACAGTCTGCCTAGCCTGTCCAGATACAATTCAAATAATCCATATACCCTAATGGCCAATTCAGAACAGTAATTTAGATAAATAATGCTGCTAGTTTGTTTCCAGTGCAATGTGCATATGTGTGATCATAAATGAATCCATATATTATCATTCGGATTGGATTTGGTGAATCACTCTGTGCCTTGAACTACAACATGCTTGTTCTGAAATCTGGATGATTGGCTTCAAAACTGGCCCTTAGAAATATATGTGTGTATAAAATATTTAGATGAAAGAATTACAAATAAAATCAAACATACAAGAAACTAGCAGTGAAAAGTAAATTTCGCTCCTACTTAGACTCTCATTTCCCTTATACAGATATATCACTGCTAATAGTTTTAAGCAAAGACATTCTATCCCTATATAAGTGTATATATTCAGGTTTTATAGAGAGAGAAAACACCATAATCTATACTTCCCTATTTGTTGCATAAAAGGCAGCATAATGTACACAGTGTTCTACCATTGGTTCCTTTTAAGTAATTATAACTCTTAGGAGTTTTTCTATATTAGCATCCATGATATGCCCCCAGCTTTCTAAACAACTGCTTAGTATTCTGTTGAGTGGAAGTAATCCTTCTGTACTAAACCAGACACATTTTGATGGATATTTGCTGTTTCCAGTATTGTGTTATTACCAACAAATTTCAGTGAACATCATAGCTTGCAATGACTTGTGCCACATGTAATAGTGTCTTTATTTTTTTAATTACTCAAGGAGTTTTATTACATTTATAGTTGTACAACCATAATCACAAACAAATTTTATAGAATTTCCATCCCAAACCCTCAGTGCATCCCCCAACCCCCAAGTAATAGTTTCTTTAGAATGGTTTCCTGAAAGGGAAATTCTTAGCCAAAGGGTATATTCACTTTAGAGGTTAACAGATACTGCCTAATTTCCTTCCAAAGAGGCTGTCCATTTTTCCCAATCACATCAGAGAGGATTTGACTCCTCCTATCTTTCAATTCTCATCTTATTATTGATTTTTGAACTTGCCAATCTGATTACAATACATTATATTTATCTAATTATGGATGTTGTTAAACACCTTCAAAGTCTTTGTTACTTTTTACCTAAGGATTCAGTTCTTCATCATTCCCTGAATAGCACCTATTCCTCACTGGTTTGAAATGGCAACTGAAATAAATCTCTATGTTTATCTTAATACATTTCTGAACTTTCTATTCTGTTACATTTATCTTATTGTTTACATGCATCAGTAACAATTTTCGTACTTTCATATGTCTTAATATGTCATAGCGTAGTGCTTCTTTCTTGTTCTTTTTCTGAATCCCCCTAGATATTTTGGTAAACTGTTTCGTGGCAGTTGTATTGTAGTAGTTTTATTAAACTAAACTTTGAAATACATTCTATTTAAAAGTAAGTTGCAGGAGTTCCCGTTGTGGCTCAGTGGTTAACGAATCTGACTAGGAACCAGGAGTCTGAGGGTTCGATCCCTGGCCTTGCTCAGTGGGTTAAGGATCCGGCATTGTCTTGAGTTGTGGTGTAGGTTGCAGACATGGCTTGGATCCTGCGTTGCTGTAGCTGTGGCATAGGCTTGCAGCTACAGCTCCGATTAGACCCCTAGCCTCGGAACCTCTATATGCCCTGAGTACTGCCCTAGAAAAGGCAAAAAGTCAAAAAACAAAAAACAAAAAAAGTAAGGTGCAATCATTATGAGACAAGGAAAGTTTTATGCCCAAGGCTGGGTTATACTTGGCACTGAAAATGATATGTAGGAACAGAAGAATAAAGAGGATCACCAAAGGGAAGAAAACTAAATGCATTTTCCAAATAAAGATTCTACAAAAAACAAATAAGCAAACAGACAAACAAACAAATAAAAAACCCAGAAATACCCTGAAATAAAGCATGCACTTAAATGTCCTAAGTTATTTCATCAGCGAGCTAGTTTTGCAGGTCATCGTGGGTTACACTGGCTTTTAAGGGCTTGACAAACATTATCAATGTTTTGAGCTTAAACTGAAATTCCTTGAACACTCAGTACCTGTGAACTTGCGCCCAAAATTCTTGCCCCTGGCATGCACTTAACTAGTCACAAGGAGCCAGCCTTAATGAGTGCTCTGGCAGGAAGCATAACTTACAGAGAAGCTAACAATTCTGAGGAGAACGGAGATAAAACACAGACTTGAGGCACTTGTCCTTTAAGGATGTTGAGACCCAGACTTTTAAGTGTCACTTCAGTGATGTCAAAACCAGGAATCTTGTGCTTGCCACTATTCCAGGTAACCATCTCTCTTTCTGAGAAAAGATTGTTCAAAGGTACTGTTCTTAAGGATCTGATTTGTTACAGATTTGTGGTTTGACTAACAACTTTAGAAGATTTCTTTTAAGAAAGTGTTGCCAGCAACTTATGACTTACTATATTTATGAGTTGAAGAGACAGAAAACAAAATAGATCATGACATTAATCCTGGATCTTCTTTATTTAGTTCTATTGCTACTGAAACACTATGATGTAATTTAATATGTTTGATTTTCCTATGCTGTAAATTTATTTCAAAATCAGAAGTTCTATTAACATAAAATGCTATGGCAGGATTGATTTAAGACACGTTTTACTGTTGCCTGAAGCCATACTTGAGGCTCAACAGTTTTTCAATGCTGAACAATGCAGGCAGAACCATAGTAGACTTTATTTTAATTCCTCTGCTCTAGCGTCTCCTTTTGAATACTACCTGCATTTCCATGTCTGTGTTACTTGAATGTGAAAGATTATCTGAAAGATTTGGGTCTGAAATATATTAAGATTTCACTCCTGGTTTCATGATGACTCCAAAGTCTGACATTGGAAGTGAGGTAGTAATAACGTAACACTGTGTTCTCTTTGTGAGGTACCACACACAGGACTAGGAAGTGCATTGAAAGTGAAATGCTGACTTTCTTTCTTTATCCGTTAAGCCGGATCCTAAATGACTTCATCTACTCATAAATAAACTTTCTTTATGGACAAAATTTGAATGTTCATTTTTCTCTCAGTTGGTATGCAAATCTATTTGCAGCATTCTAGCAAAAGAGAGTGCAGCTCATTTTCTGTGCTTATAAATTGTTCATGACCATGCTCTCTTGACGGCCAATTCACGGCTCCATCTGCAACTCCACAAATCTCTTTGCCCAGATAAACTTGGTGGAGTAAATATATGATACTGAAGAATATGAATTTGGGATTAAGGGGGAAAAAAAGATATCTCACACAAAATTCTCAAGTCTATCATTTTCAATTGTGTAACTTCTTACTGTTATTGATATTTGTATGTTAGGGTCCACGAAAATAAATATGTCACTGACCTCGTCAGCACAACTTTTAGGGCTACCTATAAATGACATTAAATGTACAGGGAAAGGGTCTCAGTTCAAGAGAAAAACACACATATAAACAAATCCTGTACAGAGGAGCACTTTCTATCCTCTGCAATGTGAGTTACTGTAACCTTTATGGTTCAACACACAGAACTAAGATAATTGTGTTAGAATACTTATGGTTTGAGCCTTTAAAAACAAAGCAATCAAGGTTATTGATTTTTCCCCTCTTCTTTGATAAAGAGAGAAATGTAAATCTAAGAGGAATGTCAGTGGATCTTAGATTGACCTTAGCCTTAGAGAGGGTTAAAATCACTTCATTGTACATATATTTAACATCCACTAATGCTAATGGGATGGACTTCTGCTCATGTAGGGAACTTGATTCCTTTGCGTGAAAATAATATCCCAACTAATGGAACTCCTCCCTTTAGCTAAAATGTGACAACAAAGAAAAAAGGTGCAAAGGGCACAAAAGCTCCTTAGAGAAAGCAAAATCTGCCTATGGAAAAAAACAAAGTGTTTTCACACCCATCTATGGTGTTTCCTAGGATAGGAATCTGATTCACAATATATATCTCCTGTCACTGCTGAGCTGAAGAATCTACCTAGAGATTTTTGTTTTCAATTAAAATTCTGTAAACCAACAACGGACTCTGCTGTGGAGCTTTTAATTAAAAAAAAACGAAATGATATAAACTCACATTGTCTCTAGGCACTGTTTGTACTGCAGGATTAGACTGATGAGATGTTTGGATTTTATTGTTCTAAACATGTGTTTCAGTTGGTGCTATCGGACTCGCCATGCGAAGAAAATGAAATGTAAGTAAATAGCAAGAGGCTCCATGGTTTTATTCAGCCTTTTCAAAATACAAAGAATAAAAAAGGCTCAAGTCATTTGAGAAGCCCAAATGAGCTTCAAATGATCATTATAATTGTGCAAGAAAAATACAAATTGTCTTTAAATGCAAATGGCTCATCTTTTCTAAAAGCAGAAAAGATACACTCTCATTATGATAAGCTTTCTTGAATAAACAAGGGATCTAGTTGATTTCTAGCTAATTTTGCTCATTACATTCTCCACCTTTGAGATTTTAAGGGTCTTTTAGCTTCATGAAAGAATCGTGACATCATCTGTGTATCCACATGCATAAGTTAGAGGAATAAAGGGAGACAGTTTTCTGGATAATTTGGTTTCAAAAATAAGCACACTAACAAAGATCTAACCTGTATGATGTGTACATTTCATTGTGCTTTTGATATGTTATGTGAATAATTAACTCAATTTTCTCACTTTTCCTTCTGTAGGCTTAATGCTTCTCAGAATTCTATTCGGGAGATGGGGAAAATGTGCCATTAATAATGCTGATGATGATTAATGTTAACTGAAATACACTGTGACTTAGTGCAAGTGTCAGAAAGCATTTGTGCCAAGCACTGTCTTCTCCTGGGTGCAGCCCTCACTGCCAGCTAGCTGTTTTCATTATAATCCGCTGTTACCCTCAAGGCCAGGGTCTCTGGGCACTGTCCCCAGATTAAGAGGCCATTCTGGGTGGGATGCTTTCCCTGGCCCCGGAATCCTTCAACTTTTTCTGATGGATCATCCCAACATTGATCACCTGCTTGTTAAATGTGTGCCATTCTTTCAGCTTTTGCCTGGCTCCCCACTGCTCTTTCTTTGCACTGATATTGGACTTTTTTTTTTTTTTTCCTCTGTCTTCTGGTGTTGGTGACATAGTGGACTTTTGACTATCGGTGTGTTTACATAACTTTGGACCTCATGGCTGCCTCATCTTGTCCCTTCGTCTTCTGTCTTTGACCCAGAATGCTAGAATAAAGAAATTCTTAATTGGGAAGGATCATGAATGTTTAATCTACCTCCCCAATCAACATGACAGGACAATATGGTATTAAGGAACTTGATAAGCTAACTTTAGAGTCACTGAGACTACTGGCCTTTTTTTTCAAGTGAAGAAATTGAGACTCAAAGAACATAGATACCGATAAACTGCAGAACTTAAACTAGTACTTAAGTATAGGTTTTCTGCCTATACCATTTTACATGTAAGTGTCTCTTCTATTTAATATCACTTCTTTGAATAAAAACAAGAAGCTATACCAAATGTAATGTAATTTAGCAGAAAATAAAGACAAAGGAGAGAAATGGCTGATTTGATAGGGAGCTGGCGTAAGGTAATTAAGTGTACTGAAGAGAGACACAATATCAAACTCTCCTGCCATCACAGAAGGTATTTGTGGGATCATTATTAGTTTTAATTTTTTTCAAATACTAGGCTATTTTTTTTCTGACATAACCTGCTCAATTTACTTTATAACAAAATTTTTAGTATAAACAACACATTTCTAGGCTCTTGTATACAATTTAAAAATACCGGTAATTTAATATAAGAAATAAAACATGACAGAGCCCATCTGCATAATGTATCCCTTTAATCCTTTCCATTCCCTAGAAATAATCAAGTACACTGGTGGGGATGCATGTACAGAAATAGGGTAATTTATAGAATAAGTAAAATCATACACATACCAGGTTCTGTAAATTAATTGCTTTAATACCTTGCTAATGATAGTACACCATATTACCTGGCCTAGGAAAGTTAAGTATGGTGCGTAAGAGTGAGTAAGTAAAAGGCAGAGCTTGGATTGGGACCTGGGACTGACTCCTGAGCCCGAGATTTTCCCAGCAAAGCTATATTGCACACCCAGTATTTACATAAAATTACACACCTGGTGAAAGGTCTGAGGCAGACCCAGTCTATTCATTCCTCTAGATACTGTATGATTTACCCACCCCTGATTAGTTAGGTCAGGCCACCCATCTCTGGGTGATATGATTTGGCACCCATCTCTCCCCCAATTTATTGTAGCTGAATTGTACACTGGCCTATGTGAAAGATGATTTTTACCAAAAGGACCCATGAAACGTGTTACTGTATTTATTCTAAGGCCACTGTGAGAAACATTGTTCCCGTGGTCAAAGCCAGCCTCATTACAAAGCCCCACATTTGGAATATGTCTCTCATTTCTATACCAGGAATAGCTGTGCATCTGGTGAATAATTCTGCATGTGTTTTGCTCATTTTAGAGGACAGTATATAACCAAATCTCATCCTATTAACTGCTAGAGAGCTTAGGCCAGATTATGGGATTTACTACATTCAGTTTACAAGCTGATCTCACTCTTGGCTTATTCTCTCTGTTTGATACTCTCTGTGCCCTCATTTCTAGTTTGTTTTTGTATTACTAATAATTTCTTAAAGTGTTTTGGAAAACAGAGTATTGAATGCATTCAGGCAGTACTCCACACAGTCATGTGAGACTAGAGCTAATTTTTCTGTCTGCAGTTGCATTGCTGCGTGGGGGTGAGAGTCATGGTCTCCACAGTCTGACCATCTGGGTTTAAAGCCTGCCTCTGCCACTTCCGGCTGTGTTATCTTGGACAAGTTACTTAACCTCTTTGTGACTAAATTTCCTCAATTGTAAAATGAGGATCATAATATTGTGACCCAACTGTATAACATTTTAAGTTTGAAACTGAGTTAATTCACATGAAGTTAGACAACTGGTTTAGAAGAAGGCCTAGTACAGGAAGTTATGGATAATGCCAGCAGAGGGGTGTATAGAACTACTCTGCACTTTTCTTCTACATATCAAATTAATGAATTTTCAGTTAAACTTAGGTCCAGAGAGTCTCAGCACTGAGAATAATAAAGACCAACTAGTCCAGCTCATCTTGCAGAGACAGAGGTGAGCGATGGCTTGAAGTGAGATCTTAATTCTCTGCTCAGGAATTAAACCTGGGAAGCCTGGATGAAAGCCAGGAATCCTAGTCACTAGACTAGCTAGAGGCTGCTAGAAGTACAGCTGCCCTGATTTTTGCCCCCATTGAAAGCGAGAATGTTTCAAGGAGGCAAAGACTGTAAAAACAGGTATAAAGATTATTGTTAGAGTTACAGTACATGTGGAAGAGAACACAGAGTAGTTTCTTTATTTAAGTCAGAAGCAAAAAAGTAATATGCACCCTAAAGAGAAAAGCAGGTGCAGGTGTCACCCTGAGTGCAGAGCACTCCAAAGAGGTGATCCAAATCACTTATATAGGACAGTTCTTCGGTGTATTTGTTTCGCTTTGGCCAATTACCTTGTTTTATTTCTCACACCTGACTGGACACAGGGCCCTCCCCAATATGCTTGAGCATCCTTTGGCAAAGATGGATTCCAGAGCAAACGGAGCAGGGAAACCCATAATCAGGACTTATTATGGCCTGGTGCCCCCTCCTTTTTTGACCTGTAAGAGTCCTACTGCCCATTGAGTAATTGGGGAGATCCCCTTGACCGTAGGAGTGATGGAAGTGGTCATCTTATCTTTCTACTCCAGCAGAGCTCAGCTCCTGCAATTAACTTTTTCCTTGAAGTGTCAAAGAGAAACAAGGCTCAATTTACTCAGCCTCACAAGTCCCAGCTCTCAGCCCAAGGGCCCAGCTACCTCCTATCTCGTGACTATCCCTATAGAGCAAGAATCATCTCTACCACATCGGAGTAAGTAGAGCAGTAATTGTTCTGGAAGGGACAGAAATTATATCCCTTAATACGTACTTCCAGAGAGCTCTGATTATTGGAAATGTCTCCCTTAGACATTACAGTCAGCTCTCACTTCTCCTGGATATTCTTTTCTTTGTGACATCCTCATCCCGACTTGATCAAGAATTAATACATCTCTGAATAATAACTTCATTTAGAATATATAACTTTTGGAGTTTTCTTCTGGCACAGTGGGTTAAGAATCTGGCGATGTCAGTGCAGTGGCTTGGCTTACTGCTGTGGCACACGTTCACAGTCCCTGGCCTGGGAACTTCCACAAGCCACAGGCATGGCCAAATATATATAAAAGTTTTATATATAAAACTTTTTCTACACAGAAGATCTCCATCTAAGATTTGACTACTTAGAATGTTATTTCCATTCAGATACTGTTTTAATTTTTTTAAGAACTCAAAGAAATTCTGTTTAAAAGTTGAACTTGAGAAAGACATGGAAACAATGGTGGGAAGGGAGGTACTCAGGGTCAGAAGAACTGTATTCTATTTTAAGTGCTTTGGTCAGCTAGTGACCTCCCCATTTACTTCCCTACTCAGAGCCTCAGTGTTACAGTGTGCAAAATAAATGATCCCAAAGGAGCCTGCAATTGTGAAATTACATGATCATCATGCATTTCTGCAGGTGCTTCCTGACAATTTTATTGCATATCAGAAATTTCACTGGTGTGTGCACAGGGTCAGAAAGAGAAAGTGAAGTAAATCAGTCTGGATAATTGTTGGCACTTGAAAAAAATTTTGGGTGGCTCAAATATTTAGAACTAAGAAGTAATATGAGATAGTTAACATTTAAAATTGACATTTTTAATAAGCATATAGTCTGTTTTAAAATGTACAGAAGAGAAGCAGAGATTTATATATGGGGGGAATGAAGCAATGTACACATTTGATCATGAGCTTAGATTTCAAGATTCAAAATCAAGACACTTCCCCTCTATTACTGGGTCAGGACACCAAAAGAATTTCCCTATATTCAACTTTAAAGTGGCAGACTATATTTTAAATATTTTATATATTAATATATTATTTAAAAATTATATGATTATGAGTGATGCATGTACATTATAAAAGTCAAAAAATACAGAAATATTGAAAAGACAAAGTATCTCACAATACCATCTTCAAGAGAAGAAGTGTATTAGTAATTCGATGTATATGTAGCCATACTAGCTATATAATATTTAGGGAAATTATTACATTTGTGTAAAAGAAAATAATACACAAAGTAGAATTGACCTATCTATATTATTTTACTTAATAAAGCTTTCATTGTAAACATAAATCTATATTCTTTTTGATCACTAATATTTCTTTATAAGGATGTGCCATTAATTACTTTAAAAAACTTTATTGATGATCATTGTATAAGGATGCTTTCTAAACTCATACTTTAGCTGCCATTTCTTTCTCCTGTCATTTGTACTTATATACTTGGCTAAACCTTTTCAGTGAACACACACACACACACACACACACACACAAGAAATCTTGTTGTCTGAGTGATTGATGTTTGTCTTAAATATCTGCAGTAAAATTTTTAAGTTGACACTTCACGTATGGTAAAAAGTCAATTTTGACCAGAAAAATGATAAGCATGACACACTGCATCCTTAGAGATGCTGTGAGCAATAAATTAACTGACATTTATAAATGCTTTCAAGCTGAAAAGTACTAAGTGTTATTTTAACAATGGCTGAAGAAGGCATGATTAAGTACAGCTCCATCTCAGAAGCTTATCAGGAAGTGATGAACAGCTTTCCACTGTTTAATCCCAGAATACTTTAACAGAAGCCCATGCACCAAGATGTGATAAAGTCCATCAGCAAATGCACATTCAGTGCACTTGTCTGGCCTAGCAAAGGATTCTGGAATGACTAACACTTAAATGTCTGCCCCTGAAGAGTTAAGCCTCCTAAAAATTACACTTTGAACTTTGTGTCATTTTTCTAACCCCAACTAAGGAATGATTAAATTGTGCCTAGACACACAAGTGGTTTGACCATCCTGATGGACTATCAAATTCTAACTCCTCGGTAGGCGGTATGTGTGACCACACACACTCAGTATCTTTCTATTCTAATTTATTTCTCCAACAGGGTTACAAGCCTGTTATCCTTTACCAAGATATTAAAGATTGTTAGATTATGAATTTTCCTTAGAGAATTTGCATTTTGAAAAACTCTAGGTCACTGAATAAACAAAATGTTAGAGCTGTTATCTCCCTAATACCTAATACTTACGACATGTATCCTGAAAGTTTAGTCATTACCTTCTCAATGCACAACAGTTTCATAACTCTAGAATCAAACCTATTATAGTCAATTATCTATTTGTGTATCTGATAGTTTCACATATACCTGTATTCTCAGTGCCTTAAATTAAGTGGACATACAATAAATATTTGCTTGATTATGTTAGGGGGTGCACTGAGCAGATGATTATTAGGGAAATAGGTGTGGTCAGAACAAATATTATGGTCCAGCAGATTAGACCTTGTTCATTTAGAGGTCCAGCACTAACTTCTCTTCCTTAATCATCAGGTGCATAAACTATAAAGATCAATACACAAATGGCTGGTATATCTGGTAAGGACATCCTCAATTTGTGTTATATAACTTTTAGTAGTATATAAACACTCCTTTTTCTAAATAATTGAGATAGCATGTGAAATCATATGGTTTAAGATAATTTTAGGGATCATGTGGATTAACATACGTAGAAATATCACTTTCAGGTTTTTGGCCCATGTTTACTTAAGTATTTCCTGTGACAGGGAACTTACTATTTTGTTTTCTTTTTGCCTGCTCCCACAGAATATGGAAGTTCCCAGGCTAAGGACTGAATCCGAGCTGCAGGTGCAACCTACACCACAACTGTAGCAATGCAAGATCTTTGGAATTTTTTTTTTAAGAACAATAGGTTATTCTCAAGTTGGAGATTTTTAAAGGTAAACTAATTACCCTTTCTCTTGAAATCTCCCAAAATGACTCCTCCACTGATTTTAGTTCTGACCTTAAAAAATCATTCCGAATAAGGAGTTCCCACTGTGGCTCAGCAGTAACAAACTCGACTATGATCTGTGAGGACTTGGGTTCGATCCCTGGCCTCAAGCTCAGTGAGTTAAGGATCTATCATTGCTGCGAGCTGTGGTGTAGGCTGCAGATGTGGCTCAGATCAGGCATTGCTGTGGCTGTGGAACAGGCCAGTGGCTACAGCTCCGATTCAACCCCTAGCCTGGGAACTTCCATATGTCACAGGTGAGGCCCTAAAAAAAAGTCTTTCAGAATAAGATAAAAAAAAGTTGCTATAATCTCCTAAATCTTGGCTTCTGTATTTTCCAAATTTAACATTACTGATTTTCTCAGTTAGATGGTGAGCTCCTCAAAGACAGAGACTCTGTCTTGTCAACCTTTGAATCCCTACCCTCAACGTCTAAAATCTACTTAGTCACTTAAATACTAGCTGCATGAATGAAAAAAATGACTGAGTGGGAGGAATAATGGATGAATGACTAAGGAACCAAGATGCTGCTCCTTTGAACAAGCCTCCACAATTTCTAAGAGAAAATGTTCAAGATTACCTTGACAAGACTAACCCATTCTGAGCTCAGTGAACATTCCAGAGTCAGGGAAAATGTGTGAGTGGCGGTAAGGGATTGCTTAAGGAATTCAGCCTCCCAGATTGCTTGCAGCCAGTCTTGCTGAGTTTTGTCCCCTTTCCAGGAAGTAGCAGAAGCCCTTAACTTCCTAGCATGCTCCACCTCACTCCTCCTCTGCTTCTTGTGGCATCAGGCTCTTGCTGCTGATTTTCCTGGTGGCTCTTCACTGTGGAGCAGTGCTCTTCTGCCTCCAGTGCTGGGTGAGGAGATCCCAAAATTGTTCTCCAAGACGCACTGTGGCTGTTTTTGCTGTTGGAGACTTGGATCCTGTTTATGGTAAGCTGGCTACACACTTCTAGATTTCCACTTTGGAAACGTTATAGTTCTGTGTGAGTTGAAAAGCTAACCTATGTAAAGAATATTTGTAAACACAGAACAAGACATAGTTTATTAAAGACTCAAAGACATGCATTGGGGAGACAGTCAAAGTGTGAAAACTTCAGAAGAAAGACTCTCCAAAGGAAAAAAGTATTTTGAGAAAATGACTCATAGTTGACTATCGGGCTAGACCTAAACATGTTACTCAGTTAACAATAGAAAGGAAGATATACACAAGGCTGGCCACTCCGAGTGACCGGTAGGGTTTAAGGCACAGAAAAGCATCTCTAGGCTTTTCACATCCTGTCTTTCCTACCCTGTGTCTCATTTACTAAGCTCTCTATTTCTTGCTTACCTGCAGTAATATTGAACAACACTTTCTAGATTGCTTGCTGCTAAACACAGCCTGAAATCCTTGGGATTGGGCAGGCAGCGAGTGTCAGTACTCGTGTTCTTTCTTCCCAGACTGGCAAAAATTCTGATCCTGCCTGATCCCACCCCCCACCCCCAAAACCATCCCCTTCCTGATATTTTCCAGTCTGCATTAGAAGGTAATAAATGGAAGAAACTGGAGTCCCTGGTTATTTGCCTTTGCAACCCTCAGCTGTGAGTAGGAAAATGATCATTTACTGCTTTCTGAGAAGTGACAATTGATAATTTATTTCTTCTTGTTAAGCAGTATCCTTATCCAGAGACTGTCCGTTGTGAGACCTTACCTCTAAGGCACGGTATTGTATGACAGCTGCCTCAAGAGCCTTTACAGAAATTAAGAGCGGCTCTTCAGAAACTTGGATTAGCATAAGATCATTAACAGAGCACGATATGTTCTGAAAAACTAGCAATTAAATAGAAAGTGGGGTAAAAATAATGTTTTACCATCAAAATTCAGACCAAAGTTTTAGTGATTGTATTCACTATTGACTTCTTAAAAAGTCATTATTTAACAAGGAGAACACATTGTAAATTTGAGAAATGGTTATTTTGGAGAAGGACAATTAAAAAGTCTTCAGTGAAAATAACTCTTTCTCCTAAAAGCAAAAACACTTTCCACTGGACATACAGGGAAATAGGGTCACTGACCTTCTAACAAAATACGTTAGTCAAAGGGATCAACATGGTCACATTACTCTATTTTTTTTTAATTTAACAGTCTGTATTTAATAAATAAATGCAGTTATATTTCTTCCAACTTGACTTGAGTTTCTGAACAGAAGAATCCATGCTGGTGTTCTTAGCCTTTTTCTCCCTCTGAGGAAGACTTGCTAGATGGCCTTGAATCATAAAGGAAAAAACAATTGTTTTTAATTTTAGGTAAATAAGCTACCATGTTATGCAGTTATAACTTTTAAGGCAGTTTAGGTGCCACAGTGAATTCCCCATTTATCTAATGTCTTTGTATTTCTTGGATGGCTGTTTACATCCATGATTTTGAATTTGTCTGAACTTCCCTGAATAAGTATGAGTGTGAGAAAAGACGTCAAGAATGAGTTATTGGTAGCTCCTGTTGTGGTACAGCAGACATGAATCCAACTAGTATCCATGAGGTTTGATCCCTAGCCTCGCTCAGTGGATTAAGGATCCAGCATTGCCAAGAGCTGTAATGTAGGTCTGGATATGGCTCAGATCCAGTGTTCCTGTGCCAGTATTGTAGGCCAGCAGCTGTAGCTCCGATTTGACCCCTAGCCTGGGAACTTCCATATGCCACAGGTGTGACCCTAAAAGGCAAAAAAAAAAAAAAAAAAAAGATATAGTACTTCAGCAATCTTCATGTAATAAATACCACTGAGTGCAGAGCTCTAGAATCACATTCCCTATATTACCCTGAAGTCATTATGGACAGGAAAAGAAAATACATGGGAAGAAATTGCTTCTTAACAATTGTGTTGGGGGGGCGGGGTGTGTGTGTATGGTGTCAACTTAATTCATAGCTACCAAGTTCTAGGTACTAGATCAGGGCCTTCTCAGATATTATCTCAGATATTATCTCTAATTCCTAAATACGAACTCAGAAAACTGGCTCTGACATCCTTTGGAAGATGTTATTTACTTTTCTCACTCCCGTGGATAAATATACCCTGTCAGTTTTTGCTTCAACTCATGACAACTGTAAATTGTTCAGAATGGAGGGCAGGGAGCAATGAAACTTTGGGCAGGGCAGGCATGGCCTAGCCACCTCATCCCTGGACACTAAGTACGGCTCTGCACCCTGAGCCTCCTCCAGTCATTTCCATTGGATGACTCCTCCATGATAGGCATTGCTCTACAGAATCCCGGTCCCCTTCCTCATCCTATCCTTTCCTCTCTAATCTCACAGGTATAGTTCTGCCTCTTATTTTCTCAAAGAACGTTTAAACTCTTTCCCAGATTAAACTGCATTACTAAATTCACTTCTGTTGATGTCCATCCCAGAGAATATGGGCTCAGTAGCCTCCCCTCACTTCTTTTTATCCTCACCTACGCCAGGTTGGGTTTTAGGTTATCTCCCATCCACCAACCATCTCCCGTCCTGTCCTACAGATGCTCGGCACGGCTATACAAGCAGTGAACAGCTGTCTTGATTCACATCATTTTTGATGTGGACGTGACTCCCAGAGTTGTGCTTCTTTTCATTCCTATTTCTCCTCTCCAAAACAAAACACGAAAGAGCAATTTAGGAAATGGTATTCTTTGTGATTCACTAGTCACCTCTTCTTAACAGGTAATCTCTGAAGGTAAACTCCAGGAAACCAATATTTTGTAACCTGTAACCCAGACCCACACTGGACTTCCTTCCCCCACTGGATTCTCATGATCCTTTCACTTCTTTAGTCAAATGATCCTCCCAACCCAATATTGCTGTAAAAGGAGATGCTCTCCAAAAGGGAAGCAAGGAAACCACCTCAGGATCTTTTAATGGCTCAGAGGGAGATAAGGACCAAAACTACAGCTTCTTCCTCCACAGCCCTCACTAAGTTTGTGCTCCCAGCTCAGATGTGAGTCCATTACTGCTGCATTCATCTGTCCAGACTGCAGGTTACGGGACTGCCCTTTGAGTCTTCCCTACGGTCACTGTTTGGAAGCAGGAGAGGAAAAGGGGAACTCATGTGAACAATACTGGTGACATATTAGCATATGAAGTAGGGTGTCTTGGACTCCCTGCCACCCCTTGAACACAAAGGGAGAAATAGGACATTCCCTCTTGAATGCAGAATGTACAAAATAATTCATTTAAAACAGTTTAATGATGAGACTTGATTTGATATATTAATCTTGAGTTCCCCCAAGACCTTCATTTTACTTCCTCCACGCTTATTTCACATTACCATTAGTTGCTCAATATACCCATTAAAAGAGCACTCCTCTTTTTGATCTGTGGGTCAGAGGTTTGACTATCAGGATCCCATGAAAGCTGCCCTCAACTGAGAAGAGTTAAACAGGGGAATGCTGACCGACTATCCGAGGCTGAATTTCATTGAGCTTTAATAGTGTTAAAATATGCTGCATAGGAAATTTTTCTCATTGGTTATTCCTGACAATATTATGTGGTTCAAGTTGTCAATTATCTTGATTAGAAATATTAAAGAGAGAAAGGAAAACACTTAGCCTAGGAATCCTTGTAAAATACGTTCAATCCTTGTAAAACGTGGGCACTCCAGCCCATCGCAGTGTCTGATGAGATCTCTGTCTGGAAAAGGTCCTTAAGAAGCTTAGCAAAACACACACACCTCAAGAGCCTCTGCTGGACCAATAGGTATGCCTTTTCATAATTCTCTAGATACCTTGTGCTCAGATTTCTCAGTTTTTCTTCCTCTCTTATAGGATCTACGCTTCCATGCCATAACATGCTATGATGAAGCTCCTTAGGCACCAATAAAAGGAGAATGAATCCCTCTGAATCCCCTGGGGAGGGGAAGTAGGGATGGATGCTACTGTTAGGGAAAGAGGAGGAGAAAAAAGACCGAAATCAAGTTAAGGAAGTGGAAGGGGAGCAAGAGGAGAAGGAACTTAACAGTTTGAAGTTAAAGATATTTTAAAGCCTGAAATTAAACATATTTATTTTACGCAAACCCTAAATTATGCTATTTTCTTCTGCTTTGGGTCAACCTCCTCTCCTGGGACCCAGACCCAGGATCTCCTAACAGTCTCTTCTTTTGTTACTATCCTGCCTCTACCCTCTACGCATCTTCTGAATCCAGTTTTCCCCATCATCTCTACTCTAACCCGAGAAAGGATCCATTCAGTGTTCTCTGATTTCTAGAGTGGGATCATCCATCAATTAGTCTCTGAAAACTTCCTGCTCTTTCCCCTCAACTGGCAGAGCCTAACAATTCTGATATATCACGTTTTCTTGTTTTTTTTTTTAAGCACCTATATTTGGGATGAAAATAGCATTTCAAAGTTTTCATTCTTTCCCTTTTTTTATTAAAGTATAGTTGATTTACAATATTTCTTCAGTTTCTGTTGTACAGCAAAGTTTTCTTACTTCATTATCTTACTATTTCAATGATGCACTTGGACACCCTCCTTTCTGATAATTCAACAGCAAACAGGAGATTTGTAACCAGCTTTTTTTCTTTCCTCAAATTACAAATGGAGAATGAGAACACACACTAAGTCACAGAAATTGACTTTTAAAAGGGATGTGGTGTAGGTTGCAGACGCGGCTCGGATCCTGCATTGCTGTGGCTGTGGTATAGGCCAGTGGCTACAGCTCCGATTAGACCCCTAGCCTGGGAACCTCCACATGCCGCAAGTGCAGCCCCAAAATGACAAAAAGGCAAATAAATAAATAAATAAATAAATAAATAAATAAATAAAATAAAAGGGATGTATGCAGATTTTTAGTAAAGATGGGAAAAGAAGCGGAGAAAATTATTAAAATTGTCACACAAACACCCATATCCCAAATATCTATTTTTTGTGATCAGTGCTTCCACTTTATAAGACCATGCAAACAGGGTGAATAGGTACAAAATACATGTGATTTTAAGAAATAAAACAAAAAGTTTTGGGTTTATTAGGTTAATTACTTTATCTTTTAAATTTGTATTTAAAAAACAAGTAGTGACAAAGGGGATTAAAATTTATTAAAAATAAGATTTTTTTAAATTCACTGAAAATATGAATGAAAATGTTTTCATTGGAAATAAGATCATGAGGCTGAATAAAAACCCTTATTTATAATGAGGAAAAAAACATTAAAGGTAATGAAGAGAACCAAATTTGGTATTTGGGAGGTGAGAGAATAAAGGGCTTGAAGCAGAAAAATGATCATGTTGGAGAAGAGAGAATTTAAGAACTTAGGAGAGGGATCCCTAGCAGTATCCATCTATATTTTTTTAATGAAAAATATGTTGCCATAAACTCTACACTGAGGGAGTTCCCATTGTGGCATATCAGAAACAAAGCCATCTAGTATCCATGGGGATGCAGGTTCAATCCCTGGCCTCGCTCAGTGGGTAGAGGAACCAGCATTGCCGTGAGGTGTGGTGTAGGTCGCACACGTGTCTCAGGTCTGATGTTGCTGTGGCTATGGCATAGGCTGGCAACTTCCATATACTGGGGGTGCAGCTCTAAAAAAAAAAAGCAAAAAAAAATTTACACTGAATCCTTTTCTTCCAACGTCTCTGGAATCAGAGCTAGGTCCCCACTAAGGCAGCAAGCAGGTCCCATGCCTTTCCTGGGAAGAAGAGGAGGTGAGAGCAGCAGGGATATTCCTCCCAGGACGCTCATCCAGGCTTAGCTTCTCCTCGGGCTGATCTCCCCGATAAAGCTGCCTTTCAGCTGTCCAATTTCCCTGACCCCATTTCTTCTGCAGTTTCAGAATAATCTTACCTTTTTCTCGGAAATAGAAATACTAGTCTTCCAGCCATGATTAAATGTGGGTGCTTTGATTTAAGAAGGGGAAGGAGGGCTGGATGGAGGCAGACAAGAAGCTGGTCCTTACAAACTCTGCTCCATCTCCCCTCCCCTCTCCCAGGATCCTGTCTTATTTTAGGGTCCTTTTCAAAATATTATTTTCCTATGCTTTATGTTCTACTTGTAGATATTCAGGGACTCATTGCAGGAAATGAAAGAAGAATATTTCCTTCACGTTCTTTCATGGAAGGGCATGGTAATAGTAAATACATGCATCTACCGTGTATCATGCTCTGGGCTAACTATTGACATCTCTCAATTCATTTATTCTTCCCTACAACCCCATGAGCGGTTCACTATCATTCTGGACACTAAAGATGAGGAAATAAAGGGTTTGGAGATTTAACAAGAGGGGGTGGAAAGGTGATTCAAATGCAGGCAATTTTAACCTCCTCCATGTAAAAGAAGAGAATGAGCTAGAGAAGGGAACAGAGCAGAAAGAGGAAGTAGAGGCACGTTAAAATAAGCCAAGCCCTTTGGAATGATTCTTAATGATTTGGGGAATCTGAACTCTGGCTATAAAAACTCAGCAGTGGAGTTCCCTTGTCGTTCAATGGGTTAAGGATCCAGCATTGAAACTGCTGTGGCTCAGGTCAGTGGCACAGATTCAGTCCCTGGCCTGGGAACTTCCATATGCTGAAGGAGTGGCAAGAAAGAAAAAGGAAAAGAAAGAAAGAAAGAAAGAAAGAAAGAAAGAAAGAAAGAAAGAAAGAAAGAAAGAAAGAAAGAAAGAAAGAAGGAAAGAAAGGAAGGAAGAAAGAAGGAAAGAAAGAAGGAAAGAAAGAAAAAAGAAAGCCCCATCCCTCAGTGTGTTGCTTTTATAAAAGCAAACAACAAACTTTAATATCTTCACCAACAGCTCTATTGAAGCCATGGGATTTTTGTAGGCATTTTAAACTAAGCTCTGTCAGGCTCTTGATTTGTCAAAAGGCAAAAATAATATCTTAAAAATAATGCCTGTTCCCCTCCCACTCACATGATAATGTATATAAACATGCTTTGAAAAAATCACTTATATGTGGAATCTAATAAAAAGTGATACCAAAGAACATACTTAAAAGACAGAAACAAACTCACAGATTTCAAAGCCAATCTTAAGGCTACCGGAGGTGAAATGGGGGGGGGGAGGAGAAACTGATAGGGTGGAATAACAAATACACACCACTGCATAAAATAGATGATTAAAAACAAACTTCTATAAGGAGTTGCTGTTGTGGTTCAGTGGATTACAAACCCTACCAGTATCCTTGAGGATGTGGGTTTGATCCCTGGCCTTGATCAGTAGGTCAAGGATCCAGCATTGCTGTGAGCTGTGGTGTAGATCACAGACCCAGCTCGGATCCCATGCTGCTATGGCTGTGGCACAGGCTGGCAGCTGCAGCTCCAATCTGACCTCTAGCCCGGGGACTTCATGCCGAGGGAGTGGCCTTAAAAAGGGAAAAAATGAATGTACTGTATAGTATAGAAAAATCTACTCAATAGTTGTAATTATCCATATGGGAACAAAAGAATGGATATATATGTATGTACTGATTTACTTTTCTGTACACCTGAAACTAATATCACATTGTCATTGTAAGTCAACTTACAATGTTATATACGTTTTAAAAAAATTGATTAAGTGATATACTTACCATTTTACAAAAGCTCTCTGAGTTTAGTTCTGTTTACAAAGGTGGTTTGTATAAGTTTAAAACAATGGGCAGGAGTTCCCATCGTGGCTCAGTGGTAACAAATATGACTAGTATCCATGAGGACATGGGTTCAATCACTGGCCTCGCTCAGCGGGTTAAGGATCCAGCGTTGCAGTGAGCTGTGGTGTGGGTCACAGACGTGGCTCTGATCTGGCATTGCTATGGCTGTGGCTGTGGTGTAGGCTGGCAGAAGCATCTTCAATTCAACCTCTAGTCAGGCAACCTCCGTATGCCATGGGCGCTGCCCTAAGGAAAAAAAATAAATAAATGAAATAAAATACCATAAAATAAATGCAATGGACAGATATGTAGTAAAAAGATAACAATAAAGCTTTCCTGCCACAAGAGCAAGTGTTAATACCTTGTTGCCTGGAGCATGATATTAATAACGGCAATAGTGGGGAGCTCCCGTCATGGCTCAGCAGTTAACAACTAGCATCCATCAGGATGCGGGTTTGATCCCTGGCATCGCTCAGTGGGTTAAGGATCTGGCATTGCCATGAGCTGTGGTGTAGATCGCAGATGTAGCTCTGACTTCGTGTTTCATGGATGCAGTGTAGGCTACAGCTCTGATTGGACCCCTAGACTGGGAACCTCCATATGCCGCAGATGTGCCCTAAAAAGACAAATAATAATAATAATAATAATAATAATAATAATAATAATAGTGGAAATAAATCTGAGCTAACAGTTGTGTCCAGTCAACCTGGTCAATTCCAGGTAGAATGATAGCCAAGTTTCCTCTGATGTACTAGATATGCCAGGAGGAGTTCCTCTGGAAAATGGGCAGTGCCCACCACTGGTATGCACAAGGGAGGGATGTACTGAGGCAAGTCTGCTTTGTCAATGTTAATTCTGTTTTATCAAGACCATCAGACTTAGTCTACATTATCCTAAACTTCCTAACTGTTCAAGGTTTTCACTCCAAGAAAGTTTTCATTCAGTAATCTCTGTGTTATAACATTAACAATGATAATGACTGAGTCATTATATCGAGTATCTTGGGACAGACCATGATAGAGGATACTTTAAGAAAAGGAATGTGTGTAAACATATGACTGGGTCACTTTGCTGTATAGTAGAAATCGGCACAACATTGTAAACTGACTAAACTTTAATAAAAAATAAGCTAAGCAAACAAAAATCATTATTTAAGCATTAAATTAGGATGGTTTGGGGAGTGATATTGTAAATAAAAGAAAATCACACATACCACTAGCATAGTACAGTTCTCGGTATATAATAATAATGCTGATACTAATAGCACTACTAATATTAGTGATAACTTTAATGTGTGCCAGGCTTTGTTTTAAGCAGTTTACATTCATTTAGCCTTACTTTTATAGATATAGATACTACCAGTAGTCTTTAATTGCACAAGAGCAGTGAGGTGCAAAAAGTTTGTAATGACCTAGGAGTAGATCATTCAATTAAATAAATAACTCCTTAAGAAAAGTTTTGAACCAGGAGGTGAGATTTATATTCTAAACGTGGATCTACTCTTCATATATTATATTAATTGAATTATTATACTTTGTTCTGTGAACCAGAGAGATACAAGATAAGGCAAATATAAATATGTGGAAATCCATGATTCAAAATAAACAGTATCCACTCCAAAGTAATAATTTTGAATAAGTTGAATAATTTTGGATTCCAGTGACACAGCTGTTGCCTAATATGTAATTACTCTTGGAATTGTTTGGATAATTGTGTCATATTCTTTGGAATCTCCTCAATGGTATTAAATCTTAATATTTAGATTTTTTATTAAAGTATAGTTGATTTATAATGTGTCAAGTTCTGCTGTACAGCAAAGTGACCCAGTCATACATACATATACATTCTTTTCTCATCTTACCTTCCATCAGATTCTAACAGAAGAAATGTTCTACACAGCAGGAATTGTGTTATACAGTAAGACCTCATTGTTTATCCATTCTAGATGTAATGGTTTTCATCTACTAACCCCAGACTCCCAGTCCATCCCATTCCCTACCCCTCGGCTTGGCAACCACAAGTCTGTTCTCCATGTCCAGGAGTCAATTTCTGTTCTGTAGGTGGGTTCATTTGTGCCACATTTTAGGTTCCAGTTATAAGTGCTATTGTATGGTATTTGTCTTTCTCTTTCTGACTTACCTTACTTAATATGAGAATCTCTAGTTGCATCTATACTGATGCAAATGACATTATAATTATTTTTTTAAGTCTCAGTAGTATTCCATCATCTATATGTACCACCTCTTCTTAATCCATATATCTGTCTGGACATTTAGGTTGTTTCCAAGTCTTGGCTATTGTGATTAATGCTGTTATGAATCTAGGGGTGCATGTATCTTTTGAATTGTAGTTTTGTCTGATATATGCCTGGGGGTGGGATTGTTGGATTATAGCTACATTTAGTTTTCTAAGGAACTCATATACTGTTTTCCATTGTGCAGATACCAATTTACATTCTCACCAACAGTGTACGGGGTTTCCCTTTTCTCCACACCCTCTCCAGCATTTCTTATTTGTATACTTTTTAATGACAACCATTCTGACTGGTATGAGGTATTACCTCACTGTAGTTTTGTAAACCTTAATCTTTAAAGATGAAACCAGAACACTTTTTCTATCGTGGGTCACACAAGACATATGTTTGGCTTTGAAAGCATATGGTCTCTGTGGTGATTACTCACCTCTGTAGTTATATTACAAAAAGCAGCCAGAAACAATGTAAATGGACACGGTTGTGTTACAATTAAATTTAACATGCAAATATAGTCAAAGGGCCTGGTGTAGTTTAAGAGCATAATTTCATCTTTGAAGGTAAATTTACGGTTGCTATTACTATTTTGGGAAAGAGTGGTCAAGTCATTCCCAGAAAGGTAAAGACTCACGTGAAAAAAAGGCAAAAATATAAAGAGAGGGATGGCTATAAAATAGTACTATTTATTTCCTGTGTGACTCAAAAACAGTCCTTCAGGCCAATACTAACAGAAAATTTCCAAAAGAAGTACTAGAATAAGTGCATGATCTCTCAAGGTGATCTATTTAAGGAAGAAAATGCTTTTTTTCTGATATTTAATGGCTTGTAGTGTGTATAATCTAAAATCAAGACCACAGATTTCAAAATTTAAAATTTGAAAATGTCTTCTGTTTACTGTATGTGTATACTTTAATTGCAAACTTTTCACAACTTAATATTTTTACTATTCATCATAGAGATATGTTGAAATTAATCCATTGCATCAGTTGCAGTTTACAGAACATAAATATAAAATAATGAAGTTCAGATGTAATACTTAAATGCTCTAGTGAGACTTGCATACTCATGATGGAAGCGTTAGCTAAAATGCCATTAATGTTTACAGGAATCTTCTGATCTACCAAAAAGGATATTTCTTCTAGTCTCAGCTGTTAAAGTGTAAATGCTTCTTGATGGGTTAGTCAATGATGGTCTAATCGGTTCATGAGAGCAAATTTTCTTGCTATAATGACTAAACTCTCACTGCAGAGAGTGAGATGGCTGTAAATTTTTTCTCAAGGGTACAAATAATTTTCTGTTTCTTCAGTGATCCAAGAAATGCCAGATTTTATTAGGCAGTTCATGTGCTTCTGTTTTATGCTGACTAGAAAGATTATAAGTCTCCATTTTTCTTTCCAGGGACAGAAGCAGCTGTGAACCCAACTGCTGGAACTCACCTTCAAATTCAAAATACTGAACTGTATCGTGTTCCATGTTTTGGCATTTTAGGCCCTCCACCTCCATATGAAGAAATTCCAAAATCAAGCCGATTTTAGATCTGGATCATTAATTGAAAATATTAGAAATATTTAAAATTACAAAACATTAAATTTAGGAATAATTATTTTATTTACTGGAAATTCCTGGAAATCAATTCACATAGTCTACAAAAGGACAAACAGATGAAAGAATGAACATAAGAAAATAATTTGTGTTATGGAGGTGTTTCCATAGTAAATTAGTGGACTCGGTATATCACTGTTGCTTTAGACTTTTAGGCTTATAATCAAGTACTCAATGTACTCCATGTACTCAGGCAATAATTGATGCATGGAGTGGTGTCCGCTAAGTTTAAGTTTTCACTCTAGGAAACATCACGGCTTTTTCTGCCTCACTCTGTTTTAATCTAACTTCTTCTCTAATATGGAGTCAATAAAAATTTCATGGTTTAACAGTGACCCCAGTGATTCATACATGTCCAGACTCAGAATCAGAAAGAGAACGTTTGAATTAGGGTGAGGGGAGAAAGTAGAAAAAAGAACGATTTGGAGTTGAAGGGTGAGGAGTGAATGAAGAGGAAGATTAAAAGTTCAAGGAGTTGTACCTCTCAGCCTGAGGAGGGAGAAAGTGTTGTCAGAAGCTGAAGGAGATTACCTAAGCTGTGAGGCACACGTAATTCCACAATGTGGAGAAAAGGCACCCGTTTTATATGGGTGAGTACAGGCTCCAGAGACCAGTCTTTCTCTGGTGCAGCAAGTCTTGCCATTTCTCGACAAACTGATAAGAACGCTTGGTATAGATATGAGTATTCCCATTGAGGACTCTGACTAAAGAAGTAGCAATGATATATCATCAAGTGACATTTTTGCAGTGACCATGAGCCTTGGGACGAGGAAAAGAAATCCATAGCCAATTCATATGGTCATCAGCTGACAAATGTGTTGAACAGAACGATTGGGACCTCGACTTGTTGGTCTAATATACCTTTTAAATTAACTTCGATCAAAGTTTTCTCCTAATCTTTTCCCAAACTTGTCTATACAAATATTCCCCATCTCAGTTGATGTTAACAGTGACCTTTTAGGTGCTAGACCTGGAGTTAGCTTTGAGTCCTCCTTTCATGTGACTTCCTACATCAGTTTGCCCTACTGCATATATATATTAATCAGATTCTAAGCAGTTCTTACTCCATCTCTGTCACAAACCACTCACTGCCAGTTCTTGCCTGGATTACTGCAACAGCATCTAAACTATTGTCTCCCAGCTAGCTTTGCCCTCCTATATTTTATTTCCAACACAGTATCTAGAATAATATTCTTATAGCATAAGAAGGATTGTGTCCCTTGAGTAAATGCAAATGACAGTCACTCAGAGAAAAATGCCAAAAGTCCACAACACATGGATCTACAGGATCCATACTTATCTAAGATCTCCTTTCTTATGACTCTCCCCTTACTTATTTGCTCCAGGAACACTGTTCTCAAACCTACCAGGTATTATGTTACCTCCGTCTGTCCTTTTGGTCCTTAGTGCTTGCTGTTTCTTTTGCCTGCAACACTTTTCACCTGGATATAAATATTGCTTCACACCTTCACTTCAAGTTTTTTGTTCGAATGTTACCTCCTCAGTGAGGCTTACCCTGATCACCCTACTTTATATTGCAATTTATCTCAACCCTAGCACTCCTACCTCCTTGTAACAGGTACTCTTCCTCTTCCCATAGCACCTATTATCTTCTACTGTACTATAGAGCAGAATTCTATTTATCATCCGACGGTGGTCTTCCCTTACTAGAACATAAATCCATGAAGGAAGGAATCTTTGTGTTATCCACTAATTAATATCCCAAGATTCTAAAGCAGCCTGATACTTAGTATGTAATCAAACACACGTATAACTATATGCACATAATAAAGTTCATTAGCTCTGGAAATAAAAAAAAAAAAACACTGGGTGAGAATTTTATGGGGTTGAAGGCTTATATACTTGAGTGTGGGTAAGACTCAGGGACAGCTGATTGCTCTATCCACTGGTGAAAGACAGCAAAAGAAACTGTGTTTTTTTTGTTTGTTTGTTTTGTCTTTTTGCCTTATCTAGGGCCGCACCCACAGCATTGGATGTTCCCAGGCTAGGGGTCTAACTAACAGGAGCTGTAGCTGCCAGCCTTCGCTACAGCCACAGCAACACGGGATCCAAGCCGCGTCTGCAACCTACACCACAGCTCACGACAACGCCTGATCCTTAACCCACTGAGCAAGGCCAGGGATTGAACCCTCAACCTCATGGTTCCTAGTCAGATTCGTTAACCACTGAGCCATGACGGGAACTCTGAAACTGTATTAATACACTCTAATAATCCTTGATACATGTGTATGGCTTTAGGGTGTACACATTGCTTTCAGATTTCATTCTCCTGACAATTTTGTAAACTTGCTATTCCCAAGTTATACATGGTAGATGAAACATATCTATTCTCTTCTTAAACCTGCTAAGATTGTATTAGAGAAGTAAAAATGCTTTTTAATTCACAGGAACAAAGAGAATGGCAAGAAGGTGATGGAGAAAATCAACAACAAGTTTTAGTAAGTGGAGAGATGTCTAAGCTAGATAACAGGTAGATAAATCGTAATTGACTGGGATGTCAGTATTTCCACTTTGCTAAGTGTCTTAAGGAAAGAAACTGAGAATAATCAAATTCATGCTGTACCAATGCAGCAATGTCCAAGAATTAAAGGCAAGAGAGGTGAAGAGAATTTAGGAAATGATGATGAACCTGACTTCAGAAGATAGCATTGAAGCAGCCCAAAGAAGAGCTAGTTCCAATCAGAACATGACAATATGTAACTATAGGATAATAAAAGGTAAGAGCACAGAAAAATGTATAAGAAAATGCAGTGATAAATTAACTATTGGTAAATGGAAAATGAAGGAATTAAAACAAGGCAATTATAAATTTAGGAAAAAAGAAAGTTGGATTAAGCTCCCCCCAGACAGTTGTGAATAATGTAAATAATTAATGTTAGATTATAAAATGGAGGTTTTACATATTGACATTGCAGGCAGAAGGGGAAAGTGTATATGAAGGAACATGTCAGGATATAATAAGAAATGAAATCTTAATTTTATGTGGAGTCAATGAATAATATCTAATTAAAAATAATCAATAAATAGTAATAAAGCCCATCATTCAGAAATTACGTCATAAATATCTGAACCAAAATG
The DNA here is from genome assembly GCA_004024745.2 of Catagonus wagneri. Taxonomy (NCBI): domain Eukaryota; kingdom Metazoa; phylum Chordata; class Mammalia; order Artiodactyla; family Tayassuidae; genus Catagonus; species Catagonus wagneri. Next base: position 45,740,942 of record PVHT021183693.1, on the reverse strand, counting down.
CCAAAAGAGCTGAAAATTATTTTCTTGAGAAATGGGACTTGGAGATAATGCTGTGGGACTAGGTAGAGCAGAGAAGTGCTGATTTTCATCATGAGCCTATTTGACTTTTAAAACTAAATGCAGGAGTTACTTTAATAAAAAGAAATATAAAGTTAAACAAATAAATGTTTGGCAAATTCATTCCTTATACTTGCAAACAAACAAAGGAAATCATACCATTAGGAAAAATGTTAAACATAAATGCCTCTAGGTGGACAGGCTAAAGGTGATTTTATTTTTATTCACATTTTTGATTTTTGAATTGTTCAATAATGTGTGTACATTGAAAACCTCAGCATAATTCCGTTTAAAAGCACACACACACACACACACACACACACACACGTGCCACAGCTTTCATTTAACAAATGAGAAAAATGGGCTTTGGAAGGATAATCAACTAGTTTAAGGTGCAGAGCTAATTAGAGTGAGAGAAAAAACTAGAGTCTATATATTTTGATCTTTCAGTTGCTGTTTCAGGTATTTTTCCACTATGATCTTTTACCTTAAAAAGTGGCTATAAAAATGAACATCAGAAAATGTGGGTTATAATTACATTTATTTTAAATACGTAGCTCTAGTTTTTGTTCATAACCTAAAGGCTTCGTATGTTAACATTCATTCCAATTATAGAATAGCAGTTATAATTAACAGCTAGAGAAGTATAAGCACCTTTGGAAACAGGGCTAGTGATTCAGCAGCTGGAGTTTGACGAAGATGTGAGTGAAAGTCAGGGTTGAAGTGATCAGAATTTATTTTTGTGTTAGTGCAAGTCTAACCCAAGTACGTGCTTGGTGTGCAATTGGTTGGTTTACTTTTGGGGGCTGAGGCAAAGTATATGATAGCCTATAGACAGGTGAGTAGAATTGGTAGAAAAAAAAATAATTTGTTCTCGTAGAAGCTTTTCTGGCAAAGATTTCTTATCAAATTTCACAGGACCCATTTTAATTTAGTGTCTAAAAATGCTTACTGAATGACCATTGTACGTCAAGTATCGTACAAGTTTCTGGATTTATTTCTCCAACAAACCTTGTTAGCATCATTTTTCCTAATACTAGGGTTTCCATCACCTTACTCAGACCTCCAGACAGAAAGCTAATTGTTTGGTAGCAGGTGCTATTTATTGCCCACTGAAAACTACTGCGAATAATAAAATAATAAAACTTAGGTGGGTTATATGATTATAATGATATTTAAAATAGAAATTTAGAAAATAAACCCATGTTCCTTTTTTTGTCATCTCGTTTCTGAAAATCTTTGCCTGCCTCTTTGTTCATCAATAAATCATGAAAATTCACTTTAACCTGGCATCTCAGATTTTAATTCCGATAGGACTAGATTTTTTTTTTCCTTCCCATGTTAAAGAGCATTCATTTACAAAAAGGGGGTTTTCTTACCGCTAAAGGGTGTAGGTTTTTCTTTGAACATCCAGCAGAGGGCATGAAAGCCTATCTATGTTCCTAGCCCAATAGTTAGATTTGATTTAACAGCTAAAGGAAACCTTGAAGCTAGGCTTTTGACAAACCCTAGCAGAATGAAATAATAATGAGGTTCAAATTTGCAAAGAGGAATTTAGTTCTTTAGCTTCTATTTCTCATAACGAAGCTGAGTGTCAGATGAGATGCTTTCCATCAGAGAGTCTAGAAAATTTGAAATATACTTGTACTTCTGAGGATTAACCACCAGTGAGTCTGAACTGCCTGAATAGGCAGGGTGATTTGTGTATGCCATGCTCACGTGGTCCGTAACGTTTATAGCACTGACCCTGTAGGTCTAGTCTATTTCTTCTTTACCTGACTACAAGTTTCCCTTTAATTTTCATTTTTGTTTGGGGCACAACTTTTATAAAGCACAACTATAAAATTCAATATCTTTCACAGAAATGAAATAGAGCTAGGATAGGACTGAATAGCATTCATGTGGACAACGAAATGAAACTCAACCAGAATATTATATTTAGGGCAAAAGTGAAATGCTTCAGGATTGTATAGGAGAAAATGAAACAATGAGAATGTGCTGACTATGAGGCTCCACTTTCAGTAGAGAATGATTTTTTTTTTTATAGAACAAAGAAAGGAAATAGAGTATACATTCCAAGGGAATATTTCACTTGTAAATTCATTTTGCTTTGTGATTTTGTACAAAATAACAATACAGCCACTCGCCTCCCAATTAACAGATCCTGGAAAGTAGTGTTCTTGTTGTTGTTACTTTACTAAATGTAATTCTGGGAAAATGCAATGAAAGTAATATCCCTTTACAAAATGGAATAATATGGTGATAAACAAAATGTAAGTTATATTTGTGCATTTGGAAATAGTTATTTTTTCCCTTCTAAAATTATGCCAGCTTAGACCTACTCTCTCACTTATAAGGCAAATAACATGTATCAATCACGACTTAGATTTTTACATTAGTAAAATGAATAATGGTATTGCTCAGAAGCACTGAAATTAACGATGAATGCAGGTGTTTTAATTTCATTATTGTTATTAGTTTTTTGAGGGAAGGCTTCCTCTTTGGAAAATCTGCTTATGGGATGCACTAAGCAAAACTAAGAGAATTTCCCTTTCTGTAGTATAATTAGGTCTAACTTTACATTTAGTAAATGGTCAGTTTGAATGTTTTCCATTGGCTATGAAAAATGAATTCATGTGCCAATTCATACTGTACTCTCTTTTGTGTACATAAATTTGGGTAAATTTATGATGTTAAAGAGTCTTAGGTACCACTGACTAATTGCTTTTTAGATTTAGAAGGACTGGAGTTACTCTTTTTTCTGAAGGATATTGAAAGACACAAAATAAAGCCTAAGGATTTATTTTAAATAATCAGTGGATGATTGCATGCTTACCCGATAGCATGTGGATGCTTGTCCGCTGTGACATGGCCAACAAAATAGAATTAATGCTACATGAAGAGCTGGATGAAGCGATGGGATGCTCATCTCTTAAAGATACCAAATATTACTAGGTGCTAAGGTTTTTTTGGAGATAAGGTTTCTGTTTTTGCTTTTTGTTTTGGGTTTTTGTTTTTGTTTTTTCGCTTTTTTTAGGGCTGCATTCGTGGCATATGGAGGTTCCCAGGCTAGGGTTCTAATCAGAGCTACAGCTGCCAGCCTACTCCACAGCCACAGTAACACTAGATCCAAACCTCGTCTGCGACCTACACCACAACCACAGCTAACAGCAATGCCGGATCCTTAACCCACTGAGCGAGGCCAGGGATCGAACCCACAACCTCTTGGTTCCTAGTCAGATTCGCTTCCGCTGCGCCACGATGGGAACTCCTCTTTTTGTTTTTTTAAGGATAGTTTGTGGTTGAAAAGAACACTTTGATAAGCTGCTAAGTGTAATGGGCAGTCAGTCAAGGGACACTCAACTAACCACAGAGGTCATGCAAAAAAGGGTACATATTTGTGTAACTGTAGGGCTTCTCTTTTCCTGTTTGAAGTTTAAGTGTTAGAGACCAAAACTTATAAGCTCAGAGGAGAGTTTGTCTACTTTATAGATACATTTTTACTATAATTTTATTAGCATAAGAAAATTCCATTGAGAAGACAACAAAACGATATATGATTAGAACAGCTAATACTAGAACATTAATTCCACGTGATCAAGCCTCCACTGTGTTTTTAGGTTCTCCCATTTTTATTCTCCAAAAATGCATTTTTTTCTTAGTTTCCTTGGTCTTTATTGTGCCTGTTTTTGGTAAAGTTTCCTGAAGGCTTCAGTTTCTGCTGTATTAAACAAATTACCTTATTTTGTTTCTATTTACTGAACTTGAAGCTTTTTCCATCAGTAAAATAGAGGCCTCCTCTAATCAATACTTCTTGTTCAATAGCTTTAGAAAACAAAGGCACTGTGTAATGTTTGCTTTTTGCTTATGTTTAGTAAAAGGAAAACTATGATTTGCAGCCGTAGGATCTCTCAACCCCTTCCCCTAATTCTCTGGGCTACATAAACTTAGCTTTGCATTTAAAAACTTAATTTGGAAAGTGGCAGAAAAGTGCGATGATTTCTACAACTCTCCTCAATTCTCCACCTATATGCATCACCTCCCCCAGCAAACTCAGGAATACTTTAAAAGGTCAGGTCTGTTTGGTTTCATTTCCCTTTTTCTATAAAAGGGCTATATCACAAAAGCATCCCCCCTAACTTCTTTCAAATTTCCATTTTCAACTACATTTCCCTCCGCCTCAATCCCCCTCAAGCATTATAAAAATAAAAAATTTAACCCATCAATTTTATGGAAGCAGTCAAGTTTTTGCAAAGGAAACCTTATAATACTTTGCATTTTTCCAAATTCTCCCAAACCTTTTTCAAATACAGATCATAGTAATTAAAATTATGGTATTTTATTTGAGTCATAAAATGCAAAGTGTGGAGAGTTCTGGATCTTGCATTTCAGAGCTGGTTGAGCAAGACATTTTTCAGACATTTAGAACAAAATAGAAACTGGGAAAACTGATATTAAGAAGTTGTTAACTGTTAATGCTATTGACCATGATATGATATTGTGCGGTTTTTTTTTTTTTTTTTTTTTTTTTTTTTTTTTTTGGGCTGCACCCATGGCATATGGAGGTTCCTAGGCTAGGGGTCAAACTGGAGCTATATCTGCCAGCTTATACCACAGGCACAGCAATGCCAGATTCGAGCCGCGTCTGCAACCTACACCACAGTTCATGGCAATGCCAGATCCTTCACCCACTGAGCAAAGCCAGGGATCAAAACTGCAACCTCATTGTTCCTAGTCAGATTCGTTTCTACTGAGCCAGGATGGGAACTTCATGTGGTTATATTAAGAAGTCTCATGAGGAGTTCCCTTCGTGGCTCAGTGGTTAACGAATCCGACTAAGAACCATGAGGTCGCGGGTTCGATCCCTGGCCTGGCTCAGTGGGTTAAGGATCCGGCGTTGCTGTGAGCTGTGGTGTAGGTTGCAGACGCGGCTCGGATCCCGCATTGCTGTGGCTGTGGCAATGGCCGGCAGCTACAGCTCCTGTTAGACCCCTAGCCTGGGAACCTCCATATGCCGCGGGTGTGGCTCCACATAAAGGCAAAAAGACAAAAAAAAAAAAAAAGATGTCTCATGAGACTATTTCTGAGTTATTTCAAATAAGCAATTTTTGTAGTTTTTGGCTCTGGAGAAAGCCTATTGGTTGAATTTGAGCATATGTTCTGCTTTTTACTTGCTAATGCTAATTCTAGCTTGTGGCTCTACTTTGCCTGAAAAATGAAATTTAATTACCTTTAACTTAGAATATATTTTACTTTAATAATATTACCTTGATGAACACATTGTATATCAAAATTCAGTCACTCAAATATGAACTTACGCAGACTAGGGATCAAACCTGCACCTCAGCAGCAACCCAAGCTGCTGCAGAAACAATGCTGGATCCTTAACCTGCTGTGCTACAGCAGGAATTCAATTTTATTTTTAAAGAGAAAATAAAGAATAACTGTAAGGTGGGAACATTTTTAAAGGATCTACATATGCCATAAATGTCAATGTTTTTTCTTTGTAAGGACAGAAGAAACGTGATAGATACATCTTGTGGGAGAGATATGGTGGAGGGAAATCATGGAGGTGGGAAAGAGAGGCATTGTTTAACATTTTCATTTAGATACTGTCAATTTTTGAAAAATCTCACACATGTATAACTTTCCTCTATGTTAACAGAGACTCTCTGGGTGCTGGGATAATTGATGCTTTTGTTTGTCTGTTTTATTCCTTATTCTTTTGTGTTTTTAACAAATAAAGATTACTTCAACACAAATTTTAAAAGACAAATCGCCAACTTTTTGAACGGAAACATTGGGTAACCAGTATGGGATTGTTTATTACGTTGTTTTCCAGTTAATTACTGTATATCGGGGCCAACATTCTCAGTTAAGGACAATTATTTTGTAGCTCAAAAGCTTTTTCCACGTAATTCCCAGTTTATCACCCTAAGATGAAATCAGAACTATTCTCTGCAGCATAAGGATGTTGAGATAAAGATAACAAAACCACAAAGGTAAAATAATTGATTTGAAAATAATTAAAGCGTAAAGGAGAAGATATGGTAGGAAGATTAATTTGAGAGTCAAATTTATCTCTGTGAAGGCGAAGGCTGTCTTAATAAGGGTTTGCTACACAGATGATGCCTCAAAGACACTGACTGGAGGAAAGAAACCAGGATAGTTACCCCACAGAATAAGTAGCACCTTAAGGACCTTAGATCATATCCCCAACAGTGGCGTTGAAGGCCTTTTAGCAAACTTCATCTCAATTTTCCTATCTTAGAAAGAAGAAAAGTGGAGTTCCCGTCGTGGCTCAGTGTTTAACGAATCCGACTAAGAACCATGAGGTCGCGGGTTCGATCCCTGGCCTTGCTCAGTGGGTTAAGGATCTGGCGTTGCTGTGAGCTGTGGTGTAGATTGCAGAAATGGCTCGGATCCCGCATTGCTGTGGCTGTGGTGCAGGCCGGTGGCTAGAGCTTCTGTTAGACCCCTAGTCTGGGAACCTCCATATGCTGTGGGTGCGGCTCTAGATAAAGGCAAAAAGAAAGGAAAAGAAAGAGAGAAAGAAAGAAAGAAAGAAAGAAAGAAAGAAAGAAAGGAAGGAAGGAAGGAAGGAAGGAAGGAAGGAAGGAAGGAAGGAAGGAGGAAAGAAAGAAAGAAGGAAAGAAAAATGCTATCTTCCTAGAGTTTTCATGGTAAAGTAACCTGTGAATATCAAAACCTCCTTATCACAGTTATATTCTGAGAACATGGCACTGCTTGTGATTTTTAGCACATTAGTTTTGCCCTCTCTTGATTGTATTTCTTTGTACATGTTTTTCTTTTTGCGTAGAACTCTTTTCATTAGTTTATTTTCTTTGAAAGTACCTATCATTTTCCTTCACACAATGGAGAAGGTCCCTTCTCTATGAAGCCTTCCCTGACTCCACAGGCAAATGCAGAGATTGCTTTTCCCATAACATTTCATACACACCCACATGACAGCAATGATTGCACTCAAAGTTTCATTTTTTATGCTCTGTACCTCTATGCCTTAGGTTGCCTGAAAACAGAGGTGACCTTTCAATAAAACTGCACAAATACATGCATGACAATGGAAGGAATAATCCAGTGAACAAAAAATGGCATGCAATGGGTACAAATAAAGTGCTTAGCTTTTCCAGGCTAGGGTATTATCATCATTCATTCACTCATTTATTCAAAACTACATATTGAAGGTCTTCTATGTATCAGGCACTGAACCAAGGGCTGGGAATAGAGCGGTATACAAAGTCAGAAGTGTTTTGCCTTCTTTAAAGAGCCTGCAAACTTGCATGGGATTGAGATAGGACGAGGAAACCACACACAAGTCAAGTACAATGGGGGAAATGACAGCAGAGCCCTAGTGTTCGGGACGTGCCAATATCTAACCTAGTCTAGTGAAAATCAGGGAGGCCTCCCTGGAGAAGTGATGTGTTACTGGAGATGCAAAAGATGATAGGAATAAGAACTGGAAAAGAGAGAATTTATTCCAGAGCTAGAGGCAAGAAAAGCAGGGGGCTTTTGAAGCAGAGAGACATGTACTCTGGTTGGAGGGTGGTAAGCAACAGAGAATGCTAAAAGAAGTAGGAGAGGTACCCAAGGACCAAGGCACAACTCACCTTTAACCATCATATTAGGAGTTCCCTTGTGGGTCAGCGGATTAAGCGTCTGGCATTGTCACTGCAGTGGCTCTGATTACCACAGTGGCATAGGTTGGATCCTTGACCTGAGAATTTACATATGCCATTGGTATGGGGGGGGGATCATGTTAAAATTTCTGTTACTTTATCTAGAAACAATAGAAAGGCATTTAAGCAAAGGGGTAACGTGATTGGATATGTATTTTTAAAAGTTCCATTTGGTTGCAGTGTAAAGCATCTGTTGGAGAAAGGAAAAAAGGAAACTGCTGTGACAGTTAAGGAAAGAAAAGACAACAATTTGGACTAGGATGGAGAAAATGACTAGAACCAAGACAATGACTTAGAAGGCTTTCAAGGACATTTCATGTTGGTTGGCTATGAAAATGAATGTAATGAAAGAGTCAAAGACAACTTTCTCATTTTTTCTTTTTGTTCTTGTCTTTTTGTCATTTTCAGGTCGCACCCACAGCATACGGAGGTTCCCAGGTAAGGGGTCGAATCAGTGCTGTAGCTGCCAGCCCACAACACAACCACAGCAACTCTGGATCCGAGCCACTTCTGCAACCTGAATCAGAGCTCTAGGCATCGCCGGATCCTTAACCACTGAGTGTGGCCAGGGATTGAACCTGTGTCCTCATGGATACTCGGGTTCGTTAACCACTGAGCCATGATGGGAACTCCTCACTTTTCTATTAACATAAAATACATGGTATCTAGCCCACAGAACCACATAAATGCTTTTGAATGAATTAACAACAGATTCTTGTAGAATATTAAGAATATTCTTATACAATATTATATGGTACATTATAATAATAATGTGTGTAATGATTACTACCACGTGGTGTAATGATACCACTTACTTTTTAAAAATCCTCTATTTTATTTCTATTACATTATTATCAAAAGTAATAGGAACAGTAAGCATATTTGTAAAATGAGGAAGTTAAACTAGATGATCTCAAAAGTTCATTCTAAGACTACATCTCTACTTCTAAATCATCATTGTAGTGATTCCTTTCTAACATTAAAATCTTTCTTTTATGTTTAAAAACATTTGAAGGAAAATAGCTACATTCCTAATTACCTCTCTGAGTTTGTGTGAATTTCTAGTGCTATAGAGAGAATTGGTTAAGATACTCTGTGATACTTAGATTTCCATTTCTATGATTACTTCTCTCTTATGTGAGGGTTAAATTAGTGTATGAATAATTAAACTAATACATACAACTACAGAAGGCTAATTTTCAAATAGAAAAATAACCTGGATAACATCCTATTATTTTTTTTTACATATTTTGCATTATTAGAAAGTTTTCTGGAATACATTTACCCTCTACTTACTATCTTTGCATTTTATATTTATACATATATTTATGAAGAAAAACTAAAAAGAGTTATTTTTAAATTATTGGTTTGAATAACTGTCAAGTTAAAATTAAATCTTAGAACTTTATTTTCAAGACCTCAGTTCAATGGCCTTGGAAAAAATTCTAACCAAAGTATTAATATTTTTATAGGAAATTTGTTAAAGCCAATTGATCTACTCATTGGGGATATGTATGTTTCTCCACTACTCTTTAATCTTCCAATAAAATGATGGCAATGGATACTATTTATTTTGTTCTTTAAATTTATTCAGAAACACTTGGATTCCTATTTAAATTGAATTGCAAACTTGATTCCCAACGTGAGTAAGTGATAGAGATTCCCACTGTAATTGAAAAGAAATGATTATTCATTCTCTCAAACAAAGTGAAAGATTGAGCCTTTATGAATTCCAAGCACCCATGAAATACTACCTGTTTAGAGGAACTGAACTCTGGAGATCAAAGGAAAACTCTTCAGCGTTTTACTGCAATTTCCCTTCTTGATTTTAATCCCAATAAGTATCATGTATGTACATGTGTGTGTGAACTATATATTGATCACTATAATATCAGTATATCGGAAAATTTTAAAGTTTATAGTACTATGAACAAGGAAATTACATGGTTAAGGACATAACTGGAAACCTGTACTGTTGTATTTTATCCCATCCTCTTGTACAGAAATCATCTCTACCCAGATATTTTGTTGAAAGTAATTTTTACGCTTGAGACAACTGACTGGGACTATGCAAGCTCAGAGGAATCATCTAAAAATAACTCTGGGAGATTGGATTACGATGGTGGAATAGAAGGACTGGAGCTCAACTTCTCTCCCAAAAAAACAACAAAACTACAAGCAAATGCCGAGCAGCTTTCAACTAAAAGGACTGTAATCTTCCAAAAAAGATACTCTGCTCCAGAAGAAAAAAGGAGACATCAAGAGATAGGAGGGGCAATTACGCGACAGAAGCAACCCCATACCTCCTGGGTGGGAAGCCCCACAGACTGGAAAGTAACTGCATCACAGAGACTCAGCTACAGGACTGAGAGTTCTGAGCCCCACGTCAAAACCCCATGCCTGGAGATCGGGCACAGGGAGAAAGAGCCCCCGGAGCATCTAGCATTGAAGGCCAGTGGGGCTTGTGTGCAGGAGCTCCACAGGACTGGGGGAAACAGAGACCCCATTCTTGAAAGGCACACACAGACTTTCACGTGCACTGGGTCCCAGGGCAAAGCAGCCTCCATAGGAATCCGGGTGGAACCTTACTGCAATACTTGGAGGATCTCCTGGGAAAACAGGGGTGACTGGCTTGTGGTGGGGGAAGGGCACTGAAGGCGAAGCTCTCGGGAACATTCATCAGCCTACATTTCTCTGGAGGTGGCCATTTCTAGGAAAATCTGGTCCCTCCCATCAGCGCTGAGAAGCCCCAGGCCAAACAATAATCCAGGTGGGACCACAGCCCCACCCATCAGGAAACAGGCTGCCTAAAGACCACTCAGGCACACAGCCAGCCTCTAATCTCATCCAGAGACAAAGCCCCACCCATCAGAGGGATAAGGACCAACCCCACCTACCAGTGGGCAGGCATCAGTCCCTCCCATCAGGAAGCCTACAGCAAGCCCCCTCCATATGAATGTTAGCCACAGGGGAGGTAAACGCCAGAACTAAGAGAGGCTACAACTCTATTGTTGGCAAAAAGGTCACCACACCAAAAACCTATAAAAATGAAAAGACAGAAAGCTCTAACTCAGATAAGGGAGAAAGAGAAAAGCCCAGAAAAACAGCTCAGTGATGACGAGATTATCAGCCTCCCAGAAAGAGACTTTAGACTGTTGATGCTGAAGATGATGCAAGGCATTGGAAATAAACTAGAGGCAAAGACTGATCATTTCCAGGAAACACTGAGCAAAGTAATACAAGCTGTAAAAATTAAACAAGAAGAGATGCAAAATACAATAACTGAAATAAAAAATTCACTAGAAGCAGCCAACAGTAGAATACAGGAGGCAGAAGAACGAATCAGCAAGGTGGAAGACAGATTAGTGGAAATCACTAATGCAGAAGAGAAAAGAGATAAAAGATTGAAAGGAAATGAGCTGAGTCTCAGAGAACTCCGGGATAATGTTAAATGCACCAACATCCATATTATAGGGGTGCCAGAGGGAGAAGAGAGAGAGAAGGGAACAGAAAAAATATTTGAAGAGATAATAGCCAAAAACTTCCCTAACATGGGAAAGAAACCACTCACTCAAATCCAGGAAGCGCAACGAGTACCATATAAAATAAACCCAAGGAGGAACACCCCGAGACACATATTAATCAAAATG
>PVHT021183693.1:45704899-45728538 GCA_004024745.2 Catagonus wagneri | reverse complement strand
GCACCAACATCCATATTATAGGGGTGCCAGAGGGAGAAGAGAGAGAGAAGGGAACAGAAAAAATATTTGAAGAGATAATAGCCAAAAACTTCCCTAACATGGGAAAGAAACCACTCACTCAAATCCAGGAAGCGCAACGAGTACCATATAAAATAAACCCAAGGAGGAACACCCCGAGACACATATTAATCAAAATGACCAAAATTAAAGACAGACAGAAAATTTTGAAAGCAGCTAGGGAAAAGAAACAAATGACATACAAGGGAACCCCAATAAGGTTATCAGCAGATTTTTCATCTGAAACTCTGCAGGCCAGAAGGGAGCGGCATGATATACTTAATGTGATGAAATGGAAAAGCTTCCAGCCAAGATTGCTTTATCCTGCAAGGCTCTCATTCAGATTTGAAGGTGCGATCAAAACCTTTACAGATAAGCAAAAGCTAAGAGATTTCTGCAACACTAAATCAGCTTTACAACAAATCTTAAAGGAACTTCTCTAGGCAGAAAAGCAAAGGCCACAACCAGAAACAAAAACACCACAAATGACAAGGCTCACCAGGAAAGACATATACTTAATAGATATTTATAGGATATTCCATCCAAAAGCAACAGAATACACATTCTTCTCAAGTGTGCATGGAACATTCTCTAAGATCGATCACATCCTGGGCTACAAATCAAGCCTCAGTAACTTTAAGAAAATTGAAATCATTTCAAGCATCTTCTCTGACTACCATGGTATGCAACTAGAAATCAACAAGAAAAAAATGGCAAAAAATACAAACACGTGGAGACTAAACAACACACTACTAAACAACTAATGGATCACTGAAGAAATCAAAGAGGAAATTAAAAAATACCTAGAAGCAAATGACAACAAAGATACGACACTCCAAAACCTCTGGGATGCAGCAAAAACAGTTCTAAGGAAAGTATATAGCAAAACAAGCCTACCTCAGGAAACAAGAAAAAGCTCACATAAACAACCTAACTTCACATTTAAAGCAGCTAGAGAGGAATGAAGCCAGGTCATGGAAACAACCTAAATGCCCATCGACAGAGGAGTGGATAGGGAAGATATGGTACATACACACAATGGAGTATTACTCAGCCATTAAAAGGAACAAAATAACGGCATTTGCAGCAACATGGATGGACCTAGAAATTATCATGCGAAGTGAAACCAGTCAGACAATTAGACAGCAGCACCCAATGCTATCGCTTACATGTGGAAGCTAAAGAGACACAATGAACTTCTTTGAAGAACAGATAATGACTCACAGATTTTGGAAAACATTGGTTTTTCAAATGGGACAATCTGGGGGGTGGGGGGATGCACTGTGGGTTTGGGACACAAAATCTATGGTATTGACTTGTGATGATCTTTGTACACCTATAACTGAAATAAAATTCATTGTTATTAAAAAAATAAAAATAAAAATAACTGAAGTTCTGGGGTAGTATTATTTCTATTCTGGGTGCTGATTATGTAGTATATTCAGTTTGAAAAAATTTATCAAGTTATACACTTAGGATTGTGCACTTTTCTGTGTGTATGTTAGACTTAACTACAAGAAAGAAAATACATAAAAAAATACAAAGGATCACGAAACTGGCTTAGAAGAAAATATCATGATTTGGGGCAGGCAAAAATTTTTCAGCCAGGACACACACAGAAAATTATTATCATAAAGGAAAAAAAATGATGAACTGGACTACATTAAAAATGACATCTTAGAATTCCTTTGTCGTTCAGTGGGTTAAAGATCCAGCCACTGTCATGGCTCTGGTTCTTGCATGGAGCAGGTTTGATCCCTGGCTTCTGCATGTTGTAGGTGTGGCCAAAAAAATTACTTCTTGTGATTAGAAAATTTCAGTAGAATGGAAACGCAGACCACAAGCCAGGAAAATACATTTGTAACACATATATACAATAAAGGACTCATACAAAGATTATATAAAGAATGCCTCAAGGAAAAAAATGAAATAGAAAGATTGGGAAAGAACTTGTATATAATGATCACTAAATAGAATATTAAAATATATAGTAAACATATCTGAATGCATATGGCTTTATTAGTCTTTAAGAAGATGAGAGTTAAAAATTACAAATTTTAATTTTTTGATACCACTACATACTTACCAGAATGATTAAACTGAAAAAAAAAGATAATAGTATGTATTGACAAGGATGTGGAGTATCATGTTCTGCTGTGAGTGTGTAAACTGGTATAAGTGCTTTGGAAAACTGTTTGGCAATATCCACTACCTCTGAGCATTTGCACACCTGTGAGAGAGCAATTCCACTCCTAGATATCAGAAAAGGGAATGTATATATGTCTCCAAATTATGTGCAGGAAGGGTTAAGCATAAGGATTTACTGTATAGCATGGGAAATTATACAAATGATAACAACTGTTTTTGTTTGTTTGTGTTTTCCAACTTTCTGCAATGTACATATATAACTTTTATAGTAACAAAAGACTAATTTCTATTGAAAGTATGATATTAGAAAGTAACGGTTGAGAAAGGAATAGGTAAATAAGATTGTTCCATTTTATAAATTTTTCTTTTTTCTTATTGCAATTAACAGGACATGACTAAATAATAGTACTCAGAATTTAGTGGGCTATTTTGATGTTTCACCCTAAAAAAGTATGTGTGTAAGCTTTGGGGTTATGTTATTTTTGTTCTTTCCTGGCATGTTGAGCTGCCACTGTGTCAATTATTGCTTCTTCACAATTTGATATTGTTTTGCTGCTCACTAGTAGCTATACAAAATATATTCGCTGTTATGTTTTTCGGGGGATGCTTCAATTAATTATGGTGGGTGAGGAATAAACATTCCCAAGGAAACGTTTTAAAAAAATGCTAATATTCCTCCCAGGATCTACAAAACATTTTTATTGAGAAAAAAATTCAAAACATTCATAGATTTCAATTATCTCCAGAATCCTCTGAAATATTTCCTCCTACGAATGGAGTCTCTAAAATTGGAAAATTCTTCTCTCTAAAATCTAATTAATTATTTAATTACTTTTATCCTGCCTTTCCCCAGAAGTATTTCAAGACACTTAAAATATATAAAACATGACTGACAGTATATCATAAAACACTTGTGGGAACAAAAATTTTCAAAGCCAAGTTTGAGAAAAAAAAGAACAATGCAAAATAACTTTTAAAATGCATAGAATGATACCCATATAACTAGTAAATGTAATCTACAAACAGCTTTGGTAAATGTCAGTTACGCAGTTGATAATATTCATGAAATAGGAGTTCCCCTCGTGGTGCAGCTGTTAACGAATCTGACTAGGAACCATGAGGTTGCGGGTTCCATCCCTGGCCTTGCTCAGTAGGTTAAGGATCTGGCGTTGTGTAAACTGTGGTGTAGGTTGCAGACGCGGCTCAGACTCCGTGTTGCTGTGGCTGTGGTGTAGGCCGGCAGCTACAGCTCCGATTAGACTCCTAGCCTGGGAACCTCCATATGCCACAAGTGCGGCCCTAGAAAAGACCAAAAAAAAAAAAAAAATTCATGAAATAAACCTGAATAGATAGCTCTTAATTCTAAGATTAGTTTATAAATTTTCCTGAGGAGTTCCCACCGTGGCTCAGTGGTTAATGAACCTGACTAGTAACAATGAGGTTACAGGTTCAATCCCTGGTCTCCCTCAGCGGGTTAAGGATCCGGCGTTGCCATGAGCTGTGGTGGTGTTGGTCGCAGACGCAGCTTGGATCCTGCGTTGCTGTGGCTGTGGTGTAGGCCGGCAGCTACAGCTGCGATTGGACCCCTAGTCTGGGAACCTCCATATGCCACAGGTGCGGCCTTAAGACGAAAAGGAAAAAGGAAAGAAAGAAATTCTCCTGAGATACTGGTAAAGAGATATCATGTGAAATCATGAACATTATCCTCAACAAAAATATATCTACCGGCTTCCATTATTTCATTTTCACATTATTTTTAGCTTTTTAAATCGGAAACACTTCTTTGGGGAGCTTAAGAAATTTGCAACTAAATTTCCATTTTCCAAAGAATGGATTTTTAGCTCAGTTGATAATCTGTTAAGGTACTGTGCGGATATTCATGCTATTCATGTGAATTACAGGGAATCAGAAAACCTGAAGTTAAATTTTATAACTTTAAGAAAACTCTACAACTTAAAACATTGAAGGGTCATAATTTGATTATGAATAAAATCCCATTAGCAATCATTCATTGATTTCTTTCAGCATGTATATAATTCTCTTGTTTTTCAGCAAATACATATTTTGTGAGGAAAACTGATTTTATTAGTAGAGAGCTGTGAGCCTTATTTCTTTCAAGTAATAAATATTTGTAACATTTTATCATCTGACAGCTATTTTCCTGGGTGCGGAGGATCCAGTGGTGAGAGAGCACCTGAGCTGGTGGACTCTACTATGGCACATTCTTGAACTGGGGATGTAAGCACTCAGTCAACACTAAGTGGGCTCCTTGGTTTAGCTACTACTGCTGTGTTTTTGTTTTGTTTTGTCTTTTTGCCTTTTATGTAGAGCCACACCCGCGGCATATGGAGGTTCCCAGGCTAGGGGTCTAACAGGAGCTGTAGCTGCCGGCCTTCGCCACAGCCACAGCAACGCGGGATCCGAGCCGCGTCTGCAACCTACGCCACAGCTCACGGCAACGCCGGATCCTTAACCCACTGAGCGAGGCCAGGGATCGAACCCGCAACCTCATGGTTCCTAGTAGGATTCGTTAACTACTGAGCCACGAAGCGAACTCCACTGCTGTATTTTAATATTTGACAATATACAGGCAAATTCGGAGTAGTGATTAAATAATACACAGACCTCTTTTGTTGTTAACGAGAAAGAAAGTTAGCACTGACTCTGGGATTAATTTAGCATTTGCTTTTGACCTTTAGAGCATGGAGAGGGACTATTTTATCTTCAGCCCCCACAAGTGGCTGGTACATGAAGCTATTTTAACAGAATCAGAGCAATGGTAAGCTTTGATATACTGGCTTGAAATTTCAAGACTCCTCTTCTTAAAAGTTATCGAAGACCTCATTCAATTCAGAATACAAAAAGTGAGCCAAAAGCCAGGGAAAGAGCTAAGAGCTTGTCAATCCCTTCATAGATTAGAATTTCTGGCCTCTTTTGAAAGTTGCTTTCTATTCTTCAAGTGCCACTTTATTTGAATATCTCCATGTCACTATCTCTAACAGCAAAGTAGAAATCACAACAAACATTTTTATATTCCTGCAACCTTATCTTAAAATACGGGGAAAATTTATGCATGTTTGTGTGAGAGATGGAGGGTGAAAGACTGTGGAAGATATAAGAATAATTGAAAAGAAGTGATAGAAAAATCAAATTTTTGATTAATCTACGTAATTAATTTAGTTGAACATGAGGTCTAAATAAGTGTTCCCGAATTGGTCCGCTATTATTGAACTTGAACATATTGAGTTATTGGTTAAGTAACAAATACACACAGTCCAGCATGTGTCACTTTACACCCTCGTGTCTACAGCATACATTTTGGCAGTCTGCGTCCGAGGGGCCGCATATGACTTGGCCATGGAAACAGCTGTAGTTGAATAGGCCTTCCTCATGGAATAAGGATAGTTCCTCTCAAGTCCAACATCTGTTTGAAAGAGATAAATGTAATGATGTAAACATAATTATGGCACAATAAACTTTGGGAAAAATATCATTTTACATATTCTTCCCCTGAAGAGGCAAGATTATTACTATTCTAAAAAGGAATTATCTAAGAAGAACCCTAGAAAAGACTCTAAGATCCTCAGCCTGAAAGTTATTTTTAGATTTAAAATTCAGCCAAATAATTTGCTTTTATTTTTTCTTTTGAGAAGAGGGATTTCCTTAGTTTTTTTTCAGTGACCTTTTTAGAAACCCATAGTAATACATTACATTCTTCAACAACACATACTTGACTTGGCTCTCAGTTTACTTCTCTGTTTAACACCATGTATACATTTAATAGATGGGGTGAAGTGAGATATAGAAGATTATGACATCAAAATAATCGTTACACATTTGCATACTAGACACAGTTGTAGCTGTGGGTTTTTTTTTTTTTTTCTTTTCAGCAAATATACCACTAACTGGATAGTAAGTTTCTAGTACTGCAAATGAGTTGCCCTTACACAGATGAAATTTTAATGGTAATAGGTAGGGATCAAGTCAGCAACATTACTTTGGGCTGGTGAGATATGTTTGATTGGTCTGGGAGGAATGATACTAGAGGCAAGGAAGTGTGCTATTTTATTTTGTTCTTACCTTTAAAGAGGTATAAGCAGCATGTGAGGACAGCACCAGCCAACATGCAACCCAGAGACCCAGCCATTCCAAGCCAACAGGACCAACCAAATTTGTATTGGATGCCAAGAAATATATTGTGCAAAACCAGAGAAGTACGCTCCACATAAACATCAACAGCATACCACACAGAACCAATGATTCCTGGGACACCTGAAAGAAATGAAAATTGCTAAAAATAATGCAGGCCCTTTCCAAATTTAAATCCAAGGAAAACTGAGTATTCTGTTCTATTATATTTAAGAGTATTCTATCACTCCCCTGACCCACCACCTAGACCCATGGTTGAAGGTAGGACAGCTGTGTAATCAGCTCCCACATGGAACCTATGTTCTTAAAGTCATTTTCATTTTAGTGTGTTGGGGTTAGAAACAAATAACTAGAGTAAAAATTATCTTTATGTTAAAATACGTCTTATCTACCACTCCCACACCATATACTAATAGACGATAAGAAATTTTTCCCATTTTAAATAAAATTTAATCTTAGTTCCTATTGTGGGTCAGTGGTTAATGAATCCGACTAGGAACCATGAGCTTGCGGGTTCGATCCCTGGCCTTGCTCAGTGGGTTAAGGATCCGGCGTTGCCGTGAGCTGTGGCGTAGGTCGCAGACGCAGCTCGGATCCCGCGTTGCTGTGGCTGTGGCGAAGGCCGGCGGCTACAGCTCCTGTTAGACCCCTAGCCTGGGAACCTCCATATGCCGCTGGTGCGGCCCTAGATAAGGCAAAAAGAAAAAAAAGTAAAATAAAATAAAATAAAATAAAATAAAATTTAATCCTTAACCAATTAGTCTTTCAGAAAATTGATTGACTTGAAATGATGCCCCTAGAGCACTCTCGCTTTAAAGGTTTAAATGGCATGTCAGAGCTCAGACATAGAAAAATGCGTGGGGAGTTGTGGGGGAAAAGGCTCTGAGAAAATGGTGTTTCTGGAATTCGTTACCCCAAGAAATGCTCACATTTTTTTCCTACTGAGTCTGTGACATGTATTTAAGACAAAATTTCACTGCATTCTTTCCCCAGTTGTTTAATGCAAGAAGTTTAATGAGAACTAGATCATGACCATACAACTAACCTTTAGAATATAGGGTATAAATTACCTACCACACCTTTTCTATAGTACTGTAACCTATAGGTTTAGGATTGAAATTCATTTTTTGAAACTTAGAAACAGATTTTGGAGTGTATGTACCTATACATATAATTCAATATCTATATATATTCCATATATATGTGTGTATAAATATATGTATATGTATATAAAATCATACT
The DNA here is from genome assembly GCA_004024745.2 of Catagonus wagneri. NCBI lineage: Eukaryota > Metazoa > Chordata > Mammalia > Artiodactyla > Tayassuidae > Catagonus > Catagonus wagneri. The sequence goes on along the minus strand of PVHT021183693.1, from coordinate 45,720,942 downwards.
AATTTCAAGGCTTTGACCATCTTGGATCATTTAGTCATCTCTGGACATTCCCCCAGGGCTTTTCTCACTGACTTGTTTTTCTATAAATTTAGCTTGTTTTATTTTTTTATAAAAAATGGAGTATCTGGTGATGTATCAAAGAGCATTCCAGAACAAAACAGCATTGCATTAAATGATATTTAAATTTGTTATATAAAACACATTGTTACATACAAAAGCTTTATATTATTATTAGGCTGTTCATAACGATGAGTATCATAAAGCAGAAAGATTACCGAATTCTTGTGATTTTTTTAAAATATAATGTAAGGATTGTTAGGGCCTTGACTCAATGTTTGTGTGTGAAAATATCAGAGAAGCCCCATTTTTGACTATGTGATGGATGAGATTCTCCTCTATGGGTTTACTCTGCCCACATCTGATCTTTACAACAGCAGTTAAGAATAGATATTATTACTGACGCTTTAACCTAAACTGTAGAGACAGATTGACTGGCGTAGGATCTATATATCACACATATATATCTCCAAGAAGTTTTAGTTTCAAAATTCCTATCCACTCATCCTACACTTCCTGGTCAGATTCCTACTTATATTTGCTTTGCTAACTTTTTGATTTTCTCTCTAGAGAGTTGGCTCATTGTTTTTTAGCCTTTCTGCACTTTGATTTCTTCATAGTGTTCTTCCTCCTAACTTGCATTACAGTGTGTTGCGATAAAGGAAAATAAAATTGAATTTGATGACAGACCTTAGTAAAATATCAATTTTGCTGTTCCATTAATAAACAGCATATAAAGTGCTTCTTGATTTATTTTTTATTAGTCATGCTTGAGTTATTAGTCTTCGGAATTCCATTTACTCATGTGCTTCTTGAATAGAGAAAGTAGCATAATCTGTTTATTGGTAAATTTATGATCATATGGTTTGGCACATGAGAGAAGTCTAATATAGGACTTGGTACAGTTTAGTTCATTGCCAAAAGGAGATGGCAGGGATGTGTACAGGAATGGAGGTGGTGGCTTGGGGCTTATTTTAGGTTTTAACTTTGGGAATAATCAATTTTTAAAAAAAATTAAAGCATTATGTAACATTTTAAGTGGCTGAAAATAGTTTGAGGACTTCCATAAACCTTAATCACAGACTTTAACAAAAGATTAGAGTTAATTAATAATTAACAAAAGATTAATCATTGAAAGATTAATCCAAAACTATGGAAAGTAGGGTGAGTGGATGTGCTCTTTATTGATTCACTCTAGAAGAGCAGGTCACATATGACCCTAAAATGAACTACTTCAGAACAGCACCCTTCTTTATCTCAACACCTTAGATAGTATCTTTATCCCCATCACTAGTCCAGACCAGTACCTGCTATTAGTAATGTGGTTCCAGCAACAAAGCAGATGCGGACTTTGATGTATGGCTCATCAGGGAGGAATTTCACACAGTCAAGACCAAGGAGCAGGGTAATAAATCCAAATCCAGCTAGAACGTCTGCAGTAATCATCAGTGCCCGAGTTACTACCAGCTTCACTAGAAGATCAAAGCATGTTGGCTCAGCCCGGAGGAAGGAAACATGTTAATACATAGAGGTACACCAAAAAACGGACTTCTGCATATGTTAACACATGCACACTGAATAAAATCAGACTTTAAATGTGCATGAACTTGAAAATAAATATCCGTAATTTTTTCATAAGATGCAAAAAATATTAGTACTCTCAACATTTTTATTTGTTTACATTCTTCTTACAGTCTTGCTGGCCTCCTAGCAAAATGTCTGGCATATTGTGGGTGCTCAATAACTATTTCCCTTCTTGCCTCCTGTTTTGGAATAAGTCTCCTGTGCAAATATTGTAGTTGAATGCTGAACTGAGAGTATCTCTTCTTCAGAAGATACCCAAAAAATATTCAATAAATAAAGAATCCTTTCATTTGTTTGAAGTTTTACCGGAAAAAAAATGTAATTACTTGGTTAAAATTTGGTATGGGGAGCAGAATAAAATACTTCAAGACATCCCATGCTAGTTCAGGTGGAAGCCATCAGCAGATCTTTAGAAGTAGAAGGAGCTTCTGTTATTAAGTGGAAGTCAGATCATATTCTCTTACATCCTTGTAGGTTGTAACCTTTTTTGGCCAACACTCTGCATTAACCTTTCAACTATGCATGGCCAATGGAGCATATTTTAAGCTATAGCCAATGAGAATATACAGTAAAAAGTCCAGGGAGAAGATCACGTAGATAGAAGTGAAGAATAATAAGTTATCTTCTGCAGCGGGAACATCACCATCTCTGCAAGCTTCCTGAACTGCGGTCTCAGTTATACTAAATTAAAAATAGGAAAATTTTGTCACAAGTGAAGGGTTAATTACTTGAAATCAGAACTACTGTTTTAGCTGGTTACTGAGAGGAGTAATAAAATTTATTCCTTTGGTGGTGCAGTAATTATGTTTTACTTTCAACCATTTGAGGTTTCCTTATAATTAAACAATTTTTTTTCCAATGGTGAGATAACTTTAGGGCCTATTTAGTTATAGATTGCTCCTATCCAAGTACTAACCAGGCCTGACACTGCTTAGCTTCTGAGATCAGATGAGATCAGGTGCATTCAGGGTGGTACGGCTGTAAACAAGCTACAGATTGCTTATTAAAATGTGGCCATTTTTCCTCATTTCAAATATAAAATATTTTTACAATCCATCTAAGAGAAGAGACCAGTGCATAAAATCAGTTTCTACCTTTTTCAATAGGTGAATATTTAAGTTCTCAAAATGTGGCATTATTTTTAAAATGCAGGATCAAATTTCAGATTTAGGCCAAACCTAAGGATCATTTTTTTTTTTCCAAAACTGAGGATAGAGAAAAACATATAACTCATTGGGTTATATCAGTTTTTATACTTCAACATATCTCCTTGATCTGCAAATAGTACATACAAGTAGGCCTCCTACTCGGTATCCCAAGCCAAGTGGCCCCACACTTTAAAGGACCTCCCTTGAAATTTTCGAAGTCCCCTCCTGGGACCTGGGACCAACAGGACCAGGACTGCCATCTGGAAGGGATGTTCTGAAGTCACTGTGGGCCCTGGTCTTCCCTGCTCTGACCCTTGTTCCCACACAAGGTGTGATTCAGATGCTCTATAGAACTCCAGGACTCATGCCTATGGTGTCTGCCGGAGGCCCCATGGCTGGTCCAGTTCCAAAAAGGCAGCTCTGCAAGAAGACCGCTAATGCTGGCCAGCCAGGAATTTCCTTCCAGAGATTTTCTAAGATTTGGCTGCCAGAATAATGTTAAATACTCTGATTTGGGGGATTGAGGAGAGTCAAATTAAATGTATCAACAGGACCCAGAAAAAAAAAAATATATATATATATCTGAGTCTACATACCGTAGGTACACAAGATATTTAGAAAGGTTACCTAATTGTGATTGAATAAATGGTATCAAAGACTAAAAATAAAATCTACTGTCTCTCTCTTTCTTTTTTGGCCTGCACCCACAGCATGCAGAAGTTTCAGGGCCAGAGATAGAACACGTGCCACAGCAGTGACAATGCTGAATCCTTAACCCATTGAGCCACCAGGGAACTCTCAAACTCTTTCTCTCTTAAAGGTAGCATCTAGTTATATTATTTTCTTAGAGTAGATTTTCATCTTTCTTGTCCTTAAGTATATGATAGAACTTTATAAAGAAAAATAATGAACCTTTAGGATACTATTTGAAAGTAATAGGTAAAAATATATCAAAAGAAAAATGGGAGTTCCCATTGTGGCTCAGCTGTAATGAATCTGACTAGTAGCCATGAGGACGTGGGTTCAATCCCTGGGCTCGCTCAGTGGGTTAAGGATCCAGTGCTGTCATGAGTTGTGGTGTGGGTCACAGGCATGGCTCAGATCCCACGTTGCTATGGCTGTGGTGTAGGCCAGCAGCTAGAGCCCCAATTTGACCCCTAGCTTGGGAACTTTTGCCTCAGGTGAGGCTTAAAAAAAAAAACGAAAAAAAAATATGATATTGTATAGGCAAGACAAAAGACCGTTTTAAATATAAATTGTGGTTTTCTCTGTGTAGTAGGCTTATAAGTGATTTTATTTTCTCTTGCTTAAAATGTGCATAACAATAACTTAAAACTCTAAAATATTTCATTTTTCTATTTTCTTCTCTAACCAGTTCACTGCATTTCTCGAATAGCCTAGTGTCCACATGAATATCAACATCCATTCCTATTGACCAAATTGTGTTTCTTTGCACGTAGAACTGGGTTAGTGCAAGAAAGGAAAAAGAGAAAAAAAAAGGCTTTTTTTCCTAAAAAATGAAATAAAAGCCTTACGAATTATGTTTAAAAAAAATGTTCCAGGTGTTCAAATCCTAAATAACAAAGAAAGATATTTTAGAGCATGGCTTCTTTTAAGTGCTTTTCCCTGGACTGAAATAACTGTCCAGGGGAAAAGTCACATTCTAAAGGTTTACTTTTCATTTATCTTGAGAAAAGAAGTTGCCATGTTGTACCATCACCCATCATTTGAGTTAAGGGAGACTAAAACCAATTTGCTTTAATAACAGCATCAATATTTCTTGGCACAATTCAGTGTTCTAAAGAAGTAAATAAATGAATGAACGGCATAGAGAAGAGCTGAAAGAATCAGTAATAAGGTTTTTTTAATTATGAAATTTCTTTATTGGTAGAAATGTGGGCCTTGCTAACACCTAATTATAATTTAAAGCTAAACATAGGGAAGATGAAGGAGCTGGCTTTGTATTTCTGCTGACAATGTGCTATATACATTAAAGTTTTTCACTCTCTGATCTCAGTCTGTCTCTCTTTGCCTGTCTCCCCATTGGCTTTTCTGTCTCTCTCTCTCTCTCTGCCCTTATATCTCCACCTTCTCTCTTAGAACATCATCCTTTGAAATATTGTAAACTTTCTTTTTGACCTAAGTCCTAGCTGAAAGACATCGCTGAAATGCTTTTCATCTGACCTGTCAATTCTAACCATAAAATCACAGCGCCCTGAAGAATTTGGTTTCACTTCAAAAAGTGTCTACCATAAGACTGCTGTGTATAAGGGACTACATCAGACACTATGGGAGAATAGAACTGAAGAACATGACATTTTTACCTTAAATATGGGACAAGATAAAATATGCTAAAAATATTTCAATTCACCTTTCAAAATAAACGAGATTTCTAATGGAAACATTTAAAACTGGACAGAACCTTAGCAGAATACAGTAGAAAAGAAGAACACATCATGGAAACCTGAGTTCAAGTTTCTTTGGTCTTCCCCCCCTGACAGGTAGGGGTGTCTAAAGCATACGCACGTACAGGGGTGTTCGGCGAGTATAGAATCGTACTCATCACAGGTGCGAATCCCATCAAAGGCATTTGTGACACACTCCCACCAGAGGCCTCGGCATTTTGTGCTCACCTAGATGTTGAAGAAGACACTGTGTGAAACAACTCATGCAGACGCACTTTTTTTTTTTTTTTTTTTTTTTGCCTTTTGTCGTTTTAGGGCCTCACCCGCGGCATGTGGAGGCTCCCAGGCTAGGGGTCTAATCGGAGCTGCAGCCACTGGCCTGCGCCGTAGCCACAGCAACGCAGGATCCGAGCTGCGCCTGCGACCTACACCACAGCTCACGGCAACGCCGGATGTTAACGCACTGAGCAAGGCCGGGGATCGAACCCGCAACCTCACGGTTCCTAGTCGGATACGTTAACCTCTGACCATGGCTGCGCCATGCCGTGAGCTCACAGAGGGAGGCACTTTGATTCCTCTTGATCAAAGGAAGGTCTTGGCTGTTGTGATTTTGATAACATGGTACAGTGGTTACAAGCCTGATCAGAATTTCAATTACAATAAATACAATGCATTTTAAAGTATTTTCCCTTAAGTGATAATAATTGAAGGCTTTCCCCATCCGGAGGTCAAATCACTTCCTGATTTGGGGGAAGGGGGCTAACTCATGCCTGAGATGGACAAAATCAGAATTAAGCATATGCAAATACCTATGGCTGGTTCCATCATCAAGACAGTTTATTAATATGGCAGTAATTCATTTTACTTCTCTATGCTGACATTTACTTATCAAAAAAATCAATATAGTACTAGACGCTAACTGTTGATATCTTGGTCTATTAGAAATGTGCATTAATTTTTCTTCCTTAAGAACAATGAATTCCGTGAAGAAACATGTTACTATATATGAGGTTCAAAAATTTAAAAATAATGATCAAAGTTAAAAACAATGATAAATGAAATATAAAGACCATGTGACTTCTTCCTTGCTCCACTGACAGACTACAAAAGCTTAAAATATGGTATAGATGTAAACAAAATGAACATTAATTTCATACAACCTGACAGTTGTAAACGACTTTTACTTAGAAATGCTGTACAGATAATTCTAAATATCTACTTAGAGCTAAAAGGTACCAGTGTCCTGACCCTTCTCATACTTTATCTATAAGCTCTAAGTCAAAATAGATTTCCTAGAACTGTAAACATGCCAACAGAAAATGTGTTCAAGTATTCTTGACAGAGCTCATGCATATGGAACAGAGTGAATGTGATTGTTTATTCTGATTCGATCACAGATTCACATTACCTTGGCAAGCTGGGAATTGTATAGTAAAACTTAACAAAAAATTATCTTGGAACATGAAAACCTAAAGTTTTCCTTAAAGAAAGAATAAATAACAGAACAGGAAGATAAATGCAAAGGCAAGGCAGATTATAACTGGTGAGGAAAGGAAGGAACACAGTACATTTGATTTACAAAAGAAAATCATATCAAGAGAATATTTGTGCTAATATTTGTGCTATAAAACTCTCTGCTCAGTGTCCTACTTTGAAGCTGTTTTGTACACCAAATAAACCTCTACTGCTGGCCACTCCACAGTTTTGAATGTTGTACTTCTATTTTCACATTGCATGTAAAATGCTTTTATCTGGTAATAACTGATAATTCCATGTTGAGTTTATACTATGAAGCAGTTATTGTTGAAGCATATTACTACTCACCTGTTAATTAAAGGATCCTGTGAGGTATCATTATTAAATGACTATTTTACAAATTAGGAAAATGAGGCACAGGAAGGTTAAATGATAACCCCAAGAAGGAACTGTTAAATGGAAGAGATAGGACTCAAGCACTGTAGTCTATTTGTATGCTTTTAAGTACTGTGGTATTCTTAAAACCTACTTTTTTTTTAATTCTAAATTTATTTCAAGCTAAAGTACTCTAGAATTGGAAACTGGAACACAGCTTTGGGTAAAGCAGTAAGTCCTAACTTCTATCACACCCCATGGCCTTTATTCTACAAAACCTCACTGTGGCTTGCTCTTCCTAAGCTTAAATTTAGTAGCAAAGTTTGGGAATTTGGGGATATTATCTGACCTGAGGTACCACAGAGAAAAAGCCATCTTGTGAAATCTAACATATCAATTTCTAAAGAAGGATGTAAACATCTACAATTTATGTATACATGAAATTTAAGCTGTAACTGAAAAAAACATAGATTTTTAAAAATTTTTAAAATTTTATGATCCTAAAAATCCTTATTTTAAAAAGATAAAATGGGATTCGTCAGATGAATATATGTGAAGGTGGGAATCTCATGGGCAACTTGGAACAGCCGTAGTTTTGTGCACTGGTTCTTGGCACTGAGTTTTCTGAGTTAGGAGACTAATAAACATTATCTACCAACTTTGACCTGAAATAAAAAGCCCCCACTTTGATTTGTTCTTTGTAACAAAATCTATACTTTGCCACTGAGTTTTCTTTAATTAGAAATTTAAAAGAAATTAAACAAGTTGAGTGAGTTCTGGGTTTAAGGTATAAAGGAGAAAAACATGAAAAAACATGGACTTTAAATTGACACTCTTGGTGTTGTGTCCTTAGGCAAGATCTTACCTTTTTGAGCCTCCATGTCCTTGTCTTTATAAAGGAGATAATGCTAGGGTGACAATAAGAATTAAAAATTATAAACACACACAATGTAAGTGACTTTCTCAATAAGTGATATTATTACTAAAGTACTTAAACTAGTCAGTCATAGCCACTAACCTGCGCAGTGACTATGTTCAGTGTTACTAACTGACTGTAATGAAAGTGGAGAAAGACTGATGTAATGCATTGAATGGTGGCCTCACCCCAAAGTGTGTCCATGTTCTAATTCCCAGAACCTGTGAAAGTGACCTCATTTGGAAAGAGACTTTTTAAATTAACACTCTTGAGAGAAGGAGGTCATCTTGGGTTAGCAGGGTGGGCCCTAAGTCTAATGACAAGTGTCCTTAATAGAAGAGACACACGGAGGAGAGACAGAGAGAAGAGAAGGAGGCAGCATGACCACAGAGACAGAGTTATGTGGCCCCAAGTCAAGGGATACCTACAGCCACCAGAAGCTGGAAAAGGCAAGGAATACATTCTCCTCCAGAGCCTTCTGAGGCAGCGTAGTCCTGCTGACACTTTGATTTCAATCTTCTGGCCTCCAGAACTGTAAGAGAATACCTTTCTTTTGAACTGAGCCATCAAACTGTGGCAATGTCTTATGGCAGCCCTCTGAAATAAATACAGTAGAGATGTTTCTACTGAACTACGTACACCACAACAGAAAACAAGCCTTCTCATAGTCTGTGACCCTCAGTCTCTTAATTAACAGGAACACACTGGATCCAGTTCATTCCAACTTGAGCTAGGTTCTGTGGATCTGAAGTCACTACTCGATAACCAGAGAGTGACTTCCATGATTCCTTGCTGTCAAACTCAGCCACCAAAACAAACTAATGAAACTGACTATAGTCATCCTTGTTTTAAGTGAGGTTATTTAGAAATTGAACTAAGATATAGATGTGAGGATACTTAACTGTAAGCTAAAAAAACAGTATTTTTTTTCTTGCCCAAACAATCCAGTAGTGGTGTCATTTTCAAGGCTATTGATCATTTACCCACAATGACCATATTTAGAAAAGCAATGAGCTCATTAGAGGAAACAAGGAATCCAATTTCATTAGGTATTAATGCTTAGGGGCATAATATGAGATTGCTTGGTATTCACACTCAGTTAAGGTACGTGAGAATAGTGGCTGTAATTAACTAAACTTCGGTGTTAATATAGCATTTACTGGAGGCACCCTTAAAGGTGCCTTTGTGCCCAAAAGACAAGGTTAAAATACTGCATTATTTATCACATTTAGGAAAGCCCTCCTAACCTGTAATTTAGTCTTTACCTATCCCCTGCTGTACAATGGCTTATGAAAAACTCTCTAAAAGGCAAGCAAATCTACCTTCTTTAAAGTTTTAAGTCAAGATTCTTAAAAAGCAGGAGTTCCCGTCGTGGCTCAGTGGTTGACGAATCCGACTAGGATCCATGAAGTTGCAGGTTCGATCCCTGGCCTTGCTCAGTGGGTTAAGGATCCGGCGTTGCCGTGAGCTGTGGTGTAGGTTGCAGACGCGGCTCGGATCTGGTGTTGTTGTGGCTGTGGCGTGGGCCGGCAGCTTCAGCTCCGATTAGAACCCTAGCCTGGGAACCTCCATATGCCGCGAGTGTGGCCCTAGAAAAGGCAAAAAGACAAAAAAAAAAAAAAAGAAAGATTCTTAAAAAGCAAACCACTGCTTAAAATATTATGGTTAACCTTTCTTAAAGCGCAAACACGCAAAATGCTAACTAGTAATTGTCTCTCTCAGGATTGTCCAAAAGAGATGATTCCAGATTTAAGCTTTCTCCTTTTCACATGTGAATCATATGTTAAGAGATAACACAAAATAATACTACAAAAATTTTCATATTACTTCAATGAATATCTCTTGACCCTGAAGTGAGATTAACCCCCTACGTGGGGGGAATTCCGTTTACCCAAGGTGTGGCAATAATCGAGCCATGAGCCACAAATGTGACATCAGTAATAAATTTATTTATTTATCTTTTGTCTTTTTAGGGCCTCACCCACGCATATGAAGGTTTCCAGGCTAGGGGTCCAATCAGTTATAGCTGCTGTAGCCACAGCAATGCGGTATCTGAGCTGCATCTGCGACCTACACCACAGCTCTTGGCAATGCCGGTTACTTAACCCACTGAACCAGGCCATGGATCGAACCTGTGTCCTCATGGATCCTACTCAGATTTGTTTCCGCTGAGCCACAGTGGGAACTCCCAGTACAAATTTCTTAATATTCAGTACTTGTCAACAGTAAAGCATAGAGGTTTTATGGGAGAGTTCAGATTTCTAGCTTACCTTGGAAAATTGGTCAGTCTGGCCACCTGGACTCCCAGGTCCCATGTAGCAACAATTAGCAAAAGATGAGTGGCTGTTCCCACTTAGGTGGGGTTTATGCTCATAGGTCCCTTACTATTCCTACCCAGCCCGCTCACTCAAGAGTTTCTGCTCCCTGGTTCTTAAAGGTGTTTGAGTTTTCCTCTCCTGGTATATAATAATAACAATAACTCTACTAGTTTCATTTGTCAAATTTCTATGTATCATTTAAATATCACTACATGGTTATCTTTTCTTACATGAGGGTCCCCCATGGGACCAGCTGGAATTAATTTTGCTTGGAACCCACAGTAATTTGCCCATATTTCTTGAGCATTTATAATGCTGCATTATCCTTTTCTGTGCATCTGTCTCCCAAGTCTGTCTATGTTTATTAAATATCTGTCATGTGCCAGCCAACTAGCCAAGTGCTGGGGCTATAGCACTGACCAGTTCAGGCATGGCACCTAGGTTCAAGGAGCTTACAAATGCTTCTTTGGAGGTACCTTAGAAAACTATATGTAGAACTACCATATGTTCATTGCAGCACTATTCACAATAGCTAAGATGTGGAAACAACCCAAATGTCCATCGACAGATGATTGGATTAGGAAGATGTGGTATATATACACAATGGAATACTACTCAGCCATAACAAAGAATGAAATAATGCCATTTGCAGCAACATGGTTGGAATTAGAGATCCCATGCTGAGTGAAGTAAGTCAGAAGGAGAAAGACAAATACCATATGATATCACATATCTGGAATCTAATATACTGTACAAATGAAACTTTCTATAGAAAAGAAAATCTCGGACTTGGAGAACAGACTTGTGGTTGCCAAGAGGGTGGGGGAGAGAGTGGAATGGAATGGGAATCTGGGATTAACAGTTGTAGGCTATTGCCTTTGGGATGGAAAAGCAAGGAAATCCTGCTGTATGGCACTGGGAACTATGTCTAATCACTTGTGACAAATCTACATATGTATGTGTAACCGTGTCACCCTGCTGTGCAGTTGGAAAATTGACAGAAATCTGTAAACCAGCTATAATGGAAAAAAAAACATTTAAAAAATGCTTCTTCTCAGCATACAACAGATACAAAATGGATGTTTACTGAGGGAAAATATCTGTCAATTTTTCTAATCATACACATTAACTCTCATTTTAACTTTGGCATAGAAAATGGTTACTGATATAATGAATGCACAATTAGTGCTTAATATGTCCTTTAAACTTGACTGAATAGAAGAGTTAAATCCAGGAGTCAAAGAACTATCATTGAGACCACAGTCAAAATACCCTGATTGGACATCAGCCTGTACCCTATCTACTCAATTAGCTCTGGAAAATGTTTACCACAGTACTAAGCAGGATACATCATGAGAAAAGTCTTAGGAAACTAGACCGATGATCTAGCTTCCCAGTTGAATTTGAATGTATATATATGTATGACTGGGTTACTATGCTGTGTAGCGGAAATTGACACAACACTGTAAATCAACTATACTCTAATAATTTTTTTCAAAAAATATATTGGCATAAATTAATTCTTTAATCCCGCGATTTCTTATTTGGAAATCCTTAGCACTTTCCCATGAAGTCTTGTCTATCCTGTCTTTATGAATTTCCCTTTTCTTATCACTCTGAAAATATTTACAGACATCAACATACAAGTTTGCCAGCATTGTCTTATTTATGGCAGTTCTAAGTGTGTCTGTCCGGACTCCATAGATTTTATATATCTTTTGAGAAGCGAGAAACTTAAAAATACTTTAATTAATTGGCATTTTTTTCTCTTCCAGTTGCATAGGAGAAATACATATTACATATATATATATTACTATATATATGTATATATATAGTAATTATGCTTATCAAGTTTAGTAAATATTTTTTCTTGGTTGACCACAATCAAATGAGACTTTTCTTTATCACTATGCATTATGTTATAAATACATATGCATTAGCATTTTTTAAATTTTTATTTGGTTTCTTTTTAGGGCCACACCTGCAGCATATGAAAGTTCTCAGGCCAGGGGTTGAATCAGAGCTTCAGCTGCTGGCCTATGCCACTGCCATAGCAACACCAGATTAAAACCATATCTGTCACCTTTGCAGCAGCTTGCAGCTACGCCAGATCCTTAACCCTCTGAGTGAGGCCAGGGATCAAAACTGCATCATCATGGATACTAGTCGGGTTCTAACCTGCTGAACCAGAATGGGAACGCACAAAGACATATTTTTTTATAAAACTACCTCACAGGAGTTTCCTGATGGCCCAGCAGGTTAAAGAACCAGCATTATCGCTGCTGTGACTCAGGTCACTGCTGTGGTGTAGGTTCGATCCCTGGCCCAGAAACTTTCCCATGCTATGGATGCAGCCAAAAATAGATAAATAATTTTAAAAAACTTGCATATGCATATTATAGAAATTTATAGTTTTCACACCACCGTACCATCCTCTGCTAGTGTACTTTAACACTGAAGATGAACCTTACTTTGTTTTCAGTACTACTTGAATATATTTCTTAGGATGCAAAAGTTCCTCATTTTTTTTTTCTTTTTTTGCTTTTTAGGGCCACACTCAGGGGATATGGAAGTTCCCAGGCCATAGATCGAATCAAAGCGACAGCTGCCAGCCTATACCATAGCCACAGCAGCACCGGATCCTTAACACACTGAGCAGGCCAGGGACTGACCCCACAACCTCATGGATACCAGTCAGATTCATTTCTGCTGCTCCATAATGGGAACTCCGTAGGATGCAAAAGTTTTAATAGCACAGTAAATTATGTTTTGCTAATAAAATTTGAAATATTTTCAATTTGAAAAAAAAAGGCATTTGGGTTTTTTATACTATAGTTGTAAACTTTTAACTTTCACATTTCTTTTCTTTTTCTTACCATCCCAGGGCCTAAAAGAGCTCAAGACAGTCATTTATGAGGGTGAGAAGGCAAGATTAAAATAAACATAACATATGCCGCCTTTCCTTTCTACTTCATTTATGTATCATGAGTTTGTTTGCAAAAATATAGTTGGTTTAACTCTGCATGCTTAGTTATGGAGCACTGGCTAAATGTATAAACTGCAAGAATGAGATAATGCAACTTGGCAGGTATAATATGTTTGTGGCCTTCATGGCAATATTACCTAATTTACACATATGAACTATCTAACTATTTCAATGTTAGTACTTACTATTTAAGTCATACCTTTAATCATTTTAGAATGTTTTCCTTATGCACATATGGTATCACAGCTTTGCAATGATTACTGTCCAGTGAAAAGGATCACAATTTATTTTAAGTGAATTATTATAAAACATTAATTTCTTTTTCTCTCTCTCCTTTTCTTCATTCCTTTCCCTCTTCCAAGCACCAGGCAGAAAAGCTGTCTTTTCTACGTGGGAATACACTCTTCACCAACTTTGTTATACATCTCAGAGGATTGGATCTTTATTTTATCTTACTAAAATGAAGAACCAAATCCATATCTTGAAAAAATTTAAATGGCAGCGAGATGAAAAATCTTGCCTAAGAAAAAATCACAGTATTTCTACAGAGATACTTCTCATGTAGGGTTGTATGTGAGATTTCCAAATATCACTTGACATTATATTTCATTCAATTATTCATTCTTTAAACAGGAATGTCAAGTATCATAATAGGTACCCCATCACTTCATATTAACAAATGCATCCTGAGTTCCCATTATGTGGAAGCTGGTGTCAGGAACTATAGGAGACCATGAGGTGAATTAAAAGAATATTTGTAGCCTCAAATGTCTGCTGAAGGAGTTTGCAATCAGTTTGGAAGTAAAACTACTATGTAAGTAATCAGAGAACATACTAGCTGTAATAACTGCAATATTTATGTCTGAAAGAACTGTAGCATCATTAATGCAAATATAAATCCCAAAGGACAACCTGGTTATGAAAATAAAATAAATCCAAATGTGGGATGCTTTCGTTTGAGGTAATAAAATTTTAATCATAAAAGTGCTTGGTGTATGGCAGATTCTCAGTAGTTAATTAACAAAATTTGAACTGAAAATGAAATAAAGTTGTGAAAACATTTTTTCCTTCTGATAACAGAGAGATTGGTAGCTCTGTGGAAAAAATACTTTTCCATTTCAGTGTGGATAATGAAGAATTGCAAATTTTACAATATAGTTAACATATTGATAATGTTATTAAGTTATAACTTATTTTAATATATTTAATAGATAACTTATACCATTTTGTCTCTATTCTCTGCCTTATTCTCCTGGTCAGACAAAAAGGGAATGATCATTAAGTATAAAAATAGAAAAACCAACAGCTCAGAGAAGTTAACAAATTTTGTCCCAGAGAATCAATAGAGAAAATAGAAATAGAACTTAAATATCGTATTTCTCCCTTCCGTGAACATTATACAAAATGTCATCTCTTCCTCCAGAACAAACACAAAATAGTAAACTGCAAATAGACCATAATATATCTAACATTTATTGACTGATTTGTATTTGCTTGGTACTGCGGTAAATACTTTAGACACACAAGCTCATTTAGCCCTCGTATGACACACTGTGCTTAATGTTATCTTCCCTTTATAGAAGAGGAAATGTAGTTTTCATAGCAACTTAAAAGTCTATCTAAATCCACACAACTACTGCCTGGCACAGCTGGGTATATTCTCAGTTCCCTCTAACATCAAGTCCAACCTGTAAACATCCACACTATAAATGGACCCATCAAGGGGCTGTGTAACAATCTAAGTAAGGAAAAAATAGTGGCATGGTCCAGGGACATTGCTGCCTAATGACTTCTCTATATAGAGACTAATTTCCCTCCATTTAAGTTCTAGGTGAATGAGCTTCCAATAATTACCCAAAAACAATACAGTGAATTTCAAATTTGACTTCCCCTTCTCCATCAGCCTTCTTTCCCCACATGTAGTCAATTATAGATCCTATCAATTTCAGTTCTTCAGTTTCCCAAATCTTCACCTCTTTTTATCCGTGCTGCCATGTTAGTTCAGACAGTCAATGTTTTCTTCCTGTTGTATGGCAAAAGCTTCCTAATCAGTCTTCTTATAATTCACTTTATCCTTTTGAGTCACTTTCTACAAGGAGTCAAAATGATTAATCTTGCTAAAACATGTACATATGTTTGCTTACAGTGAAGGACCCTTGTCGATGGTATAAGATCTGTATTTTATACGAGTACAAAGCCTCCCTACAGTGGAAACACTTTCCATGCTTAAATATGTCCTAAGCAATAAACAGACAGCACTTTCATACCTATGTTTCTTCCCAGATCATATCCCGTGCTTGTAATCCTCTCTATTTCTTCTGCCCCTTCATCTGTTCTTCAAGTCTAGTTTAGACACTTCTTCTGGGTAGCCTTCACCAATTATTCATGATTAGATGAGTTGGCTGCTTGGAGTCTTTATAATCATAGCACTGGTCATACCATACTGGATCTATCAGCTCACCTGTCTCTCTCCCCCAATACACTGGGAGCAACCTAAGGAACACCCAAATCTCATCCTCCTTCATAACCTGTATCCGCCACAGCACCAGGTAAACAGCAGGTGTCAAAGAGCATTTTTGGGAGTTCCCGTCGTGGCGCAGTGGTTAACGAATCCGACTAGGAACCATGAGGTTGCGGGTTCGGTCCCTGGCCTTGCTCAGTGGGTTAAGGATCCGGCGTTGCCGTGAGCTGTGGTGTAGGTCGCAGACGCGGCTCGGATCCTGCGTTGCTGTGGCTGCGGCGTAGGTCAGTGGCTACAGCTCCGATAAGACCCCTAGC
>PVHT021183693.1:45669341-45704799 GCA_004024745.2 Catagonus wagneri | reverse complement strand
GAGCATTTTTTGGAATGAAAGATGATAGAAAAAAGGAAAAAAAGGAGTACGAAAGGATGGGTTAAAGAGATAAAAGGGGAAGGCAAGAGGAGAAAAAAGAAGAAAAGAGAGAGCATAGGGGATTTTAAAGAAAGGAGGGAAAGAGAGAGGAGAAGACAGAGGGAGAGAAGAATAAAAAGAAAGAGAAAGGAGAGACGGAGAAAAAAGAAAGAGAGGGAGAAAATAAGGCGGGAAGGAGAGAGGGAGAAAGGAGGAAAAAGCACATTAGAGAAAAATGGCTATTCGCATTTCCTAGTGGAAATTTCTGGGGAGACTCTAGATGCCATCATCCTTTGGTGACTGGCCACCTCTCTGGAATTACAGACATAGTCTAGTCAAGGAGTTCTGATGTTAAAAAAGGTAAAGACTACAAAGTTCAACTGAATTTGACTTCATTTTATAATTGAGGAAATTGAGTCAAAAATATGAGCTGTGACTTGCTCAGTTGAAGACAGTTAGGACCTGAACACAGGCTAGAATCATCTCAAAACCCACGTTCTCCTCGCACATCAGTCTTTCCCAAGAAGCAGGTGAATCAACAGTGACAGGAGTAGGATGGTAGCTGAGGACCTCTGGTTCCTAACTTGGGGCTGCGATTCCTTGGGCTATTTCCTTTTCCTAATGCTTTTACTTAACGCAAAGAACTTTCCTGTTTAGGGCAAGTATAAACGAGGCACACTAATGTTCTGTAGTACTTTTGAGTATTCTCCAGTAAGGCACAAGAACACAGGAGCTCTTTCTGCCTCGCGCTCCCCTGTAACTCACCTTTATTCTGTATTTTTGCCATCTGTCCTCTCTCCTGCAAGGCTCCTGCTGCCATTTCTACCTTTTAAAATGCTTTGCATCTTTTTGAGGTTTTGTTCGCATGTCTTTTCCTCCCTGAGGCCTGATTCCATGTCCCTGACAGGAAAGAATCCTTCTCTCTTCTTTGCTCCAATGGCACTTTGTTCACTTCTTTCTCAAATTTGAATTGGCCTGTGCCCTTTATTACAGCTTCATGTGCATCTTTGTTCCTCACTAAATATATACTCATGAAAGGCAGGACCCATTCTGGCTTTCTCTTTGCCTCCCCTAGTAGGATCAGCATAGAACCTTTTCTGTGACATACATTTCATGTTTATTATGTTGAACTACAGAATCCATTTTCCAACTCTGACGCCTATCTCGCCGTAAAAGATTACCAGAGCTAAAAATTTCATTATATCCCCTTTTGTGTCATTTTTCCATGGGTAGACTCTTTTGAAGTTACTTTTATTGTGTCAACCCCTGCCCAATAGTTGTTGAAAGTGAACTGTTAATAGGGCCCAAAGATATATACGTGATATATCCATGAGGGAGGAAGCAAGGAGAGAGGGTCTTGACTTCTATGGATAATATTATGACTTTATATATCAGCCAATTGAAGGAGCAATTACTATGAGAGACCCCCGTCCCTTTAAAAATACTGACAAATGGAGAGATTGTTGGAGAGAAGTTAGCCTCCTTTGTTAAAGGGTTCTTTTAACACAGAGGCTTCTTGGGGAAGATTCATAGCAATGCATTTCAAGTATGGGAAATATGAAAGACTCTAAGGAACTGCTACCTACAGTTGAAGGTTAGCAAGGATTTACTGGAGGTGCATAACCTGGAATGCTCATTCCATTCATTTTAACTAGCAGTATTTTTGCACAGAATAGATGGCAAATTGGTTGTACGTATTGAGATGAAAGCAAGAAGGCACTTTAAATGCCCAGACTCCCAATCTCTCTCAGCAAGGTCTGACCCCTTCTAAACCTTCATTTCTTTTCAAGTGAAGTTAGCAGTTCCATCAGCCTAAGGAGAAAGATTTTTCAAATTGTTTTGGAAAATATTTTAAGAATGCTTTTAGATGAGAGCTTGCATATTTTTGAAAACATAATTGTAAGTGTGCTCAGGTCCAACATATTTCTGTATTCATCAGTTATTACTGGCAGTTCATAATCCAGCAAGCTAATGACAGCCCAATGTTACTAGCTGCAGTTTTCTCAGTGTTGTTTAAAGGACATTTTTCTTTTATTTTTCATTTAACACTTATATGCATGGCCAGATAATGCACCACTGGACTCACATATAGCAGACATCCTTTATAGTATTTCAATTCTATCACAATTTCCAGAAAGACAATTTTCTATCACTAAAGAAGTACTTAAAACTCTAGTAGTTTTGAAATGCCACATAGGAATCAGAGGAAAATTAAAAGCAAGAAAAGAACAAAATGCAAAAAAATGCACAGAAAAAATAGAAATATTATTACTTTCCAGTTCAAACTCCAACTTGAGTGTTTAATAAACAAAAATAGGAGAAAAAATACAAAACCTTGCCCTCGGCTATCTTTCTTTGTTTTTAAATTTTTAAATGATTTTTATTTTTTCCATTATAGTTGGTTTACAATCTATCTTAAGCTTCACAAAGGTATAGCATTTGTTAGATTAAATTGTCCCCTTCAGGATGTACGTGAGAGAGCATAGTCAGTTGCTATATAGTTTTTTTTGTTTGTTCGTTTCTGTTTTTTTTTTTGTCTTTTTACCTTTTATGTAGAGCCGCACCCACGGCATATGGAGGTTCCCAGGCTAGGGGTCTAACAGGAGCTGTAGCCGCCGGCCTTCGCCACAGTCACAGCAACGCAGGATCCGAGCCGCGTCTGCAACCTACACCACAGCTCACGGCAACGCCGGATCCTTAACCCACTGAGCAAGGCCAGGGATTGAACCTGCAACGTCATGGTTCTTAGTCGGATTCATTAACCACTGAGCCACGAAGGGAATTCCACTATATAGTTTTTATTTGAGTTTCTGATATATTGCCTCTCTCCCTTACCTACACTTTCAGAATCCTTACTAATGAATAGTTGCTGATTCTGAAGATTTAATTTTTACTTAGTTTTATCTCTCTCAGATTCCTAGAGTCACAGAAAATGATCCTAAATTTCAACATTACTTCTTTCTGAACTTCTCTGGAGAGAAAAATACAATTTTCGAGTGTGAAACCCTCATTCTTACTTGCATGAACAGTAGGTTCCCAAGAGCAACTCATTCTTAAAAGAGGGTTTCTTAAATCCATTTATTTCCTCTGTACCTTGGGACACACTGGAAAGACTTGGTTCCCCATGGAATGTTTTATTCTACTTGGAAAGTCCTTAAAATGAGAATTTCTATTGCACAATAATTGGGTAGGTTCTATATGACTTGAGTTTGATCACTCAGCTTTCAGATCATCACTTCTTAAAAAGTCTGTTTTGCTACTCTTCATGCTGTATTCAAGATTAGCACAATTTCTGTTTGTGAGAAGGATGAATTGAATGTTATTCAATTTGGTACATGCAGCTGTGGAAAAGGTGAATTCCTGGAGGGCTCATGGGCAGGGATTATGTAATTAGGCTTGTGTGAATTTACCTTTATGAAAAAAAAGAGGGGTTATTCAGTTATGTCATCTGTAAAATGGGATAACAACAATACCGACCCCATAGATTAGCTGTGAGGATTAAATAAATTAATGGAGACTCAGTAAGCCACAAGTAAGAATCAAGTCTACCCATGTAGGCAATTATTACCTTTAGTCCTAGTGAACATCATGGGACAGCGAGGCTTAGAGAAAAGTTGGGCTGGCTTGGGTCAGTAAAAGAAGCTGCCGACCTCTTACCTCCAGGGAATCGTCTGCATTCACCATCCAACAGTCTGTCCAGGTGGCCACAACCAAGAAGCCAGTAGAGAAAAGCGCAAAGAAGCAGGCGACATACTGAAGAAGATCCCTCATCTTAGCAAGCAGCTTGTCTGCCAAGGACACATGGGCAGCCGCCAGCCCTGGGCTCACGTAGGTAGCTGGAATGCTGTCAGTCTTCTGTGCTTCTGGTACCTGGGGATGTTGAAAATACCGCTCTTTTCCTTTTCCTTACCCTCCACCGCAGGCGTCTTAAGTTGCGGCGAGAGTAATCCAAACAGGCTGTAACCCACAGAGGGGTCCTGGAGGTCATTATCTGAAGCCACCAACCTCCAATCAGAAGCCAGGTCAGGGAAAGGACTGAGTGTGTTTTGGGTGGGGGGAGAAAAGGAGCCCTGGTAATGTTTTCTGCCCAGACTGCAGGGCGAATGTGAGATGATGGCCACCAGAGGCATGTGCCAGCGCCAAGATGGAGAGAAGGAAGAAGGGTCACACCCCATGCTGACGCCTGTAAACTGATCTTTCTCAGGCCCTCCAGGGAGAGTGAGCTATTCTCCTCCCCCCTCAGTCAGGGGGCTAC
Organism: Catagonus wagneri; assembly: GCA_004024745.2. Lineage (NCBI taxonomy): Eukaryota > Metazoa > Chordata > Mammalia > Artiodactyla > Tayassuidae > Catagonus > Catagonus wagneri. The sequence continues at coordinate 45,700,505 of PVHT021183693.1, read as the reverse complement.
ACGGTTGACTGGGTGCTATTTTATTATTAGGGCTATTTTAATGTCGCTGACTACCTTAGATAGACAGGCCACTGGTGAAACTATGCTAACAAGTGCTTGCTCAAGGGAGTTTGCATTCCAAAGTGTTGGGCAGAACAGCCCATAAAGGGTTTCCAGCACCTGGGCCTCAGGTAGAGTCATGGCTCCTAACCTTTCGACATCACTGAGTGGGAAACAGTGTGCATTTTAATCCAGACAGCTCCAGGTATAAATGCTTGCTCTGAAGCTTATAGGCTGAAGGCACTTGGGCTACTCTTTCTGTAAAAATGATGCTATTTTTTAAAAAACATTTCTTTTCATTAAAGTATAGTTGATTTACCATGTTATGCCAATTTCTGCTGTACAGCAAAGTGGCCCAATCATACATAAATATATACGTTCCTTTTCTTATGTTATCTTCCATCATGGTCTTCCCCAAGAAACTGGATATAGTTCCCAGTGCTGTATAGTAGGACCTTATTGCTTATCCATTCTAGATGTAATAGTTTGCCTCCATTAACCCCAAACTCCCAGTCCATCCCATTCCCTCCCCTCCCCCTTGGCAACCACAAGTCTGTTCTCTATGTCTGTGAGTCCGCTAAAAATAAGACTATTAATACAAACATCATAAAATGTTTGTGAGAAGTAAATGATACTGTGTCTGTAAATCATTTAGAATAGCATCTGACAAAAATAGCTAAATGGTAAATATTAACACGACCAAGAATTTCCTATATGATTATCTTCCCCCCATGGAGCAATGTTTGAAAATGTGTCTGAAAAAAAAAAAAAAAAAACGACTGTTTATGCCAGGATAAAATAATTTTTTTTAAAAAAGTGTGTGATCTAACAGGGGCAACTTGAGTTTTACCTGCACCTGAATGGATAATCTTATTTGAGTTTAAATATTACAAAACTAGTAGTAGTATTAAAAAAATACTTTAGAGAGCTTACATACCACATCTTATCATCATCAGACAATCTCAAGAGATTGAGGAAGACAGAGAGAGAGAGAGGGAACAAGAAAAAAGATTAGAAGTAGGTCATTACTCTGGGAAGAATCAGCTTCTAAGAAAGTTATTTTAGTGACAGCTCAGGAAGGAATTATTTTTTCCCACTTAACAATGATTTGATCATAGTATTTAGGGTAAAAATCTAAAACCAGTACTGATAAAACAGCCTCCAGTATATATTAAAACAATACATTTTTGTGACTGAAATTTGTTGTTATTTAATTTAAATTGATTGGCATTCAAAAGTATAAAGTGTAAATTTAAATATGAAGGCTTTTGTAAAACCATATGTGGAATATAAGTTTAATTATTGCCATAAGTAAGGGTATATCTGTTAACAGTAGCTACCGTTAGTGTGTTAGGTGCATTACAAATGCTTTTAATTTTATTTATTTTTTTGGCTTATTTCACAAAACAATTGGGGGAAATGATACTTATTTTTTAAAGTGCTCATTCAAAGAATGGAATTACCTAAGGTGTAAGGCAGCTGTGCTATTTCGGTGAGTCACAGGTGAATCTGTACCTGTGCTCTAAAACCGAAAATGATCAAGCTCTGTTGATCTGGGAGAGGAAACCCATTCCAGACGCACATGCCTGCTGCTGGCTTTCTACCCAGGGACCTTCCACAATGTACTTTTCCTGCTAACAGTGCACCCCCGGGGCAATGGTTCTTAAACTTGAGTGCACACTGGAATCTCCAAAGCCATTTGTCATAAAAGTAGACCTGGGAGCTCTGCCCTCAGAGATTTGGATTCAGGAAATTGGAATTGGAAGCCAAGAGTTCACTTTTTATAAATGTTTTGTATAAAATTCTGATTCTGAGCCAGACGATCAACCTTTGAGAGACTAAGACAAAGAGAAGAAAAATCAGCATTAAAACTGGCATGCTAGTCTTCTGAGTCATATTTTATAAATCGCAGACAAAGCTATGGGCAGGAAGTACCAGGATTATATCTCTGGTACCAACTCTTCCCTGACTAGGACTATAGCAGGTCCCAAATCCAAATATTAGAACTTAATGGGGAAGATGAATGAAGGGGGTGGGAGGACAGTAAGTACATGCATGCACTGTGCATGCAAATACCTACGTGTACACACAGATCTCTGGAAATCAAATATTCTTCCATAAGAAAGATAGAGGCTGTACCTTAATCTATTTCATTCTTCCAGTTGTACCAAATATTGCATGTGGATAAGGATGGGGAGAATATTAATGTCACCTTAGAACTGTTCCTGAATCAAAATTTACTACTTTTCGAGAAAAACATAAGGCAAGTGTGCTTAAGTGTCCATTTCTGTGGGTGGGGCCATAATATGATACGTGACCCAAGAAAGGAGAGCCATGTAGAATAACTGATGAGGAAGAGATAAAGTAAGAGTTCAGGGTTAACATCTATGCACTAATATACATAAAGTAGATAAGCAATACTGTATAGCACAGGGAACTCTGCTCATTATCTTTTATTTGTTTCTAATTTTTATTCTTTTAGAAGTGAAAGTTGAGCATATTTTATTTTATTTTTACAACTGCACATGTAGCATATGGAAGTTCCCAGGCCATGAGTGGAATAGGAGCTGCACCTGCAGCCTGTATCACAGCCACAGAAACAGTAGATCCTTTACCTTCTGAGTGAGGCCAGGGACCGAACCCATATTCTCACAGAGGCAATGTCAGGTCCTTTACCTACTGAGCTACAATAGGAACTCCTTACTCAGTATCTTGTTATAATCTATAATGGAAAAAAATCTGAAAATGAATATATGTGTGTATGTGTGTATGTGCGTGTGTAACTGAATTACCTTGCTGTACACTTGAAACTAACACAGCATTGTAAATTAACTATAGTTCAACAAAAACAAAACAAAACAAAAAATTCAAGAGTCAATATGATCAAATTGCTTTCTCTTTATGGCCATGATCTAGATTCCAATATTTAGCTTTATCAATTCAATCCTAGGTTAGTTCCATTCCATTCAGCACATATTTTACATACAGCTTATTCTGACCAGTACTATGCTAAGTCCTGGAGACAAAGACTACATAAGGCCTGGTCCCTGTCCTTGAGAAACTGCAGTGAATGGACCAGAGCCTGGCACATGAGAGGAGATGAAGAGCTCCGTTCAGGTACAACCTTCCGTTACAGCACCACTTCCGATAATAGTCCACAGGCACACTGGTTAGAAACATGCAGGGTTTCCCAATGGAGTACAAACACAAAGGAAATCATCAGTGTGCCTGTGACTCAGTAGTGTTTACAAAATACTTTCAAATCCATTATCTCATCTAACAACCATGAAGACAGACAGCTATGTTTTTTTCATCAATGCATAGCAGCCTGAGTACTTAAAATTCTGCCTTGCCTATAGTAGGCTCTCAGCAAATAGATAATGAATTTGGTTTCATCCTCTTAGTCCTCACATGTGGTGGAAGAGGTGGTAATGGTGGACTGGCTCTTTCTGAATCATCCAGCATCCCCCAGGGTAAGTGCTGGGCTGGCAGAAGTGACTCCATCATCTTCACAGCTCCAGAGCGTTTCATTCTTCAGGATCCCTAGGACACTATGGTGGATTTTTAAGCACTGTGACTCCACTTACCCGGTATTTGCATTATTCCTGGCTGAAGCTTTAGAGCCACCTGGAGATGAGCTGAGGGGGCCCTCCCGCTAAGGACCCTGTCAGTCTCTGCTCGCCTGAAAAACACTGTAATTTTCCCTTTAGCCTGCAGGTGGAAGCAGTTCTGCATTTTCAGTTGAGCAAAACAGCAAGTTGTTTTTGTGCCGTTGTTTCTGCTAGTATCACAAACTGTTCCTTCTACGTTCCTTATAATAAGAATCATTACAAGCTGATTTATATCACATCTTATGAATAATCTTCTCACTTCCTTTTGAATTGCCCAGTTCTCATTGGAAAATGTACACAATAATCACCTGCTGTTGTCAAATGCCATACTGTCTATAATTAAGGGCAAAATAAACCGCTGGTTCAAAGCTTGGACCTCAGAGTCAGGCAGGCCCAAGTTCAGGTTAAGCCACTTAATGTACATCATCTCTTGGGCACACTACTTGCTATTTAATCAACAGCTAACTCAGTACAATGAGAATGACAGATTCCTTAAGATGGCTATGAAAAATAGTATTTGTAAAGGTTTTAATACAGTGCCTGGAACATAGTGAGCAATCAACAAATTATAGCTATTATTAGTTTTGTTTTGTTTTTTTGTTTTTTGTTTTTTTTGCCTTTTCTAGGGCCGCACTCGCAGTATATGGAGGTTCCAGACTAGGGGTCCAATGAGAGCTGTAGTTGCCAGCGACAGCGACTGCAACCTACCCCACAGCTCACAGCAACACCAGATCCTTAACCCACTGAGCGAGGCCAGGGATCGAACCCGCAACCTTACGGTTGGATACGTTAACTAGTCGGATTCATTAACCACTGAGCCACGACGGGAACTCCAATAGCTATTATTACTTTCATGTTACAATTTTACTCTTCTACAGATATGCCATTCATGCACACACACACATACGAGTGTATACCTGTGTATGTGTGTGTATACATATATACACACATAGATGTGATAGATACATAGGTACACAGACAGGCAAAACAACTTAGTTGAACGCAGGGGAAATAAAAGGTGTAATCATGAAGCAATTTTATTTTTTTCTCCTATGATCCTTTCAAATTCATTCATTTTGGGCCAATTCTTCCCCTGCCTCCTGGATGAAATCTAGGGTAGGTCCTGTGGCATTTCTGTCATTCTTGGGTAATATATAACTTCTTCTGGTCATTTCAAGGCACACGGACACAGTCTCATTCCAGTTATGTAAACATTCTGTATAGAGGCCAAGCACTTTGTAGCCAATCCTCCATCACTCAGGCCTCTTAGCAACACACCTGCCAGTCTCCGTCCTTTAGATTTTTTGGGGCTCAAGATGGACAGCAGTTCATTAAGAATGTCCAGGTCCAGGGAACAAATAATAGGCTTTCGGAGCAGACAAGCTGAGACTTCTTTCCCTGGGCTTAAAGTAAGGTACGAACACTCTCACTTTCCTCCACAGTAATAGGGAAGTGGGACTTAATCCATATCGAGAGTTCTTCAAAAATCTCTCTTAAGATTCATCTTTTTTCTTGGAAATAACCTCGTCTATTTTTGACGATGGTGATGGAGAGGGGCGGGCAGGGTGGAGATAGCTGATTCTCTAAGAGTTGCAAAACTGGTTCTAAGACACCATTTTTGCAACTCTTGCCTGGGGTCCCGCGTCTCATTTTGGAATGTGGTTATTTACTGTCTAGTGACCTTAGTCGAAACTGGGACTAAAATGGTTCCAACTGTAAAACCTATCACCCAGACTCACGTAGAGTTAGACTGAAAGTCTAGTGTTTGTCCCTCCTGGCCAGACCACACCTGGATTCCCGAGTACCACTACTTAAGATAAACGGAAGCCCACCTAGAGGAGAAGGTTCCAGTTAGTGAAGTTAGTGCGGAGATTGGTAATCATCTCATAATATATATATAACTGAAGGAAGTTGGGAAGAAGAGGGCATTTTAAATCTAAATAAAGGAGATGTAAACATGACAGTGGGTTTTAAGTGGTAGGAAGACCGTCAAATGAAAAAGGAATAATAATCTTTCTAGAAGGCTTCAGAGAACATAACTAGAAAATATTGTAACAGCACGGAAACGCAGCATTGTGCTCAATTCAGGAAGATTTTCCACCCATCAGAACTGACTAAAAGGGAAGAGGTCTGGTGGATTTCTTGACGTTGGAGACGTTCAGAGAAAGAAGGGTTCTTACTGTTGGCAAAAGGTTCATGAATCAGTTCATGACTGGATAACTGAACTCTGATTTGGAGAATAGTTGAAGAACATGGGGTCCTGGAATATTTGTGCTCTTATCTCTAACTTCATGTAGAATTTGAGTTTTCTTAAGCCAAACCTCAGAGAGGACTAAGTGAATCATTCATGAACAATCACACCTCAAACTCATCGGTAACGCATATGTTATTACTCACCCTGTAACTTATTTCAACTTGAAAAACAGGATTTTCATCATGGTACAGTGTGATCAAGCTATCAAGGGTGCTTGTGGGTGAACCGCAATATAATGAATCTGGTGTCAAAGGTTAGCAATGTACTCCCTTTGAGTTTAACAGATAGCTCATGAAGCCATCTTAACAGGAAACTTTTCCTTGAATAGCCTGCACCTTTCTACATATATCTTTACATTCATTATTAAATTGCTTTTAAATAAATCTATCAGAATCAGGCTTTATCTTACAAGTTGAACATTTTTCTATGACTCAAGCATATTCACTTGACCATTATGATTTTTTCCTTGACATTTTGCATTTCCTTCTTCTAGTTTTCTCTTCACATATTTAAGCATTCCCTTATAGAATCAGTTCCAGCTCTTTTGTTTTTAATTATGAAGGCTATTTGAATGGTGAATGTTCAATGTGTACTTAGTCCATGTGGAACTGGAAAATATTGAAATTATCAGGAAATTGTAGGAGATGCTCTTCTAAACTGTCAGGAAGTGTCCTTATCATTGCCCTTGTTCTCACCTTTACAACCCAGCTGTCTTAATGGAGGTATTCTTAACTCGGCTCATTTGGAATGAAAATTGCGCAAAGTCCCTATCTAAGACAGTAGATGATTAATTTAGGGTTTCATTCAATACGCTGGTGCCAAATGGAATCAGTGATAAAAAGTAATGTTATCAGGAGCCTAGAAGCAGAAGGACAAAGCACAAGATGAAGAAGCACCGAGGGTTCTGCTCTGCCCAGAGTTAAGTATAGGTTTAGGACAGTGGAGGAAAATAAAGCTGGAGTGGCAGGTTAAGATCACGGTCACATCATAGAAGAGCCTCAACCCTAGATTAAAGAGCATGGATTAACCTGCTATTTGTCTAGAGCCACTGAAGGTTTTAGACAAGAGTGATCAAGCAGCAGACAGGTCAAGTAGCACCCCTCTCTCTTCCTATCTGCCCTAAACCACCTTTAAACCAGTGATCACCTACCAACCAGATATGGATATGTTAGTAAAAACAAGTTCCAGTAAGTTAATTGTATCTTAGAAAATTATTTTGGGTCCTCCCTCCTCATTCTGTCCCTTGTACTTGGTCCCCCATCAGCCTGGAACACAGCTTTGTCTTCCTGGATTCAGAACCTTTGGAGTTTGTTTATCTGTCATTATGTCCTAACACTGACCCCCTTGGGCTTGAAATTTGACTGGATTCTCTAGCTTCTACCTTTGGTGCCCTGTAGGGCACAGCTCATGCTCTTCCTCCTGGCCATTCTGAATAACTGCATTTGGTCTGGGTACTCTCCCTTGCATCTGCTAATTCGCAAAAGCTACTTCTTTGTGCCACTGAAGGGTATCAACTCCAAGCCTCGACTGTTCCTTTGATTCCTTGGTAGGTGAAATAAATTCTGCTAATGTAGAAACAAATCCACCAGCCTACTTTTTAAAGTCTTTCCAGTTTTTCTACACCTTATACATTTGACAGTATTTTCATGTTCACCCTTCAGTTAGAAAAGAGGAGGAAGTGGGAAAAGAACAGAAATTCACAGGTCTTGATTATTGAGGGGAGAGAAGTTAGGTCGGGTAATTTTTCCATCTCTCTTCATATCCTATGTGGTGATACATGTGGCTCCATTGTAGGTGATCTGTTATGGAACCACAAATACTCTGTCTTTTCCTGAATTATATTTTTGCTCATGCTGTTTTATCGTCAGGAATGACGCCACACTAAAATCCCAAATCCACTTATCCCAATCCTACATATCCTTCAGGATATCTTTTCCATAAAGCCTCTTATTAATAATGCTGGATGCCATTTATCTTTCCAAATATTTTCTCTATGCAATTTGTGATAGGTAATGTTTTGTGTCAAATTCATTGGGGTGCCTAGATATTTGGTCAAAAAATCCGGGTGTTTCTGTAAGAGTATTTTAGGTGAGATTAACATTTAAATCAGTATGCTAAGGAAAGCAGACTGCCCTCCCTAATGTGAGTGGGCCTTATCCGATCCATTGAAGGCCTGAGTAGGACAAAAAGGTTAATCTTCCTCTGAATAAGAGAGATTTTTCCTGTCAGACTTGCTTAGAACTTGGACATTGGCTTTTTTCCTCCCTTCAGCTTGAAACTGAAACTGAACTTGGGTCTAGAGCCCACTGACCTTAAAATGAGAACTACATCATTGACTTTTCTCGTTTTCAGATCTTTGGGCTTTGGACCTAGTTCCTGTTTGCCTACTCACACAGCAGATATTGAGACTTGACTCACCCACCTCCATAACCTTTATAATCAAGTAAAAAAGAATATTATTAGACAGATGATAGAGAGATAGATCAGAGATACATAGATGATAGATAGATAGATAGACAGACAGACAGACAGGAGTTCCCTTTGTGGCTCAGTGTGTTTAGAACCCAAATAGTATCCATGAGGATGCGGGTTTGATCCCTGGGTTAAGGATCTGGCGTTGCCGAAAGCTTTGGCATAGGCTGCAAATGCAACTTAGATGTGGCGTTGCTGTGGCTGTGGTGTAGGCAGACAGATACAGCTCTGATTCAGCCCCTAGCCTGCAGCCTTCCATATGCCCCAGATGCAGCCCTAAAAAGAAAAAAAATAATGATAGATAGATAGATAGATAGATAGATAGACAGACAGACAGATAGATGGATAATCCCACATCCTATTAGTTCTGTTTCTCTGGAGAATCCCAGTACACATCTCATAAGAAGTCCCTCTGCTCACTGAGTCCTTCTCAAAAGAGTTTTCATTCTAAACATTATGCACGTTTTTTCTTCTCTGATTATCTCTGTTTCTGAGCGTATGCTTATGCTATTTCTTGTGGATGGAATACTTTTTTTTTGGCAATTTATTATAATCCTAATCATCAACCAAGAGATGATTATTAACCTCACAAAGCCTGATGTGGTATCTTTAGCTTATTCTCCTCTCAGTCTGTTTGACATGTAATCAATGTAGTTTAGCAATACATCATATCAAGTTATCTATATATTAGTTTGATGTATCCAGACGATGTCTAACAAACAAATTCACCAAGCAGAAAGTACATGAATCAGTTACAGTGTTAGGCATTTCATATCCAAATATTAATAAAATACCATTCAAGAAGTTTGCAGTTGATTGGATGAAGAGGTGATAGATAGAAAGATGATAGATAGATAGATAGATGTCAACCTCGTATTGAAATTATGTTTTTGAAAAATATTTTAGGACCATGAATTGTGTGGTAATTGTTATTCGTAGGCAATCATACGGAACTCTTCATGGAAGAGAAGATGTCTCATTTGGTTCTTAAATGATCATAATTCACCAAACATAAAAGAAGACAACAGACAAGGGAAACATCTTGAGCAAAGAGAAAGAATTGTGAATGTGCATGAGAAATGAGTTTGTGACAAGCACCAATAAGCAAGCAGAGGTTTTTAGTTCTATGCTTGTGCTTTAAATATTCAAGAATACTGAGTACAGTGATGGCCTCATTGTAGAAGCTCATACATTGTGGATGTTTGTTTGTTTACAAATTTTAGCCCATGAAAATAGGAACTATGTAACTAGCTTTATCGAATGCTGGGTTTCAATAAATACACATTGGATGAATAAATAAATGAATGCATGAGTTCCTTGAACCAGGCATCATGCAAGGCACTCATCAGAGAACAAAATATTCTAGTTTAGAAATATTTGATAATATTTAGGCTTTTAATAGGTATTTGCTGTCTTTCTGTGAGATAAAGATAAATTTACTATGAGTATTCTGAAGAATTCTTTCGAAGGTGGCCCAGTTATCATATATCTTATTTGGAATGTATTTTATATTCAAGAGGCAGTGTATTTTAATATAAAATATTGGCCTGAAATTCCACATACTTGGTTTCAGTCCAAGGTACACTTTAGATTTTCTTAGTTTGTATTATATGGTAATAAAAGACCTTTAACAGTTGTTCTGTAATTTGATCACCGTAGATAGCCAATCTATATCATGGAGGCTTAAAACAGAAAATTCAAGTATATTTCTTCAGCTATGCCTTAAACAAGAGATAAGGTCTATATATCTTGTTTAAAGAGTTAATGATAAAACACTACCAACATTCCTAATGTTAGTCGTGTTTAATTGGAGTTGATAGACATTTTCTTTTATATTATGTGATTTTATATTAAAGACACAAAGAGACATCACATCACCATTTTACAGATGAGGAAAATAAGGGCCATCTGTGTAACAACTTATTCAAACTGATAGAGCTAGAAAGTGGCAGAATCAGGATTTGGATCCAAGACAATGAAAGTGCAATACAGGCAAGCATCCAATGGAAATTATAAAGGCCAGTGAAGGTGAGTCAGGGAAATGGAAGTCCTCCCGAGGAGAAGAGAGCAGCCTACTCAAACCTGGCAAGTATCCAGGGACATACCCACTCCACCTGTTACCTGTCCAACATCCCAACTCCTTAATCCTAAAGCAGGATTCAGATTTAAGATTGATCCTAACCACCACTGAATAGGAATGAATCAAGACCTGGCATTTATTTGGATTATCATCCTGGTACAAGGAAAGCTCTCAGCTGAAACTATGAGCAAGTCACTTTACTCACTTGAACTTCTCTGAGAAATAGTTTCAACCAATCTGTCCTCAGGGAGGCACTGAAATTATGTGACATCACACATGAAAGGTGGAAGGCTCTGTTGTACTTCATATCCTGTTTCATGCACATGTGGAAATGCTGTGCAAGTCTACCTTCCTTCAGAAAAACCTTCTACTACTCTTGCCTCTTCTCTCTCCCGTCTCCCCAGACCACCTGCCGAGATTCTCTTCCATCTTCAAGCATCTTCTCAGACTTTATCATCTTTAGGGTTCATTGTGAGTCTCCCATTTGTATATAATCTCTCCTTTGAATCAATATTAACTCTTTGCTAGTTATAATAATAATGGTTAATAATAATAATTATTGATAATTAAGGCCTCAGTATTTATTGGAGGCTTATTGTATGCTACAGACTAAAGTAAGTTGATTTTTGAGTATTATCTTTTTGCTCTCTCCCAACAATCATAAGAGGCGGTTCTATTACAAACATAAGTTTTATGGATAAAGAAACAGATGATTACAGAAGTTTCTGTTGTGGCTCAGCAGTAGTGAACCCAACTAGTATCCGTGAGGATGTGGGTTTGATTCCTATACTTGCTCAGTGGGGTAAGTATATGATGTTGCTGTGAGCTATGGTGTAGGTCACAGGCACAGCTCAGTTCCTGCATTGCTGCAGCTCCAATTTGACCCCAAGTCTGGGAACTTCTATATGCCACACATGAGGCCCTAAAAAGCAAAAGCAAACAAACAAAGAAAAATGATGAGGGTGATATTTTAACTTATACCAGTTTTCAAAACCAGCAAATAATGGAGGCAGGATTCACACCCAGGTCTGACTTGACTCCAAAGATGGTGGTCCAGAAGCCACTGTGCACGAGAGCCTTCCACCTTGCATTATCACCATACGTTTTTCTGCTAGGTCACTGGAAACCCATGGTTAAAACTGCAAGGCTACCCTGGAATAACAGATGAAGAAACTGGGGCTATGGGAAAATACCTTACTCAAGGCGAAATCGTTGTTAATGAGACAGATCTGACCTAAAACTCCTCCACTCCACACTGCCTATGAGATTCATAAGGGCATGAAGGACGTCTGCTTATCCTCTTATCACCCACAGCATTGCACATACATCTGGCTTATAACAAGAGCTTAAGAATTCAATTATATTAGGAATAGTTGTGATCAGAGATCTCTAATTAGAACACACTGAGGAGTTCCTGTCGTGGCTCAGTGGTTAACGAATCTGACTAGGAACCATGAGGTTGCGGGTTCGATCCCTGGCCTTGCTCAGTGGGTTAAGGATCCGGCATTGCCATGAGCTGTGGTGTAGGCCGGCAGCTACAGCTCCTGTTAGAACCTTAGCCTGGGAATTTCCATATGCCGCGGGTGCGGCCCTAGATAAGGCAAAAAGACAAAAAAAAATAAATAAAAATAAAAAGAGCATACTTGGATATTATGGCCAATAATGACACACCTAGATTACAAACTAGTAACTATAATTTACTGGCATCTCTAGGGAGACTTGAAACAGAGGATCCAAACATGGGTTTTGGTTTTGGTTTTGGTTTTTTTTTAACCAGGAACCAACTAAGTTCCAATAAGCTAAACTGACTTCCAGAGGTGAAACTAACTAAAAGTGATAAGCCCTAGATGGAGCCTAAAATGGAAAACTAATATGATAGAAGGAGTAAATCATGTGACCCCTCCTTTTTAGCAAACTGCTTCAATCACAAAATTCAAACATTAATGAAAGAAAAATAAACTCTTTGGGGATCAAATGAATTAACAGGAATTCCTTAGTGTCTTCTTTACCACATTGTTCTCCAGTACCCTTTCAAAGATTCTCAACACTCTTCATACAAAATAGGTGTTTATAACATGATATGCAAGATCTTTCTCAATCGGACACATCTCTGCTTCTCTAGATTCCCCTGTTATGATATCTGACATGCATACTGCCTCTCCAGTATCTGGAAAAAGCTCTTGCCTCTGCCCTTCCCGTCTCCTCAACCACTTCACTAACTCCTCTGCCTCCTTCTACACTTGGGTTTCATTACCTCATAGCTTGGTTGACTCTAAAACCTGTTTGCTCATCAAAATCAACTGGGGAGTTGTTACCAAAAATCAGATGCCCACAGAGATTGTGATTTCCAGGCATCATAGTTTCTTAAAACAATCTCCAAGAGATTCTGGGAAATCACTGCCATAGACAACTCCTTTGAGCCTACCCTTCCTTCTTACATCAGACTGTTACTGTCTGTGTCTTTCCTCCCTACCAGGTTGAGAGCTCCTTTTCAGCAGAGACGTGCCTTCCATTTCTCTAACACCAGGCAGCATTACATCATAATAAATGCTGGATGAATAAATGAATAAATGAAGTTGGCAATTCATCAGCTTCTTTGCTCAAATTGTTTCCTCTGCCTACAACATGAGCATATCTATGCCTGTTTTTTTTTTTTTTTTTGATAACCTTTTCAGATCTGCTTGGTTAAAGTTGATATCTCCTTCCTGTATATTTCTGTGGCATATATTTTTGTTTCTTTTTCTCTAATAACACTTTATAGGCTGACTTATATTTCAGTATCTGTGTACCTCTTCCACTGAGTTTTGAGCTCCCAGTGTCAGAGACTAATCTTTTTCAATTTTGTGATTCTTTCAGCAATCATCAAAATACCTGATCCATACTTGTTGAATTAAACCAAAGTTTGTATTTCTTTAATTTTCAAATCTTTCACATTCTCAGAATAAATGTGAATAATTTTCACATAAATTCAGAAATATGCCCAACAATATTAAATTGATCTTATATGTAAAGCTTTTGCTTCTCAGACAAAAAATTAGGACCACACCCATATAAATGTGGTATAGATAGATTCAAATACACACATCTCCAAAGGAAGAGAGATGAGGTTTCACATCTTTGGAGTAGGACATGATCAGTACAAGGAGACAAGATTCTTAATAATAAATAAATCTCTCATAGATGATTTCAGCAAAATTTATTCTGAAGCCAGTGATGTGGATCAGTTTGCAAACTATGCCTCAGTCACTCAACCCTAATGTTCCTTCAGGTCCAAGCTATGCCAAGCAGGACTCGACTCAGTAAAAACAGTAAAGTGAGTCTGGTTGTGAGGTTTGGCAAAGTGAAGGAAGTGGTTACTGGACTTACTGTTGTAGCTGTGAAAATTTGAAATCTAAATACTGGGACAACAGTGTTATATATTTGAAGCTAGGTAACTAATCAGGGATTTTTTTTTTTTTTTAATGGAAGAATGAAGGTAAGGCAAGTGAGGAAATGGAACAAGGTTGCAAGAAGGAACATTACCAGAGAAAGGTAACATCTGAATGGGAGAAACTGAATCTTCTAAAGACAGAAAACCTGTAAGGCACTTATTTTGGATTAACCCACAAATACCTTATTGGGTAGAGGGGAGACTCTTGGAGGTAATCAACTATAAATGCTGAGTAAATACATAAATGATGGATGAACAAATGCACGAAAGAATATCTGGTTCACGTTATGTCCATAATTTCTAGTAGAACCATTATACCCTGCTCTTTAAAACTTCCACCATCTTCTTTAAGAAGAAATGTCTAAAACTCTTAACTGTATATGGGCTCCAACACAAAACAACAGGTTTCTTCTTTTATGAGCCACATTCATGTCTGAAGCATTTTAGCTTACTCCCATTACACGGGTTTCCCTTCATCTGAGGTCCTACAGGGCCAAGGGTTTTCTCCAGTGTAACCCAATTCAGATCTATAGTGAGGCTCTACTTACAACTCTGACATTCCAAAGAGTCCAGGGGTTGAAGCAAAATTAAATGCTAAGTCTACGAAACAAAATAAAACAGCCTAAATCCCCTTGGTCAGTTAACATTTGCAAAAATGCTGTCAGTAAGTTTTTAAGCAAACACTATTTGATCTTTAGGAATTATGGAAGGAAAAGGTGGGACTGCTTACCATTTATCCCAAAGAGCATTTCACTAACTGGAGTTTGAATATTTCTTCTGAATATCTAAAAACAACAGGGATAGGTGTAGGAAGAAGAGAAACAGAAATATAATACTTCATAATAACACACAAAAAATCTTTGAAAGTTTTGTAAACATGTACCCCTTTTTGTAAAGAAATATGATTTAGGTATAAATCCAAAGACCTATAAATCTAATGTCGTTTAAACTTATTTAACTCTTCCCTATCCTGCTACCTTTAATCTGAAGATGCCACATACAATGATAGACCTAATTACTCTTTAGTTATATCCTTATTAAAGATGCTTAAAATTGGAGTAAATATAGTATTAAAACCCAGCATATAGTATGTACAAAATTTGCAGATCTTCTTTTAGGCATTAGCCTTCAATCTTATTTTTAAAACAACAAAAATATTTTCTGTTTGACAACTGGTATTATTGCATTTTTTGAAATGTGTCCATTGAAAAATTAAGTCTAACAAGTACTGTGCCTAGATCTAGCTAGATAAGTTGATGTCCGGATGTGGGAGAGAACTCACGAACCTTGTAGGCTGACCTCCATGGGCTGCACGTATTAGGTTCAACCACAAGAGGGTTGTTTTCCAAATAGATGGCCTGCAGCGAGTCCAGTCCTGCAGAGTGGTAAGGAATGAGTGTTTCACGGTGTTAGAAAGGGCAGCAGGCGAGGGAAGTAAACAGTCAGCTTGCCACTCCCCTTGAAGGCATCCTTCAGAATCTGCGACTTTTGTGTGTGTGTGTGCTTTTTATGGCAGCACTCGCGTTTTAAGGAAGTTCTTAGGCTAGGGGGTCGAATCGAAACTACAGCTGCTGGCCTACACTACAGCCAAGCAACCTCGGATCTGAGCCATGTCTGCAACGTGCAGCACAGCTCACGGCAAAGCCAGTTCCTTAACCCACTGAGCGAGGTCAGGGACCGAACACACACCCTCGTGGATCCTAGTCAGGTTCCTTAACCACTGGGCCAGGAAGGGAAGTCCCAGAAGCTGCGAACTTTTTCAAGTCTAAAGCAATTCATGGAATTTATTGACAACTTAAGTGTTTGACCTCGTGCACATTAAATACCTCTGACTCTGCCTCAGGTGAAACCACCACCACAAAAAAAAAAAAAAAAAAAAGCAAGCTGGAGTTCCCGTCGTGGCACAGTGGTTAACGAATCCAACTAGGAACCATGAGGTTGTGGGTTCGATCCCTGGCCTTGCTCAGTGGGTCAATGATCCGCCGTTGCCGTGAGCTGTGGAGTAGGTCACAGACGCGGCTCGGATCCTGCGTTGCTGTGGCTGCGGTGTAGGCCAGTGGATACAGCTCCTATTAGACCCCTAGCCTGGGAACCTCCACATGCCATGGGTACAGCCCTAAAATGACAAAAGCCAAAAAAAAAAAAAAAGCTAATTTTAGTGTTGGAGAGAAAATAAACTCCTATTGTTGCTTCCAGTGATCGATGGCCCCACCTCTCACTCACATGATGCAGTACATATTCTTGGTTTCTGAAGATTTTTACCCGCATTTGATCTCTCTAGAAACTTTCTGTGTCTGAGTTCCCTGATTACATAAGATATAAACTAGCGAGCTCAAATTCTGCTGCCTAGTTTCTGTCACCACTCCTAAGGGAAGACAAGCATCTGCGTTGGGAAGTTTCTCCTTACAAAACTGAAAGAAGAGAGTCGGGAGTTTCCTAACAAGTAAGCTGAGATGTTTTAATGGCAGGAAAACCATGTAGAAGGATTTCTCGGATCCCAATCAGACTAGCAAGACAAAATAGCCTTATATTTTTAAAAGTATAGGTGCATTTTGAATTGTCATATATTTTCTACGTCATTGATTGATTCTGAAGAACAAGTCACAGATTTCCTATGTCATTGACTGGTTCTAAGAAATTTACTCATAAAGGAAAATTTTGCCTGAGCCCTGTATTATGTATTGAATAATCAAAGATGACTCAGTGAGTGTTTTCTTGGAGCTCATAATCTACCTAGAGCACCATAGCATTACTTGGGGCAATATAAACTAGTTAAACACTGTGTGTTACAGCTATATTTGAAGCAGATACATACCTCATACTTCAGTTTCAAAAAAGGAGTCTCTTTTAAAACTTTTGTTACAAGACAGAATTAAGTCAAAATTTCGCTACTTAAGCTTGCCAAGTAGACTAGGAATCAGGGAACATATTTCTTTTCCATGAATGAGTCACTCCTAAAAATACAACATGTTCTTAGCCTGTATGGTTTATGGAATCATTAGAACAATGCTTCTACCATCATAGGTATGAAGTCAGAATCTGCTAGCTGATAGTCTCAGCGACGTCCTTGAGATGGAGGTAATGGACATGGAATAAGAAGCAAGAGGGATGAATCAAAGCACAAAGGCTCTGCAAGACCCAATTTTCAGCCCCAACTCGGACGTATATTCATTATTTTAAGAAATATATTTCACTGCCGTCAACCTCATTTTCCCAAGCAGGGAGAGGAAGGGAAGGCAGTTCTCAGCTCCTAAAAGGTCTGATTCAAAATTAGATTTCCTAAACCCTACATATGTTGAAGCAGAGACAGAGTCGGGGATTGGACACAGAACAAGCAAAAGGGCTGTTCTTTGAGAACTGGGCAGATATCAGCATATACAATAAGGAATGAGAGGCAGGGAGAAATGTCAGAGACGAGCAGTCAAAAGCCCATGCCAGTAGTCAGGAACTAGGAGCCTGGGAGGCAGGCCCAGGCGAGCAGTTTGGTTACACAGACCAGAAACAAGCCACTTGCATTAGGAAGAACTTGAAACCTAAGGTAGGCTTTTGCCAAACCCCACACCTTTATGTTTCTCTTGAGAAAAGGAAAGGAAAGGAGTTCCCTTCGTCGATTAGTGGAAACAAATCTGACTAGCCTAGCATCCATGAGGATGCAGGTTCGATCCCCGGCCTTGCTCAGTGGGTTAAGGATCCGGCGTTGCTGTGAGCTGTGGTGTATGTTGCAGATGTGGCTCGGATCCCATGTTGCTGTGGCTCTGGCATAGGTTGTCAGCTATAGCTCTGATTAGACCCCTAGCCTGAGAACCTCCATATGCCACGGGTGCGGCTCTAAAAAAGGACAAAAAGACAAAAAAAGTTTCTTCCTAATAAGAACATACTTGGTCTCAAAGCCTAGTGTGACTTTGAACTTGCAAAGTGTAGAGTTTGAGGGACTGGAGAGCAGGAAAGTCACTGCTGATGTCAGAGGATATTTTTTTTAAAAATAAACTATTGTGAATAAATGTAACCCTCACATGTATATGATTTATGCATGTCTATGTGTTTGCCTATATTAGAAGTGCAATGATCATGAGAACACCCATGGCCACAATAGAAATTTACACAAGTTGCATATTACACAAATTTCGTTCATCATTCAGATCGTGGTCTAAATGAATTGCATTCCTGCAGACAGGCAGTGTACAACTAGAATGGCCATATCCAAGAGCCCATTTTACCAAGAGATGTAATGACCGATATTAATTTTGTGATAGTATAAACCAAATGTTCACTAAAATTTCATTTGCAGGAGTTCCCATCGTGGCTCAGCAGTTAACAACCCTGACCAATATCCATGAGGATGCGGGTTCGATCCCTGGCCTTGCTCAGTGGGTTAAGGATCCTGCGTTGCCGTGAAATGTGATATAGGTCACAAACGTGGCTTGAAACCCACGTTGCTGTGGCTGTGGCGTAGGCCGGTAGTTACAGCTCCGACTCAGCCCCTAGCCTGGGAACCTCCATATGCTGCAGGTACAGCCCTAAAAAAAAAAAAAAAAAAAGGACAAAAAAAAATTTAGTTTGCAAAAATACTAAGCCAAATCAACTCACTTCGATTAACTAGTGTATCAAAAAGTAGGTGGCTAAATAAGTCCATTTGTATCATTTTTTTATATTCCACATAGAGAAGATATCATATGATATTTATCTTTCTCTGTCTGAACTTGTTTACAAAACAGAAACAGACTCACAGACACAGAAAACAAATTTATGGTTACCAAAGGGAATGGGGAAGGGATAAAAAAGGAGTTTGGGATTAGCAGATACAAGCTACTATATGTAAAAAAACGGGGTGGAACTGTATAGCACATGGAACTATATTTAATATCTTGTAATAAATTATCATTAAAGAGAAAAAATAGAAAGTAAGGATAGCATAAATTGAAGAAATTTCATATTTCTCCTGTATTTTTGCAAGTGAAAGGAGGAATTTTTCAAATTAAACAAAAATAACTGAGGGAGCAAAACCTGTCTCTCCATGTGTTTTTAAAAGAATCTTCAATCTAATTTTAAAGACATAAAAGAGCAAAGCTAGAATGCATTTCAGAGATACTGGAAACACAAAGAGACCTTTCCAATGCTATATAAGTGCCAGTGCCAGTCCTCGATTCAGAACCCAGATTCCTAAAGGCCTGTTTGGTGCTCTGTCCACCTCTGTCCACCAGACCATCATACCCTTCATACTGAAAATGTCACCTGTCCAGGCTGAAAAGAAATATTCTCTATGCCTCAGGTTTTCTCAGAGTGTAAAATTTGTCTTGAAACTTTGTGCTAATTCTGACTCAGTTCACATAAGCTTCACAGGTTTCACCTACCCACACCTACTTTTATTTGAGCAAGGGAAAATAGCATTTAGCTCTTCCCTGTAACAAAACAAGTCTCAACAGAGTAAAAGCTGGTTTAGTCATTTCCCAGCCAGTCTTTCATAAGATTTTTACATATCATAAGGAGTTTGAGTCACTGTTTCCCCTAAAGGTAGATAGGAAGAAGTAAATAGTACAATGATTATTATGCTAAATAACTCAATAAACAAATTTACATTTGTCAATATGGAGAAATGGATACATTTTTAAATGATAAAAGGCTAACTAAGGAATTTCCCATTGTGGCTCAAGAAGTAACAAACCTGGCCAGTATCCCTGAGGATACAGGTTTGATCCCTGGCCTCACTCAGTGGATTAAGGATCTGGAGTTACCATGAGCTGTGGTGTAGTTTGCAGATGCAGCCCGGATCCTGCATTGCTGTGGCTGCAACATCAGCTGGCAGCTACAGCTCCAATTCGACCACTAGCCTGGTAACTTCCAACTTGCCACAGGTGTGGCCCTAAAGAGAACGGAAAAAAAAAGCTAAGTAATAAATAGTAAGGACTCATTTTTGTAAAGTGTATGTAGAGGGTTTTTTTTGGCTGCACACTCGGCATATGGAAGTTCCCAGGCCAGGCATCAAATCCGAGTTACCACTGCATCCTACGTCACAGCTGTAGCAATACCAGGTCATTAACACACTGTACCACAGTGGGAACTCTCATACACAGTTTCTGTTCAAAACAGGCTAGGATAACTTCCTTAAAAATTTAAACAGTCAGGACTATCATATGATCCAGCAATCCTACTCCTGGGCATATATCTAGAGAAAATGTAATTTAAAAAGATACATGCACCACAATGTTCACTGCAGCACTATTTACAATAGCCAAGACATGGAAGCAACCTGAATGTCTGCTGACAGAGGAATGGATAAAGAAGATGCAGTACATATATACATTGGAATATTACGCAGCCATAAAGAAGAATGAAATAATGCCATTTGCAGTAACATGGATGGTCCTAGAGATTATCAGACTAAGGGAAGTCAGGCAGAGAAAGGAAAATATATGATATCACCTACATGTGGAGTTTTTAAAAATGATACATTTTAACTTATTTACAAAAAAGAAATAGACTCAAAGACTTTGAAAACAAACTTATGGTTATCAAAGGAGAAAGGAGATGGAGGGGGAGAATGGATTGGGTATTGAGACTGGCAAATACACACTATTGTATAGGGGATGGCTAATCAATGGAGACTCGCCGTATAGCACAGGGAATCTACTCAATATTCTGTTATAACCTATATGGGAATGGATGTGTGTGTGTGTGTGTGTGTGTGTGTGTGTGTGTGTCTGTATACATATATATACATCCTGATTCTTTAGATCTCAAACACCTAGTGATAAGAGCTTGACGATCTGATTAGCATTTCTCTCCTTTTCTCTGGAGAGTCTTGCTTCTTGATGGATGAATTCTCTTTGACATAACACTGTTGTTCACTCCATATAAACTGTCTACTTAGTTGCAACTCTTACTTCCATACACCAGTTTCTAAATCAGATATCATCCCCAGGAGTAACTGGGGCCAGTCCTAAAGTCAAATCTATTCTACAGGTCCATTCTATATGACATACCTTTTCTTTTCTCTCTGGTGATCACCACTAAGGTTCCAGGTCCAGCTTATGTTTTAACTGACTCACACACAAAGCTATTATGAAGTCCAAATGAAATTGTCTATAGGTCTGACTCATAATAGTTTCTCAATAATGTATATTGGATACATAAAAGATCTCTTTAACTTGAGAACTATATGCCTGAAAAGCAACATGAATTGAAAAATTGCTGTAATTTCATTATTCTATCGTTTATATTATTCATTAAAAATTCAATGTAGAAAGATTAGAAAATCTGAACAAGTAAAACAGTCCCTCACTTAAAATAATCTAAAATATATCCATCAGAAGTATTTTATATGTAAGTATATATTTTATATGTAAATATATAAATCTATTTCTTCCAGTTATTTTTGAGATATAGTTGACATTTAACACTCTGTGGGTTTCAGGGGTACGGCATAACAGTTTGACTTACATACATCATGAAATGATTATCACAATATATTTAGGTATCTGCTTCCATTCCATCATTGTTGGCAAGTCCTAGTCCCTCACTGGTTATGGCTTGATCACTTCAGATCTTCAGGATAGGGGTTAATCAGTTGGCCGCCACGTGTCCTCGTGTCATGGCAGCTGCCTTCCATGGAGTGAGTGGTCAGAAAAAGGAAAAGAGAACAGGTCCCCAGAAGGAAATTGCAATCCTTTTATGACTTAATCTCAAAAAAGACCATCAATTCTGCCAAATTTTAGCAGTCCCCCAGACCTGTAAAATGTGGGAGCAGACTTCACAGGATTAGGATATGAGTACCAGGAGTGGGAGGCCACCGGGAGCTCTTTTGAAGGCTCACTGCCACAGTCATGTACACCACTCTGCAGCCCGGAGCAGCAGCAGCTTCCCTGACACCATGTGGGAACCTGATGTAAATTAAACCTCACTGTGTCCTCCTGGGACACTAACTCTAATGAATTACAAGGAGTTCCACAATAAAGTAGGCTTTGCGCCCAGAAGAGTTCAAGCAACAAGACAAAACTAACGTGTTTCTTTTTGGATAACAAAACTCTTCTAAAACAAAATATCCCACAGGCCCTGAATTCTATGGAATTCTCTTTGGAAAAAATTAATTGCACATAGGAGAAATTTTTCACCTTGATCCTCCTCTAATGCTAATATATTATATACTCCTTGATTAGCATGTATTAAATGTCTCCACTGGAAAAATTCACAGAAGAATGGTAGTTTTGAGTCTCTGGTTTGCCGGCCAAGTTTCATTATTTGATAGGTTTCATCAGGTATGTGAGTAAATTCTTTAGGGAATATAATCTATGACTATAATTTCAGGTCTAAAGGGTCATCAATTTTCCAAAAGGTCATAGGATAGAAAGATTGTTTCATGGATGCAATAATGGCATATGTTATCTTACTTTCTATCACATGCTATAGTTTAAGCACTTTTATAACCTTTGTCAAATACAAATGTTTGCAGTTATCAGGAACGAGCGTGTCATCCTATCATAAAACAAAGAGGAAAGAAAACTTTTCTTTCAAAATGAAGAATTAATCTCTACTCAAAAGGAAGCAGGATATGAAAGATGATCTTCACTTATGATAAGAAGGGTTTTAAAATAACTCATGGGTTCAAATTTTGTGTGGAAATGAACATTTTCAATGTTTTCATTTATCTTGTTCCTTAAACACTCCCACATCCTGCCCTGCAGCAATTTAAGGTTTTTGCAATCCTCAGACATTCTTATTTTGGAGGCCCAAGCTCGTGTCATATCGAATAGAGTAGAAGCTGTGGTTATGTTTTCCAAAGCTTGCCAAAAAATAAAGCACTCATTCCCTCAAGATTCTGGGAGTGTTGGACACTGGTGAATCATAGCTAAACCCCTTTTACAGGTATTGTGCTCAGTTATAGGGAGCTTCTAATCCAAGCACATACACCCTCCTAGGAAGCAGCCCACAACTTGGGATGTAGGGAAACAAATTCAAGGCCCCTTTTCCCAATCTGGGACAGCTCTGATTATCGTAAGTCAAGAGTTCCCTACAGGATTAACCAAATGCATCACAGTTCAACTTCTCCCTCTCTCCAATCTTTTCCCCTCACCTACTTACATGTATGTTCCAATAAGTATGCCTCAGTGAATCTGTTTCCTTGTCACCATCTCAGATTTTTTTGCCCCCAGGGAACTTGACTTAAGACCATTAATATCCAGAATGGGACTAAGAAACAAGTTTAAAATGGAATTTTAGAAGCCAGATAGCCTGCTGGTGGAGTACTCAGAGTTACTGGCATGCTGTATTAGTGAAACTGTTAAAACTTTACTGGTGATTAACTTGGATGGCATAATGTCAGAATGGAAACCCTGATGATAAAATATGCCATAATTTTCAGAAAACAACAAAAAGGTAATAAATTACCTATTTAAATAACCAACTTAAAAGTACAAGTCAGAGGCAATATACACACAGGTTCTCATCTCTCACAGCTGGAGGGTCAATTAGGAGCAATCCAGGATTCAAGAGCTCCAAAGGATGGTGAACTGCTGCCTAGAAAGTCTGCTATACCAGGATCAGGGCCCTGATTGAGATGGAGTAGGATCCTTAAATTTGGAATGAGAATAATTGAGATGATACACTTGGAAAACTCAACTCCCCAGTCTGAATCCTCTGGGCCTATACGAGTGGCCCACTGCTCCCTTTCCCCTACTTGAGAAGTATGCAGAGGCTTCTACATTGCAAGGCAATATATACACTCCCCTGCTTTGAATATACCAACATTTCTCCTCTATACCAATAATTAGGGTCAATAGAGGGTTAACATAACTTGGCTGGGAAGAACTGGGCCTCATAAGGGAGGGATGGGGCAATATTCTGAAGAAAACGTTGAATTTAGCTAAATATAGTGACAGGAGCTGGAAGAGTACGTAGAGGATGAGGCCCTAAGAGTGAAAAATGAAAGAGGGTAAGCAGAACTCAAACCTCTGAAAGGAAGACTTGCTTGATATGAGATAACTCTTCTGTAATACGAGATTTAATTCTAGATCAAGGACTCTAGAAGACAGTGCTAACACACTTCTAGGATGTCTCTAGGAAGCGTGGGGGAAGAAATGGCTCATATTATGTGAAGTGGAAATATTAGAACTCTCAAAGACATGAATTTGCTAGAATGGTTGTACTACCTAAGGCTGGCCCACAAGCCAATTATTTTCTATGGAAAAGCCCCAAGATTCTTTATTTACCAATATAATAAAAAATGAGTAGGGGAGTTCCTAATGTGGCTCAGGAGTAATGATCCAGACTAGTATTCATGAGGATGTGGGTTTGATCTCTGGCCTTGTTCAGTGGGCTAAGGATCGGGCACTGCTGTGAGTTGTGGTGTTGGTCACAGATGCAGCTAGGGTCTGGCATTGCTGTGGCTGTGGCACAGGCTTGCAGCTGTAGCTCCAATTAGACCCCTAGCCTGGGAACTTCCATATGCCACAGGTGTAGCCCTAAAAAGACCAAAACAAAGAAAAGAATGAGTGGGGCATTAGCATGGTTGAAAAGACCAGTCATGGCTGTCATCAGTAGATCAGAACTGATGGCAGGAAGGGCAGTTACAGAATAATGAGGATTCCCAGGAGAACATAAGGTGGTAGGGACAATCAGCCATCTGAAGCAAAGACATGTGACTACTACAAATGTCAGAGTGGCAACCAGGGGACATGAGAGATGTGCATACCTACGGTGATGGTAAGAGACTATAGTGTTCTTAGGCACAAGATAGATGGACAGCCAAAATTAAGTGCTGCTTAATTTATACAACCAAACAAATCAAGGATTGATAAATAGGAGGCCGAGTACTCCTGTCCTAATAAAAGTCCTAGTTTCTAGGTCTTAACCAGTTCTTAAGACCAGAACCCATGGCACAAAGGAGAAAAATGAAAGACAAGGTCCCAATGAGAAGAACATCTAAAAAAAATATCCAGGGGACTGCCACTTCAGTGATTTTGAGGGACTCTGGTATGTGACATGCTAAGATTCTTCTCCAAAACAACACAAAAACAACAACAACAAAGCGAAAACTGAGCAGCCCTCTTTGAAGGCAGCATATTCTACATTTGACTAATTTACCAAATGGCATGCAAAGTTGCCAGCTCTGATTGGGCCAGACCATAAGGGGCTCTGTTGCTGATTTCAGATTATAGTAAATGCAGCCTGTCACTTGAGCTATATGAACAAGCTAACAATAATGTTCCTAGGAGTATGGCTAGTTCCAACAGGAGAATAACAATAAAAATCCCTAGGTTAATGGAGCAAGTTCTAGTATAAATCGATGCAAGTAAATACCATTTAGAAAATAGTCCCTTATCTGCTACTGGGGCCTGGTAGAGATGGAGTATCTATTCAACAGGACGACAACAAGAGTTTTGGCCAGAGCTACTCATCATGAACTATATCCTAGCAGAACCACAAAGTCATAAGATCAGGCATGCCCACGGAAATTTATTGTTAGAAAGAAGAGTTATATCCACTGTGGCATGAATAGGGCCAACGATAAAAGAACAGTTGGTCTGGACTCCCAAGCCAGACATCACTGTAATACTGGTGACTCGATCGGAGCCAAAACTATGTTCATATGGAGGCTTCCTTATATCGGGCTGGATGAAGAAAGGGGAAAAAAGGACAAGCTTCATTTACAGATACTTTGGCTCCACGTGTGCTGAGAACCAAAAACAGACCATTACACATTACAGCCTCATTCAGGGCAGCATTCAAAACGGCAGTCAAGAGAAATCCTCCTAGTAGGCAGAACTTCAGGAGGTACAACTAATCATTCATTGTGTGGGGTAAGAGAAATATTTCTTAGTGAGAACATACAGAAACTCAAGGGCAATGGCAAATAGTTGGCAGGAAACTGGAAGAAAGATTAGATTTGGGAAAAGGAGGGAAGAGATATATGGATAGTTCTATAGGGCTGGGCAAAAAGTGTGCTCCCTGGATCACATGTTAATGCCCACCAGAGAGCATCTATTATGAAAGAGGCAATAGTCAAATAGGCATTTGACACCAGCCAGAAAGTATAGTAGCTATAACCTCAACTCAACGCTTGGAGAAATCTAACTGACAAGCACATTACTCTACCTACCAGACAGAGGAAAGAAACAGAACAACAAAAAAAGCTATACGTTGGTCTTCACTGTCTTTTTATTCATAACATCTGAACTATAAATAAAAAGACATATATGGGAGTTCCCTTCGTGGCTCAGCAGTTAAGGAACCCAGCTAGGATGCATGTTTGATCCCTGGCCTCACTCAGTGGGTTAAGGATCTGGCATTGCCGTGAGCTGTGGTATAGGTCACAGATGCAGCTCAGATCTGGCGTTGCTGTGGCTGTGGTGTAGGCCAGCAGCTGAAGCTCTAATTCAGTCTCTGGCCTGGGAACTTCCATATGTTGTGGGTGTGGCCCTAAAAAGCAAAATATATGTATGTGTGTGTATGTATGTGTGTGTGTGTGTGTGTGTGTGTATATATATTTGAGTACATAATATAATATAATATGTATAATTTAAAAGTATAAAACAATCAATGAAGCAAAAACTTGTGACCAATAAATAATCAAAAGAAAATGCAGTTTATGAAAGCAGTTTCAATTTCGCAAATGACCCAGACCTATTTATTGGAATGAGCAAAGACTTAAAATAATAATTATAAATATAATAGGAGTTCCCGTCACGGCACAGTGGAAACAAATCCCACTAGGAACCATGAGGTTAAGGATCCAGCATTGATGTGAGCTGTGTGGTATAGGTCGCAGTCATGACTCTGATCTGGAGTTGCTGTATCTGTGCAACAGGCCGGCAGCTGTAGCTCACATTCAGCCTGGGGACTTTCATATGCCAAAGGTGCAGCCCTAAAAATAAAATTAAAAAAAAAGCAAAAATAGCACAGAGAAGAGGAGGGGTAAATGTATGTATATTCTGCAAGGGTCTTACTTTTCTAAGTGAAGTAATATAATATTACTCCAAGATACACTGTGGGATAATTTAAGAACACATATTTTAATCCCTAGAGTAACCACCATAAAAAACAATTAAAAAATAAAAAAGACATAGTCAAAATGGCAATGAGGAAATTATGTTGAACTCTAGGAAAACAAAGTTTATCTAAAGAAAGCAAGGAAGGAACAAAGGAATAAAAAACAATGAGAAAAATTTTAAAAAAATGTAACCAGTTGGTAGGCTTAAGTTCAACCAAATCAATAATTATATTAAATGCAAATGGCCCCAAAGTTCTAGCTATTGTTCTTACCTCACCCATCCTACCCATGTTTTCTTTTATTAAACCAGTTCAGTTTCTTATCACCATCATTTTAATGACTGAGAGGCTTTCTAGAATGGGCTTCTTGCCTCAACTTCCTCACATGACACACTAATACCAGATAAATCTTCCTGAAATTCAAACTTAGTCACAGAACTCAGCTCATCCAATCCTGCTTATTGCCGGATCAGTTCCTTTTCCACCAGATGTGAGGTTATAGGTCTGTTATCTACAAAAGGGTGTCTGGAGCTCAATATTAGAACCATGGAAAATGGGAGTGGCATGGACTGGGAGTCTGGGGTTAATAGGTGCAAACTATTGCATTTGGAGTGGATAAGCAATGTCTAGTCATTTGTGATGGAATATGATGGAGGATAATGTGAGAAAAAGAATGTATATATGTGTGTGTGTGACTGGGTCACTTTGCTGTACAGTAAAAAACTGACAACACTGTAAACCAACTATAATGGAAAAATAAAAATCATTAAAAAAAAAAAGAAGAACCTGGGAAAATGCTCCTATTTCCCTTCCTGGACACAGTCTGTACTGTTTTATAGAATTTTGCAGACTTTTTATCTTGGACGAGATTTCTGTCTCTCCGCTCTAGTTCTTCGAACATCTACATTTGCTTTACAAGGTGTTTTTGTTTCTTGTTTACCTTGTCCTAACTACTGGAGTGAGTTTCTTCTTTGCTCCACAATTAGACACCAAAGGTCAACCAAGCCTAAATTCCAACTCAGCCCAACCCAACATAGGCATCTCAGCCCAGTTAAGATCCCAGTCTTTGTCAGAATATCACCAGCGTGGCCAGCGGGAGCATCCAAATACTCTGCAATGTCAAAACTCAAGCATACAGCTTCTTCCTTCATATCAAGCCCCACAGCTTGATATGGTCAAACCATAGTTTATAGCTTCACTAAATTTCAGAAATTCCCTGGTTGTGTCTTTCCATGTCATTTCTTTGTTTTTTTATGCTCCCTCTTTCTTCTTTTTGAAATACTCTAACCATTCTCTCTGTTTTGGGAGCTCTTGCTCATCCTCTAAGACATGGATTAAGTCTCATACATACTATAAGGAGCCGAGTTAGTCTGTTTCCTCTTCCTCAGTATCCCAAGCTACTTTGAACCAGAACAGATCACATTAAAGTGTTAAGTATTATCTGCCTGCTTCAACCATTAATCTGTGAAGAACAAGATTTTATCATTGTATCCTCTTTGCACTTAGTACTAATGCAGATATTTAAAAGATTTTCACTCGGTGACAAGTAAAGGAAAGCAGAGTTTGTCACAACTTACAAGTAACCTATTAAAAAAAGAATGGAGAGTTACACCACTTAACTGATTAGAAACAACTGTAGGATTGCAATAAAGTCACACTCAGTGACTGAGTGAATTCACTAAGAACTTACACAGAGTTAGAGGTCAAGAGTCTATGAAAGGAACTCATGTTTAATAATATAAAATAGGTTAGATAGAGGTCAGAATTACAAGTCTTTCATGTAAAGTTTGTAAAGTCTGAACTTAATTTAAAGGTTAAGTTTGTGCAGGAGCAAAATTGCTAATAATCTTTATTCAGCAATATTTTTGGAGAGATAAGGGAAACTGTATTTTAAACAAGATGGAGAAAAGTGCTTAAACCATGTCAATAACCAAACTCCAGCACTTTATAAGTACCCAGTTATATACAGAAAATTGATACCCTGATTACAAGTCATACTTGTATTATAAGTTCCAAAGGTGTTTATTCAACAACAGTGTATTTAATTAACTCGAATAAATATATTTATCAAAACAACAGAATATTAGGAAGTTATTCCAGAGTGAGGCCATCTTCAATTTGTAAAACTATATCCTTTAAAAATAATAATAATAAATTAGGTTTCGGTAATGTCCTGGATCTTTAATCTTTTCCAAAGAAAGGGTCATAATATCTCTTGTTTAGGCAAATTTACTAAATATATTAAATTATAAATTTCAATAACGACTGAAGTCTTTCCAAGAATGACAAATGGAAAAAAGAAACATGACCTGCAGCAGAATTTGATTTAATTAAAAGGTTATGCTCATTGAATTTTAACTTCTTTTTGAATTTAGGCCCATAAAATGGATCAAGCCATCCTCTGTTTTCTAATGCAGTCCTGGCTTATTGAAGTCTCATGAATTCATTTTTGAATTTTTCAGGAAAAATTCACTGCAGAGATGATGATAACTTGGGAATAAGCATCTAGCCCTCATCTCAAAATTCCACACAATTTACAATCATCTTGCAAGCAATGCTGTCTCTGGAGATGTTCTTAGTTTCCAGTCCACTTTTGTGCGTGGTAGAGAATTTATAGAGTGAGCTGCTCTATCTGACTGATTCAATTTTTTGTACTCAGGGGGGATTTGCCAGATTTTTTTTCTACTTTACATACTCAGTCCTATGTGGCACTTCTACTTTGAAAACTGCTGAACTGGAGAAATGAATGCATTACCAGTTAGATATTCTTCTTACACTGTGAGAGAAAACATGCTTTATAAATCACACTCTATTTCTGGCTTATTTTTATGGCATCCATCAGTGGCCCTTATTATGATGTAAAATTTGCAGAATCACTCTGGCCTTACAAAAACAGGAATTTAAGGCAAAAAGAAAATAATTTCTTTCATATCACAAAGAAAGTGATAACCAATCTCATTTGTGGAAGAAATGTTAAGATGAGAGAACACACGGAGCAGAAATCAAAATCTCATCTCTACTACTCATAATACTTTTTATTCCTCACCATGTATCAGCCTCATGTTTAGAATCCCAATCTACAACCTTGCATAAAACATTTACTGCTAACAGGCCTCTGTGCTACTCCCTATGACCTGCAAAAGAGGCAAACACAAGAAAAAATAAATACTCCCTTCCCTCAAGGAATTTAAAAATTGTAGCAGAGAAATAAACTAATGTTAAATTATGAATGAAAGTGTAATAAGGGCCATGAAATTTAATATAAAATATCTTGAAATAATTTTGAAGGAAATGTAAGTTATAGGGGAACTGGAAGATAGCTTTAGCCCGGTTGAGACGTTGAACTGGGTTTTAAAGGAAGAGAAAATATATGAGTGCCAAGAAAGAGGAAGACCTACAATCTAGGTGGACAGAAAACTATGAGTAAAGCACCAAAGTAGGAAAATGAAAAATGTAATCCATGTACAAAGAGTCCAGAGTGTAGTATAGGAGTCAGAAAGTTTCAGAAAGTTTAAGTTCAAATCAAGTTTGTGAAGAACTTTGAGTATAGTGCTATGAAATTGAACTTTAGTTTTGGGGAAATTAGAGGACTTTAGAAACTATGTATGGAATTTAGAAAGATTTCTATAAAACAGAAAAAAGTGTGGAAAAATAACTGGCATGAGGAAAGAAAAAAAAAGCAAAAGTAGGGAAAATAGGTGTTATTGTTTTAGTCCAGGCAAAGATAAAGAGCACTTGCATAGTAATGGAAGTTCTAGCTAGAGAAATTAGGCAAGAAAAATAAATAAAGGGCAATCAAATTGGAAAGGAAGAAGCAAAATCATCTCTATTTGCAGATGATAGGACCTTACATGTAGGAAACCATAACTATTCCACACACACATACACAAAATCTGTTAGAACTAAAATGATCTCACACTAGTGAGGCACGAAGTCCACACCCAAAAATCAATTGCATTTCTATATACTAACAACGAACAACCTGAAAATTAAATTACAAAAAAATTCCATTTACAATAGCATGAAAAAGACTAAGACACTTAGAAATCTGGAGTTCCTATTGTGGCTCAGTGGGTTAAGAACCCGGCAATCTCTGTGAAGATGCAGTTCCATCCCTGGCCTAGATCAGTAGGTTAAGGATCTGGCGTCGCAGCAAGCTGTGGTGTAGGTCACAGACGCAGCTCAGATCTGGTTTGGCTGTGACTGGCTTGACCTCAGGCGCAGCTCCACTTCGACCCCTAGCCTGAGGACTTCCATATATTGGAGGTGGGGCTTTTATAAAAAGAAAAGAAATAAA
>PVHT021183693.1:45602721-45668341 GCA_004024745.2 Catagonus wagneri | reverse complement strand
TTCTCAGTTGGGAAGGGTATGACAATGTTTAAGTATAATCATGATTATCTTGGTTCTAATCCCAGCTCTGCTCTTTAATAAATTCACAGTCTTGGAGAAGTTTCATGTTTTAGAAGCACAGCTCCAGAATTCTGCCAACATTTAGTAGCAGGACACAATCCGTAGGAGGATATCATACCAGACTAACACCCTCTGTAAAAATGGAGGTGACTTCTTCAGTTAAAAAAAAACGAAGATTATGATTAAGTTGAATTCTTTTCAAGTGGGACATACTGAAAAAGATTTTTCATGTCTTAGACAATAATAAAAGGTATTTCCATACTATGAAGTGTTAACTTTTATCTTTTGAAAATATAAAATGCCACACTGCATAATCTACTATAAAGAATCATATACCTACTATATGAATACCCTTATTTATTAATTCACAGAAGATAAATTCTAAATTTGAAAATAATATTGAATAACGTGTTTAATAATTGAATAAAATTTTTTTTCCTAAGTGATGAATGTTATCT
Organism: Catagonus wagneri; assembly: GCA_004024745.2. NCBI lineage: Eukaryota > Metazoa > Chordata > Mammalia > Artiodactyla > Tayassuidae > Catagonus > Catagonus wagneri. Next base: position 45,667,823 of record PVHT021183693.1, on the reverse strand, counting down.
GTTATCCTAAATGATGAATGTTATCTGCAAATTTATATAAATGGTTCATAGTCATAATAGTAATTCTTGCTTGCTTTTATAACACTGGATATTTATTTCAGCAAGACTTTATGGTATAAGGAAAAGATATAGCTTTATTTTCCTCAAAATAGAAAGCGATCTTAGTACCACTTATCGACTATTATATCCCTACTGCTTTTAAACGCCAGCTTTGTTACAAAGTAAATTATCTTATATGTTTGAATATGAATAACATTGGGTTTTAAATGAGACTGAGAAGGGATATATAATCATTTTGGATAAACATGCCTTTGGTTTACCACAGAGAGGTAATTTACGACAGTATTATTTGTGCTTGGCAGTTCAAAACTTTCCATTAGTCTGAAAATCTACAGATTGATCCAGACATGATGTATCTATGCTCCATGTAGACAAATGTTGTATTACAAAAAAAGAACCATCTAAATTTGAAAGTTATTACAGCTCTACAATCATATTATGCTTAGTACAGCAGTATTTTATCAACAAATAAGCAGAACAATCTGAAAAAGAGACACGTTTAAGCTTGTTTAATAATCTCATAAAATGCAGTTATAAAAATAAAGATGTAATTTGTAATTATTAATAATTATTTGCACTTGTTAATTGTAAGAACCTAAAAAGAAAAAAGATTTCCCATGTTCAATCCACCTAGTTGATGGCTTTCATTATGTTCCACAAAAATCATATTGGTTTTCCTATTGATTTCTTTTAGGCTTCATTCAATTTTTTTTTTAATTTTTAAAAATTTTTCCATTATAGCTGGTTTACAGTTTACTGTCAATTTTTCAACTGTACAGCGTGGTGACCTGGTTACACATACATATATAGATTCATCACAAGTGATTAGACATAGTTCCTGGTGCTATACAGCCGGTCAGTTCAATTTTTTTGCCTTGTAGGATCTTTCCCCTGAAGATTGCAGATCTTCAGGGGAAAGATCCTACAAGGCAAAAAATTGAGCACTTGAGATGTCTGTCAAATAGAAAAGTAAAAAAAAAAAAAAAAATCCACAAATTAAAATTTTAATTAAGCACCTGGATACTGCCCCGTTCTTTTTTTGTTTGCATACTTAAGATCCAGTAATCATTAATTATATTGCAATTTCCTTTCATATGGACCACCTCCTGGCATGGACTATGAGCATGCCCCTGGGCAGTTAAATGAATGAGAACACACCATTAAAATGCCCTATATTGGTTCTCACAAGATTTTAAGCAAATTTTTCTCTTAAAAATCATAACCTAAATATTTATTATTAGAATTACCAGAGAATACTTAAAGCCCATAAATGACACATTTTTCTAATAATCTGAGACCTGATGTTTTCTTTTAAATTTCTATTACTTTTAAATCATCCTAGAGAAAAGTGAAGATTTCTCCAAAATTACTTCTCAAGTAGCTTTTTTTTTTCTAGGGCTGCACCCACTGCATATGGAAGTTCCCAGGCTAGGGGTTGAATGGGAACCACAGCTGCCAGCCTAAGCCACAGTCACAGCAATGCCAGATCTGAGCTGTACCTGTGACCTACACTGCAGTTCGCGTCAATGCCAGATCCTTAACACACTGAGCGAGGCCAGGGATCGAACCTGTGTCCTCATGAATACTAGTCTAGTTCATTACCACTGAGCCACAATGGGAACTTCTCAGGTAGTTTTTATCAGAAAGTTTTCAAAAAGCAACGAATAAACAGAAGTGTGTGGCACATTGCCTTGTATTCCCAAATCAAAAGTTTAAACAGAAAGGATTAGCACCTGGGGATTTTTTCATAAGTCAGTAATTGTTTAGGTATTTGGCTGCACTGGGGTAAAGAAAGATCACAGAAATCAGTATGTTAGTAGAAATGAAAATATGAAAACAACAAAGTTAAAGGTGTCAACAAGTCAAAAGCAAATGAGTCTAAGTCTAGCCATAGTAATCCCTACTCATCATAGACATTTAATTACCTCTGAGTCTGTAATGATGGTGTAAGAAACAGAGGCCAGATTACTAGCAGGATTTGTGTGTAAGGCCGACACGGGGAGTTCTAACAATAACTTTTCTAGTGTCTTATATATGTTTGAGATTCTTTTAGTTTATTTTCTCCAAGTAAATATAATAACGCCCCCCACACACCAAAAAATCGTTAGAATAATGGTTATTTATTGAACAACTACTGTGATCACAGTCTGTGAGCCAGGCTACTTGTTAGGTACTCTATAAGAGTTAAGCAGAACTCTGTAACGTGTATAGATACCCATTTGCCCTGAACAAAAAGAGAAGGTTTTATGAGATGACATGAAAAGGTAGGGATACTAGAAAAGGCAGGGATGGATCTAGTCTCAGGAATGCACATCTGGGAAACTAAGACCTTCAGGATCCCCATCTCTTCTTTCTGCTTCTCCTTCTCAATTGGCCTCATTCTTCAATGACAGGAGCTCCACAAGACCTGACTCACAGTTTCAGATGGTTCTAGGCTTACATTCCCCATTCTCCACAATCTTACAAATGAAGAGGACAGAATTCTTCCCAATTGGTATCATGTTTCCAGCGTGGAAAGTGCTTATATTGGCCCAGTTTAAGTCATGTGCCATCCCAGTCCATGGCACAGACATCACGGTATATTGGTTCACGTGTTTTGGCAACATGGTAACAAGAAACTGTGATGGTCAGCACAAAACACATGGAGAAAGAACAGTTTCCTAAGGAAGAGGATGTGCTATTATAAGAAAGGAAGCATTGTGATAATAGCATTGTGTGCTATTATCATAATGGGGAAATGAGACCTTGATAAAATGCAGATCTTGACTGCACAACACTTACAATTTAGCAATAAATGCAATAAAAATGAATTACAATATTGTGATATGACATCAATTCCCCCTATAAATGGCAGCTTCCTTCTCTCCCAGTAGTCAAGACTGCTGCCATGTTCTACCGGCCATCTGCCACACACTGTAGGATGTCACTCCAGGATGCTTTGTGTAAGAGCCCCTGTCCAATAAACCACTGATGCCTCTGGAAAAAAAAAAAATGTGATATGACTGCTGTACCAAAGTTATATATAAAGGCCTAAGAGACAATGACAAATTTTAGCTGTACCCAACACGATATTTGGCTGAAAAGGATTCCAGAAGAGGTCATACTTGAGTTGGATCTTGAATAATGAAAGGGAGTTTGGAAAGTTAAGGGGAAAAAAGGTGTTCATTGAAGCAACTCAAGTAATTGAAGTAGAGTTTTTTTTTAAAAATGTGGAAAACAGGACTGTGCATTTGGGGATCAGTGAGTGGTCTAGCATGTTTAACAAGTGGACCAAAAGAATGTCAGGTAGATTAAGGAAATGAATCAAAATATAGGTTGACATCAATGTTGTAGAGGTCCTTAAATGTCACGGTAATGATCTCAGACATTGTTAGACCAGCCAGATGCTCAACTGGTCAACCAGTTGTATGTCAAATATGTGTTAAGCAAAGTAGCCTTAGATACATAAATTGGGAGACCCATAGAGCTGAGAGGTTGACCAAGGCACTGCTCATTTTCATCAGCACTGAGGGTACAGCTACATAAGACAGATTATGTGGGTTCATATCAGCGGACGGTTTTGTCTAGGTTTCACTAACCTCATTCTCACAAAAGGCTAAGTGGCTTTGTGCTGCTGTTCTATTACTGTTTTCTCTAACCATGTACCACAAACTTAGTGGCTTAAAATGATATGCACTTATTATCTCAGTTTTCACAGATCAGGGGTCCAGCATAGGTCAGCTAGATCCTGTGCTCAGGTCTCACATGGCTGCGAAGTAGTGACTGGAGCTTCCATCCTGAGACTTGCAATCCTCTTCCAAACTCATTCAAGTTACTGGCAGAATTCACTTCCTTTTGGCTATAGAACTCACAGTGGCTTCCATTCTCTCCAAGACCAGCACGAGAAAAATCTTTCTCATGCTTCAAATCTCTTCCTTTTTATGGGGTTCTGCCTGATTAAGTTGGAGCAACCTAGAGTCTTAATCTTGATTAACTCAAAATGAACTTCAATGTGGAACTTTAACTGCATCTTCAAAATCTGTTTTACCATATAACATAACATACTGATAGAAATAAAATTCATCATATCAGAGTTCCACTGGCATGCAAGGGGAGGAATTCATACAAGGTATGCACACCAGAGAATGGGAATTGGAGACACCGTTTCAGAATCCTGCCTATCCAGGTTTATTAAATATTTCTGCAGAGAAACTCTGGTAGGTTAAATAACATTCTTTTTCTCTTTTTTTATTTTTATTTTTGCTTTTTAGGGCCACACCTGTGGCATATAGAGGTTCCCAGGCTAGGAGTCGAATTAGAGCTGTAGCTACCGGCCTACCCCACACAGAAATGCGGGATCCGAGCCGCATCTGGGACCTACACCACAGCTCATGGCAACGCAGGATCCTTAACCCGCTGAGTGAGGCCAGAGATGGAACCCGCAACCTTATGGTTCCTAGTTGGATTTGTTTCTGCCATGCCACAACGGGACCTCCAAATGATGTTCTCTTATCCCCAAGATATCCACGTCACGTCCCAATCCCTGAAAACCATGAACATTATCTTGTATGGCCAAAAAAAAAAAAAGAAAAAAAAAGAAAAAGACTCTGCAGCAGTGATTAAATTAAGACTCTTGAGATGGGTCGGTTAATTCAAGATTCTCAGTACGGGCTCTAAATGCAATCACATGTATCTTAAAAGGGAGATGGAGGGAAATTCGATATAGACAGAAGAGAAGGCGACAGAATTATGTTGGCAGAAACTGCAGTGACGCAGTCAGAAACCAAGTATTCCCTGCAGGCACCAGAAGCCAGAAGAGGTCAAGGAAGGATGGTCCTTCCGGAGGACGCCTGCAGGGGGCGTGCAGCCCCGCCAACACTTTGGATTCAGCCCAGGGAAACTGATTTCAAACATCTGGCCTCCAGAGTTGTAAAAGAACACATTTTGGTTCTTTTAAGCCGCAAGTTTATGGAAATTTGTTACAGCAGCCCTAAGAAATGAACACAGAAACCAGGAACTGAAGATAAGACTAGTCATTTTAAAAGAGGTCAACTCCATGAGAAAAGCAAGGTCGTCACTTTTAACACTAGAACCTGATCTCTTTGTCAACAAATTTGTATATGTATATACATATATATATATAATTTCAGGGCCCCACTGCAGCATATGGCTAAGGATCTAATCAGAGTTGCAGCTATACCACAGGCACAGCAATGTCAGATTTTTACCCACTGAGCAGGGCTTGGGATTGAACCCTCATCCTTATAGACAACACTCAGGTTCCTTAGTGCTGAGCCACATAGTGAATTCCTGTCAGCAAATTTAAAAACAAATATATATATACATATGTATATATATAGAGAGAGAGAGAGAGAGAGACCGAATATACACACACACACACACACACACACACACATACACAAACATATATATGAAGAGGACAATTTGATATCTTAATTATTAAAGTAGACATTATCCTAAGTGTACACAGTGGCTTGAATATTAAAATGGAGCCATCAAAATTAGCAAAATCTTTTAAACTAGCATTTATTTAATCATGATCACAACTTTTTCAAGGTTTAATTTTGGGTTTTATAATGTAAATAATATGACAACTTAGCAGTCCATGGATATAAGAAAATAATTAAAAAGACTTATCTGGGGTATGAGCTTTAGTTTTTTGTTTGTTTACTTCTAAGAGTTTGAAGGCCATTTCCATAAAAATGGGAAGCTATTAGAGGCTTCAGTTTACGGAACTGTCATACTGAAACATTTTAAAAAGTAACTTTTGGTATTAGTGTGGAAAGTAAGAGTTCAAGAGAAGAGACTGAAAACAGGAAAACCAGTTAAGAGGTTACTGGAGTAGATTACTCATACTAGGTCACTCAGACTGAATTATGAATGATAATAGCTCATTAATGTAGTTAATATAATAATTAACAACATGCAGAATTGCCCAGTGTATGGCAATCTCAGTGACTTTGTATTAATCTTCATAATAATTGTTTGGGGTAAACACTATGTTGATTCCAATTCACAAAATCATTTATTCAACAAATATCATTGTTCATTTACTAAAGGCTGAGTAGTTTATTAGGAATTGAGGAGGAAATTAAGTTGGGGTCAAGGTCCTTTCCCAAGGACACATGAACTTCTACATACCGAGCCGGTATCATATTCAAATCTGTCTCACAGCTATTTCTGAAGGACCGAATTAAGGACAGAAAAAGAGAGGAGAATGAAATATGAACTAATTTAGCCCTATTATAATGCTTAAAACTGCCGGTCTACTCATTGCCTGAGAGGGCAGGGGGTCCCAAACTCTTCTGAAAGCAACAATGACATTTCCAGGTCCTTCTGATATCCCACTTCAGCTTTGGCTGATATTAATGAGCAAGACACACACACACACACACACACACACACACACACACCAAGCAGTCACATTCAGATACAGCCATTTTCTGTGCAACTTTTCCCAACCATAGCTAATTTGATTTTTAATTATATGAGTAGAAGTGAACCTGAAAAGCTCTGTTTGAAATAAGTAATTCAAACAGCACTTTTCTACATAAAGTAGAATTTAAAATATCATCATTAATATATCTAAAGCTGGAAATGAATGATTATTTTCTTTATCCTTCTAACTTCCATGCTTCTATTTGGATCGGTAGGGCAGATTTACAGAAAGATGATTCCAATCCCATATCCTGCTTCTGAAATATTCCAGCATACTTAAATTCGATATATTTATTGAAAATTTATGTGCTAGGCATCATGTTTAGAAAAAGAAAACTAAATTCCCTTGATAATCCTTCCTTATTCTTTAAAAATTCTTAATTATGTTTGACATTAGAAAGAAACAATCCTGAACTCCCTTTCCCTTTCAAGTATTATTACTTTCCTTTTTTTGTAAACAAACTCACTTCTTCAGTTGCTCTTCAGTTTCAGTCAAATACTGCTGAGTAAAGCATGATCCAAATTGTAATCACTATCAAATTAAGACCATTAATTACCTTGTGTCCTTATCCTAAGCAAAATGTAGAATGTATGTAACTACCAGGATAATTTGAGCCAGGGAAAACATCTTGCTGCACTTGCAATAACTCTCTCTGACATTCTGATTTATATTTGGGAGATGATGGCCTGGTTTAACCTGAATGCTCTTGAATTTTTTCCGTAATCAAAACAAAACTTAGTTCCTGATGTTTCTATTACACCAAGGCCAGGTTAGTTCACCCTAGGATCAAATATCACTATGCAGTTTAGAAGGATAATAACTGAAATAACCTTAGGTCTTTGTGATTTCTTTGACTTATACCTGCATGAATTGTGTATCTAGTGTGTTTATTAATTATTATTTCATCTTCCGTTTATTTTGCATCTATTTCTCCCTAGCAACAAACAGTCCTCAGGCCAGGATCTGCTAATACACTGCATGTTTTTTTACTAAAAGAAAAAAACTAATAAGTAATATTAGTAACAAAAACAATAATAAAAAGTTTCCATTAATTAAATGAACCCTTATAAATGCCAGTCACTGTACGATCTAGCTTTATTTTATTTTTAAATTTAATTTTATTTTTTAATCAAATTTATTTTTAATTAGGCTATAGTTGATTAACAGTTGAGTCAATAACTGCTGTACAGCGTAGTAACCCAGTCATGCATATAAATACATTCTTTTTCTCATATCATCTTCCATTACAGTGGAAGATTTCTCATATCATCTCTCTATCCCAAGAGACTGGATATAGTTCCCTCTACTCTACAGTAGGATATAGTTCCCTGTACTCTACAGTAGGACCTCATTGCTTATCCATCCTATTTGTAATAGTCTGCATCTAAATTCTTGGGTTAATTTAAACCATATTCAAAACTTACAGAATAGGTTCTATTTCACACGTGAGGGAACTGAGACTCAGAGAGGCTAGTGGATATTTTGGCTCCTTAAGAAGCAGTTGCCATTGTGGGATTAACTGCACAAAAATTTTATTACAAGAAACGTGTGTGGAAGAAGCTATGGAGGGAGCTGGAGAAGGTGGGGAAAGAAACCAGTCTACAATAAAAGCCTGACCCAGAATGTAGGATAGAGGGCTAGGAGGCTGGGATTGCCTGCAGTTTAAGAAGTGGTACACTGTTGAGACTCCTTGTTCAAGTCACAGTAGAGAATGGGTCAGCCTAGTAGCTCATCACTCTCAGTCACTGGCTTGAGCCTCAACTCACACACAGTAAAGGATTTCAAATCCAGCAGCTAGAGCCATCACTTATTTTCCCTGCGGTTCTGGGAGGTGTGTTCTCAGCGGTGTCACAGCTAGCTAAGTGGTAAAGCTGAAACTCAATGCAATGTATCCCTCACTCCAGACATGATGCCCTTTAATGTTAAGCTTTCTATATTTTTCAAAACCTTTGCATGTTCTCTCGATTTTAGTAATACTTTTTTCAGTATTTAAATTTATAATTAGCAATTCTTTTTTTTTTTTTTTTTGTCTTTTTGCCTTTATCTAGAGCCGCACCCGCAGCATATGGAGGTTCCCAGGCTAGGGGTCTAACAGGAGCTGTAGCTGCTGGCCTTCACCACAGCCACAGCAACGCGGGATCCGAATCGCGTCTGCAACCTACACCTCGGCTCACGGCAACACCGGATCCTTAACCCACTGAGCAAGGCCAGGGATCGAACCCGCAACCTCATGGTTCTTAGTCGGATTCATTAACCACTAAGCCATGAAGGGAACTCCTATAATTAGCAATTCTTAATTGCTTTTAAAAACAGGTTTTAGGGGTTCCCATCTTGGCCCAGCAGAAACGAATTTGACTAGCATCCATGAGAATGCAGGTTCGATCCCTAGCCTCACTCAATGGGTTAAGAATCCGGCATTGCTGTGAGCTGTGGTTCAGGTCACAGATGTGGCTTGTAGCCTGCGTTGCTGTGGCTGTGGGGTAAACCAGCAGCTGCAGCTCTGGTTTGATCCCTAGCCTGGGAACCTCCATATGCCATGGATGCGGCCCTAAAAAGATTTTTAAAAATAAAATGAAAACAGGTTTTGCCATTTTTTTTTTTTGCCTTATTGTCATTTGAGGGCCGCGCCCACGACATGTGGAGGTTCCCAGGCTAGGGATCTAATCGGAGCTGTAGCCACTGGCCTACGCCGCAGCCACAGCAACGCAGGATCCGAGCCGCATCTGCGACCTACACCACAGCTCAAGGCAACGCCGGATCATTAACCCACTGAGCAAGGCCAGGGATCAAACTCACAACCTCATGGTTCCTTGTCGGATTCGTTAACCACTGCGCCACGACGGGAACTCCAGTTTTTGCCATTTTTGTTTCTTAACATTGAGTGAATCATTTTCAATGCCTTCAAGATGATAAATAATTGAATAATGCAATGCAGCATCTGTAGTGAAGTTTATATGTTGTCATAGGGAGTTCCCATCATGGCTCAGTGGTTAACGAATCTGACTAGCATCCACGAGGATGCAGGTTCAATCCCTGACCTTGCTCGGTGGGTTAAGGATCTGGCGTTGCCGTGAACTGTGGTGTAGGTTGCAGATATGGCTTGGATCCTGAGTTGCTGTGGCTGTGGCGTAGGCCAGCAGCTACAGCTCCAGTTCAACACCTAGCCTGGAATCTCCATATGCTATGGGTTTGGCCCTAAAAAGCAAAAAAAAAAAGAAGTATTATATGTTGTCATAAATTATTATTCTGAAACTCTAAGAATTACCCTCATATGGAAGAGCTTTATCATTTAACCCCAGAGTTTGGGTCAGTTTAGCAGGCTTTATACAGGAAATAAAATCAATGATATCTCTAAAACATGTTCCTTTCCGAACCGGATCGGCAGATATTTTTACTGGACTCTTAGAACCTTCATGAAGTATTGGGATGTGGTTGGATGTGGGAGTTGACTAACTGCTTTTTTCCATGCCTTTCCCTGACTTACCCATCAACACCTCATTATCCTACAGCTTGGTCACTCCCTTCAAAGATTGGTGAATCAGTTAATTATTGCTGTGTATCAAACCACTCCAAAACTCAGTGGTTTTAACACCAAACCTTCATTTTTCTGACTTCCATGCTTGAGTTGACTGGGCTGATTGAGGCTAATCTAGGCTGGGCTCAAACTCCTACAGCGTAGCCCAAGGCCTCTGCTCTAGGCTGAACTTCACCCAGCACAGCTGCCTTCTACACATTTCTTATCATTCTTCCTGGGTCTGATCTAGCCATGTCTTTCTCACGGCCATGGCAGAAGTACAAGAGTATAAGAGACACGAAGAAAGGCCCTCAAGGTCTGCATTCAGAAATGACAGTCACTTCACTGTATGTCGCTGGCCAAAGCAAGTCATGTAAAACCAACCCTGTGTAAAACACAATGAAAGTTAAGGGTCGAGAAAATATGCCGCATATTTGCTGTTGGGGGAAAAAAAAAAACCCAGCAAAGTCACATAGCTAAGGATGTGGACTTCGAAAAAAATAAAGCCTTGGCATCACTGATGAAAAATACCATAATTGGGAGTCATACATTACTATTTGCTTTTCATCTGTTTGAAATTAATTTATGAAAATATTTGGCATAATTTTTTACAAAACACTTTTCTTGGCAATTGGGAGACAGCTTTCAGTGTAATGGGGAAGCAGACATGGAAACATATTATTTTCTTCCTTCTGCAATGATCACCTCTTCCCCATGAGACTTAAATAATTGTAGGCCTTTATTTTTCCTCATTCTTCTTTTCCGTGCTGGGTGACAACTTCCATTCCCATGGCTTTAAATAAAACAAAAGTCATATTACTTCCAAATATTCACATACGCACACACACACACACACACACACACACACACACTCTCAAGGCTTCCCCTGATCTTTACCTCCTAGCCTCATCCTCCACCCTGTAGATTCCACCTGCTCCAACTACACTGTCATTTTTTTTTTCCTGCTCCTCATAAAATATAAGGACATTCCTGCCTCTGGGCTTCTGTTCACTGAACACCATGAAGTTAGTTCCTCATATCAGCTCCGATTCTGGCCTCCAGAACTTTGAAAAAAAAATTCCATTACTCTAAATCATTCAGTTTGCTGCCATTTGTCACAGCAGTCCTAGGAAACTGTTAAATATAGCCATCATGAGAATTAATTAGGACAATTTATATAAGGAACTTATAGTTGTGCCTACAGTAAACATGCAATAAGGGTTTAGTTCTTTTCTTTTCCTTTTGGCTACACCTGTGGCATGTGGAAGTTCCTGGGCCAGGGATCAAATCCAAGCCACAGCTGCGACCTATGTCACAACTGCAGCAATACTGCTGTATCCTTAACCCACTGCCCCACATGGGAACTCCAGTTATTTTATTTTCATTATCATTATGAACCCAGATTCAAACTCAAAATGTAACTATGATCAGGGCACATTCCTACTCTAAAGTTTTCAGAGGCTTTCTATTGTTCTTAGAGTAGAATCCAGAATCTTAAGATGGTTCAAAATGTCTGAACAAAATCTACTAAACAACCCACCTCTGTATATTTCTCTCTCCTTTATTCTGTCTTCTCCAACTATACAGACCTCTTTCAAATCCTTGTGCTCTCCCATCTCCAGGCATTCTAACACACTATTCCCTCTGTCTAGAGCATTCTTCCCTTCCCTTTCTCTTCCTTTAGGTGTCTGTATAAAGTCCTTCAAGGGAGGCTTTCCTGATTGGGAGAGATCTTTCTATCTTTCAGACAGAATTTTCTTTAAATAATTTTTATTTTTTCATCATAGTTGGTTTACAGTGTTCTGTCAATTTTCTACTGTACAGCAAGGTGACACATACATATACATTCTTTTTCTCAAGTTATCCTGTTCCATCATAAGTGACTAGATACAGTTCCCAGTACTATACAGCAGGATTGCAGACAGAATTTAATTTATCCTACTTTTATTGACTGCTATTTTCAAGTCATATATCATCATATCACAGTCCTAGTTACCCTGTAAGCTCTAAAAAGACTGGACACAATTGTCCTATTCTTTGTGCTTAGCCAGTACCTGGCATATAGTCAGCAACAACTCAATAAATATATATTACATAAATAAATAAGATTATTCAAGTACAATGCCAAAAATGCAATAATAAATATACAATTATGGCCCGTAAAGGGAGAACAGATGGGTAGGCTCTCAGGCCACCTAGGACAAACTGAGTCACAGAATTTTATGGATAGGAAGTTTCTAAATGGCATTTATTTTATCCCCTTCATGTATTTTATGATTGAGTAACCAGAAGCCAAAGGAAGTAAAGCATTTGCCTAAAGCTCAACAAATGGCAAAACTAGAACTGGAATTTGTTTTCCACTCCAAAGAGTTCTTACGCTGCTTACATTAAAGAGAGATGGATCATGGACCTTTGAAATGTAAATGAATAAGAGATAATGCAACTGAAGGAATGAAGCTGGGAAAAACACTAGACTTGTTTATGGAGGATGGGAATAATAGCAATGAGATGAGAATATGTTCAAATGACTCCAGGATTTCCAAATAGGGTGATTCAAAACTGATAGGAAGTAACTCAAATTCCTTAAGTGCAGTCAGAGAATGTGTAACTAAGGGAGGATAAATTAAATTCCTGAAGGGCAGCAAGTGTGTGACCTGGCGCGGAGGACAGGAGAAATTCCCTAAGTTGAGATATACCACAGAAGAACACAGAATTCATGAAAGACCTGTTATCTAACAGTATCCCCCCAAGTCAAAACCCTGCATGCCTACCTGCCCCTAATAGCTCTGCCGGCTCTCTCTCTCAGCATGCCATCAGCGTTGATAAGGCAACAAGAATTAGGAACTAACAATACAGTTGAGCACAAATAACAGAGCAGCACTGTGTGTGTCAGGGCAGGGAGGGGCGTCTTAATCGGATTCCTTTGTACCCCAAATCCACAAATTCCAGTGTGAACATGGTTGTTAGGTCAACTCTTCCTCTAGACCAGAATTCTGCCTGTTTTCACTATACTTTTCTCTGAGCAAAAGCCCAATCTTCCTATTCACTCTACCTATACTTCTGGGTAAACAGAACTATATTTACTCAATCAATCAGTTTGGAAAACTCATCCCTTACCTGACCCTCCTCTGCCGATATCCAATCAGTTATTAAATCCCAACCAAATTTCTAGCATAGAATAGAAGACTTTTTATAGCTTGGCCTCAGCTAACTTCTACAATTCTTTCTCTAGACATTTGGATACTCCATGCTCTGGCCATACTGTCCTCTGAAATCTTTACGTATTTTTACATTTCCATCCTGTTTCTTGTTATTCATTTCTGGAAGACCAAAGATAATCATTTAATTATGAATGTTTTGACAAAAAAAATGAGCTAAAATTATACTTTTATATACCCATACATAATTTTAATATATTATATAACAAATATAGTTTCACATATATATTTTATGTAATTTATAGCAAAGTACCCAGAATGTTTAATTATAATATATATATATATTATGCACACTATTCATTACTCTACTGTACTTATGTGTGAACTTGAGTTAGAAATTTATATGCACATTAAACTCATCAAATGTTAAATTAAAGATGGTTTAAATAATATTTAATAGTCATTTCTTTGTAATTCTTTTAATAGTAGCAGGGAATATGATTAAGGCAATTAAACATCGCCCCTGGGAAATGAATGCCTAAAAATCCACCTATGGCTTTTTGAACGATTTAAGAGATTAATCAGAGATATTTGAGTAATATGGTAATTTCTCTGAAGAATATGTTTACTTAAAGAAATTAGGCAATTCTGTACTTTATAACCTTAGAGTGGTGGCTCTTCCTTATCACGTGCCTTCACGGTCTTTTACTTATAACTCTAGCATAACATTCACTTTGTTTTGCCACTTATAATAACTATCTAAAGAGGAATGATTCTCCATTAAGACCACAAGTTCCTACAGGGTAAGAGTAAATGTGTTTGAGGTAGTAACACAACTGCTGTTTCATAAATTCATAAGACATCATATGTGCTTTTAGTTCTCTCAGGCTATTAAGATATTTTAATCCTTAACCCAAATTCCACTGCCTAACTCTCAAATTTACCCCCAAAATGCTATCTCCATGGTTATTGACGTTTACACTTTCTCACTTATTTTCTGGATTATTACAATAATCCATGAAATAATCTCTCTGAAACTAGACTTGCCTTTCATTTTTTATTAGATCATTTTATTTTTTAGATTTTTTTCTATTATAGTTGATTTACAATGTTCTGTCAATTTCTGCTTTACACTCTAAAGTGACTCAGCCATACGTATGTGTATATGTATGTGCGTGTGTTTGTGTATACATACATTCTTTTTTCTTGTATTATCCTCCATCAGACTTGCCTTTCTTTTAATCTCTCTTCTATACTGCTGCCAAATTGATCTTCTAAATGTTAATCTGATCTGATCACTCCTTGCTTGTCCCTACTTTATCCAGCAGGGCTGTGACAAAAAATCAATGTCACACAAATGGGGCAATGGAGAAGAGTTAAATGGAAGGACTATCTTCAAAGATGTGAGCAAAGGATGGTTAAGACCTCAGGACTTTCAATAAGAAAAAGCCACTACCACAAGGCATTCTAAAAGGGAAAGGGAAGAAGTCCTTTCCAAAAACCAGGCAAGAGAGCTGCAACTACAGGAAATGATCACCAGATGAAATCATGATCCTGGGTAGAGGAACACAGCCATTGCCATACCCAATTGATGTTGATCAGATAACCCAGAAGTAGAGCATAAGAGAGGTACTCATGTGCAAGCGATCTTTGAGGAAGTAGTCAGCTAAAATCTGTAAGGGAGTAAGGAGAGTGAGGAAAAGCAAAGGATGAAGGAAGTTAGGTAAAAATGTGATTTCAGGAAAGATCTTGGCTCAATCTAATCACATCAGACACTAGAACATGGATTGTAGCTAGAGGTTTTCTGCTCAGAGAAAGAAGGACTTCACTGTCTTATCCACATTAGCCAGTCTTTGGAACAACCTGACCCCTGGAAGAGGAGACAGTTTAATCTCTCAGTAATCTCTGGGTGTGATAGTTTCAATCAGCCTAGGGCAGTCCTCCAGAGAAATATGCCCACTTGAGCAGTTATCAGCCAAGACCTGCAGCCACTAGGGGACGGGTGCACAAGCTCAACCTAAGCTCTTCCCATCTCTTCTCAGATTCTTCAGAACTTGGGTTGGTCTAACCTTCTAGAAAAAAAAAAAAATTATAAGAGGAGCATTAGAGCATGAATTACAGCCTTCTTTGCTACAATTGGTTTTAAATTTGTAAGTGATACTTACCATCCCCTACTCTTTTAAATCTCTCTTATGCTCACCCAGAACTTCCAATGGCCTTGGTGGCTTGTTTGGTGGGATGATTGCAGACTTGCACTACTGAGAGGTGTGCAACCCTCATCACCATACCCTTACCAGATAATAATTACTGTACTCACAGCAAAGGAAACCAAAAAGAAAAAAAAAGACAGCTTACAGAATGGGAGAAAATAGTGTCAAATGATGCAACAGACAAGGGCTTAATCTCTAAAATATACAAACAACCTATACAACTCAACAGCAAAAAAGCCACCAACCCAATTGAAGAATGGACAAAAGACCCGAATAGACATTTCTCCAGAGAAGATATGCAGATGGCCAACAGGCACATGAAAAAATACTCAACATCACTGATTATTAGAGAAATTCAAATCAAAACTACCATGAGATACCACCTCACAGCAGTCAAAATGGCCATCATTAATAAGTCCATAAACAACAAATGCTGGGGGCGGGGGGGTGGAGAAAAGGGAACTCTCCTGCACTGTTGGTGGGAATGTAAGCTGGTACAACCATCGTGGAAAACAGTATGGAGGTACCTTAGAAAACTACACATAGAACTACCATATGACCCAGCAATCCCACTCTCAGGCATATATCTGGACAAAATTTTCCTTGGAAAAGACACTTGCACACCCATGTTCATTACAGCACTATTCACAGTAGCCAAGACATGGAAACAACCCAAATACCCATCGACAGATGATTGAATTAGGAAGATGTGGTATATATACACAATGGAATACTACTCAGCCATAAAAAAGAATAAAATAATGCCATTTGCAGCAACATGGATGGAATTAGAGACCCTCATACTGAATGAAGTAAGTCAGAAAGAGAAAGACAAATACTATATGATATCACTTATATCTGGAATCTCATATACTGCACAAATGATCCTTTCTACAGAAAGAAAACCACAGACTTGGAGAACAGACTTGTGGTTGCCAAGAGGGTGGGGAAGAGAGTGGTATGGTATGAGTCTGGGGTTAATAGTTGTAGACAATTGCCTTTAGGATGGAAAAGCAAGGAGATCCTGCTGTATAGCACTAGGAACTATGTCTAATCACCTGTGATGAATCTATATATATATATGTAACCAGGTCACCACGCTGTATAGATGAAAAATTGACAGAAAACTATAAACCAGCTATAATGGAAAAAAAATTAAATTAAAGTGATAAAAAATAAAAATCGCTGTACTTATTCATTTATAATTAAATTAGGAATGAAACTAGAGAATGAAACTAAGATATCCTGTAATTTACCTAAGTACCAAACATATTCTTCCATGCTGCTTAAGTGACAACAACCCTACCTCCTTAGGCTCATCAGGTTTAAAATACCTGAGGGCATACAAACAGTTATGCCAGTGTGGTAACTCCTTCTTTTGCTTGCTGATCTGTATGAAGAATTCTATACGTATACGACCCAGTCATATATATAGGTGGGTGCAGCCCTAAAAAAAAGGAAAAAAGAAAAAAGATATGCAAGCGTGTATATACGACCCAGTCATATATACACTAGACAGCAGAAATTGACAGGACAGTGTAAATCAACAATAATAGAAAAAATAAAAACTTTAAAAAAAAAGAACCAGGACCAACTGAAGTGCTTGCTGAAGACAAATGAAATGCAGAATGGGTAGCAGAAAAAGGTAGTTATAAATACCAAGTATGAACATGTGACTAGCATCAGAAACAAGGACTATAACTGTCGTATTTCCTATTATTTCTGTTATGAATAAGTTTTGGTGTGTATTTATACATATATTAAGCAAATATCCTTGTTTATTTCCCTCTTATTTTCTTGTTATATAACATAAAACTTATTGAGTTTCTATCAATATTTAAGTATTGTTAATTTTACAACATAGTATTTAAGTGATGGGATATCAGAAGAGTTAACATAACTCAAGGACTTTACTTCCCCTGGAGAAGTGCATTTTCAGTTGTGAAACAATAGTGTTAAATAATGCAGGTGGACATAATTGATATCTATAGTACATTTCATCCAAAACAGCAGAATGCAAATTCTTTTCAAATGCACAATTAACTTTCTCCAGGACAGAACACTTGCTAGGCCACAAATTAAGTCTCAACAAATTTAAGAATTTAGAAATTATATCAAGTGTGTTTTCTGACCACAATGGTATGAAATTAGAAATAATTTTTTTTTCAATGGGGAAAGGAGTTCCTATTGTAGTTCAGCAGAAGTGAATCTGGCTAGCATCCATGAGATTGAAGCTTTAATCCCTGGCCTCACTCAGTGGATTAAGGATCTGGTGTTTCCATGAGCTGTGGTGTAGGTCTCAGACACAACTCGGATCTGGCAATGCTGTGGCTGTGGTATAGGACAGCACCTAGAGCTCTGACTTGACCCCTAGCCTGGGAACCTCCATATGCTGTGGGTATGGCCCTAAAAAGCAAATAAATAAATAAATAAATAATAAAATGGGGAAAAAACACATAAATGGAGACTAAACAAGATACTAGGTCAATGAAAAATCCAAAAAGAAAATCAGAAAATACCTCAAGACAGGAGTCCCCATCATGGCTTAGTGGAAACGAATCTGACTAGGAACCAAGAGGTTGCGGGTTCGATCCCTGGCCTTGCTCAGTGGGTTAAGGATCCGGCGTTGCCATGAGCTGTGGTGTAGGTTGCAGACGTGGCTCAGATCCTGTGTTGCTGTGACTGTGGTGTAGGCCAGCAGCTGTAGCTCCAATTAGACCCCTAGCCTGGGAACCTCCACAAGCTGTGGGTGTGGCCCTAAGGTGACAAAAGACAAAAAAAAAAAAGAAAACGAAAATACCTCAAGACAGATGCAAACAAAAACACAACTTTCCAAAATCTATGGGACACAGCAGAAGAAAATCTTAAAGGGAGGTTTATAGGAATATAGGCCCACCTTAAGAAATAAGAAAAATCTCAAGTAAACAACCTAACCTACTATCTCAAGAATTATGAAAAGAAAAAAGAGTAAAAGAAGCAAAACTGCCACTATTTGCTGATGACATGATACTGTATATAGAAACCCACAAGTCTCCACCAAAAAAAAAGAAAAAAGAGAGAGAGAACTAATAAATGAATCCAAGTAAAGCTGTAGGATAAAATATTAATATACATAAAATCTATTACTTTTCTATACACTAATAATGAACTACCAGAAAGAGAAAGGGAGAAAACAATCCTGTTTAAAATTGCAACAGAAGTAAATCTAAAAAAAAAATAAAAGATAACAGCAACAACAACAAAAAATAAAAAAATAAAATAAAATTGCAACAGAAAAAATAAAATAACTAGAAAGAAACTTAACCAAGGCGCTGAAAGACATATACTCTGAAAATTATAAAATTCTAATGAAGAAAGATATCCTGTGCTCTTGTATTATAAGAATTAACATTGCTAAAATGTCCATACTACCTAAAGCAATCTATATAGTTAATGCAATCCCATGATGTTTTTTACAGAACCGAAATAAATACCCCCCCAATTTTTTTTCCTTTTTTTTTTAGGGCTGCACCCACAGCATATGGAGGTTCCCAAGCGAAGAGTCAAATCAGAGCTGTAGCTGCCGGCTTTTGCCAGAGCCACAGCAACGTGGTATCTGAGCAGCATCTGCAGACTACACCATAGCTCTTGGCAACGCCAGACTTTTAACCCACTGAACAAGGCCAGGGATCTAACCCGTGACCTTGTGGATTTTGGTCACACTGAGCCACGATGGAAACTCCATAATCCTCAAATTTGTATGGAACCTGAAAGACCTCAGATCACCAAAGCAATCTTGAGAAAAAAATGCAAAGCCAGAGGAATCATGCTCCTTCAGCTCAGACTATATTGAAAAGCTACAGTAATCAAAACAGTATGGTATAGACAATGGAACAGAAGAGAGAGTCCAGAAATAAACACATGCACTTATGGCCAGTTAATTTATGACAAAGGAAAGGAGAATATATAATGAGAAAGACTCTCTTCAATAAGCAGTGCTGGGAAATCTTGACAGCTACATATAAAATAATGCAATTAGAGTATTTTCTCACACCTTTTGCAAAAATAAAGTCAAAATGGATTAAAGACCTAAATGTAAGACTGGAACCATAAAATTCCTAGAAGAAAACATGGGTAGAACACTCTTTGACATAAACTGTAATAATATGTTTTGTATCTGTTCCTAAAGCAAAAAAAAAAACAAGTGAGCTGAGTACAGTGGAGTATAGTATATAATCTATAAAATATTGAGTCATCATGTTGTACACCTGAAAACAATATAATATTTTATATCGACTAAACTTCAATAAAAAATACAAATTAAAATTAAACATATATATAGATGCCAAGTTGACAAGAGATGGACTTGTGAGGTTAATTCTATGTGTCAGTTTGACTTGGTTAAGGGATGCCCAGATATCTGCAAAACATTATTTATGGATGTGTGTGTGAGGGTGTCTCTGAAGAAATTAGCATTCGAATTAATAGACTGAGTAAAGATCTCCCTCACCAAAGCACGTTGGCATCACCCAATACATTCAGGGCCTAAATAACAGAGAAAGGCAAAGGAAGGGTAAATTCACTCTCTGCCTGAGCTAGGACATCCAGCTTCTTCTGCCCTTGGACTGGGACTGAATTATACTACCAGCTTTTCTGGTCTCCAGCTTGCAGATGGAGATCATAAGATTTATTAGCCTTCAAAATTATGTGGGCCAAATCCTATCATAAATATTCATATGTAATTGTATTTATATTTATAAAATATAATACATTCTGTATATTATTGGCTCTGTCTCCAAAGCACCCTGACTAATCACCATGTGGAGCAGCATTCCAGAAGCGACATTCTGCATGATGTTCTCTGCTGCAGATCGTGTGCTCTTGCTCCAAAATCTTAGTAGCCTGTTTGAAACGCTTCTGTTGGGGCTACAGGGACTCCACACATATTTTTATCTGCTACAAATAACTCATGCACCATTATAGAATCTTCTGGACCACATGACCCAAGTGGTAGGACAACTTGTACCATAGCCTTTATATGCTCTTTATTGCTCAGGACTCATACTGAGACCTGGCAGCTTTCCACATCGCTTGCTAAATCATTCAGTGTAGTGTAATATTTGCTGCACGTTTCTTCTTATTTAATGGTAGGATGCACAAGGTACAGTGATTTTTTCCCCTTTACCTTGGAACAGTGCCCCAAATTACTGCCTCCCTAAAAGGATCAGAAATGTCACAAGCCACTAGATCTTCGTATGGCATATCTTCCCCTCTTTCTAAAGCACATGTATCTTATCATGGCATCCAGAGTCACCTAGGTTGTGGATTCAGCCTTCTGAAGATATGCTATTCTTGCTATTAAGTCCTGTGCCTGTTCATAAGCTCAGAATGCCCTCCAGCTACAGGTAATAAGAATCTCTTTAAAGACCATCAAGGACTTTCAGACTTAGCTTTAAGTAGTTAATTATTTTCTCTCCTGAATGCACCAGCAGGCACTCACTTGCAGACACAAAATTTCATACACCTTAATTTTATTATTTTCCCTATATCTCTCAAATGCCAGAAAAATTGTAAAAACTAGTTCATTTCTATCATCTTAGCAATTGTACTGCTACAACATCCAAGGAACTATCAACACACCACTTATCATTAGGGGCAAGGTCTTCATTGTCATCCAGTTGGTATATGATCTGACTCCAGAATTACATCTTTAGAATTTGCTTTGTAGGACCGTTTCTGTTAACAATTATCTTAAACCAGGTTCTCTAGAAACAGAGTCTGAGGCAGAGAATCTTAAGCAAGTGGTATATTCAGGGAATGCTTTCAGGATAAACCTTAGAAAGAGTGAAGAAAACAGGATAGGTCAAGTAGAGAAGCTAGATAAAGATGTAATTTCAGGAAAAATTCATCCTCAACCTGAAATCATGAAGAGCTCTGGAGTCACAACTGTTTACATAGGTTGCACTACTTATATCCAAGGGTGCTGGGTTGTTACATTCTTGGTTAGTCAACCACTGCTAAAGTGGAAAGTTGCATGATTTTCTAGGCATCTCATGGTAAGATAGTGCTCTCTAGCTAAGGGCTATCCCCACCACTGCTAAAATGTAAGTTGTTAGCAGCTGACACATGCAGTATCTGGGGGATGAGTGTATCATTCTGACAAACAAGATGAGGAGGGCACCAATAAGACATGACACACCAGTGCTTCTCTTTGATCAAAATCAGAGGGTAAGAAGACCAGGAATGCAACTGTAAAGATTCACCTCTTAAGACACAGAGCAGAGTGGAGATGGTGGCAGAAAGGATGCAGAGGAGCACACAGAAAAGCTCGTCTGCTTTTACATAAAATCATTTTGGACTCCCACATAACCTAAAAGATAAAGCCAAAGTCCTCAGCATGGCCGGCTTTCTAAGATCTCTCTTTCTTGCCTGCCTTGAAGCTTTATACTTAATGGCTATTTACCTGATATAAATATGCTCCGTCCAAGATTTCTCAGACTTTTAGTTCTGAAATGCTTTACCTCTTGACATGTTCTCCCTTATCTTATTACATCTTCTGCCACCCTACTGCAACTTTCCCCTACTGTGCTACACATACACACACACACACACACACACACACACACACACGTGCACATACATAGCTTTATCCTAACATCAATCACTCTACTCTAGTTCATTACAAGTCCATATCCCAAGGAGATCTTGAATTACTTGAGAAGAGGGATGGCTTTGTTCTTGCATTGCTTTGACACAGAATAGCAACAAGTGAATGAATGGAAGGATTCATTCATATCCTTCAAGATTCAGTTTTAAATAACATCTTTTTAAGGCCAAATCTGGCCTCTCCTTCCTGTCTCAGATTTTAGATGCTCTTCCACTCTGTTTCCATAGCCCTTTGCCTATATTTTTCATTGAATTTACCATAGGGCATTACAATGGTTTGGCCAGGTGCTTATCATCAGCACTGGAATTTGAGTCTTTCATCATTATCTTTCCCATGCCTGGCAAATAATAGGTCCTTGAAGAATATGAAAGATAGATAAATGATTGAATGAGTAAATGAATATAATAGACTGTGACAAACTATATATTTTCCAGGAGAGGGAGCATATTTTTCTTTTTTAGAGTCAGAGAAAGAAGTGCAAATTACAATGGGATTTTAATAAGTGTGGCATGTTCAATGCCACAATATTTGATAGAATATCATAGATAGATAGATGATATATAGAAAGAAATAAAGAGCTAGAGATAGACAGAGTAGTTTTATCTGATTAGTTTTCAGTTTCAATAAGGGAACAATTTCAATTTATAGTGTATGTCATTTATAATTTTTGAGTCAAGATACATTTAAGTTAATACGTTTTAAGATACTCAACACCGCTAATTTAATAATATATTTAGAGTATCATTTGCCCAAAGATTTCTAAGACTCTAATTAACCTCTAGAATAATAGACAATAGACAATAATAAAACTATTTTTGCCCTTTAGACGGAATAGTTTTAAAACACCTTGATCTGAAAGTTGTAGCTCTTCAGGGTTCTAAAATCCAAGCTCAATTTAAATCAAAAATTTTCTCTTGCAGAATTTTATGGAGAAAAAACCTTTATCTTATCCTTTGGGATGATCTTTCAGTGAGCTGCTACATACCACAAATGTTAATGCTACAGCACAGAGTCTCAGTTGTTTATGAACTTTATGGAGTGCAAAGGTTTATTTGCATAAGGTCAGAGAGCTTTTGACAGGACTGTAACTCTTCTAAGGGCAATAACAGTCATATGTTTTTCTAAACACCTGATTTAAATAAAGCAAGGAGATAAAAATATGTTTAAACATGTTTCAGACTAATAATGTCAGTCTAAACCAACTGGTAATACAAGTGTTCTCTTGGCATTTCTCCTTCTAATCTTGGTCCTTAGCAAAGCAAAGTGTATGCAAATACATTTCCCAGGCTCGATCTGACTACTTTTTGCCTAATTTCTTTACCTCTTCACTCATAGTACATCCTATCAGTAAAAAAAACTAAAAGCATGCTCTATCATCTCTTCATAAATCATCCATGTTTAGTTTTTGCGTGCCTACTGTTTTATTTAGAAGTAATATGGAACAATTCTGCATTGCTTAATACTGTGCTTTTTTTCAGTCTCATCATTTCATCTACCTTAATATATAAAGGAACATTTTTTTTTGTCTTTTTGTCTTTTATGTAGAGCCGCACCCGCGGCATATGGAGGTTCCCAGGCTAGGGGTCTAACAGGAGCTGTAGCTTCCGGCCTTCGCCACAGCCACAGCAACGCGGGATCCGAACCATGTCTGTGACCTACACCACAGCTCACGGCAACGCCGGATTCTTAACCCACTGAGCAAGGCCAGGGATCGAACCCGCAACCTCATGGTTCTTAGTCGGATTCGTTAACCACTGAGCCACGAAGGGAACGCCTAAAGGAAAATTTTAAGAGTTGGAAGAGATAGTTTTATCTGGTCTTCTTTTATCTGTGTGAACAACTGAAATCCAGAGATTTCATCCTACTCATAGGAGGCTATGATAGGAAGAGAACCCTACTTTCCTGATTTGTATTCCCTGAGTCTCTATTTATCCCACAAGCCTATTTTGGTGCTATTAATGTCTCTATTCATTCATTCATGAGTTCAAACAAGTAAGCTCTTAGAATCTTAGAATTAGTATCTGATGCATATAATACTTATTAGCATATTATTATTCCTATAATTAGCTATTATTTAATTAAATTGTTTCTAATTATATAACTAGAATTTTGTTAAATGTAAAACAGGAATAATTCTCTGTAATTTTATTTACATTGCCTCTCTCTTCAAGGAAAATCACTGTACTTTACAAATCATTTACTCTTTAAGATAGGTAGAATAACAGTCCTTTCCAAAGATGTCTGAAACTTAATCCCCCAAACCTGGAATATGTCACATTTAATGTCAAAGGGAAAATTAAGGTTGTAGATGGAATTACAGTTGTTAGTCTACCAACCTTGAGTTGTAGAAATTATTTTGGATTATTCCAAAGAGACCATAAAGGCCCTTATAAGAGCAAGAGAAGAAGCATAAAAGACAGAAGAGAGTTGGCAGTAAGCAAAGAACTTAGCCCAAAGTTGCTGACTTTGAAGATGGAGGAAGAGAACCAAAAGCTGAGGAATGCAGGCAGCATCTAGCATCTGCAAGGAAAGGGAATGGAGCCTCCAGACAGATAGGAAGCCCTAGAAAAACTTACTTTTAGCCCACTCAGACCTATTTCAATCTTCTGAATTGCTGAACTGTAGGATAATAAATGCGTAGTTTTAAGCCACTAAATTAGCTGTAATTTGTGAGGATATAAATATACTCATTTTTAGAGGAATAGAAAAAGAAAAAATTTAAATGCAGAAGCTGTGCATTTGGTTAAAACAATTGTAGAACCGTGACCAGAACACTCTAGTACAGTGCTAAATTGCAGAGGAATCTGAAATAATAGAATGCCCGGCCTATGTATTGTCCAGTGTGTAGCCATTCACTATACTGAGCTCTCGAGATGTAGCAAGTACACCAGGGAAATGAAATTTCTAATTTCAATTTTAATTAAAATTTAAATAGCCACATGTAACTAGTGGCTAACAAACTGGACAGCAGTTAGTGACTGGATTATAGTTAACTTTTTCTCCCCTCTCCTGCCAAGGGATTGAAAGACAATTCTTACAAAATGAAAATGTAACAAGTCAGAAACAAGCCTGAACCTGCCCTAAGTACTGGAGCCGTGTTTAGTATATTATGTACTCAGTAAATATTTAATGAAGTTCGTGGGAATGTGGTGGCACCTACCATTTATATCAAGAAGGTGGAGGAAGACAGTTACGAGGCAGAAGATAACAACTTTTTGCAGCCAAATTCCAGCAGGCTTGACCTCTACTGCAATAAGGCTGGTTTCCAGCCAGTAAACTGCACACATCCAGTGGCCCTGACCCCACACATGTCTGATATTACAGGGCAGAGTAGCAAAACATCAGCTTCAAATTCACTGCTAACTGTGGAATTTTGCAATGTCGGGTTCTTTGTCCTCTTTGTATTTCTCCTGTTTACTCACTAATTCTGGTTCCGCCTGGTCTAACATCTAACTTGCACAACTTTCATAGAGTAAGTAGTCTTTTCTAAGGTTTTTCTCAGGTGGTGGAAAAAAATGGGATCGGGCAGAGGGCTGAAACAGCGGTAGATTTTATTAGCTTAATTTTTAATTTGAAAGTAAATGTTTGGAAAATTAATTTCAGTTTCAATTATTTTCTATCAGTTACATAATTTTTGAAAAATTTTATTGAAGTATAGTTGATTTACAATGTTGTGATAATTTCTTCTGTATGATAAAGTGATTCAGTTATACATGTACATACAACCATTCTTTTTCAGATTCTTTTCTCATAGAGATAATCACAGAATACTGAGTAGAGTTCCCTGTGCTATACAGCAGGTGCCCTTTGGCCAGGCATTCCATATACCACATTTTATATGCTAATCCCAAAATTTCAGTCCACCCCTACCCAAACACCTGTTCCCTTTAGTAACCACAGGTTTATTTCCAAAGTCTGTGAGTCTCTTTCTGTTCTGCAAATAAGTTTATTTGCATCATGATTTAATTTATTTGTTTAGGATAGCGCAATATAATTTTTCAATTAAAATACAGGTTCAAAAAGCAATAGAAAAAAATCAATAAAACCAAGAGCTGGTTTTTTGAAAAGGTAAACAAAATTGACAAACCTCTGATCAGACTCACCAAGAAGAGGAGAGAAAAAGCCCAAATCATTTGTCTGTATCACATTTTTAGATTCCACATATAAGTGGTATCATATGATGTTTGTCTTTTACTGTCTGACTAACTTAGTATGATAATCTCTAGCTCTAACCATGTTGCTGCAAATGGCAGTACGACATTCTTTTTTATGGCTAATATTCATTGTATATATGTACCACATCTTCTTTACCCATTCCTCTGTCAATGGACATTTGCAGAGGAAGGCACGCTCCCAAACTCATTCTATGAGGCAAACATCACCCTGATACCAAAACCAGACAAAGATACCACACAAAAAAGAAAATTACAGGCCAATCTCACTGATGAACACAGATACAAAAATCCTCAACAAAATAGTAGCCAACTGAATCCAACAATACACTAAAAGGATTGTACATCACGATCAAGTGGGATTTATCCCAGGGATGCAAGGATTCTTCAATATCCGCAAATCAATCAGTGTGATACACCACATTAACAAACTGAAGAATAAAAACCATATGATCCTCTCCATAGATGCAGACAAAGCTTTTGACAAAATCCAACACCCGTTTCTGATAAAAACCCTTCAGAAAGTGGGCATAGGGGGAACCTCAACATAATCAAGGCCATCTGTGACAAACCCAGAGCTTACATCATTCTCAATGGTGAAAAGCTGAAAGAATTCCCACTGAGATCAGGAACAAGACAGGGATGTCCACTCTCGCCACTACTATTCAACATAGTTTTGGAAGTCCTAGCCACAGCAATCAGAGAAGAAAAAGAAATAAAAGGAATCCAAATTGGAAAGGAAGAAGTAAAACTATCACTATTTGCAGATGACATGATACTATACCTAAAAAATCCTAAAGACTCTACCAGAAAAGAGTAAGAGCTCATCAATGAATTTGGCAAAGTCGCAGAATACAAAATTAATACACAGAAATCAACTGCATTTCTATATACTAACAATGAAAGATCAGAAAGAGAAATTAGGGAAGCAATCCTATTTACCATCACATCAAAAAGATTCAAATACTTAGGAATAAACCTTCCTAAAGAGACAAAAGACTTGTACTCTGAAAACTATAAGACACTTATGAAGGAAATCAAGGATGACATGAACAGATGGAAAGACATATCATGCTCTTGGATTGGAAGAGTCAGTATTATCAAAATGACTATACTACCCAAGGTAATCTACAGATTCAATGCAATCACTATCAAATTACCAATGACATTTTTCACAGAACTAGAACAAAATATTTTAAAGTTTGTTTGGAAGCACAAAAGACCCAGAATAGCCAAAGGCATCCTGAAAAAGAAAAATGGAGCTGGAGGAATCGGGCTCCCTGACTTCAGACTCTACTACAAAGCTACAGTCATCAAAACTGTATGGTACTGGCACAAAGACAGAAATATAGATCAGTGGAACAGGACAGAAAGCCCAGAATTAAATCCATGCATCTATATTCAACTAATCTATGACAAAGGAGGCAAGAATATACGTTGGAGAAAAGACAGCCTTTTCAATAAGTGGTGCTGGGAAAACTGGACAGCCACAAGTAAAAATATGAAACTAGAACACTTCCTAACACCATGCACAAAAATAAACTCAAAATGGATTAAAGATCTGGATATAAGACCTGATACTATAAAACTCTTAGAGGAAAACATAGGCCAAACACTCTCTGACATAAATGATAGCAACATCTTCTTAGATCTACCTGTCAGAGTAATGACGCTAAAAATAAAAATAAACAAATGGGACTTAATTAAACTTCAAAGTTTCTGGACAGCTAAGGAAACCCTAAACAAAATGAAAAGACAACCCACAGAATGGGAGAAAACATTTGCAAATGAATTGACTGACAAGGGATTAATCTCCAAAATTTACAAACACCTCCTATGGCTCAATACCAAAAAAACAAACAACCCCATCAAAAAATGGGCAGAAGATCTAAACAGACATTTCCCCAAAGAAGACATACAGATAGCCAAAAAACACATGAAAAGATGTTCAACATGACTCATTACTAGAGAAATGCAAATCAAAACCACTATGAGCTACCATCTTATACCAGCCAGAATGGCCATCATCAAAAATCTACAAACAATAAGTGCTGGAGAGGGTGTGGAGAAAATGGATCCCTATTACACTGTTGGGGGGAATGTTAATTGGTGCAACCACTGTGGAAAACAGTATGGAGATTCCTCAGAAAACTCAAAATAGAATTACCATTTGATCCAGCACTCTCACTCCTGGGCATCTATCCAGAGAAATCCATGACTCGAAAAGATGTACTCCAGTGTTCATTGCAGCACTCTATGCAATAGCCAGGTCATGGAAACAACCTAAATGCCCATTGACAGAGGAGTGGATAGGGAAGATATGGTACATATACACAATGGAATATTACTCAGCCATTAAAAGGAATGAAATAACATTTATAGCAACATGGATGGACCTAGAAATCATCATGTGAAGTGAAACCAGTCAGACAATTAGACACCAACATCAAATGCTACCGCTTACATGTGGAAACTAAAAAAAGGACACAATGAACTTCTTTGCAGACAGATAATGACTCACAGACTTTGGAAAACCTATGGTTTCCAAATGAGACAATGTGGGGGGGTGGAGGGATGCACTAAGGCTTTGGGATGGAAATGCTATCAAATGAGTTGTGATGATTTTTGTACACTTATAATTGTAATAAAATTCATTAAGTAATGGAAAAAATAAAAAGTCATTAAGTAAAAAAAAAAAAAACTGAGAGATGGAATGGGTCCTTTTTCCCATCAAAGTACTCTCCTTCAGGGACACACATATTGTGTCTGTCCTGTGCTGATGGATGAAACCACCCAGCATTTTCAGAAATTGTCATCACACTTAGCTCAGCATAAATATTTTAAATCACATAAAGGCATACAAAATACATCTCCATGGATCACTGGCGGGTCCACACTTCTTTCTGCCTCCAATGTTGCTGCCTTTGACATTAATCAAATCCTCGCACCAACCCATTCCTAGACTATTTACACAATCTTTCATTAACTGACCTCTGTCTCTGCCTGCTGCAGCCAAGAAAAATCTTTCTGAAACACAAATCTGTTCAAAGCCCTGCTTAAAACTCTGTGACCACTTCTTTTTTTTTAATTAAAATATAGTTGATTTACCATGTTGTATCAATTTCTTCTGTCAGAAAAGTGACAGTCATAGATATATACACATTCTCTTTCTTATATTATCTTCCATCACGTTTTATCACAAGAGATTTGATATAGTCCCCTGTGCTGTACAGGAAGACCTCATTGCTTATCCATTCTAAATGTAATAATTTGCATTTACTAACCCCAAACTCCCAGTCCATCCCACTCCCTTCCTCTTCCCCCTTGGCCACCACAATACTGTTATCTGTGTCTGTGAGTCTGTTTCTGTTCTGTAGATATATGTTCATTTGTACCATATTTTATTTTTTTGTTTATTTTTTTGTCTTTTCTTAGGGTAGCACCCATGACATATGGAGGTTCCCAGGCTAGGGGTCAATCAAAGCCGTACCCGCTGGCCTGTACTACTGCCACAGTGACGCCAGATCTGAGCCATGTCTGCGAACTACAACACAGCTCATGGCAATAACAGATCCTTAACCCCCTAAGCAAGGCCAGGGATCGAACCTGTGTCCTCATGGATGCTAGTCAGGTTCATTTCCACTGAGCCACAACAGGAACTCCTATACTATATTTTAGAGTGCATATATGAGTGGTATCATATGATATTTGTCTTTATTACTTACTTCACTTAGTTTGATCGTCTCTAGTTGCATCCATGTTGCTGCAAATGGTATTATTTCATTCTTTTTTATGGCTGAGTAGTATTCCATTGCATATATGTATGTACCACATTTTCTTAATCTATTTATCTGTGAGTGGACATTTAAGCTCTTTCCATGTCTCATCTATTGTGAACAGTGCTGCTATGAACATATGGGTGCCTGTATCATTTTGAACTGTAGTTCTGTCTAGATATATGCCTAGGAGTAGGATTGCTGGATTATATGGTAGTTCTATATCCCTGTGACCACTTCTCATTGCCCAGGACATGATAAAGCTCACACTCCTTAGCGCATAATGAAAGTCCTGTTAACTCAACTACTTACTACATGCACTTTCTATGTGTACACTAACATCAATGACCTGCAGGATCCAGAGCAGTAACATGGGTAAATGAAGAATAAATAGCAGATGCTGTGGAGAAATGGGAAAACAGAGAGCCCACCTAGCACTGAAGAGTATGACCATCTCTTTTTGATCAGACTCTAGACCTTAATAGGGATCTTCTAATTTTTCAAAGTTAATATTTGGAAAATTACTGGGACGTTCAAACAAAATGCATGTTCAAGCCAAATGTGAGATGCAGCTCATCAGTCTCTAGCTGTGTATTTTGGCATAAATGCTTCCCTTTGTCTAAAATGTTCTCTCCTTTATGTAGCTGGGCGTTTAGTTCAAATACGTAGTTCAACCTGATGAAGTCATAGGCTGCTTACCATCCTCTATTCTCTGGCCTTGGGACACTCACCCAGATTCTTACAGTACTGCTATCATTGATAAAACACTATCCACGCTCTGGGTACAGGGCTCAGCATTCCACAGATACAGTCTCGATCCATTTTGCTTGCTTCTCCCAGTACTGTGAGTTACGTATATTTATTTTATTTTACAGATGGGGAAGGAGAGATGTGAAGATATTAACCAGCTTATCTAGTAGCATGTATTCTGCATGGAGAAAACAGCATCATACCTCAATTCTGTCTTATTCTAAAGACCAAGGTATTACAAATTATGATCTTTATCACACTGCTATTTCTTTTTGGTTGGCTCTCCCCACCACCACAACCACAAAAACCATGATCTCTGTAAAAATCAAAACTGATTTTAGGGGAGTTCCCATTGTGGCTCAGTGGTTAACGAACCCAACAAGTATCCATAAGGACTCAGGTTCCATCCTTGGCATCAATCAGTGAGTTAAAGATCCATGGTTGTCATGAGATTTGGTGTAGGTTGCAGACGTGGCTCGGATCCCATGTTGCTGTGGCAGTGGTGTAGGCTGGCGGCTACAGCTCCCCCTACCTTGGGAACATCCATATGCCTCTGGTGCGGCCCTAAGGACAAACAAACAAACAGATTTTACTCATACTATGTGGCAGTGTTTCAGATCCCGCATCTTAAAGATTAGAGATTCTTCCTCCATCAGTCCACCCATTTGTTCACTCATTTGCTTAATTACCCAACACTTACTGGGCACCTACTATGCACTCTGGTAGGACTCTGGTTTGGAAACTTATTGAGGGCTCAGTCTATACGGGTGGCTTGGAGGATCACAAAGGAAGTGGAACATAAGTACGTGCTTCAGGTTATTTCAAGCCACCATGTAAGCTCTCTGCCTCAGGACCACATCTACGGAGTTTGGATGCTGACCTGGCTCTTTAGCAGCTGTGCAATGGGACAAACTACTTTACTTACCTGGGCCTCAGTTTCCTCAACTGCTGTGATCAATTCCTAACTCACTGGCTTGATTTTTGAGTACTGAGTTCACACAAATAAAGCTCTTAGGATGTAAATGATCAGTAAGCCTTAGTAAGTATGATGATTAATTTTATGTCTCCACATGCCTAGGCTGGAATGAACAATTATTTGGTCAAGCACCAGTCTGGATGTTGCTGTTAAGGTATTTTTTTAGCTGTGAATAACACTTAAATCAATGGACTTTGAGTAAAACAGATAATTTTCCATAATGCAGTGGGCCCTGTCTAATCGGTTGAAGACCTTAGGACCAAAGAGTGAAGTTTCAGGGGAAAAAAGAGAATACTTTTCAAGACTGCAAGATTTTGGACTCAAGAGCCAAATAAACTCTTACCTGAATCTCCAACCCACTGGTCTGCTCTACAAATTTCAGACTTAGCAGCTTTCACAATTTCATGAACCATTCTTTAAAATAAAGAATAAATAATTCTTTAAAATAAATATTGGAGTTCCCGTCGTGGCTCAGTGGTTAATGAAACCAACTAGGAACAATGAGGTTGCGGGCTTGATCCCTGGCCTTGCTCAGTGGGTTAAGGATCCGGCGTTGTCGTCAGCTGTGGTGTAGGCTGCAAAATCGGCTCGGATCCCGCGTTGCTGTGACTGTGGCGAAGGCTGGCAGCTACAGCTCCTGTTAGACCCCTAGCCTGGGAACCTCCATATGCCGTGGGTGTGGCCCTAGATAAGGCCAAAAAAAAAAGGACTAAATAAATAAATAAAATAAAATAAAATAAATATTTACCTCTTGCTATGTATATAATAATATAACATATATACTAATATATTACATATATTAGTTTTTATATATAGTTTTTTTGTATATATATATATATATATAAATTTTCCAACATCATATTTAATACAGGGATCTATTCATCTATTTCCCCTATCGGTTCTATTTCTCTGAAGAACCCTTTTTAATACAATTAGTGTTACTAATGTATTAACGTAAATATAAATAAAATGTCAAATTTAACTTTTTGATTCTTGATGACCAAATTAACGGTGTGTTTCTAACATCTCAAATGTTTAAAAGGAAACCTTCCCCCAAACAGAACACAAGCAAAGGGACAAAGCAAGTGAACAGTGCTTCGCCAACTTGCTTCAAAGTAATTTTTTATGATTCAAAGAGTAGATTTTTACAGTAAAACTTCATTTGTTTTCCCTCTTTCCTAAGTAGATAAATGTGCTAGGCTGGGAGCTGAGATGAGAGCCTAAGGGGGAAATTTATGTCCACATAACAATAAGACAGCAACTAAATACAAATCCTAAGCCAGAATTTTCCCATCTAGCCCTCTGAAGAAGCATGCTGATCTTCAGAGTCACCTGGCATCATAGCTCCACCCTCCCTCTGTTCTTGGCCCATCCCTTCTCACAAAGAGGATCTGGGTGTTTAGCCCTAGCTGTGGACATGACACTGGACTTGGAGGGGAAAACAGGGCAGAACAGGAAGAAGAGCCTTAGAAATCTCATGTAAAACCCTCATCCTTCTCATTACTGCCTTTTGGATTTTCGAACACAAAATTTTATCTTCTTGTTAAAAACAGTTCCTATCCTGTCACCATGATTTAAACATGATATTAACTGGGATTCTGGTAGAAAAATAAAAAAGATAAGAAAAAGAGTCTTTCTGAGCAAACGTGAGAATCCTCTGTAAATGCTAGCGTTAGCAAATTAAATGTATCTGTTCTGCTTGAAATAATAACAAGCACCATATCATGTGCTTACTACGTATAACTACTGTTCTAAGTAATGAATGCTTATTAACTTGCTTAATCATCACATGATGAAGTAGAGTTTTACTTATTTAGAAGAGGAGAAATCTAAGGCTCAAATATATTATACAAAATTTCCAAAGTTACTCTACTAGGAAGTGATTGAACTAGGATTCTAAATGTTATGATTTAAACCACTTATACCCCTTTACTTTCTCAAAAACTCCAAAGGTGTTGAAAGAAATGTTTTAAGTAATAGTTGCGTCAGGCAAGCACCCATGGTTTTTAGTCTTAATGACCTTTATAGTCTCATGCTAGAATTTATGTTAAACTTCCACATTTGTACTCTAATCCTCTCTCAATCCCTAAATAATTATAAAGTTAATTGCTTACTTACAAATGTATTCGTCCATTCTGCTTTTACAACCAGAGAAGCCCTGAAAAGTCAACAGTAACACACCTTGTCACTGAATGAAATATTTGTCTCCCAAAGGCTTTTGTAATCTCATCAGTCACCATTTCTGAGAATTTACCATGCTGCTTCTCAGGATTATTTCTTTACCTATACTCTCCTCTATCACCCTTAGTCACCCCTTTACTTCCGTCTCTCTATGTATGTCTTGTATTTATTCTTGGTTCTCAGAATCATGGCTGAGCTCAAGCATCAGTCACTTATGGAGCAAACCAGCAGGCCGCTTGCTGATTTCACCCACACTCCCCTCCTCGGCAGCAAGATCTCCCCCACATGATTCTGGATCCTCCAGATGTGGAATCTCAGTGCAGCAGCAGAGGTGTGGAAGAGATAGCAAAGAACAGGAGGTCGGTCACAGTTTGGAATATCTCACTGGAGGGAGAAACACATGATAAGGATTTCTAATCCCTAAAAGCTAATGATCCTCAATTGACCTGGTTCACACGGGAAGTCTCCTAGGACAGTGCCTTTAATATGCTCCAGGGTCAAAGTCTATAGTTTGGAATCTCAGCATGGCCATTTATTAAATCTAATCCTGGGAAGGTGATCTGACATCTCTGTGTCTCTGTCACCTTCACGTAAGAGATGGTGCACATAAACCTTGAGCACAGCATTTGGTGAGGACTGTATGTTACCCTATAGTATCAGCTTTGTTATTACTTAGAGTCATAAAGCCTTACACTTGGGTAAACTTCTAGAAGCTACTTCCTGACTTTTACTGATAGGGAAACTGAGAAATAGAAAGGAAGTCATTTGTCTGACATTACATAGCAGGTTTTCCTACTCAGCAGGTCAGGATGTTGCCATACTCTCACTGGCCTTTCTAGAAAATTCTTGGTCACCGTGCTGTCTCTATTGTTGACACTTTATATATTAAAGGCCAATGTCTAAAGCTGTTTTTCCTCTTGGGTTGATGGATTTATGCTGAGCCATTATCTCACCTATCTGCTCTGAGAGAAGGACAGAAAACTAGACGGGATTAGGAATGCCAGAGATAGGCATGGATCACCGTGGAGTAAACAGCTTCCACCGCAGCCTCACAGAAGTGACTGCGGGCAATGAAATAACCAGCCTTATACAGACCTGAATAAAGAAAGAAAAACAAAAACACGGAGCCTACTGACCACAGAGTTCAGCCCTCTAATTCCCTGAAAATTGCAGGTTGATAAAAACAGATCCTAATGCAGATTGAAAGGGCCTGGGCACAAGCATATTCACTGAACTCAAATCTTGTCTTCATTTATCTAATCTGAACAACAAAGAAAAAATTTTAAACGTTTTTCATTCTGAATTGACTGGAACAAAAAAAGACTACTTGATTCCCACAGTGATAGTCTATTTCTGAGAACATCCTCTGAGCTAAAAAATTCTGGTGAATAAATAAATCAAATGTGATGGAGACCTTTTCATCCACACCTCTTCATCTTTATTAATTTTCATGAGTGGAGGAGGAAGTATCCTCAGCCACAGAACATCCATGTGGATCTAGAATGAATTGCTACCTGTAAGCCTGGACCCTGAGGACTCAGCCTGGATGTGGTCCTGCCCTACAGAGCTGCCCGTGACCCTTCCTGGGGTCTAGGGAGGCTTTCAGATAAGGGATGGCACCTAAGTGTTGTAATCTTGCTTACTAGAAATTAAATCTCTTCTTTCAGCTCATTTGTTACCCTCTTCATTGCTAGTTCTCAAATCGCCAGGCAGACCTGTCTTTTGGGTTTAAATCTTCAAAAGGCATCCGGAGATAGCCAGGTGGAAGTCAAAGTGGTAAGGTTTTTGATTTTTCCTTTTTCGCTTTTTTATAGATTTTTTTAGTGCAATTTTAGGTTCACAGCCAAGTTAAGCAGAAAGCGCAGAGTGCCATATTCCCTCTACCCTACATGTGCACAGCCTCCCCCATTGCCCACATCCCCCAAGTGGTAGAGGTTTTTTCACCCCTCTTATTCACGTTATGACCTTTTTTGGTACACATTCCGTCCTTGTTACAAGGAGGGAGCTGGCAGCCGCCCTAGTAAGTATTGGAGCACATCTTGTTTTCTCCCTAGCATGTCTTTCTGAGGTGCTTCTGTTTTTATGAAAACCATGGAAGCTTCTCCTCCCACCACACTCACACCACATACACAAAGCAGTTGGGAAAACATTTCAATTATTCCAAACCACAGCACCTAAGGTACATTTCTGAGTAACTACAAAGAAGGAAGCACTGGAGACCCATAAAGGGAAACTAAAGGCTGAACTAGACTAAAACCTAAAAACCTAAGGCGTTGGCCACAGCCAGTCACTGCAAAACTGGAGCCAGAACCTGGACTTCCTAAATCCCAGTCCTTTTCTTATTGGGGAAGGGGGTGCTTTTTAGATGCTGTCCCCTTTGATGAATAGCATCTGATAATTCATTAATGAAACACTCTTTGGGTGGGGGGAGGAGGCATTGTCCAGGTCCCTCTGCTCTGAGAATGAATCATTGCTCTGAAACAAACTGCTGTGGGGAAGAGTCTGAGTGAGTGTGTGTGTGTGTGTGTGTGTGTGTGTGTGTGTGTGTGTGTGTGTGTGTTTTGTGAGGAGCGGGGACTTGGGGAGGGTAGGCTTCATTTTCATAAAGATGGTAATGGATCAAAGGATGTATATTTTGGTCAAGCTCAGATGTCTTAGGAAGCAAAGAGGACTGAAAACCAAGTTCTGGATATGCTACTCACTTGTTGTGTGAGCATATGGAAACGCCCTCTCTGGGTCTCAGTATCCTAATCCATGAAATATAAAGATTTTTTACAACCCTTGCAGAAATGTGTGATTCTAGGAGAGAAAGTGAAGGGAAGTGGGGGGCGGAGGGAGGAAAGGAGAAAGGGAAAGGGGCTGAACAAAAGGGAGGGAAGTGTTTGCGCGGGAGGGAAGAGGGGTGCAGAGAGATAGGAAACGCTTTTGAATCAGAAAGAAAAAAAAAAGTTTAGTATGAAACTGTGTCTCTTGAAGTCTCTATTTTTTTCTCTTGGTGCATTTTTAGTGTTTGGACATTCACAGCAATTTTCTAGACTGAATGAACGGAAAGTCTGGGAAGGCTCACAGAGGGAAAGAGCGAGGAGAGAAGTGAGAGGAAGTGAGCAATGGAAGTAGCTTACCCTCCTCAGGGTGTCCCCACATCGTAGGCGGGACCTTCCGGCCACCCTGCGTGTACCATCCCAGGCTCCCAAGCTCCCTCTCGCTTCCCAGTGAGCCTCCCTGAAACCGCCAGGGGGCGCTGCGCCTTGGCCGGGCCAGGTCCGGGGCGGAGCTGCTTTAAATTGCGGCGCCCAGTGGATGTGTGTCTCAGTCCCGTCCCGGGAGCAGCAGCAGCTTCTTGCTTTCCAACTCCAGCGCCGACCCGGCCCTAGACCCGCACCCTCCCCGCGGCGCAGGGAGCCGAGCTCTGCTCATTAACTTCCTCTGCGCGGCTCCGCCACCCCCCGGGAGTCCCGGGTGCGCACCTGCAAACTCCGCCTTGTGCACCTGCCGCCCTTGAGCCGGCGCGGGCGCCCAGAGTGAGCCGGAGCCATGGCCAACGCGGGGCTGCAGCTGCTGGGCTTCATCCTGGCCTTCCTGGGCTGGATTGGCTCCATCGTCAGCACCGCACTGCCTCAGTGGAAGATTTACTCCTACGCTGGCGACAACATCGTGACGGCCCAGGCCATCTACGAGGGGCTGTGGATGTCCTGTGTGTCTCAGAGCACCGGGCAGATCCAGTGCAAAGTCTTCGACTCCTTGCTGAATCTGAACAGTGAGTGCATTTCTCACTCCCACAGCCGGGACCCAGGGACCCCAACCCCCTAGTTACTACGTTTTGGAGTAGTGGCTACTCCGTAGGATACTGTTGTGTAATTACGTGTCTGTCAAAGTTCGGTGGGTCAAGTCTTCTGATCCTGTGCTGAAAGTGGAGAGATCTGTGGTTTGGAGAAAGAGAGGCCCAGAACAAAGCTCTAGATTTTCCTCTAACTCTCTGGGTGATACCTTCCTCCTCTTCTAGGTGTGGTTTCATCTTATATGCCCCTGACAGTGGGGTGGCAATTGAGCAAGTGAAGGCCAAACTCGAACTTGAGCTCTTAGGCCTCCCCTGGACATGCTAATACTCTGTGTAAATTGAAAAACTGTGGTTGGGACAGGAAAAAGGTGTGCCGTGAAAAGTTTGGAGCCTGGTAGCTTCTCAAGTTTATAAAATTAAGTAGATAATCCCAAAGTTATTAAATATATTTTTTCGATCTATCTTTAGTTTGAGTTTTCATAGGAAAAATCACATTCCCACATAGATTGTCTCAACCTAGTGTCTTCTACTCACAGTTTAGTTTGACTCTTTTGATTCTTTTGACTTTTAAGATCCAATAAAGGAAGGAGGGCCCTAGGCATCCCCTTCCATGAATCTCTGAAGAAACCTTTTAAGATTCCCCAGAAGGGTTTAGATTTCAAGCCAGGGGTCTTCAGAGGAGGCAGATGGTATAGTGTTATTTTAGCAAGTGAAGGTTGGTGGCATGTGAAAAAAGGATGATGAGAAAGAAAAGTTCTAAACAACCTCCCTTCTTAATATGAAGGCAAGAATGAGGAACTACGAGTGGCCTATGGGTAACAAACCCAGTTGTTATCCATGAGGATTCAAGTTGGGTCCCTGACCTTGCCCAGTGGGTT
This sequence comes from Catagonus wagneri, assembly GCA_004024745.2. Classification (NCBI taxonomy): domain Eukaryota; kingdom Metazoa; phylum Chordata; class Mammalia; order Artiodactyla; family Tayassuidae; genus Catagonus; species Catagonus wagneri. The sequence goes on along the minus strand of PVHT021183693.1, from coordinate 45,629,285 downwards.
AAGGATCCGGCATTGCTGTGACTGTGGTGTAGGCCAGCAACTGCAGCTCAGATTTGACCCACAGCCTGGGAACTTCCATGTGCTGTAGATGCGGCCCTAAAAAAATGATGCACTAAAGACAAATGCCTCAAAGGAGACCCAGCTGATGAGTGCAGCAGTCAGGAGAGAGAGGCCAGGTCTTCTTTAAGTTTCTGTCTTCCACAAAGGAGTTTCTGTGTAACACGTGTTGGCTTCTTACTTCTGTCAGGTTGAAATGGATTATGAGAGAAATAGTCCTAAGGATGGGGGACAGAAGGGTGACAAGATGGCTTTTTTCCCTTTTACTGTTTTTTTCAAATAAAAGCTTTTGAGTGTCCTGTCAGAAACTCATGAAATCCCTACTTACTTTGATAATAACAAGTCATGGCTAGAGTGTCTTCCTTGAGATGTAACAGTTTTCCTGAACCTGGTGTCTGCCATGCCCTTGAACTAACTTGAAGAAAAGCTTCGTTAGTCTTTGCCTAGGTAAACAAGCCTGCCCACCAGTCCCCTTTGTGTGCTAACTGGAAGCAGTGTTATCATCGCTCAAGTTTACTTCAGTTGCTTTGTCTACCTCCTGAATGTGGTTTTGTCAAAAGCTATGTACTTCAGAGGTGTTAAATCTGTTCTGAATCCGTTTAAGCCCCTTGAGTACCTGTGGAATTTGGTTAGTCAGTGTACACCCGGGGCTTTTAAGCGTTGTTATTTCAGCTTTTCAAATTTCCCATATTAGGATTTCTTTAGGCCAAATATAAGGCGTATATTAGGTATACTCCTTTGCATAATCATTGAATCTCCCCTATGGAGAGAGAAATACATGTAAGGAATTGTGTCAGGCATTTGGGGATGTCATTTTGAGAAACTGGAAGATGGAGGTGTTTCTAAGGGCAATTTCAGTCTCCGATTCCTCTAATCAAAATAGTTCATTGTCAACATGCTTAAATAGGTTTCCTTTTAACTTTCTTAAGTTATCAGATGAAATCCGATTGATCCATGTTATAAACATTCAAAACAGATTACCCCTACACATGCTAACGTATTATTTTATTGTCATTTATTGACACTTTTTTTCGTTGTCATTTATTCCTAGTTAATGTAGCTATTACAGTTTTTAAAGCTATAGAACAATACCACCCCCATATACATTTTGGGGGTTTCTTCCTCATGAATATCTTTAAACTCCAGATCAAATTCCTATTTTTGTTTTAGTTAAAGCCAGAATTTATCCAAGGTGGGGCTGAGACCATTCTCTCAAAACTGATTCCCAAAAAGGGAGCCTTGACCCACAGGTACCCTTCCCAACCTGCCAGTGACTCACTAGATGCCTTTGGTTGGAACCCAAAGAACTGACCTATCTCTGTTTCTACACCTGGACAGTAGAGCTCACGCCCACCTGGTGTGGAGACCTGAGGAGGTGACTCATTGGCTGGTTTGGGTACAGTTTTGTGACATCTAGAGCTGAACAGGATCATCTGTACATATAAGTAGTGTTCCTTGTAAAAGGTTGCATTCCATGACGTGCTTTTAGGTGAAAAGCTTCGCTAGACATTTCTTGAAATTGTATCTTGTTCTCTTTGCTAGTGGAGCCCACTTGGCAACTTAGGACCCAGATTTGGGGATTTATCAAGATTATAGCACTAGACGTGTTAAAAGCCCTTGTTCCCCTGCTCTAACCAGTGTCAGCTGTAAAAAGCACATGACAGTGTCTAAAGGGATACAGCGTGCTTCAGCCAGTGTAGGAAATGAGGTACAGCAGAACTCTCTGAGGTGGATCTTGCAAAGCAGTTTATGAAAATGTAAGTGAGGAACTTCCTGGGGAAACAAATCTTACACTAACGACTGTGGTTTTACTATGGTTGAGATGATTTCACTTCCATCCAAGTGTGCGATGTTTATTGACACTGATGACTGATAGCTGTAATATACAAAAAAAAAAAAAAAAAGAGTGCCAGATAGAATTGCAGTAGACTTTTCTTGATTAAACTGTACATTCTGCCTTGTTTTGATCCAATTCTCAAACTTTTGGCAAGCTAGGCCCTATTTCATGTGCTTTGTTAATTGCTTCTTCTGGCTTGACTTTAATAGCTGGAGCTTTCCAAAGGCTGGGTTGCCCCCAGGAGGTTGCGTGGTGGGAGGTGTGCAAGCAGAGGAATAAGTAAGCATTTTGAAGGAATGTTACAGGGAAAATCCAAACCTCAGACAAATGGGAGGTTAGGCTAGACTCTCTAAGTCTCATCTAGCCTTGGGATTCTGTAATTTGTTTATAACCTCCTCTAGCCTGTTCAACTTGCTTTGCATGAATCCACATGTGTGTAGGTGTGCTTTAATGAGTATTGGTCGTTGGTGAAGTTTCCCAGCACTCTCACCATGATGTCAGGCTCAATCAGAGAACGAAATCACTGACTTGGACACTCTTTGAAGCATACGCAGAGAGGAGGGCACCTGCTTGTACCTCCCTAGACTGCATTAAGTCTGCTGAACCAAGGGTGTTCAAGGGTCCATGGGTGTTCAAATCTGTTTCAGGAATTAATTCTGACTCTTGAATTGAGGGAAGTCAAAGCCCAAACCCAGGCTTGAGCTCCCAATTCTTATTCTGGTTTTGCACAAACTCGCCATGACTGTAATGGTGAGCTCTGGTTTCCCCAAATGTAAAATAGGGCAGAGTGGGAGGTGTGGGCAGGTGAGCTCATGACTCATTCTTCCATTCACCAAACACGAGCCAGGCCCTATCCTGGATCCTAGGGATGCAGCCAAGATGATTGATAAAGTGCCAGAGTGGTTGATTCCTTCTAGCGCTAACGTTCTTTGTTACTAACTTCACTAATGGAAAGGAAACAGGCAAGTGGCGGAGTTCAGCTTTTCCTTGATTGGAGTGTTGAGTCAGTGGCACAGAGGTGACATAAAAGCTTACATCTAGTCATGAGACAATTTCTCTAGGAACCAAAGACAAGAGTAAAACAGCTCAGGGCATCCTGAAAAGTAGCGAGTCCTGCCTCATCCCAGACCACAGATATTGACTGTGCTGGTGTCCTGAGGTCACACCCAGTGACCACCAGTTTATCCACCAATAAAATGGAAATGCTAACAAGGAGGACTTTTGAGAAACTTTGAACTTGAGTAAAAGTGAAAGATTTAATAAGTGAAGAGGTCATGGGAGTGTATTTCTGTGACATCCTCTGATGAGCTCATTTAATTGCAGAGGAGAGGAGAGGATTTTTGTCCTAGTGATCTGTTTATTTATCTGCCCAATACTTATTAAGCCACTACTGACGCGAAGAGGGACCACGTGAGGATACAGTTGTAATTAAAATCGGCTTTATTTATGATATATAGTACATAGGGTAATGATGTAGTGACATGGCTAGTAAATGGCATGAACAATGCCAGATATTTAAAGGACATTCTGCTGCTTGTGTAGTAAGATTTTAGAAAAGCCTTAGGGGGGAAAGAAAAATTCCACTGACTTGTCTCTGCTTGTCTTTTGGCGCTTATGGTGATTAACTTCACTGTAGTAGATCAGTCACTTCTAACTTATTTTTGTCTTATAAGTAGAGATCTTTGTAAGTATGTTTGGAATTATACTTTCAGGTTGCAAGTGGTAAGAACTCCTTAGGGAGTCTTTAATCTCAAGATTATCAGTCTAGCTAAGTATAATTAAAAGACTACCTTCACAGTATACTGCTGAATAATGATGAGAAACAATAGTGTAACTTTTTGAGTGTTTGCTAACCATTTTCTCCACAGACAACTTTAGTCAATGATAATAATATTGCAGAGGTATCTGCAAATTTAATGGGCCGGAAGAGAACATAGTTGCTTCTGGATTTAATCCAAGCAGACCAACTCAGAGTTAACAGTTGAAGGCTTAACATTATACTTTTTTTAAAATTGAAGCATAGTGGGTTTACAATGTTGTGCCAATTTCTGCTCTACAGCAAAGTGACTCAGTCATACCTGTATATACATTTTTTAAAAATATATTATTTTCCATCATGGTCTATCACAGGGGATTGGATTTAGTTCTCTGTGCTGCGCAGTAGGACCTTGTTGTTTATCCATTCTGGTCTCAAACATTTCACAACTTCTCTGCTTTGCCAGTCATTATTGCAGCAAGAAAAACTTCATTTTGGAAGCTCATTAGATGCATAATTTTAAAATTTAAAAAATATATGGGGTTAAACAAAAAGTATTAATTTTTTCTCCATAAATAAGCCTCCAGGTTTTAATGAGCTAAACTAGATCTGGCTCTACGTACCAAGGTTTTAGTGCTCTTAGGCTTTCTAGGAAGGTGTTTCTCAGCATTATTTCAAAGATTAAGCTTAACAAAAGCATATTTTTACCTATCATAAAAGAATTCTTAAAGCATAAAGATGTGTTCAAACTTAAATTTTAAAGGATAAAGATGTATTAAATAGAGATGCTGTTCTTATTGCTTTATATGGAAATATGAACAAATATTTGGCCCGAGTCATCAAGGGCCTCACAATTACATATTATAGAAAGATCTGAAAGGCTTCCATAGGACATTAACTTGAAGGATCTGATTCCAGCTTAAAACCACACAGAAAACCCTCATAACTTGTGACACAACACTTGCTTACTTTGATTTGTAATCCACAATTACGTATACCCAACTAATGAGTTTTCATGCTATTATGATTCTCACCCTTGTTTTCGTATTTTTGCATTCTCCTCCACTACCGCATGACAGTTAAAATCCATCCAAATGTCTCCAGTGATGCAAGAGGAGATTTTATGTTTGATGCCCATCTAGCATTTTGAAATCCGAAGACATTTCATAAACCAGTGGATGTCAGGATATAAGTGAAAAGCATATTGCTTTGCAAAATAACACTATTGCTTTATCAGATTTTTAAAAATGAAACATGATCCCCTTGCTCTACATGATTTACATGATTCCTGAGTATAGTTTTTTTTTCCCATTTTCTCCAGTGTTTGCACATTATGCAAGGGCTACATTATTCTATGAAGAAATAATGCATACTAGGGTTTGCAGCAAACAGAATGAAATATCTGTCCCCTTTCCCTTAGAAATTTTGGAAAAGTAGTGGAAAGAGTAAAATGGACCATAGATTAAATGTGTTTTCTTTGAGAACTGAAAGGGGGGCGAACCTACAGATGAAGAAGGTTAAGATGAGATCATTCCAGGCGAGTGCAGGTGGAGCCTTGGAGGGGCTGGTCCATGTGCCTTCCTGCCTGGGTGGTTTTACACAAGCCTGACAGGGGAGATGGGGGCCCAGCGACTCTTCGTGAAGAATACTTTGTGATCCAAGTGCTCAGACCTGCTGGGCTGGTGGCTTGCTGTTTTTACATGAAGTACAGATCAGAATGATTATTGCAGAAGCTGGGTCTGGTTTGGGCCCTACAATTCAAGCAAAGTGAACGAATTCAAGATCAGAAAATGCAACAAAAGTGTTGAATAAAAGGTTGGAAAATCAGGCTTTATGGAAAGTAGAAAGTTGTTGAGAAATGTAAGAGGCTGTATGTACTTGAAGGGTATCATAGGAAAGCAGAGGGTAAAAATCCTGTCTCCCCTCCATAAACCCTCCAGTGACTTCTGATTACATTTAGAAAAAACTCCAAACCCCTTAACCTAGCTTGCAAAGTCCTGCATGGTAAATGCCTCCTACCTGGTAGTGACCAGCTATCCCAGTTTTTCCGGGATGGGGGACCTTCTCAGAAGGCAGATATTGTAGTTTTTTGGTTTGTTTTTTGTGGGGTTTTTTTGTTTGTTTGTTTTGGTTTGGTTTTTTTGCATGTGTGTGTGTCTTAATTTTAGGGCCAAACTCGCGGCATATGGAGGTTCCCGGGCTAGGGGCTGAATTGGAGCTGTAGCTGCTGGCCTACACCACAGCCACAGCAACGCCAGATAACAAGCCTCGTCTGTTTCTACACGACAGCTCATGGCAACACCGGATCCTTAACCCACTGAGCAAGGCCAGAGATCAAACCCGCAACCTCATGGATACTAGTAGAGTTCATTAACCACTGAGCCATAATGGGAACTCCAGGTCTTAGAGTTTCAAACCAAGAGAGTCTCAGGCAAATGGACAGGTGGTCACCCTGTCCTCCAGGCACGTGGATCATCTTTGTGACTTTGAGCATGTCCTCTTCCAGTGTTTCTTTGCCTGAAATGCTTTCCTTTGGAGTAGAAAGAAGTTAGGATCCCATCTGAAATCTGTGTTATGTACAAGAGCTTAGTTATTCTATTTTTCATTTTCCTTCTAAGTATGATCATTACAGTGATCATAACAGGTAATGATCGTCTTGGCAAAGTCTGTTGGTAAATCAGGAGGAAGGACATGCCATAACTGTGGAGTCCTTGATACTTTCCTCTTCATGCCATAGGGTGGTTTGTGATTCAAAGGAAGAAGTTTCACAATAATCTCATAAGCAGCTCTAATTCCTGGTAAACCCATGGTCTGTGAAACATGTGTTTTGATGCAGGAGTTCTTGTATCACCCTGGAATCTTATGATTAAGTGTGTGAGTACGGTGAACAGTTGCCCGCTCTTGTTTATGGGGAAATGGGCCTCAGAGGGGAGCATGGGAGTGCCTGGGGTTTATTTTTTCATTAAATCAAGTAAAATTTATTTTGTATTCCAAAGTATTTCTCAAATACAGCAAAGAAAAAAAAATGCCTTTGATACTTCTCAGAAAGAGGTTACTATGATTTTTATCCTAGATTGCCTGGTGATGGCAAGGGTGGAAATATTAATAAGTTAAAATTGAATGTTTTAGAAGACTTTAGTGTTAACTGTGATTTGTAGCCTAAGTTCTCAACCCAGAAAAAATATTGACACTGAGTCCAGGTCTAAATTAAATAGTGAGATTCAAAATCTTTCCATCCCGACAGCCACTTTTGAAGGTCAACAAGAAGTCAATTGTTCCAACTTTCTGATAAGAGATACCATCATTTACACTTTGCATAATAGAAACATGGACCCTAAGAATAATAAGTAGCTTACACAAGATAGCAGGGTTTGTTACATGTAAATTACACTTATATATGGAAAAATACTTGTCACATGTTAACACCATCAAAGAGATAATGATCTTTATTTGAAGGAAGAGATAAATCTAGAATTAATCAAACACATCCAACTCATACCACAGTGATAGTATCAGGTTTTTATTCTTTAGGAAATGTGTGGGCATAAATCTCTCATATGTCAACATATCTATCTGACTATGGCTTAGTACACTAATGATAACAATAGGAACTTAGAAAAATTAAAGTAATTCTGAGAAGTACTACATTGAGTTATTGTCTGCTACTTTACTGCATGGCAGTTTAAATAGTTTTAAAAATGGGTAGTATCTCTGAATATAAACCTCCTGTATTTCAAAATAGCATCTCAAAGTTTATTTTGTTTTGTTCTAAGAAAATGGTATTCCTAATCCCCACCTACCCCCATCACTGGAGATACAAAAATGTTGCTTATGCAGCCATGATAATCTATGAGAAATTCATTTCTTTCTTTCTTTTTCATCTTTTTAGAGCCACACCTGCAGCATATGGAGATTCCCAGGCTAGGGGTTGAATCAGAGCTGTAGCTGCTGGCCCACACCACACCCACAGCAACGCTAGATACAAGCTGCATCTGCAACCTACAGCACAGCTCATGGTAATGGAAGATCCTTAACCCACTGAGCTAAGCCAGATATTGAACCTGCATCCTCATGGATGATAGTCAGATTTGTTTCCGCTGAGCCACGATGGGAACTCCTGAGAAATTCATTTCTTATCTTCCAAATCCACTCACCTGGATCTTCTGCAACTTGGTGACTGGAGCATAAAGCTATTGACTATTAGCAGGATATATTGTAAACCATTTTAATTATAAATGGTTTAACATTAGGGATAACATAGACTTGCTATTTCAGAATTAAAATATTCCAAATATTCCACTGGTAAGGATTGAAAATGTATTACTTACACTAAGCTTGTTCAACCAGATCATTAATTATTTTTTCAGAGGATTTTTGAATTTAATGTTGAAAATATAAAATGTTAGAGCTGGAGGGATTCTTATTCATCAGTTAGCCAGGTGTTTGTTTTTCTAGGGGAGAAGCTGTATTGTTTACCTGCAGAAACATCACTAGAACTGGGGCCTCCTGACTCCTTATTGTATTTTCTTCCTTCCATGTAGTGTTGAAATGTACTTTGTCTTCTACCACCTTTCTCTTTTGGTCTAGCATGATTTTTACATGTTCTAACATGTTTTCCTCCAGGCACTTTGCAAGCAACCCGTGCCTTGATGGTGATTGGCATCCTGCTGGGACTAATAGCCATCTTTGTGGCCACTGTTGGCATGAAGTGTATGAAGTGCTTGGAAGATGATGAGGTGCAGAAGATGCGGATGGCTGTCATTGGAGGAGTGATCTTTCTTATTTCAGGTGAGAGAGTCTGTGTCCCCTTTAGACCTTATTAAACTCCAGCTGGCAGGGATTGACACCTGGTTTCTGGGGAGTTCCCGTTGTGCTGCAGCAGAAACGAATATGACTAGTATCCATGAGGTTGCAGGTTCGTTCCCTGTCCTCGTTCAGTGGTTCAGGGATCCTGCATTTTAGGTCGCAGATGTGTCTTGGATCTGACGTTGCTGTGGCTGTGGTGCAGGCCTGCAGCTGTGGTTCCTATTCAACCCCTAGCCTGGGAACTTCCATATGCCATGGGTGCAGCTCTAAAAAGCAAAAAAAAAAAAAAATCTAGTTTTTGGTTTCCTTAGCCTTAGATTATGTTGCTTGTTGCCCTTGCATTGTTTGAATTCATTTCCTTTAAAATCTGAAGATATAGAAACCTTAAGTCCAGCTGGCTTTTGCATGAAAATTTAAGGTCTATGCTCACAGTGAAGAGGTCTGTTCCTTGAAGTTTCAGGTGCCAAATAGTTTGTTAGATCAGACTCTCCAGGTGAAGAGAGACATTTTTTTTTATCTAGCAAACACTAAGGAACAATTCCATATATTTCAGAAAATTTCTGTGGAATCTATACAGACGTGTGGAAAAGATGAGGAATAGAGAAAACAGAAAGAGTGTATGTCATACAGGTATATGAAGAATGAGATTGGGATTATTGGAGAAAAATAAGGATATCATTCCCTATGGGCAGATTTGATTGCAGAATAAACAGGTTGTACCCCATAAATCAATGAAGAGAATTGGAGTGGAGATGGAATGCTGAAATGAAAGGAAATTAGAGTAAATGAGTTAAGAAATAAAATAATACAGAAAGGTCTTGGAGAGGAAAAAAAAAACTTGATAGAAGAGTGACATTACATTTTCTACAGAAAATAAATATAGAATTCCTGTTGTAGCTCAGCTGGTTAAGAAACTGACTAGTAACCATGAGGATGCGGGTTCAATCCCTGGCCTCGCTCAGTGTGTTAAGAATCTGGCATTGCCATGAGATGCAGCATAGGTCACAGATGCAGCTCAGATATGGCATTGCTGTGGCTGTGGTGTGGGCTGGTGGCTGCACCTCTGATTTGACCCTTAGCCTTGGAAATTCCATATGCCACAGGTGTGGCCCTAAAAAAAAAGAGAAATATGTATTTATTGCTTTACTTAAATGTTGATTAAGGAATTAGATATGTGACTTTTGAGAAAATGAGAGCCAGAAGAAGACATGGACAATTCATTTATAAAGCCTTGTAGTATGATTTTTCTTAAATAATATAGTGTGTGTGTATAAAATTGTGTTATATAAAACAATAGACTTATAGATTACATATAGTAGTTGTCTATTGTTTTGAAATAGACTGCTCTTTATATTGTGTATAGTAGTCTGTTGTATTTGAAAATTACAGCAATGACATAAAATCTACCACTAGAAAAAACTAGAACTAGATATTTTTTCTCATTTTCTCTTTACCAAAAGTATGCAGATTTCATCAATAGTGAGGAAGAGTGCCTGTGGCTTTGCTAAAGGTTTGGTTAAGTTTATTCAAATTCCCCCTGCCAGAAAAAGCACAGATAGCATTTTATTCCCAACAGTTTCATTTTACATCAAAGGCTATGAATCAACTTATTGCGCAGAACTCTTTTGCCTTCTTGTAACTCCCATCCATCACTCCCACAGTTCCAGGGTCTTCCTAGGGAGTGAGGGTTGCAAGTTTCAGAGCATTCTCACGGTCTCCTTAAGCACCCAAAAGCCGTAGTGTTTTCTTCCAAGTATCAGAGGCAATAAGATGGGACCACATTTTTTTTTTTCACGGGAGGAAGGGGGAAGAGGGATAGCATAGAAATGTTTAATCAGTCTAAATTGATGAATTTTTAGAATGCCAGAAGTCACTGAATTTCTTTGGATAAGAAAATTTTTGAGATATTGTAAATGACTGGATTATTTTGCTAAGAAGTTTCTTTGGCATTACTGAAATGTGAAAGGTATGAGAAATTGAGAGTGTGCTGCGTATATTGATCTGATGTGGCACCTCAGCCAATCTCAAAGCAACGCCTGACACATCTGGCCAGTGGGGCCATAGGAATTTAAGTGATCTGGTCCATTCTGAGACAGGTCCTGCTCTTCCCTGCTATCCAGCTATTTCCTTTCATTTGGATCATTCAGAAATGTAAATTTTGTGTTTTGGTCAAGAAGAATGTAGAAGGGTTTTCATCTTCCCTTGTGTAAGCAACTAGCCATAATAATAACAACTTTGGCTTTATCAGAATAGTTTAGTACACTGATGTAGAACAATATATTTGAAAGAGATCTTAAATGACATGAACCTGCTGAACTATTTCCAGAAAGAGTCATTTATGCCCGTGACCTTGAACTAAAAGTGAGTGACAATGTTAACAGTATAAACTATGCCTAACTCCAACCTAATATTTTTGTCTGCCTTTAGAGAATACTTAGAATAAATTATACCTGAACCTCTGATCTCCCTAAAGTCATTTGAATTAAAATGGACTAAATTAAAAATGTCTAGGAGTTCCTGTTGTGGTGCCATGGAAACGAATCCTACTAGTAACCATGAGGTTGCGGGTTTGATCCCTGGCCTCGCCCAGTGGGTTAAGGATCCGGCGTTGCCGTAAGCCATGGTATAGACTGCAGAGTGAGCTTGGATCTGGCACTGTGGCTCTGACATAGGCCAGCGGCTGCAGCTCCGATTGGACCCCTAGCCTGGGAACCTCCATATGCTGCAGGCATGGCCCTAAAAAAACAAAGCAAAATAAAAATGTCTAGCACTGCTGATGAGATTTCATTCTTGTAAAATACTTATAAATGAACTGTATATTTATGCTCAGTTTTCCATAGTAATTAACAGTCTTTTGTTTTGAATTTCTGTAGGTCTGGCTATCTTAGTTGCCACAGCATGGTATGGTAATAGAATTGTTCAAGAATTCTATGATCCCATGACCCCAGTCAATGCCAGGTAATGCTATTCATGCGTTAAATAGTTTTTTCTCTGAGAAAATACCCTTTTTTGTGTTCTGCAAAATCCAGCTAGTGCTACAGCTTCCCTGATTTTCTATGCAGAATTTTATGGAATTTTCTGGAAAACTTGAAAATAATTTGGACTGTGACTCATGTTAAAATGATTTTTATAATTGCTTTTAACAGCATATATAGATGACAAAACGGACCTCAGAGTAGAACTGTTCCAAACTGTATCCTTTCCAAATGTATGCTAGACCTTTTTTCACATTTTAACTTTTTTTAATGTCAATATAGATACTAATATATTTGAAATTTCATTTCTGAAGTGAATTCTGATATTTACACTTAATTGTGATTATTTATAACTAAACACTATTAATGACATCAAAAAAATAGTACTACTGTAAAGGTTAATAAATAATCATTTATGCTGTTTCCTATTAACCCTAGTGGGTTAAGGATCCAATGTTGTCACTACTTTGGCCTGAGTCATTGCTGTAGCATGCGTTTGACCCCTGGTCTGGGAACTTCCACATGGCGTGAGCATGGCCAAAAATAAATAAATAAATAGGAGTTCCCATTGTGGCTCAGCAGTAATGAACCCAACTAGCATCCATGAGGATGCGGGTTTGATCCCTGGCCCCACTCAGTGGGTTAAGGATCCGGTATTGCTGTGAGCTGTGGTGTGGGTTGCAGACTCCACTAGGATCCCTTGTTGCTGTAGCTGTGGTGTAGGCCAGCAGCTGAAGCTCCAATTCGACCCCTAGCCTGGGAACTTCCATATGCCATGGGTACAGCCCTAAATAAGATAAATAAATAAATAAATAAGTAAATAAATAAATAATACTTCATTCCTAAGAGTTTAATATTATTTAGGAAAAAACAGTTTACTTATGAAAAAAATGTTACCATTTTGAAATTTTGTGTTTCATCACAACCGAAAAAACAACTTTACAAAGGCCATCCTTCTTAATATTGCAAGTTGTGCAAGTTAAAGGGCTGACACTTGGCTCTCAGGTAATGACACTCTTTGATCAAAGACAAGGCTCTTTGTCTCGCTGTGTTCACATCTTTAAAGTCTAATAACTACCTTCAGAGCCAGGCTGTTAAGATGTAATTATTGTTTGTTGAGTACTAAGATGAATGGACGAAAAATCCCAGTGGTGGAGAGATAAGGTGTGCTGCTTTTTATATAATCACCCACATATAGGAGGACACATAGTGCAATGATTGTGTTAGAACCCACCCGGTAAGATCTACTGCATAGAGACAAACTGCTGGAGGACAATAGGCTAAAATGTCACCAGTAGTGGATACGAAAACACTTTATAAACGGCTAGCTTCCTACAGTTGTTTACATTGTCTTATAGAATCCTGAAGGTGAGGCAGATGGGATTGTCCTGCTTTAAGAGAAGCTAAGATCGAGGCAGAGCCTACCATTCAGCAGCTGAGAGTTGAGAGGATTCACACCCAGGCCTTATAACTAAATCCATTCCTCTCCATCCTTACTGCCCATCCTCAGCCACAGATTTTCTCCCAGTAGTATAATTTAATATATCCACCTGGGTCAACTTAATCTAGAATGATCTCTGGACTGCTTAGGAGTCTTTGTCACAAAACCATACATTTCATTTTTCGGTGTTTATAGGTACAAGGATTAACTATTGAAACTTTGAATGGCCTCCATTACACTCTAACAGTTTATGAGCTATGGTTGCTACTTGATGATAGCCTGACTCATTAGGTTCTAGCCCAGGAAGGAACCAGGGCCCAAACCCAATTTATAAAGTAGGCAAACATGTTTTACAAGATTCCTACACCTGCAAAGTTCTTTGGAAACATTTGTGTAATTAACCTGGTCCTGGGGGCCACATTGCCCGATCTACTATTGCAGATTCTCAACAACTGCAGTGGAAACATTCTCACGTGTATGTGTTCACAAGCCTTAAAGTACCTGACAAAATTTAAGGGAATCATGGGGAATTTCTTTCCAGTGGAGAAAAAAATTATAATGACTATGACAGTGATTTTTTTCCATAATTTTCAGAATTTCCCATGATTCATTGATTAAGCAAATGCATTGTCTTTTCTCTTTAGATATGAATTTGGTCAGGCTCTCTTCACTGGCTGGGCTGCTGCTTCTCTCTGCCTTCTGGGAGGTGCCCTACTTTGCTGCTCCTGTCCCCGAAAAACAACGTCTTACCCAACACCACGGCCCTACCCGAAGCCTTCACCTTCCAGTGGGAAAGACTATGTGTGACACAGAAACAAAAGGACAAAACCCTGTTGGAACAAGCAGAAAATGGACATTGAAATACTGTCATTGAGGTTGAGATCTTCGACTTTTGACTGTTACAGTCCAAACTGTGGTATTACCAAAAAACATATTTTTTTAGAATACCCATTGCTAAAAATGACTTGGTCTCATTTTATCTCCTTTCCTCAATATGGGAGGGAAGCCGTTTCCATTTGTATTACTGCTTTCCACTGAGTGATCATCTCAAATGTGGGGAGACGGCGGTCCTCAAATATATATAGATATGTACATATACATGTTTTTCTATAAAAAATTAGTAAAAACTCTTATTCTCTTTATGTTGGTATAAGCATACTTAAAAATATACCTAAAGAAGACAAAAATATATTTAATTCTATGTTGATTAATTAAGTAGTTTATTTGGTATTTTTCTCTTCTTTTTTATCTGCACGTATATAATGGGTTAAATATCATTTACCTCCTTTGTCAGCTTTTAATGTCTTTCACAGAAGACCTGACCTACTTTACCAAATATGAATTATTTCAGTTCTTCACATATGCTTATGTCATATTATTTTTGTGTTACTATGCTCTTATAGCATTTGCTTTGTCAGTAGTCAGTCCTTCTTCATGCCTTTGCTTTTTTGTGAGGTTAGCTTTAACTCTAGAGTGTGATAACACATTTTATATGCATACAGTTTAATACCCAAAGTCAGTAAGACTTTCAAGTTAGAGTTTGCGGAACAGATCTTTCTGTGTGACCAGACGGTATATTCCTGTTGACCTTCCCACATGTTCCCTGTACTCGGACCTGTAACATGCTTGTTTGCTTTGAAAATATTTGTCCCATTGAGGAGCTGTGTGCTGCTTTCGGGTGTTGTAACACAATTCTATTGATTGAATTTTTTGAGCTACTTGTTCACATTTGTATATCCTCCCAAACGACCTGTTTTCTTCCTCCCTTCCTCAACGGTATTGTTTCCTCAGATAGTTTACCTCTTCCCAGAAAGGGCTGGCCTGTTTGTCTGAATGAAATGCTAGGCTTTCTGTAGATAATCCGATGACAAATATTCTCTCTGTAGCCGTAAGCGAGTCACTTAATTTTTCTCCTCTTTTCCCATCTGTTAAATTGAGATAATGATACTTAACCAGCTGGTAGAGTGGTGTAAGTATTAATTAGTTGATATTATGCTCATTCTTTGAACATAAAATATGCCCAAGTAGTTTTTTTATTTGCTAAATTGTCTGTTAAGAAGTCATTGAACCAAACCTACACACAGGCCTTCACATCATTCAGCACCTTCCTTTCACCACAGGCCCACTTCCTTCCTTACAGCTGTGGCCACCATATTGTTGGTGCTCTGTTCCATTTTAACATTGCTCAGAGCTTTCCAGTCCATGGAAAAAGCTCCTTCACTTGAACAAGATGCTGTAATGGAGAGGGTGTTGACTTCAGCGTCTGATTTGAGCCTTGGTGCTAGCAATTACTGTGTCAGTTTGGGCAAGGAACTTGGTTGCCCTAGATTTATTTCTTCATTTATAAGAAGAGGATTGTAATTGCTGACCTGCCTACCTCACAGGGCTGTTGTGGGGATCCAATGAAAAGGGCTACAGGTTAATATGGTTTTGTAAGGTGAAAAGTATTGTACTAGGGGAAAGAATTAAGGAATTTGCATGGGTTTTAGATTACTTTTCAAATGACTGAAAAAAGAGAAATCTTAAGAAATGGGTTTCTTGCCTTAACCAGCCTCTCAAGTGAAGAGACACTGAAGTGAAATTCAGCTCACTAACTGAAAAGGCATCTACGGCAGTCTTAGTTTTCTTCAATCAGAATGATCTGATGCCTTTTATGGCTAAGCTTTTCTCCTTTCAGGTATGTAGGCTTGACCTAGGAGAGGTTTGCAGATGTAATGGGTAAAACAGAAGTGTAAATGTTGGCAAAGCGAAGTATGGAAGATTTGTTGAATTGCAGTACCTTGCAAGGGTAGACCAGGTGGATGAATATCTGATAAGTGGTATCATCAGAGGTGCTGCTATAAGCTGGCAGCTAACACTGCCAGAATAAGTAGTTCGAGAATGGAATTCATAGTGAAAGCATGTAGAGGAAGTTATCAAAAAGGATGCATCTTAGGATTTGAACGTAGTCAATTTTAGTACGTCTTCCAAACCTGAAGTGTATGCCCTTGGAATGTATAATTCAAAGAAACTCTTCTACCTACATAGATCCTAATGATGGGTAAAAATACATGTGGTTACTAGTGGCTAGACTCAAAACAGAAATCAATCGCCCAAGGTGGCCAATAAAATTATTACAACAGAATTTATCTGATTTTGATATTTTTGTACTCTGCTGCCTTACCTGGAAGCAAACAAACGGATGTTTTGGGGGTTTTGTAATAGGAATTTGTATAAAGCATTACTCTTTTTCAATAAATTGTGTTTTTTAATATAAAATAAATCCTTTGTTTTGTTAATCACTTATTTCAAGATTGCCATGCTTGGGATAGGCTCAGACTCACTAAGTGTCCCTGGAAAAAAACTGTGGTGCCTCTGGGCCATCTGTCAAATACTTGAGAGACTCCACCCACTGGAATGCCCTCTTTTCTCTCCAAGGGTGGTGATAGGGGAGAATGTCAGGAGAAGTGACTTCATTTTCTTCGTCCCCAGAAAGAGGACATGCTACAACAAATGACTAAATGATAAAACAGCCAACTGTAAAGCATTGCGAATGCCGAGGTGGTTGTGCTCCTCACAAGCTGGAAGAGAGAAAGAGACCTAGAAATCCATTATTGTTTTTGAAATGATTCTTATCATCGAAACTACTCCTTAGGAAAGCAAGTGAAGAACTTCATTCATTCGTTATCTGGAAAATATCAATGACTGATAAAGCCCTCATCATAACCTCTCCCCAGGCAATTTTCGTATTAAAGAGACTGACTTGCTTTGTAAACAAAGGATTGAAGGCCTATGTGGCGTCTCAGAAATTAGCCTTAAGGGTGAGAGACTGAGATTATTGTCAGTCAGTGTGATTTGAGTGCTCTTTAAGTAGATGTATGAGAATCCACTCTACAGAATTTAAATCTCTGGAAAAGGGCCCAGGGACATGAAGTTTGAGAGGAAATAACATTCCTAGGTATTTCTGACAAGAACTAAGTGAAAACCTGGATTGTCAGTCATACCCGGTAGGCATCCCCACTCTGTATGAACTCCTCCTAACCAGATGTCATTGTCCTGTAAACCAAGTCCTTTTTTTCTCCCCACTGATTAGTACTTTTGAAGTGAACCTGAGCCCAGGTCCAGGGAAAACTCCATACCATTCCCATGTCCCCACATTTTAAACCTGTTGTTAATCCCAGTAAAATCTGGGAGTAGATATTTTTCCCTTCTGTGTGGCTCAGGTGTAAGATTTCTGCACAATCTCCTCCTTCCTGACCCCAGACAAATGCCAGGAACCCCCAGCATGCCCTAAAATCTCTACAATTAGCTTGTGCCATGGAAACTGACAGAAGTCACTGCAGCCTCTAGGGTTATGTGGGAATAATTTGTTGAGTTTTAAAACACAATGAGAAATGTTCTCAGTGCTCTAAAACTCTGCAGATCTCATGATATTTTTTTAAATGATTTTTATTTTTTTCCATTATAGCTGGTGTACAGTGTTCTGCCAATTTTCTACTGTACAGCAAGGTGACCCAGTCACACATACATATACATTCTTCTTTCTCACATTATCATGCTCCATCGTAACTGACTAGATATAGTTCCCAGTGCTATACAGCAAGATCTCATTGCTTACCCATTCCAAATGCAATAGCTTGCATCTATTGACCCAAAATTCCCAGTCCATCCTACTTCCATCCCCTCCCCCTCAGGAACCACAAGTCTGTTCTCCATATCCATGATTTTCTTTTCTGTGGAAAGGTTCATTTGTGCCATATATTAGATAGCACAATACAGGACTTCCTCAAAAAAGAAGAAAAATCTCAAATCAATATCTTAACCCATCACCTAAATGAATTAGAAAAAGGAAGACAAACAAAACATAGTCAGCAGGAGGGAGGAAATCATAAAGATGAGAGAGGAAATCAACAAAATAGAGATTCAAAAAACAGTATAAAAAATCAATAAAACCAAGAACTGATTCTTTGAAAAGGTAAACAAAATTGACAAACCTCTGGCCAGAGTAACAAAGAAAAGGAGAGAAAAACCCAAATAAACAAAAAAAAAGAAATGAAAAAAGAGAAATCACAACAGATACTGCAGAAATACAAAAAAATATAAGAGAATTCTATGAACAATTATATGCCAACAAATTTAACAACCTAGAAGAAATGGACAACTTTCTAGAGACTTACAGCCTGCCAAAACTGAATCAAGAACAAATAGATCAACTGAACAGACCAATCACTAGAAATGAAATTGAATATGTCATCAAAACACTCCCTACAAATAAAAGTCCAGGACCAAATGACTTCATAGTTGAATTCTACCAAATATAACAAAAAGGAACTTATACCCATCCTCCTTAAAATTTACCAAAAGGCTGAAAAAGAAGGAACACTCCCAAAGACATTCTATGACACCGCCATACCCAAACCAGACAGATACTACCAAAAAATAAAACTATAGGCCAATATCTGACGAATATAGATGCAAAAATTCTCAACAAAGTTTTAGCCAACCGAATCCAACAACATATAAAAAAGACCTCATGATATTTAGTATACTTATCTTCCATTGACAGATTTTTTTTCCACATGTCCAGAATCAGCAATTAGGAGACACAAATTTATTAAATTAATATTTATGGAACACCTATCTTAGGCCCAGTCCCATTAAATTCAGACAAAGCTAAAGGATGTAAGAAATTTATAAGATTTTGTACTGGCCCCTAGCAGGGTGAAGAGTGTTAAGTGGGAAGAAAAGTGAACTGAAATCTGGCACTAGCTCTGCCAGATCAGCCAAGGTGACCTATAGAGAGCTCTACCCGCTGTTTTTTCATTTGTAAAAGAAAGAACTTGGCCCCATGTAGTAGCTCTTATCCATAACAACATGGAAGGTATAAACACTGGAGGTTTTTGAAATTTCCCATTTCCTAGGACTTAAATCCGCATTAGGGGAATCAGAATCTCTGAGAGGAGGATGTCAGATATGAGTTTCCTAGGGCTGCACCTGCGGCATGTGGAGGTTCCCAGGCTAGGGGTCTAATCGGAGCTGTAGCTGCTGGCCTACACCACAGCCACAGCAACGCGGGGTCCAAGCCGTGTCTGCAACCTACACCACAGCTCATGGCAATGCCGGATCCTTAACCCACTGAGCAAGGCCAGGGATCGAACCCGCAACCTCATGGTTCCTAGTCAGATTCGTTAAGCCAGGATGGGAACTCCAACAAGGCACTCTCTGAATTGCAAAACCACTGAGCTATGCATCACTCAGGATCAAGTTGCTCAAAAATTTTTCTGAATAAACACACATTCAAGCACTTCATAGAGCAGAATTTTTTGGGGGGGAGGGTCTTTTTAGGGCCACGCCTGTGGCATATGGAGTTTCCCAGGATAAGAGTTGAATTGGAGCTGCAGCTTCAGGCCCACACAGCCACAGCAATGCCATATCTTTTAAACCACTGAGTGAGGCCACGGATTGAAGCAGCATCCTCATGGATACTAGTTGGGTTCATTACCCCTGAGCCACAATGGAAAATCCACAATGATGTGGGGTTGTTTTCTGTTTGTTGTTTTTTTAGAGTCGCACCGCAGAATATGGAAGTTCCCAGGCTAGGGGTTGAATCAGAGCTGAAGCTGGCCTGTGCCACAGCAACAGCAACACCAAATCCGAGCCATGTCTGTGACCTACACCACAGCTTACAGCAATGCTGGATCCTTAACTCACTGAGCGAGGCCAGGGATCAAACCTGCATCCCGCGAATAACAGTCAAATTCATTTCAGCTGAGCCACTATGGGAACACACAGGGCAGTTTTTTTTACTCTTTCTCTGATGTCATGGTTCTAGGGTTTCTGTTTGTTTGTTTTGATGAAAAGAGGGGGAGGAGTTAAAGGAAGGTGACCTTCAGAAGCTATTATCATATTTACTTGGTAAATAATGTTTTTTCTTGTCATTGCCTAATATTTTTGTCACCCCCGTAATAGTCATTATTACAAAGCAAATTCTATTTTAAAGAACTGCCTTCTGTTTAACAAATAATATTAGCTCAAGAGGATAAGTGATTATAGTGTTATAATGACTGGATTATTTTCCTTTGTGATATGAAATTTTCAGGAAAGTCCTTAGCCAAAGCATAATCTTGCTACATTTATTTTTAATTTAATAGCATTCTATGATTTTACTTTATTTATTTCATAATTTCTGTGATTTATTAATTTGATTCTCTCTTCTCCCAAGAAAGAATAAAGACAAAGTAAATGCACACACCCTTACACCAACACCACACACACACACACGCATACACACACACGCGCGTGCGAACCCTCCCCCCCACGCAAAATAACTAATTATGGAAAACTAAATTTTGGAAGTTGGACAAGTATTTCTTAACTGAGATGATATGGACTAGAGGATTTTATTCTACCAAAGGGAATTTTTTTCTTTGTATTCACTTTTTCCGTTATGTTTCCTGTTTCCGTTAATGACATACTTTCCCCAGGTATCCATCGCTGCTGCTTAACCATCAAAAATCCAACAGTCTATAAGAGATCTGAAATGAGCAGACATTTGAAACAATGGTCAGGGGTAGCAGAGAATATTTCCTTGGAGATGAGAGTGGAATACAAGAAGGAAAAATGACCTCGAACACAGCAAGGACAAAGGACTTTATTTTGATGATTACTTTTACTATAATATTTACTGTTTCCTGATAATAAAATTAAATTGATTGATAATAAAGTATATAATAAAGACTGTAGTAGCTGTATTACTCAAAAGCAAAACTAATAATGATTTTATGTGACCTTCTCTAGCCATTTTTTCTTTCCCAAAGATAAGTTTTGGAGCTGTTATTTTATGCTTTTTACATATTATCACATAGTAAAAATAATTTTGATTTCTACTTAAGTATATAGCAATATACTGTTAGCATGCAAACAATAACATTCATTCAGTCAGTCAGATAATACTTTTAGAAGCTAATATTTGCCAAGTATTTTCTGCCACAAAGGAAATGCTGCCTCTGGATTTGTGCAATGTAGCAACCATGAATAAAATACACAAAATCCTTCACTCCAAGAACTTACATTCTATATGGGGAATATAGACAACAAAATAAATATTATATATACATATATACATATTTTATGGCCATAACCATGACATATGGAAGTTCCTGGACTAGGGATTGAATCCAAGATGCAGTTGAAACCTATACTGTGGCTGGGCAATGCTGGATAATTTAATACATAGTGCCAGGCTCAGATCAAACCTGAACCTCTGCAGTGACCTGAGCCACTGCACTCAGATTCTTAACCCACTGTGCCACAGTGGGAACTCCTAAATATATAGTATATTAAATGGTGATAAGTCATATAGATCAAAACTAAAGTAGGGGAAGGTAACAGTTTAAAAAATAATAAGGTCATGGAAATTCCCAATGAAAGTTCATATTTAAGAAAAAAATATAAAGAGATGAAGAAGCAAATCAAATTATCTAGGGAAAAGATTATTCCAGAAAAAGAAGGTTTAAATGCTTTAAAGTGGAATCATGTATAAAATGTTCAAGAAAGAGTAAGAAGGCCAATATAGCTGGAATACTTAAAGCTAGGAGGAGAGTAATAGGAGATGAGGTATGAAGGGGAGGGGAATCTGAACTGAAGAGGGCATGGTGGACCATTGTAAGGACTTCATCTATGATTTAAGTAAAAGGAAAGGATAATATTAGGTTTTTATCAGAGAAGACGCAGGATCTAAAATAAGATTTTTTTTTTTCTGTTGTGTTGCAAATGAATAGCCTATAGGAAGACAAGGAAAAAAGAAGTGGATTCCAGTAGAAGTGTATTACCAATAAGCCTGGCAAGAGATGACATGGTGAGTCATCTTACATGCTTGAGTAGTTATAATCTGGGTAACATTTTAAAGCAGAACCAGCCAGTTTTGCTGATTAACTGGATGTGAGATGTCAGATTAAAATAAAGGTCAAAGATAATGCTCAAATTTTTGGCCTGAGCAGTTGACAGGATGGAGCTGCCAAAAACCAGAGAGGAAAGACTAGGGGAGGGTAGGTTTGGAAGAGAAAGTCAGAAGTTTTATTTTGGATGTGTTAAGTTTACGATGCCTATTGCACACCCAGGTAGAGATGACCATTAGGCAGTAGGAATAGGCGGAATGTGGAAATCCAGAATGAACAAAGGATTTTCAAAATAAGAAAGTAATCAAACGTTAGTTTCATATGGCTTATCAAGTTGAAAATATACCCCAGTCTTTGGATGTTTAAGTTGATAACTGTAATCACTAGGTCAAAACGTCAATAAAAGTAGAAACAAAACGTATTTTACCCATTACTGAATTTTTTGTTTTCTTCCAAATTTTTCATCCAGTATTTTCAAGGGCATCCTCAAAGAAGTCTGGTGTGTTAAGAGTCATAGGCCTGCTCTGAGTTTTTGTCCTGATTCTGTCCTTTTCTAGATCTACTTTTTAATGGTTACATTTTAGTAATTTAAAGTAGTAAAGAGATCGAACATCAGTTTAAGTATTTAAGTCATTTTAAGTGTTCTGAGAAGCAGGGTTTCAAGAGTTAGACATGCAAGAAGTGGAATGCTAATTCTTCTGGAGGTGAAATGGTAAAGAAAGCAGGAGTAGACAGGAAAGCCTTTATTAGGGGTTAGCAAACTTTTTGTAAAGGGCAAGATAGGAAATATTTTAGGTTTCATGGGATGCATGTAGTCTCTGTCGCATATTCTTTTCTTTTTTACAGTTGTCTAAAATGCAAAAACTATTCATTGTTTATAGACTATACGAAAAAAAATCTGTGTACCAAATTTGATCCATTCGTTATATATAGTCTACACACCCTTGTCTAACTCTGGTGAAAGGAGAGAGGAAAGGGAGGAAAATTCTGTAGGAAAAACAGGTCTTAGAAAACCTCAGAGCCAGTCCATGGGGATCTGAGGTTTAAAGGATGTCCATAAAGAGTCCTGCATTGGGCAGAAATAGCCGGGCTCTAGTACCCTGGCTGCACTTAGTTATTATCTGGATCTGTCCAGCAAGAGTATGCCTTCAACCGGAGGGCTCCAGCAGATCCCAATGGCATTGTGATTGAAAGCTATAAGCAAGATGTACCTACTATGGCAGATTCTTACTTGAAGAGGGATGTAAATAGTATACCTCCTGAATTTCACATAAAAGTATCAAAGAATTAACCAAATAGAATTTTGTTTGTCCCATATAACAAGCCATCCAGAGGTAGGTAATCTAAAGATGGCATGAGGAAACTATAATATAGTCAATAACCAGCTATATTCAATCTTAGGGTTTTATCATTCTTAGTGTGTGGCTTCCATTCTCATAGCTACATTATGGCTTCAAGAATGCTACTGTACCTTCATCCTTATTACCTGATTCAGTACACAAAGATAAAGAGGAAGAAAGAAAAAGGAGAAAGTAATAGTTCATAAAGTAAAATCACAACTTTCTCTGAAATCCCCAGTGGAAGGAAAAACTAAACAGTGGGATGGGAACAGTGGGATGAACTGTTCAAAACAGCCTGAGCATATATAGAACTATGATATAAGATATGACTGTGTTGAAGGTCAGTGAAGAAATGAGGGATACTTCAATACGTGTTGTGGAGAAATCAGTTATCCCTGTGAGGGGAAAATAACCTCTAACTCCTACCATATACGAATGTCAATTCCATATGGGTCAAGAATTTGAATATGAAAACCAAAACAATATTTCAAAAGGAAAAAATAGGAGAATGAATTCCTTACCATGAATTACAGAATTTTTTGTTATTAAATAAGACAAAAAAGAAAACCCTATTTTTTAAAAAGGATATATAATATATACACACACACACACACACACACACACACATATATATATAAAACCACATGAAAATGAAAACATGATAGGAACATAAAAAGACAATCTATAATTGGGAGGAGATAACCACTAGTATGTAATAAAGATTTAATATCCAGAAAACAAAAGACATCCCAATAAATCAATTAAAAAGTACAACCAAATATAAAAATAAGCAAAAATCATTCAAAGGCAACTCACAGAAGTAAAATCTTAATAATAAAACGTTACTAACAAAATTAATGTAAATGCAAATTGATAGCCAACCATATATCCTAGATTGTCAACATTTGAGAAGTCTGATGATACAAATGTTGAAGAGAAGGTGGATCAGTGGTGATGGGTCTCTCAATTGGTCCAGCAAACTTTTAAATATTGCACTACACTGTAAATGTAAATATCCAAATTTATACACAAATGGACTACTGGAGAAACGCTTATATGTGCAAGAGGAGACATATATAAGAATTACAACTGTAGTAATTATAATAGCCAAAAAATTGGAATCTTTTCACATGCCCATTGGTAGGGGAATGGTAAATATAATGTGGTGTATGTATTCACACAATGTAATATCTTATGGCAATAAAAATGGATAGATTATGGCTATGCATAAAATGAATTATCTTTTTAAGAAATAGAATTTGAATGAAAAAAGAAAGGCCCCAGAGGAACACACTGAGCATATCATTTTTATAAGACTCAAAACTAGTAAAATTAAATAATGTGTTAAGGCATTATACATAAGCAATAAAAGTATGGGAAAAGAAAACCAGAAATGATAAGCACGAAATTCAATAAAATGTTAATTCTTTTTTCTATTTTTTTTAATTTTTTGTCTTTTTGCCTTATCTAGGGCCGCACCCACGGCATATGGAGGTTCCCAGGCTAGGGGTCTAACAGGAGCTGTAGTTACCGGCCTTCGTCACAGTCACAGCAACGCGGGATCCAAGCTGCGTCTGCAACCTATACCACAGCTCAAGGCCATGCCAGATCCTTATCCCACTGAGCAAGGCCAGGGATCAAACCCGCAACTTCATGACTCCTAGTCGGATTCGTTAACCACTGAGCCACGACAGGAACTCCTAAAATGTTAATTCTTGAAGAACACAAGTGGTGGGCTGGGTAAAGAACTTACAAGCATATGGATATTTTTAGGTTTGGTAGTGAGTAGTTTTACAGGTGTTTGTTATATAATTATTATTCTTTAAAACTTACATAGATTACATTCATTTTCTTTCATTTGTAGCAAATAGCATATTATAAAATACAATAAAGAAATATATTATAAAACAAGAAATTCTCAGCCTATTTCTATTTTTATGTCTCATTGGATAAAATGGTGTTTTTATGGTCGCATACAGCAACAAGTAAGGTTGGGACATTTAGTTTCACAGATGGACCAGTCGCTGCCCATGAAAATCAGATTTTGTGTGCCTCATTAGTTGCATCTCCTTGACCAAATTCCAAATATCTCTTAACCTCAGTAATAATATGTGTCCAACTTAACTTATTGGATTTTAGTGGATGTCAAATGACATGATATACAATGAATGTCCTTTAAATGAGACACACTGAACAAATGTAAAGGATTATGGTTCTCATGCATAATTATTTTGGGAAAAGGAAAGCCTTTATCTTAACAATTTCAAGGGTACAGTGGACTGGGTAGAGTCTTTCTCTGATTTCATGTGTTAACCTACCTCAGTGTCTGTATTCCAGAATTATATATAAGACTCAGCATTGAGAGTCCCATGTTATAGAATTAAGGAATCAGGTTATCATAATACTTCATACAGACAAGCACATTTTCTGATAATATGCCTTTAAAAAAGAGGAATGAAATAGAAAATGTAGTTACAGTATAAGTAATGTCTAGATGTAGCCACAACACTACATATTTTACTTCATAAGATGTTGGAGGCAAAGCAATTTTCCTGACACGTTCAATGAAACTATCCTTCATTCAATTCAGCACATATTTAGTTGTCACTTTGTGCCAAATCCCAGTCCAAACAGAACTGGTATAGAGAGGTCTGTAAAACATGGTCTTTGCCTCAGGGTCACATTTGCAAAAACCCAGACTGGTACCATTCTCACCTCAGTTGACATGAATGATGCCCCCTAGAGGCCATACAGTGTATAGCCCAGAAGGCTACACATACGGGCCTCAAAAACAGAAGTGGAAAAATAAAACATAAAAATAAATCAAATAGGATACCTAAAAATCAGGTTTGTGAGAAGAACCTTGAATGACCACTAATAATCAGGAAAAATGATTAATTTCATATTCTTCAGATTGGTAAAAACCCTAAAATCTAAACATACCAAGAGTTGGCTTGGATGAGAAAAAAAAGGTTCTCACCCTCATTTACAAGTGTAAATTTGCAAGCCATTATATGTAAGATGTCTAGCAAAAGTTGATCCTTTCACTGTAATTCAGCAACGTCAGTTTGAAATATATATTCTTCAGAAACTAATGTATGTGCATATTCTGATGGTGTTATAATAAAAGTGAAACTACTGCTAGCTAAGGGGAGCCCAGAGGTAGAAGGAGCCTTAAGAGAGTCGGAGGAAGCTGATAGAGAAGGACACATTAAGGGATGTTCAAGAATCTACCAGGTGGAGAAAAGAAGGAAAGGCATTCCCAGTAGGGTGGGCAAAGGTGTGGGGGTTCAGCAATGCAGTGGACAAAATGTGTAATTTAGGAAATGACCCAGCATACTTGAAACAAAAATGGAAGAAAAAGTATAATGGAGACGAGGTACATGCAAAGAGCTGAATTTCAAATTAAGGAGTTTGGGCATTTAAACTACCCTATCACTGGGATTGGATTAAGATGGCGGAATAGAAGTACTGGA
>PVHT021183693.1:45590336-45601721 GCA_004024745.2 Catagonus wagneri | reverse complement strand
CCCCATCCATCAGAGGGAGAGGAATCAACCCCACCTACCAGTGGGCAGGCATCACTCCCTCCCATCAGGAAGCCTACAGCAAGCCCCCTCCATACCAACTTTAGCCACAGGGGAGGCAAACACCTGAACTAAGAGAGGCTACAACTCTATTGTCGACACAAAGGTCACCGCACCAAAAACCTACAAAAATGAAAAGACAAATTAAGGAGTTTGGGTAGGTGCTTCACTATCATTAAAGATTAAAACAACCATCGTGGTGCAGCAGAAATGATCCGACTAGGGATCATGAGGTTGCGATTTGATCCCTGGGCTCACTCAGTGGGCTAAGGATCCGTTGTTGCCGTGAGCTGTGGTGTAGGTCACAGACACACCTCGGATCTGGCATTGTTGTGGCTGTGGTGTAGGCTGGCAGTGACAGCTCCTATTATTTCCCTATACTGGGAACCTCCATATGCTGTGGGTGCGGCCCTAAAAAAAGACAAAAAAAGGCAAAAGATTAAAACTACTGAAAATTAACAGGAAGATAAGATACAAACTCTAGAGTTTAAGAAAATTTTACAGTAAACATTTTTTATACTAGACATATTCTGTGATTTTTTTTCTGTCCAGTATTCACTTTCCCTTCCAGTAACAACATGATGATTTGTTTCAGAGAAACATCCTGCAATATGTGTGGTTCACATGGCCTACCCTACCATCCACTTCCAACTGGATAGGAACATCAATATATTCCGGATTCATGACAGAGCTGTAAATATAATTATGAATATTATTATAGAATATAGGGAATATAGTCAAGAATGCCTTAGACATGCATATCCAATTTTATATCTACATTACATCTTCTAGGAAGATTGGAGAGTCTGATTAATTCTTCCTTTCTTATGATTCTTAGTCTTTCTCTTGAAGGAAGATTTTTAATCTGTTAGTGAACCCTGTCAACTCTACCTTCAAAAGTCTTCCTGGGAGTTCCCTTTGTGGCTCAGTGGTACCAATCCCAACTAGTATCCATCAGGATGCAGGTTCGATCCTTGGTACTAAACCCAATTAGTATCCATGAGGACACAGCTAAGGATCCAGTGCTGCCGTGAGCTGCAGTGTAGGCTGCAGACTCCACTAGGATCCCACATTGCTGTGGTTCTGGTGCAAGCTGGCAGCTATAGCTCTGATTTGACCCCTAGCCTAGGAAATTCCATAAGCCATGGGTGCAGCCTAAAAAGCCAAAAAAAAAATAAAAATTAAAAAAAAAAAGTCATCCTGAATCTGAGTGTTTCTCTCCACCAGTTACCGTGGTCCAGGTGACAATCATCTCCTATCAAGACCAATGGAATAACCTCCCAGATGATCCCCTGCCTGCTTCCGGTCCTCTGTCCTACAATCTCTTCTCCAAATAATAACAGGAGCAGTCCTATGAAAACATATGTTAGGTAATTCTCCTGTCTCTCTGCTGTTCACAATTTTCTAGAATTTCCAACTAACTTATACACCTGACACTACCCTGCTATCCTCACACCTTATCACTTTCCTCCTAAATCATGCTGCTCCAACCACTCTGGTCTCTTCTCTATTCCCGTGACATCGTAAGTAAACTTCCTGAATTTATTGTTTTCTCCTAGCATCATTTTTATCCCAGAAGAATCACAAACATCACTGTAGCAGAGAAGATTTATCTGATCACCACGCAGAAAATAGGCCCTAGTTCCATCCATGTTGCTACGAATACGTAACATAAAAAAAAAAAAAAGTCATCCTACTGGGAGTTCCTGTTGTGGCTCAGTGGTTAACGAATCCAACTGGGAACCATGAGGTTGCGGGTTCGATCCCTGGCATAGCTAAGTGGGTTAAGGATCCAGCGTTGCCGTGAGCTGTGGTGTAGGTTGCAGACGCGGCTCGGATCCCACGTTGCTGTGGCTGTGGCGAAGGCCGGCAGCTACAGCTCCTGTTAGACCCCTAGCCTGGGGACTTCCATATGCCGCGAATGCGGCCCTAGAAAAGGCAAAAAGACAAAAAAAAAAAGCCATCCTACTGTACACTACTATACATCCTACTATACACTACTATGTATAAAATAGATAACTAACAAGGATCTACTATGTAACACAGCGAAAACTACTTCAGTATTCTGTAATAACCTATATGGGAAAAGTAACTGAAAAAGAATAGATATATGTATAACAGATTCGCTTAGCTGTACACCTGCCAGTAGCACAATACTATAAGTCAACTATACTCCAATAAATTTTTAAGTTAAAAAAAACAGCCCTTATCACTTGCTATTCCTTTGTCCTGCTTTATTTTTCTTTAAAACACCATGAGTAGAAGAAAATTATGTATTTATTCATGTATCAGTGTATTATTTATTAGTGTATTGCCTAATTGTGACATTCAGTGGAGGCAGGGATATATATATTTTTATATTTTTTTCACCATGTATCACAGATGTCTAGGACCATAGTACCTGCCCCATTGTAGAGCTCAAAAACTAATTAGTAAATATGCTAATTAAACTAAAAAAATGTGACCCGTTTACAGCAGAACATATTAACTAAGTCGGACCAAAGACATTCCATTCTTTTATTGTAGTTATTAGTAGTAAAGAAAACTGAATTTCTCTAGAAGTTGTTAGATGAAAAGAGAAAAGCCTAAAGTCAAAAAAAATAAAACCAACTCTATGAAGAAAGCAGGGCTTCAGGATGTAGAGGAACAGACCCTGACAACATAATTCCAGTCCCTAGATCCAGTCATAGATCTGGAGTTAGTTGTAACTCTGGACATTTTGGGTACCAATAAATTTATTTTCTCAATGTACCTTGACTTGAATTTCTAACACTTGCTTCTGAAAGAGTCCTTACTAATACAATCCTCAATCTCATCATATATAAAAAGATGTACATTAAGATCTGGAAAACGGAAGAGTTTTGACCAAACTCGCAAAATTAATGATGAAGCCAGGACTTAACTTTGGATCTTCTAAATTTGGATCTTTTCCACTGTATTGCTTAGCTGCTGCACAAATAGAGTCAAACTCTCCCATGATCCCAGGTTGCTGTACATTTACAAAGCAGCCTAGTTTTCAGGCCAGGAATCCTAGGAAATTAAGTAGGTTGAGATGAAGTTCCTGGGTTATTTAATCTTTTTAAACTCCTACCTCACCATAGGGGAGTCCAGCTCAGAAAAAAAGAAAAAAAAATCCTCTAAAGAAAATATCAGGATTAATCCTCTAAATCTAACTTAGGCTATAGGTTTGAAGGAGAAAGAAAAGAAAAATTGCTTTTATAAAGACTTATTTTTCGTCATAAACTTGTAACATTCATGCTTTTCCTCTACCATTTATTGAACGTCATAAATCTTAATTCCCTACAACCCAGTGAGTGCTACCTGGCCACTTTTCTCCGCACTACTGTGGATCCAAGAAAGCCTGCAATACTGATCTCGGGACTGTCAGAGAATTACAAGAAAATGTCCAGCTCAGTACCTGGAACATAATAGTCATGTGATGCTTTCTATTCCTTACATGTGAACATGAATGTGTGTCTTGTGCATAGTATTGTAAAAATTTGTAGGGGAATTTTATTCAAGTTTTTATAACTTTCAAGATCTGCAACAATCACCTGTACTGGATATCCATGTTTTTAATATATACTAGAAGATGATTAAAATAAAGCTAGAAAAGAGCAGCCTCCACATCATATTTTTATTTTATCAGATAACAGAAAACATGAAATTTTGTGATAGACTTTATGTTTTAATTCTCATACTTTTTTACTGTTTTTTAAAAGACATTTTTAAAAAATTGATTTAATCCATTTTTTATAAGCAAAGTGATTTACAGTTTACATTAAAGTATTTATTACGGTAGGAACAGTGGGAGTAAAATCTGAATCTGTAAGAACCAACGATTCGGCTATTGGGATAAAATTAGATTAAAAGTGTTCTTTACATGGATGTTAGAGATTTTTTTAGTTGAGATATAGTTGTATTTCCCATTGTGGCTCAGTGGTAATGAACCCAGCTAGAATCCATGAGGAAGTGGATTCGATACCTGGCCTTGCTCAGTGGGCTAATGATCCAGTGTTGCCATGAGCTGTGATGTAGGTCGTAGATATGGCTCTGATCCCACATTGCTGTGGCTGTGATGTAGATCGGCAGCTATAGCTCTAGTTGGACCTCTAGCTTGGAAACCTCCATATGCCATGGGTGTGGCCCTAAAAAGGAAAAAAAAAAAGAGAGAGAGAGAGAGATAATGTTTAACGAATATATCATTTGTATGGAAATGGAATTATTTAACTCTTGAAGGAGCTTATATAAGTTAAAAGCATATGTTGCTTAGAAATTTAAAAAATTAAATTAATTTACATTCTAAGTTGAAATTTTGAAGCATATGCTTTCACTTTAACTATTAATAAATTGTCCTTTTATACCAATTAGGTTTTCATTCAGCCAAAATTATTATTTGTGTCTATAACAAACTGTATATTGTGTGCTTTGAACACTTACCCAATACTATCAACTGTATTTATTCTTTAATTTGAACCAGTTACATACTCTGTCACAGTAAAAAGGCCAGCACTTAGCTTTGTAGAGATAATGAGGCAGAGTTTGAAGCTTCAGGTATCTCAGAGGGTACTGTTTTCAGGTGAAAAACTGCCCTATCTGAAAAACCCTCCAGACTGAGGTAAATCCTAACAGGAAAAACTCAAAACAGTATGCAGTTTCCTTTAGTTTCTCCTTCATGATTTGCTGCTAATTCCCTCTCAATTAAAACAATCTCAGATTTAAAACTCCAGGCTCAATGTATTCCAAGAACTTCAGACTTGATTCACAGCTTGTTACGCAGTATCTCTAATAGGATGTTTAACAGGAATCTCAAACTGTACAAGGGAAAATCCAAATGCTTGATACCACAGCAAACAAAACATAAACCTGAGAATACCTCTCTCTTCTCAGTTTAACTACAACTCTGTTTCTTCAGTGCTTTGGGCCAAAGCCTCAACGATATCCTTGATTTTATTCTTTATGTTGTACACTACGTCCAATCCATTATCAAACCCAATCAGCTGTAGTTCAAAAATTATCTCAAATCTAATCACTTCTCACCACCCTACTGCAAGTTACAGTCTTTCACTTGGATTATCAATAATTATTGGACTATTTCATTGGTCACTGCGCTTTGATCTTTGTTCACTCATGGTCTAATTTCCAGACAGCAGCATGCTCATCTTAAAACTCAGTTCACGTCATGTCATTCTTCTGCTCACAACCAACCAAAGCTTTTATATCACACTCAGAATAAAATTCAAATCCCATACCTTGACCCACTGCCCATAAGGCTCTGTGTATTAAATGACCCTCAGTTACCTCTCTGATATAATCTCTTCTCCCTGACCCATTCTTTGTCAGCCACAATGATCGCATAGCTGTTTCTCAGATGCAAAATCATATTCTCAATTTAGGAGATTTGATTTGACATACCATCAGAGTAGACAGCTCCTCCCTCAGATAGTCACATGGTTTATTCCCTCATTGCCCTCCGATTTTTGCTTTAATGTCACCTTGTGCAAAAATCCTTCCTGACCAATCTAAATAAAACAATATATAATCTAAACCCTCATCACCCTCTAATATCTTACCTGCTATTTATTTGTAATTCTTATCACCAACATATATCTGTATTTATTTACACATCTAAATATAAAATATGCATATTATGTGTTGATATAAACATAATACTTTATTATACATATTTATTTGGGTTTTTTTGTTTGTTTGTATGCATATCTTTCATCTCGCCAATGGACTGTGAGCCCCATAGAAGCAGAGAATTTTTCTGTTGTTTACTGCTGTATCTCTGGTTTATACAACTGTGCCTGGCCCAAAAGCAGGCAATCAAAAACTTCTTGATTGATCAGTATTAAACTTTCCTTCCTTTTCTTCAGCATTGTCATATAGTGTGTTTCACAGATTCCTAAAGAAGAAAAATTGCAGCAATTCTTTATTTCTGATTTTTCCGCACACACATCCTCTGCATAAGATACAAGTCACATCTCTATTTTAGGCTGTTCCTTGCTAGGTATCAGAGATGGAGAATAAAAGATAAAATATCCTTCTTAGTTACACCTTTGTAGGACCCCAAGGATGAACTGACTTCTAGGAATGGAGCTATAAGGAAATTAAAATGGTGAGAACAAAGACAGTGGTTTTTCTTCCACCCAGGACTAAGTGAGGTCCTTCTAGTGGTCAAATGACCCAGGCAATCTAGCCTGGGTCATCCCTTCTACATTCAAAGATAAGAAACTCATGAACTGCAGGGCCACAGATATTGCTAGTTAGAAACTTCTCCCAAGTAAGCTTCCATCCTTTAGAGCCTTTTTCAGAGGTTATAGTCCATTTATCACTTGAGAAATTTCCAGTCAAGTCCCCAAAGAACTACCTTATAGGTCCTCTTTCAGTCTTGATCCTAACCAAGTATAAAGGTTCTCACAGTTTCTGAAGCTCAGCATCAGCCCTTGCTTTCGCTGCCAAGCCTCAAGGCCTTGAGGGAGTATTGTGGGGCTTTCTGTAACTCGCTCAGCTTATAGATCACACTAAAGAGACACTGAGAACCTCCCAAGAAAGACTCTATGGTCATGAATCTATGCCAGGGGAAGATTATGTGAGAGGCTTCTCATTGCTGATGAATAGTAAACCCACTTACAGTTCTAAGAATGAGAAGCCGCCCACTCTGACATGAGCTTTCTTGACTCTCTAAGCAGTCAGGAATTCAAGCAGACACTTAAAAGAGATTCATGACTAAGTTCTCTTCCACTTACTATCTCTGTGACCTGGGTGACATCACTAATCCTCTCTAAGACTCAGTTTCCTCAGCTTGAAAATAATAACTACCTAATTCATTGAGTTGTTGTTAGTATTAAATAAATAGTTACACTTCCTGGTCCTAGTAGTCACTCAGTGACTACTGAGCTCTCTTGTCTTCTTGACTTCACACTCTTAAATGCAGTGGCAACTGCATAGGACAAGCCTACAGCCCTTCATGTTTGGCTGATGAATTTCTCTACACCACATCTTACTGTCCACCTTTGTTCAGATACATTGAATTTAAAACCTTAATTTGGGGCTGGCTAATTAATTCTTGGTAGAAACTCTTAACGTATGTTTCAAGTGCTTAACACACACATACGCGCACACACACACACACACACACCCCTGGCAATTATTACCATAACCGCTTGTTATGGTAGCCTTCTCATCTCTCTAGTGAGTTGGTCTTTGTAACGCAATACTGTAAAGCAATGCTCCTTTTCAGCCTAAAGAGATATTCAGAAGCTGTGTTATTCCATAAATCTTCTGTTCTTTGGTTATATAACTTTCTGTCTCTTCCATGCCTCCTGGCAATAATAACCAACAAAAATAACTGTGGCAACCCATGGCAGCAACCAATATCCTTCCTTCTCTGTATGCTTTTAGCCAACTGCTTACTACCATTTCTTGTTAATAATTGAAGGAACAGTTTGGGTAAACACTCAGAGATTACTTTGAGTGACAGCCTTACCGTTCTGCAGAAACTACAAAACAGTCCAATCAACGAAAATGGTTGAAGTTTTTCCCAGTTAATTCCTTTTCCCTTAATTCTCAAACCTAATCTGTCACTAATTCATGCTGAATTTATATATCTCAAATCATCTGTTTCTCTCCATTTTCTCTGCCACTGCCTTGGTCTAAGCGACCTAATTCCCACTGCCCCCAAACAGACCCCTCCCTCTTCCATCCATTTCCATTTCCTGTGCCAATCCTGGGTCTACTATCCTCAGATCAGTATCCCCCGCACCCCCCCGCTTCCCGCTTCCCATGTGCTACTTGACATTGTAAGGAGGCTAAGCCTTGCAGACTGTGATAACTAAGCTGTACGTCTGCTGGATTTTTGCTAATGGGAGATAGTGGCAGGAGATGGGAAGAAGTAGGAAGGTAGAAATCAGCTGTCCCCTCTTTCTTCCCTACCTTGGGAATCATCTTTGGCACTGTCTGCATCATTCCTGTGATCTAGCTCCCACCCCCCATGGTTCCATCTTCTGCTAGGAGACCCTGAACCCCAGACACTAGTTTACCAACTCCTTCCTTGGTGCATTAGAGAAATCCAGCTCTTGCCAGATCTGGGTTACTGTGCTGTTATCTGCTGAGTTTCAATCCACTGTATCAACTGTTCCCTGTCAACTGACTCTTCCCAGACTGGATTTGTCAGAGAGAGAAATCACACCACTCTAACCAATGAATTTTAGTCTCTATTACCACCTTCCTGCTTCTCAAGACCAACTCCAGGCGCAAAATCACAAAGATATTATCATGGACTTATGATGAATATTCTTTGCAAGAGCCAAGACTACAAGCCCACCACTGAAATTGAATAAGGACACAGTTTAGAAGTAAACATTAGCAGCACACAACAAAAAAACAAACAAAAACCCTGACTATGAATCCCCCCCACACACACATGTAATGATTGTTTATCAACTAGATTCCCTCTGGTCATTTAACTCTTTCTTTTTGAATATGATGATTGGTGGGAGAAACTGCATCTGGCTAGACAGATTACATAAATGTACATGCAGATGTAGCAATACACAAATGGTGTTAAGATGAAAGTCTCCAGCGAGCAGACTCTTTTGTTGTCCTGTGTTTATATAATTAGTGAGCAAAGAGTACCAGTATGTGCTTCATCCTTAATTGCCAGACTTCTCTGTAGTATACACAATTCCCTTTGTGCAGTCCTTGCAGTTTCTCAGCAATGCTGGTGGTTAAAAATCCCTGTACAGTCCAAATGCTCTGAACCACAGCATAATTTTAAAATATACAGGCTTTTATATTATATCCCATGGAAATAATACTTTGGGTCTGGCTAGGTCTCCTTCCCTTACAGACTTAATTTGCTGTAAGCTCATTACAACTAATTGGAAAGAAGCAAAAAGGCTCCAAACTGTATTCAGTTAGATTCACCACAATGTTTATAATTTGATACTTATGAGGGGAAAACAGTCTTTATTGATTGGTGCTCTGGCTCTACCACTGCCTCTCTTCATTTCAAGTGGAGTTTTTCAGAGAAAGAAGTGATTTTTTTTTCCAAAAAGTACTTTCACCCTAACTTTTCTAGGTGAAAGTAAACTGATCGCACTGTATGCTTCTGGTGTGGTAACAATGCACAGTGGTTAAGAGCATGCACTCTGAGTTTGAGAGATGTGAATTTGAGTCCAGGCTGCAACACTGACCAGCAGCATAAACTTGGGTGCATTGAATTCCCGGGACCTCAGTTTCATCACCTCTACAGCAGAAATAATAATACAATTATTGAGAGAATTAATGGCATATTTCTGTGAAATGCTTACCACAATATATGATACCTATGGAGTGTGATATACGCTGGTTGCTTTCTTTTTTTAAGGTCTATATTTATTTTTTTTAATTACTCAATGAATTTTATTACATTTATATTTGTAAAACATCATCACAACCAAATTTTACAGCATTTCCATCCCAAACCCTCGGTGCATCCTCTCACCCCTCAACCTGTCTCATTTGGAAACCATAAGTTTTTCAAAGTCTGTGAGTCAGCATCTGTTCTGCAAGGTTCATTGTGTCCTTTTTTAGATTCCACATGTAAGTGATAGCATTTGATGTTAGTGTCTCATTGTCTGACTGACTTCACTTAGTATGATAATTTCTAGGACCATCCATGTTGCTGCAAATGCCATTATTTCTTTCCTTTTAATGGCTGAGTAATATTCCATTGTGTATATGCACCACATCTTCTTTATCCATTCCTCTGTTGATGGACATTTAGGTTGTTTCCATGTCTTGGCTATTGTAATAGTGCTGCAATGAACATTGGAGTACATGTGTCTTTTTGAGTCATGGTTTTCTCTGGATAGATGCCCAGGAGTGCCATTGCTGGATCAAATGGTAATTCTATTTTTAGTTTCCTGAGGAATCTCCACACTGTTTTCCACAATGGTTGCACCAATTTACATTCCCACCAACAGTGTAATTGGATTCCCTTTTCTCCACACCCTCTCTAGCACTTATTGTTTGTAGAATTTTTGATGATGGCCATTCTAGCGGGTATGAGGTGGTACCTCATAGTGGTTTTGATTTACATTTCTCTAATAGTTAGTGAATTTGAACATCTTTTCATGTGTTTTTTGGCCATCTGTATGTCTTTGGAGAACTGTTTGTTTAGGTCTCTGCCCGTTTTTTGATGGGGTTGTTTGTTTTTTTGGTATTGAGTTGCAGAAAGTATTTTTAAATTTTGGAGATTAATCCTTTGTCAGTTGCTTCTTTTGCAAATAATTTCTCCCATTCTGTGGGCTGTTTTTTCATTTTGTTTAGGGTTTCCTTTGCTGTGCAGAAACTTTTAAGTTTAATTAAGTCCCATTTGTTTATTAATGTTTTTACTGTCATTACTCTAACAGGTGAATCTGAGAAGATGTTGCTGTCGTCCATGTCAGGGAGTGTTTGGCCTATGTTTTCCTCTAAGAGTTTTATAGGATCTGGTCTTATATCTAGATCTTTAATCCATTTTGAGTTTATTTTTGTGCATGGTGTTAGGAAGTTTTCTGTTTCACTTTTTTACATGTGGCTGTCAAATTTTCCCAGCACCACTTATTGAACAGGCTGCATTTTCTCCATTGTATATTCTTGCCTCCTTTGTCATAGATTAGTTGACTGTAGGTGCATGGGTTTAATTCTGGGCTTTCTATCCTCTTCCACTGATCTATATTTCTGTCTTTGTGCCAGTACCATACGGTTTTGATGACAGTAGCTTTGTAGTATAGTCTGCAGTCAGGGAGCCTGATTCCTCCAGCTCCATTTTTTTTTTCAGGATGTCTTTGGATATTCTGGGTCTTTTGTGCTTCCAAACAAACTTTAAAATATTTTGTTCTAGTTCTGTGAAAAATGTCCTTTATGCTGGTTATTTTCACATTATTTTTTTACTCATAATATATCTACTTCTTTGATTTTTTTTTAAAAAAAGTCCCCCCATATTAAATACATTCATCCTTGTATAAGCATAAAACTAAAATCAAGCTTTCTATATAATTAACTGAATAACTTTATGTAATTATTTCAGTAAGGTCATATACACAGAGTCTAATAAGGAAGAAATTATATCTTTCCTTCTACAAACGTAGAAACCAAGTTTCTAGGAAAGTATGTTATTCAAACCAAGATCTTCTGGCTCCAAAATTCACGTTCTTTCAGTTCCCCTTTGTGATTTGATATACATTACAGCAGCCAAAAAAAAAAAAAAAAAACTAAACGAAAATTTTCCTTTTGCCTCTCTCATCTCCACACAAGGCAAACTCCATCCTCCTCTCAGTTAGCAGCATGTTTTTTTTT
>PVHT021183693.1:45561808-45589336 GCA_004024745.2 Catagonus wagneri | reverse complement strand
AAAAAAAAAAAAAAAGAAAGAAATACAAGAAAGGTATAATGATGTTGCAAAGAGTTGAAAGATTGTGTCTTATTAGGGAACTAAGAAAAGACTTTATCAGAGTTTGAAAGAAAGCAAACAGTTATACAAGAAATACAAGAAAGGTATAATGATATTGCAAAGAGTTGAAAGATTGTGTCTTGTTAGGGAATTAAGAAAAGACTTTATCAGAGTTCCCACTGTGGCTCAGCAGTTAACAAATCTGACTAGCATCCATGAGGACACAGGTTTGATCCCTGGCCTTGCTCAGTGGGTTAAGGATCCAGCGTTGCCATGAGCTCTGGTGTAGGTCACAGACGCAGCTCTGAGCCTGTGTTGCTGTGGCTGTGGTGCAGGTTGGCAGCTATAGCTCTGATTCAGCCCCTAGCCTGGGAACCTCCATATGCTGCAAGTGCAGCCCTAAAAAGCCAAAAAAAAAAAAAAAAAAAGACATTATGAAGAAGATTTGAAAGATAATATGGTTTTATCATGAACTGTCTGAACAAAGATTTTCCAGGAATGCCAGAAGTATTTGTGCAGAATATGGAGTAGTCTGATTATTCCTAGAATACTTGTAAGTAGAAGTAGTAGTTAACAGTGAGAAAGGGGTTGGGAACATTTTGTGGAATGTTTAACAGATCAGAATGAGCCATGTACACCTGATTTGATAGCCGATAAGGAAATCTTTAAGGTACAATAACAGTGTTTACTATTGTATTTTTATATCTCTCTGTATATTTTGCTGTTTCATTTCAGATTCTGGACTATTTAGACATAAAAGATAACAACACTCAAAATCCAAGCATAAGACCTAGCCAACTTTGCTACTTAGAGTACAGATATTTGGGTTATTACTCAAAGATTTAAGAAATCATTGTTTTTTGTGCTTTAAATTCTTTGGGCACAAAAGTAAATACATTCATACCCGTGTGTTTTCATATTTGCTTGGTCTCATTACAAGCCATAAGACATGTCAGAACAAATAACTAAATCACATTCTTGTGCCTATTATAAACTTAGAAATTCAAGTGTTTTGCTTCAATTCACATAAAGAGTTAGATAATTTCTGTCTGTCTTATCACAGAACTTCAAGGAGGAAAAGAGGCTATGTTCTGTATTGTGTTAGTATATTAAGAGAAGATAAAATACCAATTTTTTTTTTTACCAATTGATAGTTTTATAAGTAATCTCATAAGGAAAATCCAGCTGATATAACAAAGTCATGTAGGAGAAAGTGGATCATTTATAAACAACTGCTTAGCACAGTATAAACACTTGCTAAACCACTTTGTACAAGTGCTGTCTGAGCTAACAGTCTCTCCTTCCTTCTACCCATGCTCCATCATTATGATCATTAAAGTGAA
The DNA here is from genome assembly GCA_004024745.2 of Catagonus wagneri. Classification (NCBI taxonomy): domain Eukaryota; kingdom Metazoa; phylum Chordata; class Mammalia; order Artiodactyla; family Tayassuidae; genus Catagonus; species Catagonus wagneri. Next base: position 45,587,954 of record PVHT021183693.1, on the reverse strand, counting down.
GTAAATCTATTTTCCTTCTTGCCTTTTTCTTCCCTTGATAGTCTCACCAAGGATTAGCCATTTTTTTAGCTTTTCCCAGCAATCAACACTTAACTCTTTTTGGATCCTCTCTGCAGTGTATTTATTTCATTGGTATCTATATTCTCTATGTCTTCCATTCTGTTTATTATTATTATTTAAAAAAAAATTCCTGAGGTAAATAAGCTAAGGTTCATTAATTTTCTTCCTGACTTTTTCAAGCATGAATTTAAAGGTAAAATTTCTCTTTCAGCTTTCACTGCATTCTGTAGGTTTAAAAACATTATGCTTATGTTAGCATTCACTTAAAAACATGTTCTAACTTCCCTTTTTTTTTATTTTAGGGCTGCACCCATGGCATGTGGAAGTTCCCAGACTAGGGGTCAAATCAGAGCTGTAGCTAGTTGTCAGCCACAGCCACAGCCACAGCAACTCGGTATCCTAGCCAAGCCTACAACCTACAACCCAGCTCACAGAAACTTCAGATCCTTAACCCACTGAGGTTGGCCAGGGATGGAACCCGTGCCCTCATGGATACTGGTCGGGTTCTTTACTGCTGAGCCACAACGGGAACACCCCTAACTTCCGTTTTTATTTCGTTGATCTACAGGTTATTTTAATGCTCATTAAAAAGTGAAAAATTTTGTTTTAGTTTTTTTAAATAATTTGTATTTTAATTGCATTTTGGTTAAAAGACACACTGTGATGTCAGTTCACTGAAATGTGCTAAGATCTGCTTTATGATGTAGAATTGGTCAATATTTGTAAATGACCCTTCATTGATTGAAAAGAATGCATATTTTAAAGTTGGAGGATATTATTTTATGTATGTCAATTATATTATGTTTTAATTTATATTTTTCAAATATTCATCAAGGAACTGATTTCATTTTTTTGAGTTATTTTTATGTTATCTAATAGTTTGAATATATTATTAGTTGAGTCTGAATTATTGTTTGCATACAAATTTAGAATTATATCTTCATTTTGAAGTGACCCTTTTTATCTCTAGAAATGCTTTTGGCCTTAAAAATTTTCTTGTCTGATTTTAAAATAGATACATTGACTTTTTTATTGGTTAATATTTGCGTGGTATATCTGTTTCCATTCTTTTGCTTTTATTCTTTCTATATTCTTATATTTTAAATGTGTTGCTTGTAAATAGTATAAAACTTTTGTTTATCCAGTATGATAGTCTTTATCTTTTTTTTCTTTTCTTTAGGGCTGCACCCTAGCATATGGAAGTTCCCAGGCCAGGGGTCAAAGCAGACCTGTAGCTGTTAGCCAACTCCACAGCCACAGCAATGCCAGATCCAAGCCTCATCTGTGACCTACACCACAGCTCATGGCAATTCCAGATCCTACACCCACCAAGAAAGGCCAGTGATCAAACATGAGTCCTCATGGATACTAGTAGGATTTGTTACTACTGAGCACGACGGGAACTCTGATAGTCTTTATCTTTTAATGGAACATTTAGTCTCCAATTAGGTCTATATGCAAATTTAAAGTAATTACTGATGTATCTTATTTAAATCTATATTTTTCAATTTACCCTCTTCTTTTTATAATTATTTTCCTTTCTTCCTTTATTTCACTTGAGTTTATTTTTTCCTCCATTTTTCTGACTCTCTTAATTTGAAAGCTATATGTTCTCTTATTCTTCTTTGAGATGCAGTGTTCTACAAACTAAAATTTGATTTGTTGATTTATTAAGCCTAATATTCACTGAAATTTTAATCTTTGTCTTATATAAATACCCAAGAACTCTTTAAATTCATTTATCCCCTTCCTCAGTTATATATCATTTTTAAAAAATTTTAATGCTATCTATATGATAAACTTAGGTAGACACTATGATTAATTAATCAGTTAATATTCATTTCTATTTATCTCTATTTTTTCAGATTCATCTGTGATTTTCTACTTGTATCTACCACACCTTAATTTTGGCACACTTTTCTTTCTGTCTAAAGAGCTCCCTTTCATATTTCCTCTAGTACAAATCTGCTGGATTTAAATTCTCTAATTTTACTTTTATTAAAATATTTTGTTTTTGTATTTATTCTTTAAGAATAGGTATAGAATTTTAGATTGGTATATATTTCATTATAGAACATTGGATATATTACCCTGCAAGGTTATTGAAATTCCAGATGTTAATTTTTTTGAAAATTATTATTTTTCTGTCTCCTTTGTCATTAAGTTTGCTGATTGCTTATTTTTTTCTAAAGTAATACATTTACTTGTCAATAACTTCTGCTTTTAAATTTTAAATGATTGAATTTTTTCTAGTTAAACTTTTGAAATTTATTCCTCTTATTAGTATATTGTGAATAAACACCATAGCTGTCCAGTTCTGACTTTGCAACGTTTCCTTTAATAATCTTACAAATTATTAATTTTTATAACTGTGACATGATTATTTGAAAGTAATGTATATTATCTATAGTATAAATATAAGTATTTATCTTTTAAATATCTTATATTAATCCAATCCTTTTTATTCTTATTTGATTTTGCTTACTATATCTGCCAAAGACTGAGTCTTCCAGTATGACTGTCATTTTGTATAATTCGAAGTTTTTGCTTCCGTGTTATTCCATTATTACTCTGTCCTTAAAGATTCTATCTAGTCATTGTAAATTAAATGTTTTTATACATAAAATGACCATTTTGGTTTGATATTAATTCTTTTTGCCTTGAATTATTTTTGTTTTTATTATTTTTACTGCCACAGCCACATTTCTATTTGCATGTGTCTGATTTTTTATCATTTTCATCCTTTTGTTTTTAATCTTTATATAACATTTCGCTTTAAAGTGATCGCTTACGTAGTTCAACTTTATTTCTGAGCGCCCTTCTTTTTCCCTTAGAGAGTCTAACCCATTCATTTTTTTTACTCTTGCAAAGTCATACTATGTCTATATAATATTGAATCACCAATGGGTAGAAAGTAATATGTGATCTCAAGTGTCACCTGCTCCTTTCAAAATGAGAAATGCCACATTGGTTGAGATACAATATAGGAGCTATTCTAAGTGTAGTATTTCTATAGAAATCACAATTTACTGTGTATTTGTGTAAACATTATATTAACCGTAGAATAGAAAGCATCCTGAAAAAGGTTTGGTATGTACTCTGCATTCACTAGGCACTTATACATTAATTGAACTGTATCGTAAGTTCTTCCTAAAAACCTCATGAAATAAGCAGAACAGATCCTTATCTGATTAACATAAAAGAAGAAACTGGTCATAGAAGTAGCCTGATTTGCATAAGGTCGTACATCCTTTAATTCGAAGGACAAGGACTCAAACCCAATTCCAAAAACTTCAGGTGCATTGCTTTTATTTTGAACTCTAATTTTCAGTTTTGTTGTTATAGTTTGCTATCAGTGCATTCTATCTCATTTAGCTGTCCTTGCATAACAATTCACTAATGTAGTCTCATCATCCAAAAATTGGAGAATAAAGCACTGTTTCAACAACACTGTATACACAAAGAGGCCTCGATAAAGCTCATATTGTTTCTTAAACATCTTTGGAGCCAGATAAAATTAAGGTATGTTATTCTCTAGTTTTTATTCCTCTTAATTGAATGATTCACATTTGCAAGAATAGCAATGAGTTATAAATCTCAATTGATAGGGCATTACCAAAGTAGTTCATTTCAAAAGAAAGGAATTTTCTCAGCTCAGCCTTTGCCAGTCTTTTCAGGGAGGTGAGTGGAGCAAGCCAGCCTAATTCCCTGGGGCTGGACAGGAGCTAGCCTAGACTTTTCTGAAAGGACAGTTACAAGATGGCAAGTTTTACTAAGCTACAGTGAGAATTCCATAATTCCATGCCTTATAATTTCCACGGATCTGTCCAGCACACAATCGTTTGCTAAACGTGGAGGTAGAGAAAACCCTCAGTGGTAAGAGTATAAGCTACCTTCAGCACTACTCGTTATTGAGTACATAAACAACCTGACTTACAGCTGGAATATTTTACATTGAACGCCTCTTTCTTCATAGCTTAGTGCTAACTAAAATATCCAAATTCTCTGTGACAACTGGTCAGTTGAGAGGAGAGAGAAATCTCAGCTATAAATAGCACGGCAAAATTGGAAAATTTCACTGTATCCTAAATGTGGCTTTAATGTAACTGTATTTCCTAAAAGGTCCTTGAGAATATGCTAATAGGTCTTCTTATGAAAAAATAATGAAAGAAATATTTTCTCTTCATAATTTTAACATTGTATTTAAAAATATCAAATGTATTTTCTAAGTTTTTATTGAAAATGCAATACCTTATGTGTCTATTTTGAATAATTAAGTTATACAAAAATAGTGTCTGTGGCTAAAAGAAGAAAAAACAAAACAAAACAAAATCTTGAGGTTCTCAAACTATGAGTGAATTAAGCAAAAAGTCAAATTTCCTCAAAGTAACTTAGGCAATCACTTTTGTCACTTAAAAAAAAAAGTTGAGGATCTTTCCAAGATGTAAGCATTAATGATGTTTGGGATCGCTTACTCAAGACTGTCAACTTATTACTGTGTGGTTCATTTTCTTCTCTTTATTATGAGGGGATGTATGTAAAATAGAATCTTCATGTTAAGTGGTACTCAAAATAAAATACAAAATATAAAATAATTTGAATTCTCTATTTTCTTCTGTTATAAAGTTAAAAGCAACTCATTAGAAAACAAAATTTTATCATTGCTGGCAACAATTCAATTGTTTTTTTTACTATCTACTATATTCATTATATTGTTCATTGTAACTCATGATTCTCTGTTGAGTTTCAATCAATATGTTATAAGCTTATAAGTATGCCCGTGGTCGGATGAGTTAGGAAAATGTATCTAAAATATTGAAAGGCATTTATATATAGGAAAGAAAAAAATGTGTATATACTTTGGAATCAAAAGTAGATTTAGGAGTTCCCGTTGTGGCTCAGTGGTTAACAAACCCGACTAGCATCCATGAGGACACAGGTTCGATCCCTGACCTAGCTCAGTGGGTTAAGAATCCAGCATGGCCATAAGCTGTGTTGTAGAGAGCAGACGCAGCTCAGATCCCACATTGCTCTGGCTGTGGTGTAGGCCGGTGGCTACAGCTCCGATTTGACTCCTAGCCCGGGAACCTCCACATGCCGCCGGTGTGGCCCTAAAAGACAAAAAGACCAAAACAAAAAACCAGAAAAAGGTAGATTTAAGTCTTAGTTCTTCTGCTTGCTAGATGTATGGCCTCAGGTATCCTTGCAAGGAACACAAAGATGCTACAACTGGGAGCACTTCCCTGGATGCTTGGAATTAGAAAGAGCATCAAGATAACAGTTCCAATACTTTGATGTTTGAATTTTTTTAAATAACATCTACACTTCAGGCAAAATTGCTTGCAATTCACTGATAGACACTGTCAAGCACCTATCAAACTGCAAGAGAAGAGAATATTTACATGTGTCAGAGAGTGAGGTAAGTATTCAACATATTATTCAACTTTCACAAAAAAGATATGAAATCTGTTTTTATTATTATGCTCTGAAACTCAAGAAAACAAAATAACTTGACATAAATCACAAAAGTGAGAGCTTGAGTATACAAATGAACGATGGTATATACAAGTGAATGACCGTATATAGAAATAGAACTCTAATCCACAACCTGAAGCCACCTGCCCAGAAAATCAACTTATGTACAAGAAACAGCCCAGGAAGCCAGCCTGCTGTAATTGACTAGGAAGATAAATTTCTATCTCCAGAAACTGTCCAAGAAGGTAAACAGTAATTCCTGTAATAATTGGCCCCAAATGATCAGAACTTGATTATTAACTGACAGCTTCCCTAGTACTCCCCAACTTCAACTTGGGACCAACCAGATGAAGTCAAAGCTCTACCCCTATAGCTTCTCCACACCAACAGAATCTAATCATGATACAACTGTAGCCTTCCCTTTTTTCTGCTATAAATCTTTCCCACTGCCCTGCCTGCCTTGGAGTCTGTACCAAAATGCAAGTGGCAGTGGCTGGCTGACTCTTTTACCATAGAGCAAGTTCCTGATAAACGGGTTTGGCTTTCCTCTAGTTGGTTTTTATTTATTTCCGCAATAGCTAATAAAAAAACCAACATTTAAGAAATAATTATATGTGTGCAATAGACTACATGTGCAAAAATATTCACTGTGACACAGTTTATGAAAATGTCCATCAATAAAGGACAAATAGTTATACAGTGGAAGAACTTGCAACAATAGAGAATGAATACATTAGAGCTGCAGGTGGCAACATGAAGAGTTTATGTGATTATTAGAAACGGGCATACAGTGGAATTATATAGCATTCTAGAATCTGGTATTTATTGATCTGGTTAGAGGTTATACGGAATCTTTCTTGACTCTCAATCAAGACTCCTTTGCTATATGTTCCTTTCCCAGGATAAATGTCACAATTATTTACTGAACTTGAACTCTGAATTCAAAAGTTTGGAGATACTTCCAATTTCCATGTGATTGGTTCTTGTTTTATGCTGAGAGAAAAAAACTAAAATTCCCTAGGAGCACGAGCTTCCTTTAAAATCCATTCCTAAATTCCTCCTTCAAGCCAGGTTTGTGACACTTCTAAAGCTACAGCCAGGTTTTTCTGCTCCACAGCTTCTGGGAAAGAATGGCCACTTAGCATACTTGTTATTAGACTCAACTGAACTCCCAAAGGAATTCTAGCCCACGAATGCAGGACAACATGAGGATTCATTTCTCCTTTGTATCTAGCCCCTTTCTCAACTCATCCCACTAGGAATCAGAAAAATTTCTCTCTCAAACCTCTATAACATAATTTTCCCATAAAAACTTATGGGGAAATGGACAGATGACTTCTGATGGGGTATTAGTGAATACCACAGGCCATAGGCCTCTTATAGCTTTTCTCTTTTCCTTTTGTACCTCTTACCCGAAATCATTTCAAACTTACTAGAAAGCTACAAATATAGTAAACAGATTTTCCGCATAATTCTATCCAGCGTCCCCTGATGTTAATGTCTTGGAAATCTATGTATATATACTGGCCAAGCATATACACACTTATATTTTCATTTATGTATCTATCTGCGTGTGTGTATGAAAACTGAGAGTGTAAACTGGTATCTCTGATTCTAATCCACCGCTACAAAATTTATTCTAATCTTGCTGGAAAAAATGGTAAGATTTTAATGGCATAGGAGCTCTTTATATTGATGTAAATAAAAAGAGAGAAGTTCAGAAGGCTTAGCACTTCTGAGAAATGGTCAGCTTTTTTTGTTTTTCGGAGATTTTTTTTTTGGTCAAGCCCAGAACATGTGGAATTTCCCAGGCCAGGGATCGAACCCAGGCAACAGCTGGGACCTGAGTCATAGCAGTGACAGCACCAGATCCTTAGCCCACTATGCCACCAGGGAACTCTGGAAATGGTCAAGTTTTAGGTGGGAAAAGGAAAGTTAGGGAAAAATATTGCCAGTAGAAAAGGAAGGAAAGCACTATGGCCGATGTATCTGTTGATTTACAGCAGAATCACACAATTAAACCCATATTAAATATTTATGTAATTTATTATTAAACACAGGACTACAACTTAAAGCTATGTTCCATTAAAGAGTGCTTATTATGATTTTAGTCTCAATCATAAAGAAATTTTCCCCTCCTCATCCATTGTTCTCATCTCCCAACCCTACATCTGCTGAACACTCAGAATCATATCATCTTTCCTAAAATTTAGAATCAGTGAGGTTAAGATTCATTCCTCTCTCACAATCTTGGCAGCATCTGGGATGTTCTCTGCCAAAATTCCAGGCAGCTGTGTAAAATCTGGTGCCTGGAACAAACAGGCATGTGAATTAAATGTGTGAGTGCTATTGTTTGGTGAAAATTTATAGATTTCCCTTTTGAATTTCAGATTTATAAGCAGCATGACTAATAACCTGCTTGTAATTTCATTTAAGAATGCACATCTAACACTGCAAAACTTTATTATGCTTTTGTATTGTACAAGTCTCTTCTATGATTTGTGCAATTATTACGCTTAGGAATATTCACTGATTCTGTTGATTAACTTAAGTGTACAGTTTCCTGCTGTGTGGGATGGTTTGTCCCTTTCTGTTGACTCAACACCAATACTTAACAATCTGTTGAGCTTCCCACTCCATTCTGCTGGGCATACGGAATAAGGTACAACGTAGGCTTGTCTCTTTCTTTTACCACTTCACAGTCATCTTCTGACTTGAGTCCCAACAGTAAAAAGAACTTAGAAGCCATCACTCTTGTCCTTACAACAAGAAAAGCTGAACAAATTGAAAATTAATGACTTTTCTTTGACTCACCAGAGAAGTGAGATTGCAGGGCAAGTCACCACCCTAGAGATACAGATAAATTAGAGAGACACAGATGAGATCCACTTACCTAAAGCAAAAGGTACTGAAGTTATAAGCTGAAAGGAACAACTGAAAGATAATTTTGATAAATTGCTAGAGGCTGAGAGTAGGCTACCATAGGAATGTGAAAAAAATGGGAGCTGTATTCTTAGAAAGATTCCCACATTTGTGTGGGCTTTACATCGAGGAATCCAATCATGTTCACAGTTTCATGTCTCTGACATGGGAGGTGGGGAAGGTATAATCATCGTGAAATATGCTAGCATTCTCCATGGCAAAGGCTTACTCTCAAGAGAAAAAGACTGCCGACTGGAAGAAGGACGTTTCTCCAATTTCAGTACCCTCTAGCCTTCCTCTACCACATGAGGTGATGGGGTGGCTATATCACTGAAGAAACTCTTATGAAGGTTATAACTAGAGACAAAGATGCACTACAAGGCTGAGGTTTAATCATAAGGTTATAGAATTCTTCCTGTCCCTCACACTTACCCACTATACCAAAAGGTTCCAGATTGTAACAGAGGATTAAAGCTGAGAGGTATAAGATGTGGACTTGCTCTGCGAAAGTGCCCTAAGGGAAACTCAATGGGGATGACGACTAAAGGAAGCTGTAGCAACAATAACCTTGGCCCTTTCTCAAGCACCTTTGATATCCTGTGCTTGGTTTACAACACAATCCTGAACCATATGGTCCAGAAGAAACGTACGTTTTCCCAATATTATGATATTCCGTGTAAAATCTTTCTGTACCCAATTTCCAGCCTGGCTTTCAAGACCCACTAGACTAAATCTATTTGTAGTTTTTTTTTTTTTTTGTCTTTTTGCCTTGTCTAGGGCCACACCCGCGACATGTGGAGATTCCCAGACTAGGGGTCTAATCAGACCTAGAAAGTTAGCACAATCAAAGGGCTTTCTAGCAGCATTGAGAGTAGCTTTTAGGCAGACAAGACTGGCAGCAGAACAATCAGAAAACATAGAAGTAATTCATAGGAAGGCGAGGAGGGTCTTAACTAAGAATATGGTGATGTCAAGCAGAAGGGTATATTGATGTAAGAGTCAGGCCATGGACCAAATTGTATTAATACTGAGGAGAGATAGAAAGAGAAGCTTATGTTTGAGGATTTTGTAAACTGAATATGTTCCCTAACAGGGACATATTAGTATTATTGATTCTAGGCAACAAGGCTCAATATGAGTGGAACAATTGTAAGTCTAACGGGAACAGAGTTTCTATTTTAAAGACTCAGAGATAAGTTTGCAAAAGGTAAAGGAGGCAGGTTATGAAAAGTCACACAGGTTTGACCTATCTGTACATGATGTCACAGACAAGAAGGAGCCAACTGGAGATTCTTGAGTGACATCATGCAGCAATTTGAAGGTCAAGTGGGAGGAGAGAGAGGTTGGAAGTTGAGATAAAAAACCTTTGCAGGAACTCAGGCATGGAAGGAGCAGCACGAGCACCAGGTAAGGTATAAAAGGGAAGTTGAAGAGGTCTCCGTGTTGATCAAAGGCATACAACACCTCAGTTTCTTACCTATAAAGAAAAAAATAACGATTCTATTGTCACATAGTTATTGTAAACCTCAAAGCAGCAGTAGAGTAGAACGGATATGAGTACAGAATCAAAAACCAGACTCTGTGGGTTAAAATCCCAACTCTGCTGCTTACTAGCTGAATATCCCTGTCCGGGTTGCTGAACCACTTTGTGCTTCAATTTCCTCATCTGCAGAATGAAACCTAATACCTACTTCATAGGCTTGTGTGCAGGTGTATGGAATACATACACACAAAGAACTCTATTCAGCACTTAGTAAATGCTATTCAAGTGTTGGCTATAATTATATATATAAAGAGTACCTTGCTCAGTACCTAACACAATGCTCAATAAATGATATAGGCTTGTGTTTTTAAAATATAATAGTTGGGGAAAATTATAGAAGCTGAGGACTTAAAGACCACCTAGCTCAATTCTATTTAAGACACAGCATCTAAGTTTCTCCCTGTAGCATCCTTACCCTGAAGTTTTCTGGCCTCTCCTTGGAAAATTCCCACAGCAGGGAGCCCAGAAAGACATTTCACAGAAGGTGTCATGACTCCAGGTTAAGATTTGCTCTCTGCTTCAACCTCTCTCTGGCATCTGGCAAATAACCGTGAGTCATTGCCCAGTTATTCTCAGTAAGGATCACAAAACCAAGGCAGATAGTAAAAGGGCCCTGCCCTGCTATCAGTGGTTGAAGCCCTATTTTCTTAAGTCTGTGGCTTTTCTAGAAGCCGAACAGAATCTGTTTCTTTCCTTTTTCCCGTGTAAGTCTCAGCAACACTTCATCTTCTTTTCCCTCATAACTCTGTGAAAAGCACAGATTTCCATATTCTTATCAAGGTTAAGCAACTTCCTGCCATACTAATTGAGGACAATATATATATAAAGAGCCTAGAACATGATAATTGAAATAATTCGACAAATACTTATTGAGCATACGCCAGACATCAGGCTCTGAGTTAGAAGATGAGACTAAAAATAATTGAATATCCATCCTTTTTTCTAAGACCTCAGATCTACTCGGAAGGATATATTTATGTTAATAAATAAAACATAAGGCAGATAAATACAAATCATTGCAAGACCACAGAAGGAGAAGCCTATTTGTCTGAAAGTTAGTCAACAGAAATGATATTCTCCTCTGAGTAACTCTCAGGCCTGGGCCTCTTGCCCACTGCTCTTGCCCTTTTTCTAATCACATGAAGCTGCGTTACTTTGTGGGTAGCAAGTGTTGTTCCCACACAAGTGGAAAGGTGTCATTTTCGGACTGTGCCCTGATTCTCTTGACTTGCCCATTGATTCATTATCTGACTCATGGTGCCACAGGCATTTATTGCTCAATAAGCCAGGTGTGATAGCTCTGGGAGATCCAAACCCCACAACCACAATGAAGGCTAGAATTTTCATTGAGTAAACAACTTGCTGTGTAATTTTCTTTCTTCTTTTTTATTTAAAGTACAGTTTATTAAAAGTATAGTTGATTTGCCGTGTTGTGTCAATTTCTGCCATACGTCAAAGTCACCCAGTCATACATATATATACATCCTTTTTCTCATACTGTCTTCCATCATGTTCTATACCAAGAGATTGAATATAATTCTCTCATCGCTTATCCATTCTAAATGTAATAGTTTACATTTGAAATGGCTTTGTTTTCTTACTTGATTGTGCTATTGCCTGAAAACTACACTTTTAAAAAATACAGATTTTACTTTATTTTTTTTTTTTAGAAAGTGTGTCTGATTAAAGGGCAGCATTTGGAATAAACTCCTCTATTTCCTTGAGTGTCTAACTAGATGTACTATTGCTTAGAATCGTCTAATAGCTATAGAGAAGAGAATCCTGAAAATGATTTCATCTGGGTCTCCTATCTGATTCTTGAATCAGCTCTTCATTATTCTTGCCATGTAGATATCTAGCCTTCTGGTCATGCAGCAGTGGCCTGTGACTCTACCAGTGATAAGCCTGTAATACTGGGTTTTCTTTATGAAGGAGCCTATTACTTATTTTGTGTTTTATCTCTGCTGGTTTTTAGAGCAGAGGCCTCATCATAACAATCCTATCATCTTACTGTTTCACTATTTTCAAATTGTTTTCATTTGTGTTTCCATGATTCTTATGTCCCTATGAAGAAGACAAATTGGTATTATCACGGTATCACCAGGGAAATAGTTACTCAGATTTCCAGTCCTCGGCTATGTTTACTACCTCAAACCATGATGACTATCAAAGTCTTTTTCAGTATTCCCTCATGACTTTATCAAGGGCTTTTATCAGCACTCAACTTACTCTGTTACAGTTTCCTTAAGGATGAATGTATTATGCCTTGATGTCCAGATTGACTTGTTATTCTTCAATGTAGTTGTTTGGAGTTGATAAGAAAATAAATTACGAACTCATTTTACTATTGTGCTTCACCACCATGGTGAGAAAAATATCATTTTTTTCCACTCAAGAATAAATGTGGATCCTTCAAGAGGTCAAACCTTTTAAAGAGTTTCCAGAGTTTATTTAGGCTGGGAGTCATATTGAATAATAATCACGGTTGATTTAATGCCTACTATGTGGCAATCACTGAGCTGAGTTTTTCGTACAACATCTCCCTCAAGTGTCATTATCCCATGCTAGAGCTGAGAAAAGCAAAGCTTAAACAGGAGAAATCATCTGATGGTAAATAGCAAGGAACTTCAGGATCTGGGATTTCAACCTAGATTTTTCTGACTTGCAATCTTGAACTCTTAGATCCTCAGCTAATATCTCTTAAAGCATGGCATTCATACCACCTGCATTAGATGATCTGAGGTCAATCAATAAATCAGCTTCCTGGACCTTTCCCCAAAGCCACTGACTAGGAATTTCTGGAGATATGGCCAGGAAGCTTCATTTGGAACAAGTTTTCATTTGGAACAAGTTTTCATTTGGAACACTAAGTTTTGAGAACCACTATCCTCCGCCATCCTCCTTCTCAAACAATTGTATAAGGGGAGAAAAGGATGTGGAAAAGTTTTAGCTTAACTGCGTACCATGGGTACTATCACATGGTTAATGATGGCACAGAGTCTAGTGGGGCCTATGGCCATTAAATGTGTTTGGCTACTTTGACACCGCACAGGATGGCTTGAATCAAGTCTTTGGCACAATTAGAACGTGGAGTGGTTTTTGCTATTTTCCACCTTTATGTTTAGAGATAGTGAGGACACATGAAGACTTGAAATCTCAGAACATCCTGTTATGTAGAAAGGCTGCAAAAATTTCTAAATAACAGCTCTTCTCCCTATTCCAAGGTCTCTGCAGGTATGTTGTTACCATTCTCCTGGGCTATTTCTGCCATAGTGCTTTCTCCAAAACTGGATCAAGGGGAAGGAGTATACCTTACGGAGACATTGAAGAGTGTTTATTGAAGAGAACAATGCCAACAAGAAAATTCCCACCTTGATCAGTGAGGAAATTAGTGAAAATCCTCAAAAACTTTCTGAAATGTATGAAAGGAGGTGCCTATGGGATTAGATGTAGGAGAGCATGGTGTCTTTAGAAATGAGTCCAATATAATACATGAGGAATCTTCATAAATAAGGTTTATATATTGGAGTTTATACATTGATGTTTCTCCTCCCTTCCTGACTCATGTGTAAGTCCTGCCTCTCCAGCTAGCCCATCTGCTGTTACTTCTTTGTAGCTCCCCACAAACTCTCCTCTAGCAAGATACATCAATTTGGTTGCTATGTTAATGCTAACTTTGAAAATCCAGTTGCGTTTTGGGTAAGGTATGCTTTAAAGTGGAGAGTATTAATTTTCAAAGTTGAATTAAAAGTCAGACATTACTCTTCTGGTTTCATCAAATTCTGCAAGACTTTGTCAAAATAAGCACAGTAATAGTTGATAGTACAATTTAATTGTTCCAGTTATTTTCGTGTATCATATAATTTATGATTAGCCAGTCATGAGGGCTACTTTGTGTAGGCAGTATTTGCCTAATTTTGGCTAAAGAGATGACATTGCTCAGATAAGTAAAGGTAATTGCACAAGGTAATAGACCTAATGCCAGAGTCAAAACAGTAATTTAAGTCTTTCTAACTAAGGGCATTTTCTTCTTCAAGGAACCTCCATGGGAAAAAATTCTTCAAAGAGGGATGGAAAGTATAAATTACTATTGTTATTGCAGTACAATATTGATGTTATTATGCCTCCTGTTGACTTAGGTTCCCTCCTTCTAAATGCTGATGCCTGTTTCCAGGGACTTCATGAAAATAAACTGTAAAAGATTTCCTGCTTCTGAATGTTTTGAGATTAAACGTTCAAACCTGCTTGAGGGGCTAGATATTGTTTTCATTTCTTTTCTGTGTGGGTGGTCTGCTATGATTCCCAAGACCACCACCATTGTGGGGCTGGAACACAGGCTGATGGTGCACTAGGGAATTTGGGGCTGTTGTTTTGCCTTCCAGAACAACAGCTGAGCTAGCCAGGTCCAGGTCAGCACACACACAAACACACACCCACACACACACCCCTGCACAAAGAGATTAGCCTCCAACTTCAACTCCACCCATTCAATCCTTTCATCAAAAAGAGCTTTCCTTGCCTTTGCAAAGCTCCCAGTTCCATCCATAGACATCTAGAGATGTAAGCAAACAGATTTCAGGACCCCAGGGACAGGCTTACAAAAGGAACTCTCAATCCAGTGACCCAGTTTTCTCAAACATCAGCCTTAGTAGAAGGTTAGGGAATTTACATATCTCAGTGAATGTCTCTTATCTTGAAAACGCATCTATCCCAGATTCAATGTCTGTCTCTCTGTCCTGGGGCAGCCCATTTGCATTAAGTACAAAAAACAATTTGGTCACTCATAATGATATGCCTCTGTCTGGCCATTTGACATGTGTCAGGTATAGTCAGCCAATCAGAGACAGGCCTGGGATCTGCCCAGCTTCTGGACTCTAATTTTCATATTTTAGTATATAGTCTGTGCAGCAATTTTGAGGGAAGTTCTTCCTCTAACTACCCATAGAACTTTTAAAGTATGTTGCTTTAAATCGCTCCTCTTGGTGAATAATACTTCCCAGTCCCCCAAGGGCACGTCAGTTTGCTGAGGGAGCCATATTTCAACATTCCAAGTGAGGAATCACTAGCTAAAGACCAGCGGAGGTACTTCTGGCATGTTGGTCTTAGACAAATTTGAATTAAAAAAGATGCAGTTGTATTTTCCCTTCCTTCGCTTGCCCCGGTGAACTTTTGTTCCATCAGAACTGTTCTTCCTTCGGAATCTGGCATCTGCTCCTCAAACCACCCCCTCATGCTCAGACACGTTTATGAACTTTACTCAGAAAGTTCTGAAGGTACCTCTCTAGTACATTGTGTCAGGAGTTTTCCCTGTAGCCAAACCTTAATGAAGTCACAATTACTCTTTTTTAGCTGTCAGGGCCTCCCTCAGACACTTCGGTGATTGGGATCAAAGTGGTCAATCTCCCCCCTTTTTTTTTATTACTCAGTGAATTTTATTACATTTACAGTTGCACAGGTCAATCTCCACTTTTTAAGAAGAGCTGGAGGTGTAAATCAACTATACTTTAATAAACATTTTTTTTATTTAAAAACAAATAAATAAAAAGAGCTGGAGGAACTAGAATGACCTCAAAAAAGTAATCCAGTACTCATTCCTTGGGTTTCCTTCCTTAAAAGGTGCAACTTAGGGCCTAATAACTTCATCCTAGGTTTTAGAAATTCTCCTGGGAGTGGGCGGAAGAGGCTAAGGGAAAAGGTAAAGATAGCAAAGAGGAACAGAAGGGAGTGCTTGAGAAAAAAATTAGCAATAAGGGCTTCATCGGAAAAAAAGGAAGGAAATTCACACCTGTTAAACAGCTATTATGCCCCAGGTCCTCAGTTAAGCACTTTAATGTATAATCTCACCTAATTCTCCTCTTAGAAGGAAAGTTGAATTTTATCCTCCCCTCAAATTCAGTCCTACCCACCCTCTGGTACCTCGGAAGGTAACCTTATTTGGAAATGGGGTTATTACTGCTGTAATTAGTTAAGGTGAGGTCATGTGGGTTGACCCTAATCCATTATGACTGGTGCCCTTATAAAACGGAGAAATGTGGACTCCAGCAGATGCTCTTGCAGGGAAGACAATGTGAGGTAACACGGGATAAATACAGCTGTCCATTGACTGAGACAGACCTGAAGCCAAACCTTCTCTCCCAGCCCTCAAAAGAAACCAACCCCACTGACACCTTGATTTTAAACTTCAAAGTTCCAGAGCTGTGAGGCAATGGATCTTTGGATTCAAGCCACCCATTTTTGGTACTATATTACTGCAGCTCTAGCAAACTCATACAGAAAGTACTGTTACTATCATTTCATATCAGAGGATATCAAGGCTTGAAGAGGTTACTCAGGCCCATTCATAGCAAGTAAGTCGGGGCTTGAACACAGAGCCGCCTGATGCCAAAGTCCAGTGTTCTTTCTTGCTACCCAATGAGAACCGTGACTGGAATAAAATACAGTCTTCTTTGAAAAGAACATAATGATTCTCTGGTTTTTAAATATTTTGGCTTGAGAATTCCCACATGGCTCAGGGGATTAAGCATCCAGCATTGTCAATGCAGTGACTGGGGTAGCTGCTGTGGCAAGGGTTCAGTCCCTTGCCTAGGAACTTCCACATGCCCCAGGCACTGCCAAAAAAAAGAAAAAATTTGGCTAGAGACTCTTGTTCATAATGTGATGAAGGTTGCTATGGAAAACAGAAGAAGGCCGAGAAGTTCCATTTGGAGCCCATGGTCTGATCTGCTTATCCTTCTCCTCATTACCACCCTGGGATGGTTCTCAAGGGGCCTCTGAAATATACTTTCCTACAGAACACTGCATGGAAACCACTACATATAAAAATAAACTAGATGGACACTAACATAATATACCTACATGAGGCATGACAGATGTCACTTACTAGCCATCTGATTTGGGGCAAGTTCTTTCCTCTCTGATTCAGTTTCCCCATCTCTCAGGTCTAGGTCAGCCTGTACACTCTGCACATCTCACAGACTCAGTGAGATGACAAATGAAGTAACGGATGGGAAAAGGGCTCTGCAATTCACAGAGCGGTGCCTCAGTGTGATGAGAATTCCTCTCTTGCTGAGTCCTCTAAGCATAAAAGAAATCACATAAAGGAAGATACTCAGGGAAACCTGCTGAGGAATCAGGGAGGGACCCTGGGGTGAAAGCTCCTGGTTCCCAAGCCAAACCAGTAGGAGTGAGGCCGAGCACCACGCCTGGGAGAATCTGCACACCGTGAAATTATGAAGTGTGATCATTAACTCGTCCACTCTGCATAGGCCTTCGGTTCTGCATTCAGTGTTCTCTTTGAAGTCCATGACCTTGTCTGTGTCACTGAACTGCTGAATGACTGCTCTGAACTGAACCGAGCATCCCATCCCACCCTGCTGATGTAATCAGACAAGGTTCACCCCGCACAGCTGGAGTCCTTCATTGGCATTCGGTCCAGCAATTCAAGTGGAGCACTTGGGGGCTGGTAACACATAGAAGACCTGCGTTCAGGTCTGAGCCATTAACTTCAGGAACAAGAACAAGTAACCTGTGGTTTATTTTTGTTCTTCTAGTCCTTTTGGAAACTCTTGGAGGCTCATTTTTTTTTAATGGAGAGTTCAACTAATACTCCGCTGATAACAATGAAAGGACACTATTTCACTTTACCCCTAGATTTCAAAAAAGTTCCAGAATGGCAGAGAAGGAAGGGGCCTTAGAAGTCACTTGGCCCAGCTCTTCTTTTTAGAGGCGGACTAAGACCCAAGAGGAGTACTGACTTTTTAATGTCCACTCAGTAGGTTAACAAGAGAGCAAGTTTCAGAACTCAGATCAATTATCTCCTAAGTTCTATGTATGAACTGCCAAAAGAATGGACATTTTAGCATGAAAGTGATTCTGGGAAGGTTGAGGAGACGAGCTCCCTTTTGTACAACATATCTGAGGTCTCAATAACAACAGCAGAGACCCAGAGAGTGTTAATCGTGCAGCTCAGTGCTGCACGTAAAAATTGGAGGTTGCCTCACTTAAATATATCTGTGAAATAATGCTTTGGGATACATTTCAGGTGCAAGTATCATCAAAACATTAAACAGCTGGGAGTACCTGTCATGGCACAGTGGGTTGAGAATCTGACTGCAGCGGTTTGGGTTGCTGTGGAGACACAGGTTGATCCCCGAATGGCACACTGGTTTAAAGGATTAGGCACTTCTGCGCGGTTGGTGTAGGTTGCAACTGTGGCTCAGATTCAATCCCTGGCCAGGGAACTTCCATATGTCACAACTGTGGCCATAAAATTAAAAAAAAAAATTAAACAGTTGGATATCAGTGCATAAATTTTCATAGATTGTCAAAAATAGAGACAATTTGTCATTTTCAAACTTTGATAAATCACATGGGAACAGCCTCTAAGGCATTTCTCCATGAATTATATAAAAACACAGTTCCTTACAGTAGTTAATAATAGCTTCTGTACATCTGCACAGCAGTTTAGAAAAATCTTTGTAAAAGAAAGTTTCATTTCTTCACATTTTATTCCAGGAAACTGAGACGCGGAATGACTCATCTGGTCTCCACACTTACTAGCTGAATCTCAGGGGGTAGATCACTTAGCCAAATTTGTGCTTCTGTTTCCTCATCTGTGAAATGGGGAGAAGAGCACTGCCCACCTCGTGGGACAGCTGTGCTAAGTGAAATCATATATGCAAGCCATGTATTAAGTATTAATTCCCTTATCACCATAAGTTCACAAAGAGGAGAAGTTGTAGGACTGGGACATGAATCTCTGGTACCTGACTTCAGTTTCTCAGCTCTTCCATTCTCCTTATTTCCTCTTTAATCTTTGTCCCACTCAAATGCTTTGTATTTTCAATATTTTGTGGGGGTGTCTTCCCTCAAAGAATTTCTTCTCCTCATTTTGGGTCATCCATTCTTTTTCTACTTCTGTTTTATTTTAAATTAGATGGCATTTTAAGAGTAAATAAGCCTTTCCAAATACCTAAATAATTAAATATAGATATTTCCAGTTCTCATTGTGCCAGGTTATAAATTGATCATCTGAACTCTCACTTTTTCAAAGGGAATAAAATTTTATAGGTGTAGAGCACACGACCAGTACAAGGTGCTTTCATATCCATTATTTAATGTGATTTTCAAAAGAACCCTGTGAGCTAGTCAGGGCACACATTTTATGCTGAGGCTCGTAAAAGTTAAATAACTGCAAAATAAATGATCACAAGTGGTAGAGTGAAGACCAGAATCTAGTTCAAGTGATGTGAACTCAAAATCCTGCAAAAACTGGGCAGGAGCAACACAATAGGGAATCATTAATCCTGTGGAAAAGGAAAGAGCTCTAAGCATGGAAACACTGGCCCATTCTCACCCAGCCTTCTTATTTCTTTAGGAGGAGTCAGAACTATTTTTATGTGAAATAGCCGAATTTTTAAAAACGTTTTTAATTCCAAAGAAAATGCATCCTTGGGCCACTTGTTTGCAGGTTTTGATTTAAACTAATGAATTCTTGGCCACTCTGTCTCTTTCTGCTGCCCAGACTGAGTTTATTTCAGAAGAAATTATGCTTATAAAAATGTTTTTCTCCCTGGCTGGAACAAACCAAGATTACTTTTTGCAAACTCAAAGTCTGGACTCGGATATCTGACAAGCAACACACGCTTAGTATAGCTAAAACAGAACTTCTGATTTCTTTCCTCACTCCCTTCCCCCAAAGCTGCTTCTTCCCAAGTCCTCTTTATCTCAGAAAATGATACCACTATCCACCTGGTTGCTCAGACCAGAATCCTAGGAGTTATCCTCAGTTCCTCTTCTATCTTCATTTTCCACACCCAACACATTGGAAAGCTTTGTTGTTCCTCTCTCTAAAACTCGACCTAGTCCAACTATGTCTCATCATGACACCCACAAATACAACACTAACTCAAGCTACAGTTAGCCCTTGATTGTTCTGTGACAGCATACTCGGAACTGGTCTCTCTACCTCACTTTTGTGCCCCCTGCAGTCCATCCTCTCTAGAGAAGTCAGAATGATCATTTAAAAATGAAATCCAGGAGTTCCCTTCGTGGCACAGTGGTTAACAAATCCGACTAGGAACCATGATGTTGTGGGTTCGATCCCTGGCCTTGATCAGCGGGTTAACGATCCGGCGTTGCCGTGAGCTGTGGTGTAGGTCGAAGATGCGGCTCGGATCCCATGTTGCTGTGGCTGTGGTGTAGGCTGGCAGCTGTAGCTTCAATTAAACCCCTAGCCCGGGAATCTCCACATGCCACGGGTGGGGCCCTAAAAAGCAAAATAATAATAATAATAATAATAATAATAATGATAATAATAATAATAATAATAATATAAATAAATAATAAAAATGAAAACCAGATAATATCACTCCTTTGCTCAAAACATCTTAAAGCTTTCCTGTTGTAATCAGATCAAAATTCTGAACATATGGAAGTTCCCAGGCTGGGGGTGGAATCAGAGCTGCAGCTACCAGCCGGCCGATGCCACAGGCACAGCAACTTGGGTTCTGAGTCTCAATTGCAGCCTACACCACCGCTCACAGGAGTACCAGATGTTTAACCCACTGAGTGAGGCCAGGGATTGAACCTGCCTCCTCACGGATACTAGTCGGGTTCATTACTGCTGAGCGACAATGGGAACTCCTCAGCCTCCCTCTTCTACCTCTTCTCCTTGCTCTCCACCCGAACCCTTGGTTATCGGGCATCAGTCACATTGACTTTCTTTTGATCAAACACACTAAGTTCATTCCCTACTAAGCCTTTGAGATTTCTATTTCTTCTTCCTGGAATATGCTACTGCCCCACTTGGAGTAGTAAGATGCGTTAAGAGTGCAAGCTCTAGGGAGTTCCCGTTGCGGTGCAGCAGAAACGAATCCAACTAGTATCCATGAGGATGCGGGTTCAATCCCTGGCCTCACTTGGTGGGTGGGGAATCTGGCATTGCTGTGAACTGTGGCTCGGATTCCGCATTGCTGTGGCTGTGGAGTAGGCCAGCAGCAGCCACTCTAATTCTACCCCTACCCTGGGAACTTCCATATGCCGTGAGTGCAGCCCTAAAAGGCAAAAAAAAAAAAAGACTTCAAGCTCTAGAGCTGGCTTCCTGGTTCAAATCCCAGCTTGGTCACATCAAACAAGTGGTTTAGTGCCTCTGTGCTTCAGTATCCTCACATGCAATATGGAGATAATAAATAATGGTTCTTTCCTCATAGGGTTGTAGTGAAGTTTAAATTTGGTAATAAAAATTGAGCGCTCACAGGCCTTGCATACATTAAGAATTAGGAAGTCAGTGTCTTCAAATGTTATGGGTGTATCACTAACTTATCCAGGTCTCAATTAAATAGCACCTCCTCGAGAGGCCTTCACTGATTGCCCCTGAAGAGGGACCCCTCAGTCTCACATTACTATATATTTTAATAACCCTTCTCAGTAGTTGACGTTTTCTCATTTACTTATTTATCCACATATTTATAGAACATTTCTCCCCATTAGAATGTAGACTCCAAAGAAGATAGGCACTTTTTTGATCATTCTGTTTTGATTGTGAAATGCTCCCGTGCTGATAAGAGTGGCTGACATATGGTGGGTGCCTAATAAATATTTGTTTTGCATGGTCCCAGGGCTGACACCCAGGAGATGCTCAGTGAGGATTTGCTCAAACAAATGGCACTGAAATATTTTTTATTATACTTTCTCACTTTAGAGGAAACTTATACTTTGAGACATTCTTTCTTGATTCCCTGATAGAGTATGCTGGCCCATCTAGAATTGTATGCTCCTGTCCACAGTCAAATCTGAAGCAGAATAAAATGCTAAGGATTTTTTTTCACACTTTACATATGAGTGGACCCTGAATGCTTTCTGAAATGAGGAACTCCACATAAGAAATTTGATCTGATACATGTACCCCTATGTTCATTGCAGCACTATGCACAATGGCCAAGACATGGAAACAACCAAAATGTCTTTTTTTTTTGTCTTTTTGCCTTTTATGTAGAGCCGCACCCGCGGCATATGGAGGTTCCCAGGCTAGGGGTCTAACAGGGGCTGTAGCTGCCAGCCTTCGCCACAGCCACAGCAACACAGGATCCGAGCCACGTCTGCAACCTACACCGCAACTCACGGCAACGCCGGATCCTTAACCCACTGAACAAGGCCAGGGATCGAACCTGCAGCCTCATGGTTCTTAGTCGGATTCATTAACCACTGAGCCACGAAGGGAACTCCAACCAAAATGTCTTGAATAAAGCTGATGTGGTGTGTATATATACATATACAGTGGAATATTACAAAGCCATAAAAAGAATAAAATAATGCCATTTGTAGCAACATGGATGGACTTAGAGATTATCACACTAAATGAAATAAGTCAAAAAGAGAAAAGTACCACATGATATCTTTTATATGTGGAATTTAAAATGTGACATGAATGAACTTACCTATGAAACAGAAAAAAACTCAAAGACAAAGACTCATGTTTACCAAGGGAGAGAGAGACAGGGGAGGGATGAAATGGTAGTTTAGGGTTACCAGCTGCAAATATTATATATAGAATGGATAAACAACAAGGTCCTACCACATAGCACAGGGAGCTATATTCAAGATCCTGTGATAAATCCTAGTGGAAAAGAATATGAAAAAGAATATGCGTGTGTGTGTGTGTGTGTGTGTGTGTGTGTGTGTGTCTAGTCACTTTGCTGTACACCAGAATCGAACATAACATTGTAAATCAACTATAATTTTAAAAGAAGAATTTTAAAAAAGAAGTTTAATCTGAGGCTTTCCTACTTCAAGTTGTAGGATTTTAGTTTTCCATAAACTTCAAAGAGAAGTGGTAATTCTTCATTATTCAAATATTTACAATAGAAACTCTTTTCTAAAAAGTGATAAAAAAAAAAACACCTCTCCATCCACAATTGCTGTTACCCAGAGAAGTTTTAAATCAAGTTTGGGATCAATATATTGCTTTTAAAGATGCCAGTTACTATATCAAGTTCTAATACAACTGTGTATGAAAATATGTATATAAACCCAGGATTACAGAAGGAAGGACCCTAGTCCAACCCCACCTTTTAGCACAGGAGTAACTGAGGCCCAGGGAAGTCACTACTCAGACACAGGTGGTGTTATTCCCATTCCAGAGTTTTCTCTACTATCCAAATTGCCTTTATATACATTCTTTTTTAAAATCTCATTTTATATAATAAACATAGTTTTTTATTATAAAAAATTTCCAGAAATGAAAAAAGGAGAGAAAATAGTGTAATGTACACTCATGTCTATAACCTCGATTGGACTGGACAACTGTTAATATTTTGCTACAATTGTATCATCTTTCTCTCTTACTAAAGTGGTCTAAAATATAAAATAGCATGACATTTTGCCCCGTTATGCATTTCTAAAAAAATAAGGATATTTTCCCATGTAAGCACAATAGCACAATATCTACCGAAATTAAGAATAATTTCTTAGCATCATCTAATACCAAATCATATTCAAATTCTTGCAAGTACAGCCATAATTTAACTTATAGCCGTTTCTTGTAACTGAGATCTAATCAAGGCCTATACATTGCCTATGACAGTTATGTCTTAAGTCACTTTCAATTTAATATAGTTTTCTTCTAAAATCAAAATATATTGTTTACTTTTATTTAGCATTTGTTTTTTTCATAAAACTGATTTTTGAAGAGACAGGAAAAGTATTCTGTAGAATATTCACCTTCTGGGTTAGTCTAAATCCTTCTTTGTGAATGTTTGCTTCGTTCATCTACCCCCCACCCCCACCTCCCTGTGAACTGGAAGCAAAATTTAAAGGCTTGATTACATTAACATCAAAATGCCTCTATTTTTGAAGATAAAAATTTGCTGCCATTTATTTAGCATATTTAACTGAGCAAAACCCTGAAAACTGACTTACGATAGACTGAAGGGAGAATACAGGTAAGGCCAGCAGGTGGTGTAGAAAGGAGAATGTCCCAATTACATGGTGGCATTCCAGGATCTGCCATTTGGTCCTCAGAACACGAATGGATTTAAAAAGACACAAAAAGAGTAATGAAATACAAACCAGAACATTACTTTCATAATTCATAATGAGATATGTAAGTATTTAACTAAAATGTTTTCCCCTATAGACCAGTGGTTTCCAAGCTTAGTTGTCTATTAGAATCATCTGGGGAGATCCTGCCGTGGCTCATCAGAAATGAATCTGACTAAGGGTCCATAGACAGAGGAGTGGATAGGGAAGATATGGTACATACACACAAGTGAATATTACTCAGCCAT
Source organism: Catagonus wagneri (assembly GCA_004024745.2). NCBI lineage: Eukaryota > Metazoa > Chordata > Mammalia > Artiodactyla > Tayassuidae > Catagonus > Catagonus wagneri. Next base: position 45,563,669 of record PVHT021183693.1, on the reverse strand, counting down.
TAAAAGGAACGAAATAACATTTACAGTAACATGGATGGATCTAGAAATTATCATGTGAAGTGAAACCAGTCGGACAATTAGACAGCAACACCCAATGCTACCGCTTACATGTGGAAACTAAAGAGACACAGTGAACTTCTTTGAAGAACAGACAATGACTCACAGATTTTGGAAAACTGTGGTTTTTCAAATAAGACAGTCTGGGGGGTGGAGAGATGCACTGTGAGTTTGGGACACAAAATCTATCACATTGACTTGTGATGATCTTTGTACACCTATAATTGAAATAAAATTCATTGTTATTAAAAAAAAAAAAGGAATGAATCTGACTAGTATCCATGAGGATGCAAATTCGATCCCTGGCCACGATCAGTGGTTTAAGGATCCAGCGTTGCTGCAAGATGTGGTGTGTGCTGCAGATGCAGCTTGGATCTGGCATTGCTTTGGCTGTGGCGTAGGCCAGCGGCTACAGCTCCGATTCAACTCCTAGCCTGGGAACCTCCATATGCTGCCAGTGCAGCCCTAAAAAGACCAAAATAGAAAAAAAAAAAAGAATCATCTGGGACACTTAAAAAAAAAATACCACCTCCAGAGAGTCTGATTTAATTAAACTTGGGTGGGGACTGGGAATTGATGTTTTTAAAAAGCTCCTCAGGTGTTTAGAAAATGCAACCAGGCCTGAGAAACACTGCTGTAGGTAGGTCTAAAGAAGCCAGTTTGTCATCAGAAAGTTGTTTTGGAAACACAGAACCACAACTTGCCATGTCAGTGATATGAACAACGAATGTCTGAAGAATCTGTACTAGTCAGTGATGTTCTGTATACATAGGAGACGCTGGGGTATGCGTAATTAAAAACAAAACCAAAGAGTTCCCTTGTGTCTGACATAAATGATAGCAACATCTTCTCAGATCCATGTGTCAGAGTAAGGACAATAAAAAGAGAAATAAACAAATGGGACTTAATGAAACTTCAAAGTTTCTGCACAGCTAAGGAAACTCTAAACAAAATGAAAAGACAACCCACAGAATGGGAGAAAATATTTGCAAACGATTCAACTGACAAGGGATTAATCTCCAAAATTTACAAACAGCTCCTACAGCTCAATACCAAAGAAACATCCAAAAATGGGCAGAGGATCTAGGCAGACAGTTCTCCAAAGAAGACATGCAGATGGCAAATAAACACACGAAAAGATGTTCAACATCACTCCTCATTAGAGAAATGCAAATCAAAACCGCTATGAGGTACCACCTTACACCAGCCAGAATGGCCATCATCAAAAAGTCTACAAACACTAAGTGCTGGAGAGGGTGTGGAGAAAAAGGAACCCTATTACACTGTTGGTGGGAATGCAAATTGGTGCAGCCACTGTGGAAAAAAACAGTATGGAGATTCCTCAGAAAACTCAAAATAGAATTACCATTTGATCCAGCAATCCCACTCCTGGGCATCTATCCAGCAGACACCATGAGCCAAAAAGACACCTGTACTCCAGTGTTCATTGCAGCACTCTATGCAATAGCCAGGTCATGGAAACAACCTAAATGACCATCGACAGAAGAGTGGATACGGAAGATATAGTACATACACACAATGGAATGTTACTCAGCCATTAAAAGGAATGAATTACCAGCATTTATGGCAACATGGATGGACTTGGAAATTATCATGCGAAGTGAAACCAGTCAGACAATTAGACAGCAACACCCAATGCTACCGCTTACATGTGGAAACTAAAAAGACACAATGAACCTTTTTACAGAACAGACAATGACTCACAGACTTTGGAAAACCTTGGTTTTTCAAATAAGACAATCTGGGGGGTGGGGGGATGCACTGGGGGTTTGGGATACAAAAT
>PVHT021183693.1:45523668-45560808 GCA_004024745.2 Catagonus wagneri | reverse complement strand
AAAAAAAAAAAAAAAAAAAAAACCAACAAACCCCACTGGATCCCTGTTTTCTATTTCATCCTCGTCTTCCCCATCCCCTACAAGGTTCTGATTAAAGAACGCTAGGGTGAGCCCCTAGTTGCTGCTTCAAGAAACAACACACATGACTCCGATGTAGATAATTCATGGTTCCCAAACTAAGGAATACTAGTGGCTAAATCTTCTGGGATACACTTGCTTTGAGGAATAGGTTAGGCCAGCATTGTTCTTAAACTTAAACTGCACCAAAATAAACTGGAAGGCAGGCGTGTTAAAACACAGATTGATTGTGAGGCCTCGACCCCAGTGCTTCTCATTAGGTAGATTTGGGATAGAGTCTACATTTTTAAAACTTAAAAATTTTTTTTTAAGTTTCATTGAAGTATGGTTCATTTACAATGTTTTGATCACTTCTGCTGTACAATAAAGTGACTCAGTTATACATGTACACACATGGGCTCTCTTTCAGATTCTTTTCCTGCATAGATTATCATGGAATATTGGGTGGAGTTCTCTGTGCTTTATAGCAGGTCCCCCCTAGCCAATCATTCTATATACCTCATTGAGCATATGCCAGTCCCAACCTCCCGTCCAACCCTCACCACCCCCAGCCTGTCCCCTTGGTAGCCAAAAGGTTGTCATCTTTTTATTTATGGATTTATTTATTTTCCCTTTTTGGGGGGGAATCACCTGTGGCATATGGAAATTCCCCGGCTAGAAGTCCAACTCGTAGGCCAGCCTATGCCACAGCCACAGCAACAACAGATCTGAGCTGCATCTGTGACTTACACCTCAGCTCACAGCAATGCCAGATCCTTAAATTCCACCGAGCGAGGCCAGGGGTTAGACTCGCATCTTTATGGACACTAGTCAGGTTCTTCACCCGATGAACCACAAAGGGAACTCTTGTCACGTTTTTAATAAATACAAAGGCAGTGGTTCTCAGCCAGGAAATGTTTGCCTTCTAGAGGACATTTGGAGACTTATCTGAAGACTTTGTTTTTAGGGTCGTTTTAGGTTCACAGCAAAGTTGAGAGAAAGGTACAGCTATTTCCCAGATTCCCTGGATTCCCCCATCAGCATTTCCCACCTGCAATATTTTATCAATTCATATCCCTCCTTCCATTTTTTTTTCATCTGCCTTTTAAATCTCAGGATACTGTGGATCTCTTCAAAGATCACTTCTCCAGTTCTTCCTCACTGGCATCTTTACAGATTTTTTTTTTACACAATTAAGAGTTTTGCTTTTAAGGTATTTACCCTTGTAAGTCACAATCACGGAGAAATTACTAGGACTTTTTTTTTTCAGAGTTGTTTGAAATGCTTTTATCTCTACGGCAATATAAAAAAGAAGTTAAATATATTTATTTAGAGATAATAATAGACTTTATAATAATATTTTATTCCTTTAATGTCCATGATTTTTTTTCTTATAGCACTTGTACCACTATACTAATTTCTTAAAGACATTTAACAACCCCCTTAAAGTCTAGTGCACATAGCTACGTTACATTAGAAGAGGACATTGGGCTTTGTGAAATGAGAAAGGGTGGAACCTCTTTTTGAAGTGAAGAGCTCTTTTCATCCTGGCTGGAGAACAAGTTCTACAGGTTTGGTTATAGCCCCTGGGGTACACAAGCGACCTCAAAGGCCCACAGGGTTTGAGGGTAGTAAACAAGACTCCAAACCTTGGGAGCAAGGTCTGACATTTCTTTCTTAACCTTGAGAGAGAAGTTCCCATTCAAATGGTGATTTATTGCTGCACTCATGTTTCAGAATAAGATATAGGTATTATAAAATTACACAAATAAGAGGAACATAATCTAGTAAAACAGACTGAGATGTGCCTATTAGGAGAGACTGACAGTCACAGAACTAACTCTAAAACAGACAGAACACCCAAGGGCTCTAGAAGAGACGTGAGCTGGGAACTTTGGTTCTACTTGAGTCATCACAGGAGACTCCAGCAAGGAAGAGCGTGGAATGATGCCTGGGACTTGAAATAGCTGACTGGATGAACAGCATTAGCAAAGATCTTTGGGCACCTGTAGTAGCTGTAGTAGTGAAAGAATTAAAGGCACATCTTGTGGAGTTGCTGGGGCTCTGATGATGAAGAGGAAGACTCGGTGGGGAATAAATGGGGATAAACAGCTCCTTGACTTGAGCTAAACAGAAACAGCTATCTGGGCATTAATTCTCATTCTGGGAATGATTGATTCTTAGCTTAAAACTTTCTAGAATCTATTGGTGTCCTCAGTGCTGCATCCGAAGGGGAGACAGGAAGGGGGTGGTATATTGCAGCACAGTCTCTCCGCCTTGGAAAGTCCATTGAGCTGACTCTTTAGGAAGACAATAAAAGCCTCATTGCTGGAAGGGACTACAGTTGGCACACCTGGTATTAAGAAGCTTCAAAGCACAGTCTTAGTGTTTTCATTTGTCCTTGGATTTTTCACTTTTGGATTGTTTTCTTTCTTCTTTAATTTTTTTGCCCAAATATGTATATTACATTTTGTGGATTGTAGTTAATGCCCCAGTTCTCAGCTGTAAAAAGTTACTGCTGATGACACTTTTCAAACCATTGTGTGCTGACTTCCATTCCTATGAGATCTGTGACAAGTCTGGGAATCTGTTAAGAAAGAGAAAGCTGGAGGACAGCCAATAGCATGTTTCAAGCACTACTAATTAGCGTCTGAATCAGACCTTCACCTTACAATGTAAGCAAACTTTCTACTCCAAGGAGCCCCCTTGAGGCACCCTAAAGAAGCGCAGTCAGCCACTGGGTTTGAGCAATTCCCAGGGTGGCACCCTCTAATAGTGGCATTCTGATGATTCAATCAGCCAAGAATGAACTCCCAGAAAGATCTCAGAAAGTCTGACGTCATTTAAGACCTCAATTATCCAAGTAAATGAAGAAGAGTATGAAATGGGAATTTCCCCTGTCCTCAGCCAGGCACCAACCCAAAGTATCTGACTGTGCCACAAAAGCAAGCAGATCTTCCTCTCCTTGTGTGATGTTTCCTGTATCATGAGGCAGCGTTTTGTGAGTGGGGCACCTTAGATAAATGAGAGGGTATTTCAGTCAGAAGGGATTGCTGGAAGTTATATCTGGTTTCAAGGTAGATCCTCATGTAAAATATCAGAGAAAGAGAGAGATGCAACAGGAAAGGCCTGCTATGGGAGAAGCACAGACATTAGAATCAGAAAGTTGACTTTAAATCCTTCAGCTGCCACAATGGCCCTGTCACTCTGGCTTAAATTTTCTCAGTTACACTGGAATATGGGTGTGGGAAGGATAAGGTATTAATGCTGTTTGTTTGTTTTTTTAACATAATAATCTCAAGAACCAAATGATACAATGTGTATAAAGGTTCCTCAATATCTACTGGGTCTCAAATTTTAATATGCATGCAAATCATCCAGGATCTTGTTAAAATGCAGATTCTGATTGGTAGATCTGGGGCAGGGCTGGGGAGTCTGCATTTCTAACAAGCTCCCAAGTGACATGCCCTTGTGGCTGGTCCATTTTGAATAATACAGTAGAGACTTGAATGTCACATTGTAGTTAGTTATTACTAGCCTGTATCAACAAGTTTTCAGGGAAGAGTATTCTTTTATTTTTTTTTTTTTGAGAGAGAGTTGCTTTTCAAATATTTTATTCCTTTTTACATTTTCAAATTAAAGTATAGTTGATGTACAATGTTGTACCAATTTCTGGATATTCTTTAGTCTTTACTTTTTTTTTAATTCACCAACGCCTACTCCAACCATCCACATCAACTCGCACATCTAATAATTCTACAAAAGCTCACTTAATATAGTGAAAGGATTCCCAAAATGACAACCAACAGTTTTACTGAAGAGTATGTTTATGGGGAAATGATTTTTTTCACTAGGCCTTTAAGAACAACGATTGAACACCTAGCCCTGTGTACATCAGGCGTTTGGAGATTGTGATGAGGCAAAAAATGTTTAAGTGCTTGCTAAGTTGCAAAAGAGAATTAGAGGGGATTTTATTTTTTAAAAAGTCCCTTGGAAGTCAGGATGTAGTATTTGCATGTAGTGTATATTTGTATAATGTGTACGTTTGTGTAATACTTTGTATAATTTATCATTTTCAGCACACTTTCACATATGTCATCCCATTAATCATTTCCAAAAAGGTAGGCTGGGCGGGTATCATTCCGCCCATTTTACAGATGATAAAACTGGAACACAAAGGAACTGAAGTGAGTTGCTCAAGGTTGTCCTCATAAGAGTTGCCGCAACACTAAGACAAAGCCAAGTTCTTCCGATTCCTAACTCACTACTCTTTCTTTTGCCTCCCTGTCCTCAGTGCTTACCACACTGACAAAAAAAAAAAATATATATATATATATATATATATATATGGTTTAGTTTGTCGAAGCCTAGTTACAAGTCTCTGGGTAGCATCATGTAAAAGGTGTCAGACATCCGTTTTGTTTACTGCGGGTACACCATCCCCAGGGAGTCCATCAACATGGGTATCTCTCACACTGATCAGTTGAAAACCTGTTCCAACTCTGAATTTTCAGATGATTCATCTGCTTGTCTAACTTCCAGCCAAGAATGCAATGTCCTATTCCTTCTGGAATGTTTACAAATGAGAGTTAGAGCCTGGAGGTGGAGGACAACTTGACTTCTACAATCATCCCAAATGCTTACTTAGTTTTCTACTCTTAAAAATGATTCTTCTTACCTTTCTTCTTACTCCCTCTATGATATGCCCCTGACCACTGCAACTCATAACAGTCTCAATCTCCTTCTCTTTCCCTGCACATATTATTAAACACCCTGTGAGGAACTCTTGTAAGGCATTTAGCATTGTGTTTTGCCTGTAGTGATGTTTCACTCGGCGGGTGTGTGTGTGTGTGTGTGTGTGTGTGTGTGTGTGTTCCTTGCCAAATTCTTTGAGGTCAGGGACAAACACATTTCATGTTTCTTCTTATAGTGAGTGATGGGAATAAGGAATAGAGGCACAGCATGAAAACTATTTAATTCGGGATCAGAAGATCTGAATCAATTTCTCATTAGCCATAGGACCGTGAACAAAACACTGAAACTTTGAGATTTTGCTGCATCATCTAGAAAATAGAATATTAGTAGTTACACCATTGTCATGAAAAAATAAATGAGGTATGGGTCATTTGTGTTTAAAAGTACTTTGTAAACTCATAAGCATTGTGTAAATGTAAAGTATTTGTATTTACTCTAAGAATAATGTACATTAAATAGGAGGAGTCTGCTGGTAACATCAGTCATGGACAAATGTGCTTGCTCCCCCTCCAAAAAGAATTTACATTTCTATGTCCTGCTATGCAAAGAAATACATCCACATGGAAACAATATTATTTATTTGCCTTTATAAAAGTGGGAGTGATAAAAGATTTATGGTTCAAGAAAAGCTGATATAATCCAGGTGCTAAAAATGTTCATTAAGAGCTGTCAACATTTTAGTTTAATGGAATCCAGCTAGTAGGAGGTAAGTTTTGGCTTAGGAAATTCCCTGTTTAAATTCTCAGTATTTTTGCAGAAATATTAAGTGACATAGCATAACTACCAAAACCTCTAAGGGTAGGAAAATGATTCACTCTTTAGAATGAGGATGCTGAAGTAAGCAGAACTTGCATACTTACCAGCTCCTCTGAAAGCGATCTTAAAACCCAAGGCCCTATTCTCTTCCTCCTTATCCTCTTTCTGTTGGTACCACATCAAAATACTTCCTGTTTTGTGGCCCTGAGAATATTCCTGACCATTCCTTCTCCTCTTTCTTATCCCATTACATACTAATAGTTGTTGCCACATATTTAAAACCTACTAGGTGTCGGGAGCTGCCCTGGTGCTCTTTATTACTGGTAACCTTCAAATACAACTTGTAAGACAGCTTCTGTTCCATGTTATAGAAATCACAATCCCAAGAATCTTAAGTATATGGCTTACATTCCCTCAGTGGATCAGGGGACCAGAATTTAAACTGGGTCCCCTGCGATGTTTGGCCCCTGCTCTTACCAGTCTGCATCGCTAGACAAATACCACTTTTTTCTTTCAAATTATTTTACTTTAATTTCCTAAACAATTTCAAAAATGTTTTCAATCACTTGAATCCACCTATGGACCTTTCAAATGAAATTATGAAAACTTGAATATCCTGCAGACAAATACATTTCAAATTAAATTGGAAACACTAGATGATATAAAAACAATAATGGTATAAATAAGAACATACAACATGATGAACTGAGTAGTGACACTGCTCATATGTAACCACAATATGTATTAAGAAGGGACTGGTTTAGTTTAAAAAAAATATACTAGGTTATAAAGCAAAATCCCAAGTTCCAGTCGTTGCTTTATAAATGACTTTCTGGGAGTTCCCTTCATAACGCAGTGGAAACCAATCCGACTGGGAACCATGAGGTTGCAGATTTGATCCCTGGCCTTGCTCAATGGGTTAAGGATCTGGCATTACCGTGAGCTGTGGCATAGGTCACAGACAAGGCTAAGATCTGGTGTTGCTGTGGCTGTGGCATAGGCCAGAGGGTACAAATTCGATCAGACCCCAGCCTGGGAACATCCATATGCCACAAGTGTGGCCCTAAAATGACAAAAAAAAATAGACTTTCTGTGAGATAGTTGGTCATTGTCTTCTCCCTGAAGATCTCAGGTTTCCCATTTATAACATAGGACATCCTATGAAATGCATCACTTATGAATGGCCAACTGTCCATGACCTTAGCTTGCCGAGCTTTATCCCTTACCTTCCACCCACATGCCCCCGTCTGGTCTTCAGTCTTTTTCCAATCTGTCTTTACTTGATAATTTCTGTCTTGCTTAGAAAGCCTTTATATTAGTCTATGAACAAAATGTCAACACTGTTTTAACTTAATATGATTCTCTGAATTAATTTGCCAAAATTTAGCTTCGTTCTAAATAATTTTATCTGGAAACTCACACATCTAGGGACAAATTTTTTTTTTTGCTTTTTTTTTTAAGGGCCGCACCCTTGGCATATGGAGGTTCCCAGGCTAGGGGTCAAATCAGAGCTACAGCTGCCGGCTTACACCACAACCACACAGTAACTCGGGATTCAAGCCATGTCAGCAGCCTACACCACAGCTCACGGCATTGCTGGATCCTTAACCCACTGAGCATGGCCAGGGCTCAAACCAGCAACCTCATGGTTCCTAGTTGGATTGGTTTCTGCTGCACCATGACTGCAACTACACAAATTTTTTCAAATACTCATGAAACTTAATGGATAACTTGAATTTTTTTTTTGTCCCTGAACCCCAAATCTTATATATCATTCATTGTAAACAAATTATACTTTGGGAAAGTCAGATTTTTCCCTTGGGACACCACAAAGAAACCTCACCTCATCGCAGAGAGGACAGAAATAAAGGCAAGGGAAAGTCCGGCTGCGAATGGAGCCAGCACCTTTGACTGCCCTCCCTCTCCACCTCTTAGTTGCTTCCTCAACACCTGTCCAACTCATCGATGGACCATCTATCTACTCCATCTTGAAGTCTTCTACCGTCACCCAGCCTCACCTTTCCTTTTCTGTGTCCCTTATGTGGACAAATTTCCTTTCGCCACTACACACACACACACACGCACACACACACACACAAAACACTACTCAGTACTTAAAAAAACAGTTATAGTTGTGTCCAGTCCACTGTGTCTTTGACAAAGAAGGTACTTTCTTTTTCTTTTTCTTTTTTGATAAATAAGAATTTTTTGAATCACATAATAAAACTCAGGAAGAAAATCACTATTCAACAAAAGGAAACTAGTTAAATTTTAGAGTAAATCTTTGCTGGAATACTATGCAGATATTAAAAATCTACTTAAGAAAGAAATATTAATGACAGAAGTAGCTGTGCCTCATACATTAAGTAACAAGAACAGGTTACAAAATAGCATGTGATAGCATAACCTTAATATTCTTCTAAAAATATTCTATAAAAAGATGCACACATACAGAAATGCACCTGGAAAGACATTTTTAGCAGTGATTATCTTAAAAATTGAATTACTGATTGTTTTATTTAGAAGGTACTTTCTTATCTGGGATTTCTTTTACAGTTTTCTAAATTACCACTTGAATCACTCTAAAGCTGCAATGACTTCTCCTCATCTTTTACCTTCTGCTGTCTCCGGAACATTTTGCTTTGTCCCAACTCATATTCTCTCCTTACCTCAAAATGATTAACCTCCCTATGAAAATGAAGCGGCTGATTTGTCAGTAGAGTTTAAACATATTCCCTCCCTTTTGCATGGCCTGCTGCCCACTTTCCTGTCCAATGAGAAGAACCACTTTTCTCCTCAATGTTGATAACAGCAGTTTCTTCCATAAAGGGAAGAATCCCATAGGTTGAAACTATCTCTGTGCAACTGCAATTGTGTAACAACAATGTATACAATGTTTCTATAATAGCCTTTGAGCTTTTGTTTTTCCAATGGTGTTCATTCCACCTTTTCTTTAGTTTTAAGGTCCTCAAGAAGGAAGATGATTTTCCCACTTTCTTAATAATTTGCCACAAAATCAAATGCAGTGCCTTCTGCAATGTGAGCCTCCAGCTCATGTAAGTTAAAAAACTATATATATAAATACATGTATTTTTTTTGTTGGAAGATTTGAAAAATTGTATGACTTCTCTGGGAGATCAAAGTGACAAATGTCATATAATTAAGGCCAAGGCATAAATGATGATGGAGGTCTGATGTCTAGACAGCTTAGATGAGAAAGGACATTTTATGACTTTATCCATCTTTTTACTGTAAAAGTGGCTTTGAAAAGCATAGTTATAGTTGTTTATTTGTTTGTTTCTCTTTAGGGCCTCATGTGTGGCATGCGGAAGTTCCTGGGCTAGAGGCTGAATCAGAGCTTCAGCTGCTGACCTACGAAACAACCACAGCAACACTGGATCCTTATCCCACTGAGCGAGGCCAGGGATAAATCCCAAATCCGCATGGAGACTGCGTCAGGTTCTTAATCTGCTGAGTCACAAGGAGAACTCTGGGTATTTGTTTTACATCCTCTCTTACTAATACATTCACCCCCACTCTTCTTTTTTGCCCCCATTGATCCTGCAGCTACTTTAATAGCAGAGAAAAAGAGAGAAGAGCAGAGAAGGAGAGGAGGAGGTGAGCAGAGAAAAGGAGAGAAATGTGTGACATGAAATGCTAAAACCTTGAATGAGCTTAAAGAAGTATTCGTTGAGCAAGAAAAATTGAATTACCATCACCACTACTTCAGGCAAAAATCATTTTTTTTTCTTTGAGGAAAGGTGAGAGTCTTGCGAAATGGCGAAAAGGTAAATGGATGTTTTGTGTATTGATTAAAGAGAAAAACATCCTCTTGAGGGGGCAGGAAGCAGCAGACATAATTCTTAAAAGCAAAGAAAGAAAACTGCTCTTTCTCAAGGCTCCGGGTACATATCCAGCCAACAGGAAAAGCAAAATTTCTGATGGTCCCTAAAATTACTAAGACTCTGTTCCTGGAAACCCATGTGGAAGGGACTAGACTAGAATATTACCAATGGGCCTCTTCTAGTATAAAACTAACATTTTGAGTTAAATGTATATAGTTAAAATGTGTATAGTTTTGCCATTTTTCTTTCCTTTCTTTCTTTTATTTTATTTTGCTTTTTTTTAGGGCCACATCTGCAGTACATGGAAGTTCCCAGGCTAGGGGATGAATCATTGCTAGAGCTGCCGGCCTGCGCCACAGCCACAAAGCAGGATCCAAGCCTCATCTGTGAACTACACTGTGGCTCACTGGCAACTACAGATCCTTAATACACTGAGGGAGGCCAGGGATCGAACCAGAGTCCTCATGAATACTAGTCAGGTTTGTAACCTGCTGAGCCACAACAAGAACTCCCTGTCATTTTTCTCTTAATTAAGAAAGAAGAAAGGAGAGAGAGGAAGGAACAGATAGAGAAAGAAACAAGGGGAAAATGAAAGAGAAAGAAATAACCCCAAAAATGGTAATGGAAAATTAGATTCTCTGTGAGAGGAAGGAAGAGAGAATCGGCTTGCATGATGATTTAACATTTAATTCATTATTTATGTAACTTGTGTTTCTGTGGCTCCCCCTGTGGGCAGAAAGGTTGTTTTTTCAGCTCGTCCATGGAAGGCTTTCCTTCAGTAGTTGGTTTCTGGAGCAGCAGAGCTGAGAGGGTTACATTCTCCCAGGAAAATATGTTCTTTGTTATGAATAATGTGATGAACGACTTAGCTTATAAATATTGGAAATCTGTAAAATCACTACTGATTTTATGTTTAAGAGCTGCATTAAAGGACCTTGTATTATTGAGACCCAGTAATAAAAATTTAACAAGACCACACACTCTAGAGGCCGTATTAAAATACAATTTTGTTATGATTTCTTTGGAGTCCATTTTCAGCTGAAATAACCAAGAGTCATACATATTTACAACAAAATAGCCTGTTTTAGAGAATGAAGATCTTATGAAGTCATTTTTTATTGGTTAATCCTTCAAATAGGGTAGAATTAAAACATCACCATTCTTCTAAATGGATAAATGTCAAAACTAAGGCACAAGAAATGACCAATGTGCTAATTTGAATGCAAATTAGTGGCTGAAGTTCAGGTACCACATTGACATGGAGCCGAAGAATGTGCAGGTCAAGAATCAATTTCCTTAGAGTTGCATGAGAATGACTGAAATGTTTTTCTTTCATTGCTGCCTCTGAAAATGATGATGATACATCAAGACTCAAATAAATTACATCCTTTCCATCATGTTTCCCTGATTTTCAAACTCAGGAAGGAATATTTTCAATTCTATACTTCCATTGCATTTTATCTATACCTCTTTATGAGCCTTTTAATATTTATATGTGATAATGATTGCATTTATATTTATACTGTAATTTCCTTATAGACAAAAGCCACTATTTCTATTTCTTTGCTGTCTCAAATTTTCATTGGGATGAAGAGGGGCATAATCAACCAACTATATGTGTAAAAATATCCAGTGCCTAACATAACGTGGTAAAATTCCAAAAAAGTGCTTTACATGAATGAATTGAATAACTGCTGTTGCGTGAATAAATAAACCCAAGCAGGAATAGTTTCAGCAAAGTTCAAACACAAAGCAATTTAAGACTCCTAGAGGGAAACATAGCTCAAAGCAACATAAAGCAATACTGTATAAACTAAGTAGAACTCAGTGCTAAAGGGACAGTGTGAAGGTGTGATAGAAATAGATGTCAGTCTATTCAAAGAGGAGGTCAGCTGTGAGCCAGGATGTGAAGGATCTGGACCAGTGGGCACATTCTGTTGGTCAAGCGCTATACAGGATGACCCCATCACTTTGTGGAAAGTGGGAAATTGCTCTAAAGAATAAAGTCTTTTTAAAAATTCACTCTCTACCACCGAGTGGGTCACTAGAGTGGTGGCGGTCTGTTTTAGCTTTGGATCAACATAATGAGTCAAAACACTTCCTCTTGGTATCTAATAAATAACTCCACATTAATAGGTCCCAAACCAAATTCTTGATTCTCCATGCTCTTAACTTGTTTCTCCTTTATTTGCCCTAAAAAGTAAATTCTATCATCCCAGGTTCAGTTCCTCAATCCTAAAATGTACTGTTCATCTCTTCCTCTTTTTCTGATGGAGTATCAGACCCTGCTAGTTCTTATCTCCAAATCCATTTGCTTCCATCTCTACTGCCATCTTCTCAGTCTAGGCTGCCACCATCTTTGCCTGGATATGTTCACCTAACTAGTCTCCTAACTTTCAATTTGACTAGCTCTAATTTAGCTATTCTTTTAAATAAATCAGTTATTTTTTTAAAAAATTAAATCATATTTTTAATTCTCCTGCTTTGAAAAATTCAGTGTTTTCCAGTGGTGCTAGAATAAAATTCATACTTCTTGAGATGTGAACCACAGTTCCTGCAGAATCTAACTCTTGCCTATCTCTCCAAAACCATCACAAACTTCTCTAACACAAAATTTGCACACTTTTCACAGTTGCCCTATTTCTCTCCTTTGAGTCTGTACAGAAATCTCCCAATTCTAGGCTCTTCATTTACCTAGAGGACTTACTCTACAGCATTGCATATATGTCTTTCATCATTTTTACCTTTCAAGTCTTATTGTTACATAGTCAAACAACTTGGTAATAAACTCTAGTTTTGCGCTTTTCTCCATCCTTGTTTATGCTCCCTGGTCATTCAAACTCCCTGGGATCAAACATCATTTGATTACATACTGTACCAGTCAGGGTCCTCTAGAAACACAGCCAACGGGAGACATTATCTGTCTGTCTGTCTGTCTGTCTGTCTATCTATCTATCTATCTATCATCTATCTATCTATCTATCTATCTATCTATCTATCTATCTATCTATCATCTATCTATCTATCTATCTATCTATCTATCTATCTATCTATCATCTATCGAGAGAGAGTGAAAAGAAGGAAGGAAAGAGTGGAAAGGAGAAGAGACAGAGAGATTTGAAGAAATTAACTTGAGAGATGTGAGTTTGAATTATGTAGAACAGACAGAAAGCTGGAAAACCAGGCCAGAGTATGTTATGGTCTTGGTGCAATTCCTTCTTCTATGGGAAATTTCAGTTTTTTTCTCCTAAGGCCTTAAACTAATTGGATAAGGCCCACTCACCTTATCCAAGGTAATCTCTGTTAAAGTCAGTTGACAATAAAAGTTAATCACATCAATACCAAATACCCTCACAGCAACATCTTGACCAGCATTTGACCAAATAACTGGGCACCATAGCCTAGCCTGGTTGACACATAAAATTAACTCTTATATCCACTTTTTCTCAGACTCTGGTGTTAGGAGAACTCAAACTCAGACTGTGGTCACTAACGTAAAGAGAAATTAATTATCCTGTATTAAATGATATTTCTCTACCAACAAGAGATCAAAGAACTGGAAGATCAGAGTGTTAAATGTCCACTTAGATATTGAAGAAATCAAGGATAAATCAACTACATTGATAGACACGGTAAATATTTGTTTAGAGCATAGTCTCTGGAGTAAGACTACAGGAGTTCAAATCCTGGCTTTGCCACTTATAAGCTAAAAGACTTGAAGAAAATGGTGAACTTCAGTTTGAATGTTTTTTTTTTTCTTTCCCTTTTGGAAATGGGGATAATGTTGATGTCTGATTCTTTGGGTTTTGAGGAGCCTGCATTAAAATATGTAAAATGCTTCAACAGTATCTGATATATACCAAGCACCACATGTGTTTCCTGTGACAATAATCATGAGGATGATGGTGATAATGGTTATGATGATGATGGTGATTAGTACAGT
The DNA here is from genome assembly GCA_004024745.2 of Catagonus wagneri. NCBI lineage: Eukaryota > Metazoa > Chordata > Mammalia > Artiodactyla > Tayassuidae > Catagonus > Catagonus wagneri. Next base: position 45,547,452 of record PVHT021183693.1, on the reverse strand, counting down.
AAGGATAGAAAGTGAGACAGTGATTCACAAGATATAGTTTCTAATGAATAGGTCAAGAGATGATAGTCTTGTGAGAGCCATGTGAATTATGCAGCCAGATAGTATGAGCCTGAGAGGAGCTTCAAATTATGAAGAAGGAAGGAGAAAATTTCAAATTACATTTTTAAATGGGAGGCAGTAAAAGCCCCTGTGTTCACTGGCTTTTCCTAGAAAACAGATCCTGAGAAAACATTTTTGTGTAGGGATAAATAAGGAACGTGGGATATGTAGGAATTAGCCCTGATTATATTTCCGGAAGGAAGATATTAGATCAAGTACTTAGCATGATGCCTTTAGAATTATTGCTCTTATTCAAGGTTTGCTCTGTGGCAATTAGAGGAGGTAAACATTTGGGATAGGATGGTGTGGGACAAGAAGTCAGTGTTGGATGTGTGTATGTGTGAGAGAGAGAGAGATCCACATATACAGGAGCATAACGTGATGACTCTTCCCTCGTATGTCTCAAATAATTAGTTACTGTCATTATTATAAAAATAAAATTGAATTAATATTTTCAATTTAAATCTTGTTTTGCATATTGATAATTTCACTATGCCATTAAGTGCTCTTCACATTTACTATTTTACTGAGGATGTAATATTGTATTATACCAGTTTCACAGTACCTTTAAACAATTTTGATGTTGTTCCATTATAAGTAAGTCATAATTGGTGATAAACTCCATTTAAATTCTAATCTCATCCTCAGGATAATTTTAATCAATAGTTTAAATTGTTTCCAGTGTCTTATTTTTAAATGTTTTGTTATTTTTATTGGATTTCAGCTGTTAGAGAGATTGAAATTTTGTTTCATGTTTAATAATTCCTATTCCTTTTTTGAACTCGTGTCTTTTGGTTGATTAATTTCCAGTTGGTGAAGTTAGAATATTTTTATTGATGTAAAAAAAAGCTGTTTATATAGTGATAATATTAATATGTCATCTGTCATATGCATTACAGATATTAATTCCTAGGCTGTTTACTGTTTTAATATCATCTATGAATTTTGACACAAATATTTCAATTATCTATCCAATTTTAGTGATGTTTTTACTTGCTAATTTAATTTAATACTTGCATTTTAATAGATACTCTTCTATCCTGTAAGAGCGAAGGCAGAAGTAATTTTGAAAGATGACTAAAATTAATTTTTAAGATATATTTTAAAATTGTAGTAATTAGGATTGTATAATATTTTTACAAGGAAACACAAATAGGTAAATGAAACACACTAGGCAGGTCAGAAAAAATACTCATGTTCTAGCATTTTAATCAGTGGAGAAATCATGAACTATTCAAAAATATTGATTACCTATGTGGACAAATAGATTCATACTTAATTTCATTTTCAGAAACAAATTTCTGGTGTAACTAATACCCAAATTGCCATAACAAAATAATTGAAACTATTAGAAGAAATTATAGCAAAATTTATCAAAGCCCTGGGGAAGAAAAATCTTCCTAAACAGGCACAAAAATAAATACATTAAAGACTGATATATTTTCATCAAAACTTAAAATTATAATTGGAAAAATAATACAAATTATGAAATGCCATGTTTTCTCTTCCAGATTTTTTTTCTCTATAGATTTCTGTTGAATTAATCTAGTGTTCTTTTTCAGTTTTTGCTATATTTTGAAAGATAGATGTTTCATTTTCTATAATCTAGTACATATACCTTTAAAATTGTTTTAACAAAATTTTACCACTAGTTTTATCTAAGTTTTATTCTGATAGTATCAAAATGTTTACTTCTCCCTTGTCACTTAAAGCTCATTTTTAATCAAACAATAGTTAAATTTACTAATTTCCTTTACTGACTTCTTTTCTTGTGATTCCTTCTAGCATCTTAGTATATACAATTAAGGTAATTTTTATTCTTGGTAGGCAATATTTTGTTACTTGCCCTTTCAGAAAGAATCAGTAGATCATAAATGATATGAATCCTTGTATACCTAAAATTGTTGACCCAGCTAAAATAAGTTAATTGGGTATAGAATTCTATATTCATGTTTATTTTATCTTAACAACATGAAGATGTAGCTACATTGTCTTCTCAAATACATATTATTAATGTTATTCTATTTCTCATTGCTTTGTTTATTTTTCTTTCTATATGAAGTTCTCCTTAGAAATTAATTTCCATTATTGTCCTGGGTTTCCTTTTGCTCTTTCCAGTTATGGATGTTCTTATGTTTGTTTTTTAATCTTGCTTGGCAATTAGAGGGCCTTTTAATCTTAGAAGTCATGTTTTTCTTCACTTTTGGAAAAATTTTGGCCATATTTCTTTAATTTTATCTCCCCGTATTCGCTCTCTTGTTGCCTTCTGGAGCTTCTTTTAACTGAATGTTAAGATTCTGGACCTATAATTGTCTTTGATTTTTCTTTAATTTTTCAATATTTTGGACTTGCTCAGGGAAGTTTCTCAGTTCAACTTTTTAGCACAATTTAAATCTTTCTAGTGAGTTTTTAAATTAAAATACATTTTGTAATTCCTATAATTTTAATTTTTTTCTTCATAAGCACCTGTTTGTAATATTTTATCATTACTTTATGAAACTAGTTTTTGGAAGAAGTTACTTCCTTTGGCTCTTTGGAATTACTAAATGTATTACTTTAAAATTCTTTTTAAACTGCATTATTACCTCTACTTCCTTGGTTAAAAGTTTATTTAGTGGTTGAGTTTATAGTCTTTCTAAAGGGATATTGGTTTTACTTATCTGTTTTGTGATTCTTGCAGAATTCTTTCCACATCCTATGGTGAGAATTTCTCTTAGTGCAGTGATTTCACAGTTGCTCAGATACTAACTTTGAAGATGGCTGAGCTCTAGATTTGTCTGCTAAGCAGAGACATCTCAGAATTTGTCTCCAATCTACACAGCCCTAGCTCTGGTTTCATTATAGCAGAGCAGCAGACTTTGTGATGGTTTCAAGTATGTTTTATCCTTTTAGAAATGCTTCTGCAATTTAGTTCATGAAGAGTTCTCTTACTTTTTTTTGAGTGTGGCTAAGAATTTGTTCATTTTTAAAATATGTATATATCATTTTAATGGGATTTGTGTAGAAGTGAAATATTTTATTTCTATCTGCCACTTAAATTTGAAAAGAATCACTTACATTTCTAGTTTTCTAAAAGATTTTTTAAGTAGGAATTATATTTGACACATATCCTTTAAGCAATAATTGAGCTGAATATTATTGTGTCCTCTGTTGTGTTGTTATTATACATTACATCAGTGATCTCTAAAGAAAAGTATAAGTACCTTGGTAGATGTTTGCCCGCTTTATGTTAAAAAATATTTTAATTCCTATAGGGTACTTATTTTTTTATTTTGTATTTCTTTGTTTTGTTTTCTACTTCCTCATTCTTCTTAAAGTAAGGTCCACTTAGATCTTATATTAGAATTTAAATAAGTGGGCTTTTTAGATCTATTTTTATATTCAAATGACTTCTGGAAGAATATTTCTCTGACCTTACTATTTCACTTCAGATCTTAGTCTGAAGATCTGGTTGATGTGTAAAAACTTAGTTAAATTTCTAAAACTTAGTTCTCATTTGTCATTTTTTTCCCCCTAAAATTTCCTGCTTTCCCATTAGGTCATTTCTCTTTCTGCAGGGGAATATATTCATGGAAAATTGTAAATTAATTATTATGTTTCAATTGAGTAATACAGTCTTTTTTTTTTTTTTTGAAGAAAAACAGTGATACCATTTTTGCAATGAACCACACACGCTGGTCTAGAGCTTCTATACTTCATTGATAGTATAATGATCCAATTTATATTTACTTCTATCTCTGAGCATCCTACATTTCTTTGTGTATAGACCTGAAGTAAATGTGAAAAAATACAGTACTAACTAGGGACCTAGAATATTTTCCTAACCCTGCACCTCATAAATCTTTGTAAAATTTCTTTTCAACCTAGAAATGACTTTATGGCTTCTATTCAGCAAAAGTTCCATATCTCTGAAGGAGACTTGGAGGAGGGTATTGAAGTCTCTTACTATTTTCCTGCTTACCTTTGTTATTTTGCTTCATTGTTGTTGTTTTAACTATTACTGCTCTTCAGTACCAAAAGCATTACAGAACTCAAACACAAATAAAAACTTTTTCTACTTTTGAAAATTTCCATTTTGCTTTCATTTTAATAAATATGCCCACACAAATTCATGCTCATGTCATAAAATAATAATTGTCCTTTCCTTTTGACAGATATGTCTGTTGAGATGTCTCTCTCTGGTATTGTTTTTAAAAATGTCAAGAACTAGCTAAGGGCTACTTTAAAAGGTCTTTAAGAGACCTTCTAAAATATGATTTAATAAAGTATATCTAAGCTTAGCCAAGTTTCAGCCTTTTAAATCTAAATATCATCATATGCTATTAAAAGAGCTGTTGGTAAAGTATTAAAGTCAATCATGGGTCTTGGTGCTCCTGGATCAACATTAATAACTGAATAGCCACAGTGTCTGTGGCTGTAAATTTAGAAAGACGTTTTCTGTCTGTGGGTTTCTACTTCTCTATGTGTACGTTCTACTCATGGTTCCTCGCCACAGAATGGGGAAGAAAAATGAGATAATGTCTGTCAAGGTGTTAAATGTCTAGAACTTCCTGTCCATTAAGTGTAGAAGAGATCATTAGACATGCAAGATAAAATGAAAGTTTATTTTTTTTAAATCAATGAGACAAAGAGGAGAACAAGAGGACAGACTACTCACTTCCATTCATTTACTCATTCACTGTGAGATCAGTGCATCTCAGGCACTGTGTAAGGTATGGGGACTGCAAAGTTGAAAATGGTTTAGTCCTTTAAGGTACATGCCACCTAGTGAGGGAAACAGATATAGACACAAAGAGCTGTAGCAGAACACATGACAGGTGAATATCAAGGACATGGGATGGGGAAAATATCAGAGTGACAAGGGAAGAGCAAAGTAGTCATGCGTTGGAACTGACATTTTTTTGGAATGTTATTGGAAAAATATTGTGGTATTTACAAAGGCAAAAAAATGTCTAAGGTTATTTCAGCACTGTGATATCAGAGTCTGTTAGTAAATTTTTAATTTATCATAATTAAACTTTCTTAACGTGTAAATTTTTTTAAATAACTTAAGATTCAACATTAGTTGAGCAAAATGTGAATCTCTTATTGCATGTCCCCTAACCACCACACCTCCATCCTTCCTCAGAGAAACCCAACACTAATAGTTTTGGATGCATTCTCGCAGTCCCCTTCTATGAGCTGACAGTCATATGCAGATAAATTAATCAAAATATTTCAAAAGCAAGTGGGAAACATTGTCATGAAATTTGCTTTTTCAGCTTAAACTATTTCTTAAAAAATTCTGCCTCATTTCCTATAGATGTAATTTTTTTTATTACTATTTATCTTTAGAATGAAATTTAGGTGCCTGAGTACACAGGGTTACTCATAGACTTTCCAGGAACATATGTGAATGAAGAAATGATTTCCAGATCTTCAGCTTTCAAGTGTATTTGGCACTAGAATTGGTTTGCCTGAGAATACTCCAGTGATCTGATTGGTCTTCTTTCCTCCCTCCACTTTCACAATCAATCAGTCACCACTCTCCTATTTTAACAGCAGAAAAGCATCCTTCTTCCTAATCCCCCTATTATTTATAATTATAGTTATAAATAATTATATTAAATTACATAATTATAGATATATATATAATTTATTTTTATATAATATATATAATTATGATTATAATTAATTATAATTGCTTCAAGATATAAAACATTTTTGGGTGCAAATTAAAGGACGATTGGAAAATGCATAGCTTCTAGGGGAAAGGCCCAGGAAGAGCAAGGCGCAGAAAGTTTTAACATTAAGAAGGTAAAATGGATTTCATTCAGGCAATTGGACTAGCTTAGAGTTGGAATTCAGATGTCAGTTGATTGTCCCTGGAAGAAGTATTTGTATGTCTATTTGGATTGAAAATGAAGTCAAATATTTTTGACACAAATATGAGAGCTACCCTTGATTTGAATTATATGGCAGGAGTTTGCTGCAAATTGAATGAGTGAATATATAGCCTTTAGACTTGGATGAAAAGATATTTAAAGCATGTGCATACTATTAAGAACATCAGAAATCATATTTTTTGCAATAAAACCTTGTGATAAAAATAAAGTCCACGTCACTTCTCAAAATTCTGCTGAAAAAAATTTACAAAATTTTAAAGATAATTATCTCATGAAACTCTCCTGTTGACAGACTCTCATCATCCCTTCACTCAGCTGATGTTTACTGAACACCTACTGTGTGAATATCTATTTTAAGATCTGGGGGTACTTCAGTGAATAATAATAATCAAGGGCATCCAAGTAACCAAAACAAATCCCATCAAAACCATCCAGTTGAATGAGATGGAAAATAAATGCAAAACTTCATAAAGCATAAAATATATACTATGTGAGATGGTAAAGATGAATTGTGCAATTTTAAATAGTCTTCTCAAGAAAGGGTTAATAAGGAATTCCCATTATGGCTTGGCGGTAATGAACCCACCTAGTATCCATGAAGATGCGGGTTCAATCCCTGGCCTCCCTTAGTGGGTTAAGGATACAGTGCTGCCCTGAGCTGTGGTACAGGTTGCAGATCTGTCTTGGATCTTGGGTTGCTGTGGCTGTGATATAGGCCAGAAGCTCCGATTTGTCTCCTAGCCTGGGATCTTCCATATGCCGTGGGTGTGACCCTAAAAAGAAGAAAAAGAAAGGAAGGAAGGAAGGGAGGGAGAGAGGGACAAAGGGAGGGAGGGAGAGAGGGAGGGAGAAAGGGAGAAAAAAGGGAGAAAGAAAGGCTCAACCAAAAGGTGACATTTGAATAAGAGCTTGAAATAGCAGAGGGGATGTGTGCTGAAGTAGAGGCAGAGGGAACAGTAAGCACATGGGCCCTATGCCAAGGTTATGACCCAGGGTTTCGAAGATTTAAAAGGAGGGTAGAGGGCGTTTTTTTTTGCGGGGGGGGGGGGAGGTGCTGCACCCATGGCATATGGAGGTTCCCAGGCTAGGGGTTGAATCAGAGCTACAGCTGCAGGCCTACACCGCAGTCACAGCAACATCAGATCCAAGTGGTATTTTCAACCTACACCACAGCTCATGGCAACGCCAGATCCTTAACCCGCTGATTGAGACCAGGGATCAAACCCACAACCTCATGGCTCCTAGGCAGTTTCATTTCCACTTGGGACAACGGGAACTCCAAGGAGGATAGAGAATCTTGAGCTGGGTGAACTACGGAGAGTGTTGGTAGGTGAGGTGAGAAATTTAAGAGGAGGGAGTGTTGAGAGGAAAGAAGTGAAAGCTAGAAATGGCATTGAGTTAAAATTTATAAGTTACTGTAAAAATCCTGGCTTTTACTGAGTGAGATGGGAATCCAGTGGAAAATTCTAAGCAGGAGACAGACAGGATTCATCGCTCTGCTGACTCTGTTGAAAGCGGACCACAGGGGTATAAGAGTGGAAGTTGAGAGACCAGGTAGGAGGCTGTCTTAGGCATTCAGGTAAGAGGTGATGGTGGCTGAGTAAGAGTAAGAGTGGAGGAGGTGAAAGATGATGGAATTCTTCATATGTTTTCCTTTTTTATGACCACGTTATATGAAAGTTCCCAGGCCAGGGGTCACATTTGAGCTGCAGCAGAGGCCTACACCACAGCCATGGCAACACAGGATCTGAGCCACATCTGTGACCTGTGCCACAGCTCATGGAAATGCCAGATTGAACCCACATCCTTACAGAGACAATGCTGGGTCCTTAACCTGCTGAGCAACAGTGGGAACTCCTTTAGATATTTTTAAAGTACAATTATAATAGGACAAATTGCTGACAAGTGGGATGGAAGATATGAGAGAAAGTGGCTTCAAATAGTGACTTCTAAGATTTTGACTTGAACTACTGAAATGAGCCACTGTCTATTTATGGAGCTCAATTTTTTATTTTATTTAAAAAATTTTGGGAGTACATTCTTTTTTTAATTTTTTTTAAATTATAGTTGATTTACAATGTTCTGTCAGTTTCTGCTTTGAGCTCTGGAAGACCAAAGAGAGAACAGGTTTGCAAGACAAAATCAAAAGTTTGTTGAGACAGGTTATGAGTGAAGTATATATTAGATAAAGGAAAGGAAGATGTCAACAGGCAGGTAAATGTATGAGTCTGGAGATCAGAGGGGGAATCTGAGCTAGAAAGAGAAACTGTCCAGTGGAGAGTAGTGGATGTTGAATCAGAGACTCAAGAGACCAGAGCAGGTCACCAAGGAAGAGAGTGTAATGGGGAAGAGATCTTAGGACCAAGTCCTGGGGAAATGCAACAGCTAGAAGTGAGGGAGGTGAGGAGGAACCGAGAAAAGAGACTCAGCCTGAGAAAGCCAGGAGAGCATGACATTTGGGAAATCAAGAGAAGAAAGTTATTTCACTTTAACACGTTTTGCATTTTCCACTATTTTTTGCGATGAAGCCAAGAACATATATCTTTGTACACATCTGTGAATATTTCCTGAGGATTGATTCCAGAAGTAGAATTATTCTATCAAAAACATGTGCATTTAAGATTTTAATAGATTCTGCCAAACTGCCTTCCAAAAGCACTACACCAATTTATCACTCTTCAAGAGTGTATGAGAGCAACTTTTCCCCCACATTATTACACATTCTTGCTACTATCAAACTTTAAACATAAATACAAATATCTTATTTTAGTTTTAATCTGCTTTTTTCTTATCAATGTTAAGTTCGAGCATCTTTTATCAGTATTGGCCATTTATATTTCCTAAGTGTGTTGTGATACACATCATTTGCCCATTTTCTCTTGACTTACTTTCTTAAGGATGTGTAGAGGTAGACACAGTCTTATATTCAGAATGAAATTTCCAGTCTGTCACTTGTTGCTTAACTTTGTTTATGGGGTCTTTCATCACAGAGAAAATGAAAAATTTTATATAGTCAAGCGTTCCAAACCTTTTCTTTATGATTCTGCTGTTGTGTTTTGCTTAGATTTTCCCTACCACATGGTTATAAAAATTATCCTGCATTTTCTAGTTAACACTTTTATAGTTTGCTTTTTACATTTACTGTCTAGGCCATAAGGAATTTACACTGGTAGATGGCTTGAAGTTGAAAAAAATTTTTTTTCCAAGCACACAACACATTTTGACAAAACCATTCATTGAATTCTTGCTCCCCCCAGACACACACCTATTTGAAATGAACCTTACGGTAGCTAAAATTCAACATATTTTTCATCTTTTTGTTTCTGGATTCTCTGTGCTATTCAATCAGCCTACTCATTTATTTCTTCATAAGTTTACATCTTTTAAAGGCTACTATTTTATGATTTTTATTTATCTTAAGCAAGTCCTGTATCTTACTTGGGGAGATTTATTGTTTCACATTTTCTCTTACATTTAAATATTAGAATCTATTTATAATGTTTCAAAATTTGGGGGGATTTTCCCTGGGATTTTATTGGATTTATTGTTAAATTTGGGAACAGTATGTATATTTATAATAATGACTCATCTTTAAACAAGCACAGTATGTATTTTTTTTCTTCTGTATTCCTTGGCAGGGTTCTATAATTTTCTTCATATTAGGCATATTCTTAGCTAGTTTATGAGTTTTCCTAGAATTTTATGAGGAAGGATATTTTGAAAGGGTGCCAAAGAGGAATGACTACATCATATTTTAATATTTTTAATTCTATTGACTGCCTTCCAGTACTCACACAGCATATACCATAATTGAAATGTGTCTTTGGGTTAACTTTGGTTTTCTTTTCCAAGATCAATACTTGTCAATTTATAAAATATACCACTAGATGGCACAATAAGCCATCTTTTCTGGACTGGTGTAACCACTTTTAGAAAAGAAACTAATGTACAACTCCACTCAGAAGAAAAAAATTTTATAGTCCACAACAAACACAGCATCATAAACTGGTAATAATACTGACCTAAAAAGTCAATATTAAATAGAACAATGATCCCTACTTCAAAATAATTGCCATAAATTATACTTCATTGAATTCCTCATATAAATATGTTTTTATTCTTTCTCTAATTCTGCTTCTTTATCCTCCTGCAGAACTGTGGGTATTCCGTAGAGTTCAATTTTTTTATCTTCCCCTTTGCTTTGTTATTTTTGTTTTACTTCATAAATAACGTATTACTACAGTGTTTCACTCTTCATTTCTGTGCCCAGAATCCCTGAACTGCATTCACTACTTTGAACTTAATTTTGTTTTCAAATGTCATTTTTTTTTTGGCTTTTTGTCTTATCTAGGGCCATAGCCACGGCATATGGAGGTTCCCAGGCTAAGGGTCTAACAGGAGCTGCAGCCGCCAGCCTAGCCACAGCTACAGCAACGCAGGATCCGAGCCGCGTCTGCAACCTACACCACAGCTCACAGAAACTCCTGATCCTTAACCCACTGAGCAAGGCCAGGGATCAAACCCACAACCTCATGGTTCCTAGTTGGATTCGTTAACCACTGAGCCGTGATGGGAACTCCATCAAATGTCATATTTTTAATAATGGACCAACATGTTCTATAGGTTACCTGAGCCATTCTTTTCCTCTAGGACATATACATTTCTAGCTTTTACCAACATTCATTTCAAGCAACAAATATCCTGTCAGTGTGTTGTGAAATCAATTGAGTTATTCTCATCCAGCAATATAAAAAAAATGAAAAATAATTCAGTAGAAAAATGGCAGAGTGCCATGCCCACTCAAATATTCCTTCTTGAGATATTTGTATCAGCTAAATACATGCATGTATATGAATATATGTACTGGATTGTTATAAAAATGTATTTTTTACTGTGGATCACAGTCAAAAAGGCTTGAAAAAGAAAAAAAAAGCCCTACTAGAATCTTGGACTCCAACGTATATAATGAAGAAAGGATCCTTTGGTTCTGCTTTCTGAAATATACTATGTCTCTTTATATACTAGTTCTCAGTCTTTGCACAAATCTTGAACATATTTGCAGAAATATCCTACTCTATGTTTCTAGGTCACTGGATCATGAAATCTACATATACGTTTCCTTAAAGTCATCGAAGTCCTAGCCTTTCCATAGGTACTTAGACATATCTATCAAGTTCTCCCATCTATCCTACCATAATTAGCCTCAGAGTTCCACCTTATTGTCCTCCAAGCTGCTATACGTGATCTCCTTGCTTGACTTTTTGGCAAAAGCAGGTGTAAACACTACTCATACTAAAATTCTATTGGAAGTCTGCATGTAAATTTCGCTGTTACTTAAAAGGTGAACACATTTGAACCCTAACTCCCTTCTTTATCCCAGATCAGCTCATATCTTAATTTTTATAGTCTTAACAATTTTATCTATCTGTTAATTACTTAGGCTCAAGATCTTTTTTTTTTTTTTTTTGCCTTTTTGTCATTTTATGGCCGCGGGTTTATGACCGCGCCCGCGGCATGTGGAGGTTCCCAGGCTAGGGGTCTAATCGGAGCTGTGGCCACTGGCCTGCACCGCAGCCACAGCAACGCAGGATCCGAGCCGTGTCTGCAACCTACACCACAGCTCACGGCAACGCCGAATCCTTAACCCACTGAGCAAGGGCAGGGATCGAACCCGCAACCTCACGGTTCCTAGTCGGATTCGTTAACCACTGCGCCACAACGGGAACTCCTAGGCTCAAGATCTTAAAATGAGTATTAGATTAGATATTAAGAGCTTTGACTTTGGACTCAGGAGAATCTGTCTTTGAATATCAGCCTAATCACTTTTTCTCTGTGTCTTTATGCAAGCTACTTGGCATTTCCAATTCTCAGACTTCCTCAGTTATAAAATGGAAATGATGGGAGTTCCCCTCGTGGCACAGTGGAAATGAATCCAACTAGGGACACTTAGGTTGCAGGTTCAAGCCCTGGCCTTGCTCGGTGGGTTAAGGGATCCAGTGTTGCCTTGAGCTGTGGTATAGTTCACAGATGCGGCTCCGATCCCACGTCGCTGTGGCTGTGGTGTAAGCCAGTGGCTACAGCTCCAATTAGGCCCCTAGCCTGGGAACCTCCATATGCTGCAGGTGTGGACCTAAAAAAAAAAAAAAGACAAAAAAAATTTTAAAAATGAAATAAAATGGAAATGATAAAAATACCTGATCATATCTATATTAAAGAGTCATTGGAAAGACTAATGGTGTAAACTTTCAAAGCACTTAACACTGTGTCTGACAAATAGTAAGAACACAAAAAAAAATTGAATTATTGTTTTAAGAGTAGTAGCAGCAGCGACGATACTGAAACTCAACAGAACTTGACTAGACTTTCATTCACTTTGGTATGATCTGGCTCCTCTTGAATTTTTAGCCTCCATAGCACATGGTTTAATGTCAAGCACATGGAATGCTCTCAATTGTAGGGTGTGCCAGTGATAATTTTTTTGTCAATATTCTTGAATTATTCTTTTTGGTTATATAGCTCATCTTTTAATAGTATTTTCCTTGAGTGCTCATATTTGTCTTTTATATTAGAGAATTATTTTTTTTCTAAAAATGCTTCTTATACTCACAAGTTTATAGTGAAAGTTATGAGATATTAGTGTTATTACTTTTTCAAAAAGGAGAAATATATGTATGCTTCATGTTTATAGAGCTAAGTTTAATAAAATCCATTTTTTCTCATTATGAATTTGATATTTTAAATGTAAAATGGGGGAGTTCTTGACATGGCTCAGCAGTTAACGAACCTGACTAGGATCCATGAAGATGTGGCCGCGAGCTGCGGTATAGGTCACAGACCCGGCTCGGATCCCATTGCTGTGGCTGTGGCATAGGTCGGAGCTGCAGCTCCGATTCAGCCCCTAGCCTGGGAATTTCCATATGCCATACGTTTGGCCCAAAAAGCAAAAATAAATAAATAAATGTAAACTGGGAAGAGCCCAAACCTAAATGTTGGAAAATTAATCTACAATGACTTGAGGGTTTCTTTTCTCAAATATTTTATGTATTTTGGAACATTTAAATTGTCTGGTTCCTTGACTGCAATATTGTGATATATAAGAAATATATATTTGATCATTTAGAAGATCCCAAAATATTTCTCGTGTACCTGTGGTCTTTGTCCACAATTCCTGACTCACAGCTTCCAAACACTTGGAATTTCCTAAATTGGGGAGTGATAGAGATGTCTTTGTTATGTGAATGAGGTGACTTTTGGAATCTAAGGTTGGAACTTTCAATAGAACCTTTTGTCTCCTGGGAGGCAAAAAAGGACTGGAGATTGAATCATTTCCCAATGGCCAATGGTTTAATCATGACTATTCAATCATGACTATTAATGAAGCCTCCATAAAAACCCAAGAGGACAGAAACTGGAGAGCTTCCGGTTGGTGAACACAGGGGGATTTGGAGATAATGGTGTATACTGAGAGGGCACGAAAACTCCATGCTCTTTCCCCATACCTTGCCCATGCATCTCCTCCAACTGGCTCTTCCTCAGTTACATCCTTTTAATATAATCTGGCTATCTAGTAAGGAACACATTTCTCTGGGTACTGTGAGCCCCTCTGGCAAATTAATCTAATGTGAGGAAAAGGGGTCATGGGAGTCTGATGTATAGCCAGTGGCTCAGAAGCACAGATAACAGCCTGGACTTTTGACTGGCCTTTGAAGCAAGAGGGGGGTATGGCCAATCTTGTAGGGCTATGCCCTCCAACTATGAAATTAGATGCTATTTCTAGGTAGATTGTATCAGAATTGAGTCGAATTCTGGGGACACCAAGCTAATGTTTTGAAAATTGCTTTTTAGAGGTATGGGGGGGGGTCCCCCGAACCCACATCCCCGTCTGATTGCCCATGTTGGAAACTGAGTGTTAGAACACCAAAGACTGACATTCTCAAGATATTCTTGCAATCCTATACCTGATTCAGTGCCTTGTGTGGTGCTCAACAACATTTATTGAGAGAATGAGAAAATAAATGCAAGGAATTAAATCCTAACTGCTATTTAATATTCTGATGTTAGTCCAGTTATTGATTTCTAGAACTTAATTTGACTCTTCTCTTATTTGGGGAAAGTCTACTTGCATTTCTGTCATCATGTAGAATGAGGACTTTATGAACGTGTATGACAGTAAGCAAGCTGTATATTGACTTCCTCCTCTCTTTATTGATGGAGAAATAAAGCTTATTTATCCAAATGCCAAGGTTATTCTATTATAGAGATTTTATTGTTTTGGACAGACTATTACTGTATAGAATAGAGGGAAATTTAAAACGGTAATTTAAGCATTCACTGCTTAAATTACTGCTAACTCTAGAAGGGAGCCATCTTATTCTATTGCTTCATTTTAAAGATGAGGAAACTGAAGCAAAGGAAGGAGAAGTATCTTTCCTAGGTTCCCACAGCAAGTTCACAGCTACAGTGGAACTACATTCCAGATGCCTGAGTTTCCCAGCACAAGATATTTTTCTTTCTGTCTCCCTGGCCTCCCCCTCTTCAGCTCTCTCGTTCTCCTGTCCTGCTTCCTTTCTCCCTCCTTTTTATTCTATCAGCCAGCTTTCCAAAGTTACAGTCAGATGATCATTGCCCAAGAGGGACCCACCGGAGGAGACAGTCAGACAGCAGGCAAAGTTAAGACAGAGCATCTGTTAAGGTTTGAGTCTCATGTTAAACATCAGCTAGAGATGTAGGAAGAGCTCTCTGGGGTGGCCAGGGTTGTGTAGCTCACATGCAACACATGCCATCCACTCTGGCCTTTGAAACACTGGAGTACAGATGGGCAGCTGGGGAAAAGCAATAGTCAGCACTTAATCAAAGGGCAAATCTTCGGTGTGATTAAGGATCTGTGCCTCTCTTCTGAACAAACAGAGGGTGGAATCTAACTGGCCCCACTTCTCTTTATGTCACCAGCACCTGTATTCCATAAATATTGAGCCTATGAAAATGTTAAGTATTTAGCTATTTCAGTAGCTGTTTTTTCAAAGTATTTCAGATTTGCATTTATTTCCATTATTTGAACTATATGTTCCAAGTATTATGTTAAAAAATTTGTTTTATATGTAAAAAATTGAGTTTATTAAGAATTTCTCTTCATTTAAAATTTTATTTTCTTGTAACTATACCAATATTTTAACTGAAATACGTTTTGTTTGTTTAAGCAGCTCTCCTCTTCAGATTTTTTTCAGAAAAATCTTGGCATCTGGTAAAAAGGTGTTTGTAAAAAAAACCGAGTTGGCCTTACCTTTTAACTTTTTAATTGTAAATAATGAATAGTTTATCACAACTTTAACTGATTTTTAATGAGTACATACAACCAGTATCATCTTTTGAGAATTTTTTTTTTTTTTTGGTCTTTTTGCCTTTATGTAGAGCCGCACCCGCAGCATATGGAGGTTCCCAGGCTAGGGGTCTAACAGGAGCTGTAGCTGCCGGCCGACGCCACAGCCACAGCAACGCGGGATCTGAGCCGCGTCTGCAACCTTCACCACAGCTCATGGCAACGCCGGATCCTTAACCCACTGAGCAAGGCCAGGGATCGAACCCGCAACCTCATGGTTCTTAGTCAGATTCGTTAACCACTGAGCCACGAAGGGAACTCCCATCTTTTGAGAAATTTTAATTTCATTGGGAAGTAAAATTTTTCAGACCCAAAGAAGTAGAATTAATCATATTTTAAAATGCCATTCATTCATTCAACTGATTATTTATTGAGTATTTCTTATTTTTCAGGCCTTTGTTAGAGAATTTCTTAATGTACTACTTGTTATAAAAAGATTTCACAGTAGGTATTATTAGCCTCATATTCCAGATGAATTAATTGACATTTAAAGGGGCCTACATCGTATAACAAATAAAAGAGAAAACTGGGATTCAAATTTAGAGTATTTGGGCTTCTTTCATTGTCCCATGAAGTCTCAAAAAACTAATAACACTTATTAGTAATAACATTGCTAAATAGCATATATTTATGCATGGCTTTGTTAGACATCATTAGATAGTGTGATTTTTTTTCCACATTATTTCACACACAGGTAAGTATTACATGCATCAGAAAAAGAATGTCAGCTCCCATTTATTTCATACAGAGATGTTGATATTTGAATCTCAGTCTCTAAATCCCATACTTTCTAGAGCCTTTTAAAGCAGGAATGTGAGTATAGAATTTGAGGGGGTTCATTAACCTGGGACCCCCCAAAATGTCATTTTCATTCTTCAACAAAAATTTAATATCTTCTTTAACCCCTATCTCCCCAAAATCACAGTAACATTGGAGGCCCAAGACAGCCAAGCTATCCATCATATAAAAACGGTTAAAATTTTAAAAGCTATCATACTGCCTCTCAGAAAAGTTATTAAATTCCTACCATATGCCTACTACTGAGTTTTATAAATCAACAGAAAAAGTTACTGTTTGAGAGATCAGAAACTTGTAAAGGAAAATTTTTGTGAACATTTATATATATATATATATATATATACACATTATATGTAATGTATAAAATGTTACATACATATAAAACATTTAAAGACTATAAGAGAGGTGGGGAAAGAAAAAAGATAAAATCACCAACTTTGCCCCAGACACCTCCTCAGCAACTGAGGCCACTAGGAGATACTCCTTAAAAGAAGAGCTACTCTATGTGTGATGTGCGTACACGTAAAATCTAATCACTTTGTTGTATAGCAGAAATTATCACAACATTGTAAATCAACTATACTTCAATGAAACTTAAAAAAAAAAAAAAAGCTACTTAAGATACCTCTTCAAGAAGAACAGGAACTCACCTTGCAACAACAGTTCAGGGGAGGAGGGAGAATTCTTGGCAAAAAGAAGAACTCATGCAAAAGCACTAAAATGTGAGAAGCAAGGTGCATTTGGAGAATTCAGAATGAGTGACATGCAAGGTGGATGCCAGGGAGTGTCCTAGGCGCAAGGCCAGGGCCCAGGTCTCATGAAGATCATACAGTCCCAGTGAGGAGCTGAGTTCATGGAAGTGGGGAAAGCCTTGGGCATCATCTGTCTCCCATGAGAATGAGCAGCATGTTTGACAAACAAATGATCGGGGCTGATCTCTACAAATGTTCACTATTTCCTGACTATAAGGGCTTCTTTGCCTCACAACTACCTTAAGTGTCAGGGGCTTGATTTCTTAGAGGTGGCGATGGAGACAGCTGAGGTTGATGAGATGCCTGTAAAGTAGCAGGGGGCTCTTAGTGTGGGGTCCTGGGCTCTGGAATTTTAACCAGATGTTCGGACACAGCCTCGGTTTGTTTTCCTTCTGAGTGTAGTTCTCACTTTATCCTGCTCCTTCAGCTGGAAACAGAGGCTGGAAGCATGGGGGTTTGTATGGGTTCTAAGAGACATGGAAGGAAGCGGATGAAAGTGTCGGCACTTCGGATCTTGCGTCCTGTTTCCAAGATTAGTGTGGATCTTCCTGAACTGCACAGGGAGAGAGAGAAATCCACAGCCGCAGTTGGACAAAAAAACAAGTGACACTTTCCAAAACTTATGAGCAGCACTGGTGGGAATAAATTTGGAGTAGGGTGGGCTTGTGTACTAATAGGGGCCAGCGATCCAGTTTATTACAATAACAATCCTTGGGCCCTTTCTATGCTAAACATTTTACAAACATTAGCTCATTTTTTTCCTCACAGTAATCCCCTGAGGAAGGGATTACTTTTCCTTTTTACTGATTAGAAAGCTGTGTTTAGTGAGGTTAAGTAGTTTCTCAGACTTCACCCTACAGTCCACCTGTGCAACAGCCAAGATTTATACACAGGTCTGGCTGACTCCCAGCCAATGCTCTGTAAAGAGGCAGTTTTATGTAGTGGAAAGAGCACTTTTTAAGGAGTCAGTCTGGATCTGTCTTTTCCTTCTGCCACTTAATTTGCTGCAAAATCTGGGTTAAGTAATTTACTCTCTCTGTTGTCTTGTTTCCTTATAGGTAAAATGGGATTGATAATAATTTTTATTTACTACAGATTTTTGTGGAAACCAAATGAATTTATATAAATATGTTTTTTATGTCAAACTTATGTAAGAGAATTTACATTTTATTTATTTCACAGGCTCAGTTTTCACACCTACAAATTTGGGATAATAATGGTTCTGCAAAACTCACGTGGATGTTGGAAGAAACAACCAAGATGCTCTATGAGGAAGTACTTTATAAACTGTAAAGTACTGTACAAATGAGGTAATGGGCAAGCAGTCACCTTATAATTCTACTAAGCTGTAAGGGATTATGGTGATTACTGTCAGTTCCTCTGAGACTAATAACCTGTATCGCTAGTTAATACTCTTGCACTTTTATTAGGTTCCTTAGATTGCTGTGCATGTATTTTCCAAGTAACTTGGCATAGAACTTCCTCCTACCCTGCTCTCCCGCTCCCAGACCCTCTGCCACTATAAAGCCGGATGACTCCAGCACAAAAGTAGAAGCATGTTCTTTGAATGACCTGCCAAAGTCAGAGCCTCGTGTATTACATATCCTAAGATCTGCACATGCATTAATACTATAAAAGAAGTTTTGTGAGAGAGACAAATACAAACACCATGAGGTCACTTCTTCCAGAGTATAACAGGATGCAGACTCTTGGAAGGAAATAGTATAAATGTCCTTTTGGAAAGTTTTGTCTCTGAGTACAGAACACATTATAAATTTTTCCAGAACCCTCCAACTTACAGTACATCAAACAGTGTGCCTTTTCTTTTCTTTCCTTCCTCCACTCCCTCTCTCTCTCCTTCTCTCTCTCTTTATATGTATTTCTATTTTCAGAGAAAGGAGGAAGAGCTGGGAGGAGCTTTTAGTTACTAAGGATTTCCAACATCAGTTTCTGTGCTTTAGGCCCCAGTCTGTTTGCAGAGAGAGCTGTACAATCAGTCCAGAATCAAGGTTCCAGTTCCGCTTTTTTTCAGCTGGGTGAAGAGTTTAATTTTCAGCCCTCTTCATCTGCCAGGGAGGGCAGTATGACATGAAGTTAAGTAAATACTGAAGTGGAAATCAGGAGATCTGGGCTCTATTAAATAATTCTGTAAATAATTGCAATATGACAAAATACTTTTTTTTCCTGTTTAGGGCAGAACTCACAGCATATGGAAATTCCCAGGCCATGAGTCGAATCAGAGCTTTAACTGCCAGCCCACACCACAGCCACAGCAATGCCAGATTTGACCTTAGTCTGGGACCTACACCACAGCTCACGGCAACACTGGATCCTTGACCTACCGAACAAGGCCAGGGATCGCACCCGCATCCTCACGGATATTAGTCAGGGTCATTTCCACTGAGCCACAATAGGAACTCCTGACAAAATTCTTTTAATGGTGTCTACTAAACTTTTAGTGCCACTTGGAAGAGGCTCACAAAACAGCTTTTAATTACAAAATGTGTGTGTGTGCATGTGTTTCTATGCCATTATATATATATATATAATCTCATGGTCAGTAACCAGCAGAGTTTCAATGGTGGCATCATTGTACTGACTTGATTCTTGTACTTCTAGACTTCTGGTGGTTGCTAGCCATACCTAGTGTGTAACCTGTCCTTGGAACAAAGGAATGACTCTAAGGAGGTGTAAGAGCTGTGAGTTGAACTCAGGTCCGTTGCCTCTACTATACTATGGTCATTGAATTGGCCTCTCTGAGCCTCATTTTCCCCACCTAAAAATGAAGCAGGTATTAAATTAAAACACTTTCTAGCTCTATGTGTCTACTTCTCTGTAGTGTAGCATGTAGCATTTTGAAAACTCCAGACTTCAAATTTTCTTTAAACACTCCAAGCTAAGTCCTCCCTCCAGAAAAAAAAGTAATATCCAACACACAAGAAGTTGTATGATCTCTTATTACAGACAGTAGTGCCATAATTTGCTTTGGTCTTATTTGAGAGTTACATATCCAAAAATACTAAACTGCTAATTGATATCTTTTACTCTCATCCCATAACTTGGGTATTTTTCTTTCTTTCTTTTTTAAAGCCTCAAAGACAAACACATATAATTCCTTTCCAGCCAAATTAAAAGAAAATTCTCCTTGGAAAAGCAAGATAAATATCATACAAAGGCATAATTTAATAATTAAGAGAGGAGTTCCCTTCGTGGCTCAGTGGTTAACAAATCCAACTAAGAACCATGAGGTTGCAGGTTCGATCCCTGGCCTTGCTCAGTGGGTTAAGGATCCGGCGTTGCCGTGAGCTGTGGTGAAGTTTGCAGACGCGGCTCGGATCCCGCGTTGCTGTGGCTGTGGCGTCGGCCGGCAGCTACAGCTCCTGTTAGACCCCTAGCCTGGGAACCTCCATATGCCGCAGGTGCGGCTCTACATAAAGGCAAAAAGACAAAAAAAAAAAAAAATTAAGAGAAAAAAAGGAAAGAGGAGCATGAATTGATGGCATTGCAAAAGAGACTGAACCAAACCACAGGATTAGAAAGACCTAATGCATAGTTTTGCACAAACTGTGCCTTAGTGTTTAGGATCCTCTTCCTGATGATAGAAAGGAAGAGCCAAGAGTTCAGCCAGTATTTAAAATTAGCATTAGAAGCCTTTCTCTTACAGGGATGTGCATTCACTACTATACCATCTTTACAGTGAAAAAAGTTTCTAGGAGGATTAGAACATGGGGACATAATGTTCCCGTCTTGAAGCTAGGTGTCTGGAAGTGGATCTTCTGAGGAAGATGGGATGACATTTATGAAAGTCATTTGCACAAACTGCTATGTAGGTGACTTTGTCAGGAGACTTGTAACAAAGTCGAGAGCTTTGACTCTTTTTCATTCTCCTTAGCAGTCACAGAAAAGGTCCATTTTCCCAGTGCCTTGCCAATATGGGATATTCAAAACATTTCTTTAGAGTTTCAAGATCTACTGGAGAGAGTTCTCTTGTTGTGCTCTGGGGTTAAGGACACGGCAATGTCATGGTAGCTGCTATGGCACAGGTTTGATCTTTGACCCAGAACTTCTACATGCTGAGGACACAGTCAAAAAAAAAAACTACTAGAAAACAAACCATATCTTACTATTATATTTTACATTTAATAATGATCGTTGTACAACTATAAATGTAATTGAGTAATAAAAAAGATATAATAAAAAATTTAATAAAAGCATAGATAAATGAATTTTTGGTGCTAAGAATTTCGCTCAATGGTCTAAGTAAAACTGTATATCAGTGGACTTTCACATCCTTCATTTATAAGATATGCACAGGTTTTTTCACTCCCTTGCAAATGATGTGAAAGTCCCTGTGTTCATACATCCTGAGTATTATATTTTCTCTCACCTCATATCTTAAAAACAAAGTCTTATAAGAAAAAAATAGTTTACTTTCTTTTATTTTTTTCTAACAATGAATTTTATTTCAATTATAGGTGTACAAAGATCACCACAAGTCAATGTGATAGACTTTGTGTCCCAAACCCACAGTGCATCCCCCCACCCCCCAGATTGTCTTATTTGAAAAAGCAAGGTTTTCCAAAATCTGTGAGTCATTGTCTGTTCTTCAAATTCATTGTATCTCTATAGTCTCCACATGGAAGCGGTAGCATTGGGTGCTGCTGTCTAATTGTCTGACTGGTTTCACTTCGCATGATAAATTCTGGGTCCATCCATGTTGCAGTAAATATTGTTATTTCATTCCTTTTAATGGCTGAGTAATATTCCATTGTGTGTATATACCATATCATCCCTATCCACTCCTCTGTCGATGGGCATTTAGGTTGTTTACATGACCTGGCTTCTTCCCTCTCTAGCTGCTTTAGATGTAAAGTTAGGTTGTTTATGTGAGCTTTTTCTTGTTTCCTGAGGTAGGCTTGTTTTGCTATATACGTTCCTCTTAGAACTGCTTTTGCTGCATCCCAGAGGTTTTGGAGTGTCATATCTTTGTTGTCATTTGGTTCTAGGTATTTTTTAATTTCCTCTTTGATTTCTTCAGTGATCCATTAGTTGTTTAGTAGTGTGTTGTTTAGTCTCCACGTGTTTGTATTTTTTGCCATTTTTTTTTCTTGTTGATTTCCAGTCGTAAAGCATTGTGGTCAAAGAAGATGCTTGAAATGAT
Source organism: Catagonus wagneri (assembly GCA_004024745.2). Taxonomy (NCBI): domain Eukaryota; kingdom Metazoa; phylum Chordata; class Mammalia; order Artiodactyla; family Tayassuidae; genus Catagonus; species Catagonus wagneri. Next base: position 45,525,381 of record PVHT021183693.1, on the reverse strand, counting down.
TTCAATTTTCTTAAAGTTACTGAGGCTTGATTTGTAGCCCAGGATGTGATCAATCTTAGAGGATGTTCCATGCTCACTTGAGAAGACTGTGTATTCTGTTCCTTTTGGATGGAATGTCCTATAAATATCTATTAAGTCCATCTGATCTGACGCTCCATTCAGGGCCTGTGTTTCCTTACTGATTTTCTGTCTGGATGACCTGTCCATTGCTGTAAGTGGGGTGTTAAATTCCCCCACTATGATTGTGCTATTGTTGATTTCTCCTTTTAAGGTTGTTAGCAGTTGCCTTATATATTGTGGTGATCCTATGTTGGGTGCATAGATATTTAAAATTTTTATATCTTCTTCTTGGGTTGATCCTTTGATCATTATGTAGTGCCTTTCCTTGTCTCTTAAAATGTTCTTCATCTTAAAGTCTATTTTGTCTGATATGAGTATTGCTACTCCGGCTTTCTTTTGATGCCCGTTTGCATGGAATATTTTCTTCCATCCTCTCACTTTCAATTTGTATGTGTCCCTAGAAGTGAAGTGGGTCTCTTGAAGACAACATATATATGGGGCTTGTTTTTGTATCCATTTGGCTAGTCTATGTCTTTTGGTTGGGGCATTCAGTCCATTAATATTGAAGGTAGTTATTGATATATATGTTCTTACTGCTGTTGTATTAACTGTTTGGGGTTTTTGTTGCTCTTTTTTTTACCCTGAAGTTTTGATATAGGAGTCTATAAACAAATGAGATTGTTTTAAGTTGTTGGTTTCTTAATTGCACGTGCATCTCCAGTGACCGGCATTTGTGCTCTCTTCTCACGATTTCTGATTTTGGTAGCATAATTGTGCATGGATGATTTAGTATCTTTACTGTATATATGCCTTTCCTGGTGAGCCTTGTCATTTGTGGTGTTCTTGTTTCTGGTTGTGGCCTTCTCTTTTCTTCCTAGAGAAGTTCCTTTAGGATTTGTTGTAAAGCTGGTTTAGTGTTGCAGAAATCTCTTAGCTTTTGCTTATCTGTAAAGGTTTTGATCTCGCCTTCAAATCTGAATGAGAGCCTTGCAGGGTAAAGCAATCTTGGTTGGAAGTTTTTCCATTTCATCACATTAAGTATATCATGCCCCTCCCTTCTGGCCTGCAGAGTTTCAGATGAAAAATCTGCTGATAACCTTGTTGGGGTTCCCTTGTATGTCATTTTTTTCTTTTCCCTAGCTGCTTTCAATATTTTCTCTTTGTCTTTAATTTTGGTAGTTTTGATTAATATGTGTCTGGGGGTGTTCCTCCTTGGGTTTATTTTATATGGTACTCGTGGCGCTTCCTGAATTTGAGTGAGTGGTTTCTTTCCCATATTAGGGAAGTTTTTGGCTATTATCTCTTCAAACATTTTTTCTGTCCCCTTCTCTCTCTCTTCTCCCTCTGGCACCCCTATAATATGGATATTGGTGCGTTTAACATTATCCCAGAGTTCTCTGAGACTCAGCTCATTTGCTTTCAATCTTTTATCTCTTTTCTCTTCCACATTAGTGATTTCCACTAATCTGTCCTCCACCTCGCTGATTCGTTCTTCTGCCTCCTGTATTCTACTGTTGGCTGCTTCTAATGAATTTTTTATTTCAGTTATTGTATTTTGCATCTCTTCTTGTTTAATTTTTACAGCTTGTATTTCTCTGCTCAGTGTTTCCTGTAAATTATCAGTCTTTGCCTCCAGTTTATTTCCAATGCCTT
>PVHT021183693.1:45494534-45523568 GCA_004024745.2 Catagonus wagneri | reverse complement strand
GTAAAGTCTCTTTCTGGGAGGCTGATAATCTCCTCATCACTGAACTGTTTTTCTGGGCTTTTTTCTTTCTCCCTTATCTGAGTTAGAGTTTTCTGTCTTTTCATTTTGATAGGTTTTTGGTGTGGTGACCTTTTTGCCAACAATAGAGTTTTAACCACTCTTAGTTCTGGTGTTTGCCTCCCCTGTGGCTAAAGTTGGTATGGAGGGGGCTTGCTGTAGGCGTCCCGATGGGAGGGAGTGATGCCTCCCCACTGGTAGGTGGGGTTGATTCTTATCCCTCTGATGGGTGGGGCTTTGTCTCTGGACGAGATTAGAGGCTGGCTGTGTGCCTGAGGGGTCTTAAGGCAGCCTGTTTACTGATGGGTGGGGCTGTGATCCCACCTGGATTATTGTTTGGCCTGGGGCTTCTCAGCGCTGATAGGAGGGACCAGATTTTCCCAGAAATGGCCCCCTCCAGAGAAATGCAGGCTGATGAATGTTCCTAAAATCTTCACCTCCGATGCCCTTCCCCCACCACAAGACACAGTCACCCCTGTTTTCCCAGGAGATCCTCCAAGAATTGCAGTCAGGTTCCACCTGGATTCCTATGGATACTTTGCTTTGCCCTTGTACCCAGTGCACGTGAAAGTCTGTGTGTGCCTTTCAAGAATGGGGTCTCTGTTTCCCTCAGTCCTGTGGAGCTCCTGCACACAAGCCCTGCTGGCCTTCAATGCCAGATGCTCCGGGGGCTCTTTCTCCCTGTGCCTGATCCCCAGGCATGGGGATTTGATGTGGGGCTCAGAACTCTCAGCCCTGTAGCTGAGTCTCGGTGATGCAGTTACTTTCCAGTCTGTGGGGCTTCCCACCCAGGAGGTATGGGGTTACTTCTATTGCATAATCACCCCTCCTACCTCTTGATGTGGTCTCCTCTTTGTCTTCTGGAGTAGAATATCTTTTTCAGAAGTTTACAGTCCATTTGGTTGAAGGCTGCTCGGCATTTGGTTGTAGTTTTGTTGTTTTTTGGGAGAGAAGTTGAGCTCCAGTCCTTCTATTCTGCCATCTTAATCCAATCTCCAGTTTGCTTTCTTTTATTAGTAGGTACTTGAATAAAATTTGGTCAAAACTTTCTTAAAATTAAATTTAAAAGGGAGAGAATTAGACTATCTGCTGAATGAATTAATGTCTGGGGAAGATAGAGCAAAGGTAAAGATAGGCAGGAAGTTCAAGCAGGATTTAAAAGCCAGAACTCTTTTAAACCAAGATATAGACCATATAGTAGTACAAGAAGTGGAAATAAAGAAATGAAAAAGCAGGATTAGGAAAAAATAAATAAAACTGACCATACACAAGTCATTCCATGCACCCAATGACCAGTAAAAGAAAGGTACTATATTCCAGTTCTAGATTCCAGGATCTTCCCTCCTTTCGTGAGATGGTGCCATGCCATGTTGCATCCTGAGCTTAACCCTTGATTTCATTTCCAGCTGTGGCTTTCCTTCTGTTCTTTGAACTTGGCATGGGCATTTGGATTCCTTGGCTTTGAACTTTGTTGAACACAGAAGACTTTGACTCATACCTACCTTTCCAATTCATCACTCTTGGTTCACTTGGGTATTATCCTTTGGACCATAACATATTTCAGACCACAAAGTTTATGTGTAGCACTCAGACTAGGCTACTGCCAGGGCAAATTTGCATAGTTTGGATAAAAGAGGTAATGATGGGTAATGGTATGGGCCTCGTAGATGGAAAAGGTGTCCTGAGCCTTGCATCTTTCAGTAGTCCTTGTATATATAAATGACTCTTAATAGTAGTAATAATCTCATATAGTTCCTAAGCATGAGTCTGTGTCTTTATTACATGCTATTCAGAATACAAAGGCATTCAACCATCCATTTACCCAGCCAGATCCTCCAAGATTATAATTTGAATTTTAGCTCCTTAATGAAGACTTCCTGGACTTGTCCAGGCTTTTAGTTCTATTCTTTGCCCTTCTCTAGGTGTTTGAAGGAAAGAATACTAAGTGCCATGTTGTTCTATAACGTTTCTGATTAAAAATGCATCTCCACATTGGGAGTTCCCTTCGTGGTTCAGTGGTTAACAAATCTGACTAAGAACCATGAGGTTGCGGGTTCAATCCCTGGCCTTGCTCAGTGGGTTAAGGATCTGGCGTTGCCTTGAGCTGTGGTGTAGGTTGCAGATGCGGCTCGGATCCCGCGTTGCTGTGGCTGTGGCGAAGGCCGGCAGCTACAGCTTCTGTTAGACCCCTAGCCTGGGAACCTCCATATACCGCAGGTGTGGCTCTACATAAAGGCAAAAAGACAAAAAAAAAATAAAAAAAATGCATCTCCACAGCCATACTATGCATTCCCTCTGCTTCACCAAACCTAGCAAACTGCCCTGCATATAGTTAACCCTGTGTAAACCCTTCATGAATACATTTTTAGTGATGTCGGTGAGTAAAGCAAAACAAGAACCTTAATTTCACTCTGTAGAACAGATAAAATGACTGAGGTGTAAAAGACAAAGAGGCTCGGCCAAAGGTCACCAAGCTAGGCGATATCAAATGTGGGAAGTTCAAATTCTCTGAAACTAGTTATGGGATTTTTTTCCCTTTGAAATATCATCTTCTAATCAAAATGAGATTACATAATACTTAAACACAATAAGCATAAACAACTAGTGGCTCAAAGCTTCGACATGCAGCAGCAGTGCATGAAAAGTGTTCTGGGTTTCTAATTCCAAAGCAAAGATTTTTTTTTTAATTTATTTTTTTGTCTTTTTGCCTTATCTAGGGCCGCACCCGCGGCACGTGGAGGTTCCCAGGCTAGGGGTCTAACAGGAGCTGTAGCCGCCGGCCTTCACCACAGCAAGAGCAACGCGGGATCCGAGCCGCGTCTGCAACCTACACCACAGCTCTCGGCAACGCCGGATCGTTAACCCACTGAGCAAGGCTAGGGCTCGAACCCGCAACCTCATGGTTCTTAGTTGGATTTGTTAACCACTGAGCCACGACGGGAAATCCCAAAGCAAAGATTTTTTAAGGTTAAAATTTTACTTGCTCTTAATTACATAAGAGAAAATATTATATTCTCCCCGAGCTAAGAGATGAGGTAGTAAATACTCAGTTTATAAAACCCAGGACTTGTGGCTTCAAAGAAGTTCCAGACCCGTGAAAAGTTTCACAGATTAGGAATCTGATTTTGCTTTTTAAGTTTTGCAAGTCTGTTGTTAAGCATTTATGACCATGTTCAATTTATACAATTTTTTTATGTGTATTTTAAGTGGAAACACTTAGGGCAGCCATATGAAGAAAGTTAATGTTATATTTTTCTCACTTCTTAAATAAAAAAAAAAAAAGACAGAGGTCATGAGCAATTAAGGGGCAGAGCCTTTGGTCTTAGGACCTTTCCTTGGTTCACAGAACTGAATAATGGGACAAAGAGCTGCTTTATGGCTATACTTCCTCTTCAGTACAGAGTGCTCAGGAAACTCTTGTCTGTGCAATGGAGTGTACTTACTCAGAAATACCTGTGGAACCTTCATAGCAGAGCTGGTGGTCTCACAGTGTACTTTGGAAGAGCAACAGGCTTTCTGCTTTCAAAAAACATCCCCACTCTGAGGTTAAAATTTTGTCATTGCTCTCTCAACTGCTGCTGTCTATTCCCTGACTCCCTCATCTTAAATTCCCTAACTCGAGCCCACATAAGTACCGTCTTACATGATTTTCCCACCCAACATCCAGCATTACATCAAGGCTCTTCCTTTTTGGCACTTAATTTCTTACAGCCATCCTTTCTTCCTTCCTCACTGTGATTTGGTTCAGGTCACAGTACTTCTGTTAGGCCTCCTTGCATCCAGTCTGGTCCCTTCCCAGTCAGTTCTACAACAATCCAGAATAGTCCAAGACTATTCTTCTAAAACAGAAATTTGACTGTGGCTATTTCAATGCTTTAAAACTTTTCAGTTCTTTGGAACTGGCCCTTATCTTCTCTCCTCACTCCCTTGCCTTAATTCCTTTAACCCCTTCTCAGAGATAAAGTTCAAGTTCCCTCATATGGCTCAGGGAGAATAACTCCCATTTGTGCATCTGACCTCAGCCAACATACTAATTTCTTGAGGAAGCCTCCCAAGATCTGGAAGGGAAGTTAGAGCTTATGTACTGGCCTGGTTGACAACTGGTGTTTACTTTTTTTTTTTGTCTTTTTGCCTTTTATGTAGAGCCGCACCCGCGGCATATGGAGGTTTCCAGGCTAGGGGTCTAACAGGAGCTGTAGCTGCTGGCCTTCACCACAACCACAGCAACGCGGGATCCGAGCCACGTCTGCAACCTACACCACAGCTCATGGCAACGCCAGATCCTTAACCCACTGAGCAAGGCCAGGGATCGAACCCGCAACCTCATGGTTCTTAGTTGGATTCGTTGACCCCTGAGCCACAAAGGGAACTCCAACTGGTGTTTACTTTTAATTAATACACATGGCATTGTTTTAAAACAGCACATTTATTGAATGTGAATGTGAAATTTGAGTGCAAATACTGTGCCTTTTAATTATTTGCATAACTCTACAATAGTTGGCATACTGATTACACAGAGTAGGCCTTCATTAAATATTAGTTGAAAGAATAGAGGATCTAATTAGTGAATAAAGCATTGATATTGTGGAGGTCTCTGTAAATTCAAGGTGAGTTATCAAGAAGATTAACTTATTATCACCTCCCTAGACGCTGCTTAACACGTACCAGTTAAGTATAGGAGCATTTGATCACACTTTGCAAGTGTTTATTTTTGCTGTTTTTCATTGGAAGTGGAGCTTAAGACTATAATGGAGCTGTGATAACCAAAGCAGCTTAAAAAATTCTTGGCATCTGTCCGAACTTTGCCAGTGCTCAGGCTTTATTCTGGCTTTGTTTTTAGATTTTATCAATCAGTGGAAGCCCTAGCCAATGTCTCTTGGCACTGGTTAAATAAACACAATTCTATCAAATAAATATGAGTCAGAAACCTATAGTTTCTGGTAGTTTAAGGGCGTGCTGCTCAAATTTTAGCATGCATAAGAATTCTGAAGAGGCCTGGAATTTCTCCAGTTCTCACCTTTAAAGATACCAGAGACATATCTCAAGAATTTGCATTTCTTATAAGTTCCCAGGTGAAGCTGATGCTAGCAGTTCACAGGCCTCTGCCTAGCATGGTGGGGCAATAATCAACAGTTATTTATTGAGAGTTTGCAGTGTGAAAGACACAACAGGTAAGGAAGATCCTACCAAAAGGGAGTCCAATCAATTCCACAAATATTTACTGAGTACCTAGCTGTGTCATGCCATCTCTACTGTCCAAGGGCTCCTGGTGTAATGACAGAAACTAACACTGGTAAGTGATGTTGTAATACATACCATTGTGGCCAAAATAAGTAGTTCGGCTCCACTAGACCACAGACTAGTGATGGGCAAAAAGAGCAAATGGAAGTTCAGACCAGAGCATGAAGAGCTTTGAATATCTTCTTAAGGAATTTGTGCATGCTTTTACTTGCTGTGGAACAACAAATGTATTTTAAAAGGGAATTATATTAATCATTTCTTGGAACACTGATAGCACCTTCTGATAGCAATTTGTATGGTTGTAGGGAGGGGCTGAGAATGGAGACAAAGAGACTAGCGAGAAGGTGGTTGCAATGGCTCCAGCAAAAAGTAATGAGAGGATAAAGTGAAAAGCTGCAGTGAAATTTTAGTACAAATATATAGCCCTCTTCAGGCATCAACAGAACTCCTGGGGTTTTCTTACTTCTCAGGAATATTTAAGACCCTCTAAAGGCTTTCTATGTCAATCTATTGGCTCTTTCTTCACGTTCGAGTAAAGACAAACATCAAGTCTATTTTGTTCTTTAATGTATTCCCTGTACATAATAAAGTTCCTGGCACATATTGGTGCTAAATAAATATATGCTGATTAATTGCCAAGTGGGAAAATGCCCAGCGTATCATCTAATCTTACTCCTTCATTATTTGTTCATAAGTAGTGAAACAAGCCAAAGAAGAGAAATTGACTAAAATCATACATCTGGTTACCATTCAAACTAGGACCAGAACCCATATGTCTTGACTTCCAGTCCAATGCTTGTAACATCACACCAAGTACCAATCAAGCTTCTATTAAAATCGATATTGTGTTAGGGATAACAACCTACTTCTGCATGACTTCACTGTTTTCTGTTCTGCTGCCACATGCTGTGGCCTGGCAGACAGCAACTTATTTATGTCATCTTCTTCTAGCCAGTGACATCCCTAAGATAATACATTTGTGTTTTTCTCCAATCTACATCCCACCTCAAGTGGTTCATTTTCCTCTATTCTGTATTTCACTGCAAGTTACTGCCACTTAATTCCACGAGCCTTTCAAGTGAGGAAAGGAAAGTGCTTTAGCAAACAGTGACTACGAGAAAGATTAAATCCTCAAACCATGTCTTCAATTAAAAATTGGATCCCATGAAAAATGCAACAGAGTCTCTTAACCAAACCTTGTAAAATGTCTCTGTTGTGAATGTTCCTGGTCTTGTTTCCAGAAAAGTCCCTCAATAAACACATTGTCTTGGCCTTGGAATGTGCCTCCTGGAGAGTGCTAGAATTCCCAAAGGGAAATTGCCAATCATATAGTGCTTTTTACATCGAAGGTAATAAAACAGCACTGGGTTTTATTTTCAAAGATACAGATGTTGGTTACTATTCACAGGGTATGTGGTCTCAAATTTACTTTTTTTTCTGAGTTAATTTCCCCATCTGTTAAAGGAAACAGTGATATCTTACTGATTCATTAAGAGCATTTAGGGATAAAGTGCATATGAAAGTAACATGGAAAGTTCTGATACAGTAATATTGTTAAACACTTACTACAAAAAAATCAGTGTACACCTGAATCAATTCTATATGGTTTTACAAACATATTGTGGGGTATGAAGGTGGAAGGTGTTTGTTAGTAACAAATTTCAAGGCTTTCTAGTGTCACCAGCTCATATGTGTATATTTCCTTCCGATAGAGGTGTTTAGTGCCATAAAGTTCCCTTAAATATTGCTTTAGTGGCAGCCCACAATATTTGAAGATACCTTCATTTTAATTCAATTCAAAAATCTTCCTAATTTCCTTTTTGAACTCTTCTTTGACTCACATAGTTTATTTAAAAGTGTGTTATTTAGTTTACAAATATGAGATTCACTGATTAACATCTATTTTAATTCCATTATTGACAGAGAATGGTACACTGTGGGTCTTGAATCCTTGTAAATTTATTTACACTCATTTTATGACCCAGAATATAGCATATCTTGGTACGATTTCTGAGTACACTTACAAATACGTGTATTCTGTCCTTGTTAGGTAGAGTGCTCTACAAACGTCAATTAGATCAAGTTAGTTGATTGTATTGTTCAAGTCTTCTATTCATTTACTGATGTTCTATCTACTTTTCTACCAAGTATTGAAGAAGAATATTAAAATACAACTAAATGTGGATTGGTCTCTTTCTCCTTGCACTTCCATCAGTATTTTTTCTTCTTTAATTTTGAAGTTCTATAACTAGGTGCAAAAACATATGGAATGGTTGCGTTCTCTTAATTAATTGAACCCTCTGTCATTATGAAATGGCTTTCATTTTCCCTGGTAAGGTTCTTTGTTTTGAAAATTTTACTTTGCCTAATATTCATAGAGCCACTAAAACTTTCTTCAGATTTGGTGTTAGTTTTATCTTTTTCCATCATCTTATTTTCAAACTGTATTTATATTTAAAGTGCCTTTCTTATAGGCAGTATATATTTGGCACTTGCTTTTTATCCAGTTTGATAGGCTCTAACTTTTAATTGGTGCATTTAGAGTATTCATATTTAATGTGATTACTGATGTGTTTAGGTTTAAATTTTCTTTTCTTTTTTCCTTTTACAGATGCACCTGTGGCATATGAAAGTTCCCAGGCTAGGAATTAAATCAGAGCTGCAGCTGCAGGCCTACACTGCAGTCACCACAACACCAAATCCAAGACATATCTGCAACCTATACCACATCTTCTGGCAATGCTGGGTCCCTTGCCCTCTGAACAAGGCCAGGGACTGAACCTGCATCCTCACAGACACTATGTCATGTTCTTAACCTGGCGAGCCATAATGGGAACTCCAAGTTTAAATTTTCCATCTTGCTTTTCTGTTTCTTATTTAACTCATCTGTTCTTTGTACCCCACCCCACTTTTGTGCCTTCTTTTGGTATTTCATCTCTTTTGTTGGCTTATTAGGTACAATTCTTTGTTTTTTTCTCCCAGAAGTTTCTTTACTTATTATAATTTATACTTCCTAGTGGTATCACGCCACTTCATATTTTAGAATTTTATAAAAATATACCTCCATTTCCCTTCTGCTGGCCTGTATCTTACTGTATCTTATTTATCTTATTGCCACACAGATTACTTGCACATGTTATAAACACCAACTACATTGGTACTATTTTGGTTTAAATAGCTAATTATCTTTTAAATAGATTGAAGAGATGATTTTACAAAATCATACATATTTAATTCATATAGTTGCTGTCTCTAGTCTTCTTAATTACTTTCTTTCTGCTATTATTTTTTTCTTTCTTCCTAAAGGATTTCCTTTAATATTTTTTTGTGTGTGATAGTCTTCTGATGATCAACTCTTAAGCTTTTCTATATTTCAAATAGTCTTTATTTTGCCCTTCATTTTGAATGATATTTTCACTGGGTGTAGAATTGTAGGTTGGGAGTTCCCTTCGTGGCTCAGCAGTTAGCAAACCCGACTAGGATCCATGAGGATGCGTGTTTGATCCCTGGCCACACTCAGTGGGTTAAGGATCTGGCATTGTTGTGATACGTGGTGCAGGCCAGCAGCTGTAGCTCCGATTCAACCCCTAGCCTGGGAACTTCCATATGCCATGAGTACGGCCCTAAAAAGCAAAACAAAAAAACAAACAAAAAAAAAAAAACAAAAAAAGGGAATTTAAGGTTGACAACATTTTTTTGTGAATACTTTGAGAAAGATACATTACTGTCTTACTCTTTGCATTGTTCCCTGCAAGAAATTTTCTGTTATCCATCTTTAACTTTGTTCCACTGGGTTTAAATTATTTTTTTTTTTTGGTGTTATTGATTTTGAGTAATTCAATTACTGTGTATCTGGATGTAGCTTTCTTCATGTTCTTTTTTTTTTTCTTTTTATGACTACATCTGTGGCACATGGAAATTCCTGGCCTAGACATCGAATCAGAGCTGCAGCAGATGGCTTCACCTCAGCCACAGCAATGTGAGATGTGAGCTGCGAGCTGCATCTGCAAACTATGCTACAGCTTGCAGCAACACCAGATCCTTAACCCAATGAGCAAGGCCAGGGATCAAACCTGAATCCTCATGGACATTATGCTGATTTCTTAACCCTCTGAGTAACAATGGGAACTTCTTTCTTCATGATTCTGTGTTTAATGCTCACTGGGCTTATAGTTTATAGTTTATACATTTATAGTTTTCATTAAGTTTGGAAAATTTGCTTCTTATTTCTGCAAATATGCTTCTTTGCCCTGCCTTTCCTCTTTTTCAGGGAATTGTGTTACATACAAGTAAATGGGCATTCTCCTAATCTCCCTGATCTTGAATGCTTTTTCTCTTTGATTTCATTTTCTCTCCTTATGCCTTCAATTCACTAATCTTTCCTTCCCCTGTATTTAATCTATCATTAAACCAGATAATATATTTTTCACCTCAGACATTGTTATTTTTATTTGTAGAAATTCAATTTGGGGCTTTTAAAAATATCTTCAATGTCTCCACATAATATAATCAAAATTCCATATAGGTTTTTCAACATATAATTATGATAACTATTTTAATGTTCTATTTAATAACTTAAAATTCTGTGAAAGTTCTCGGTTGATTATGGATGATGGATTTTTCTCATTATGTATCATATTTCTTCTTCTTTTTTTGCATGCTAGGTAATTTTGACTAGATGCCAGACATTGTGAATTTCACGTTATTGAGTGCTTTTTATAAGTTGAATTTTATCCCCCCCACCCCAAAGATATCTTAAAGTCTAAATCCCAGTGCTTAAGATTATGACATTATTTGGAAAAAGAGTACTTACAGACTAAAAGATAAAATGAGGTCTTTAGGGTGGGCCTTAATGCAATATGACTGCTGTGCTTATAAAAAGAGGAAATTTGGACACAGAAACAGAAATGCACAGAGGGAAGACAATGTGAAGATGCACAGGGAGAATATTATATGAAGACTGAGGATTGGAGTGATGCATCTACAAAAGAAGGAACAACTGAGGTTACCAGAGGTGGAGAAAGAGGTATGGAATAGTTTCATAGCACACTCTAGTTCAGATGAAACATGACTCTGAGGACACCTTGATTTCAGACTATGGCTTCCAGAATAGGGAGACAATGAATTTCTATTGTTTTAAGCCACACAATTTTGGTACTTTGTATGGAAGCTAGGGAATAAAGATAGTGCTGGATATCCTTGTGTTCTTATAAAGATTCTTGATCTTTGTTCTGGCATGATGATTTTTTTCTGCCTTGCTTTTAAGCTTTTCTAAGGTTGTGTAGAGTAGTGTTTATGCTATGGCTAATTTTACGCTATACTGAGACCACACTCTTATTCTGAGCATTCTATTAAAATACTCCATAAATTAAGAATTTTTTCTTGTCTGGTTGAGTAGGAAGAGGTATTCTACTTGGCCTTCTGTGAACTCCAAATTGAGCTCCAAACTACTGTCATTGCTATTCATTTCAGGTGGTTCTTTCCAGGGCCTCTAGGAGTTTCCTTGTAATTATTCCATACTCTGCTGAATGCTTGAGGGAGGCTCTTTGCGCATCTCCAGTTTTTTCTATGTAGGGCTGTAAGTTCTCTGGTACTCTGCCATATGAATATTAGCTGCCTGTATTTTCTCATACTTTCAACTTGGCCTTCTCAGTCACTGAGTCTGTGGGCTTCTCCTAAGTCATAGCCTGGGAACCCTTTTAAGGCAGTAAGAGGGGGGCAATTGTAACGGTCATTTGCTTCTCAGTGATTTCTGTTCTTTATTGCCTGATATTTAGTGTGTTAAAAATCATTCATACTTTTTGTCATTTTGTCCAGAACTTTTAGTTATTACAAATGTGTGTAGTAGGAAAAGGAAAAGTAAATCTATTCCTTATAACTCCACTGGGCAAAGCAGAAATTAATCTTTGTTCTAGCATATTGATCAAAGTTTATTTTCATCATTGAGTTTTTAAAACTTTCTTTCACCTTTATAACTCAATTGTATATGCCATACACAATAACAACTCGAATGCTATTGATATTGCCTGACATGCTGTGTTGTGTTACATAATTATATGACCAATTAATTAGTCTATTACATATACTAGATGATGGAAAAAAAATAAGAAATTTGTGACTGGAACACTGTTTTTTTTAGGCCATTTCACGGGATCAAAGGCAATTTTGCATGTTAGTTCATCTGGAATCTCTAGACATGTCAGGGCAAAGTGAAACAGATATGCTAGGACACAATCCTATATGTTGGGGTATATACGGCATTAATATCCACTCACAGATATACTTGCTACTGTAGTAGTGCTGCAGATTTATCCCCCTAAACATAGACATTATGACACATTCTATTTTGTACAGTTTCTGACCATATTTTTAAAGGAGGTTGATGCTTATATTCCTGTGACGTTAAGTATAGTTCTGTAAGGAAAGATTTCCTTTTGATTATATGTTGATAAAAACTTAAATATCTCTTTATTGTTTACACATCTGATATCTGAAAGAACTCCTTCTTTCTCATTTTCTTCTGGATCAGTGAGATTCAAAACTTGTTGTGCCTTCTGCTACTTTATATGTCATGTATTATGTGTTACAGGACCCATTTTATCAAAATACAATCTCTGGCCCTGCAGTTTCATGCCACACTGCTAGATGGGTAGGCACAGGGGTTATAAGAGTACTCTGAAAATTATTGTTAATGGAATGTTAGCATTAGCCTACTTTTTAAAAATAGCTTTTAATTTGGAAATAACTTTAAATCTAGAAGGAAGTTTCAAAAATAAAAATGGTAAAAGAACAACTATTTGAACAACCCTTTACCAGAGTCCCTCATTACTAATATTTTACTGTTTAATTTTTTTTGCTTTCTTTTTTTCCTCTGATTACTTGCTTACTAATCATTCAGACTCATGAATTCATACTTGTTCAATAGTTTATAATTAACTATGATATTCAATTATTTTGGCCATTATAGTGTCCCATATGTGATCACCAGGAGCCATTTTGAACTAGTTCCTGTGTCCCTTATACTTTTTTGAGCACTTTTACTTTCTGGACTAATAGAAAGTTAGGAGGCTCACTTTGACCTACCCAACATTGGTGCCATCCCTAACTTCAGAAGTCCCAGTTCCTATCAATGAATATAGTATTAGAGACCAAGATCTATATGCTAGATGTACTCATTGCCACTGGTATATAGAACTTAAATACTTTAACTTAAGCACACACACACAGACACACACACACACACACACACGCACATCTATCCCACTAAACTCCCACTAATTATGTCTCCAGTTGAACTTCTCTGTGGTCACTCCAAGACCACATTTCATGAATGGAAGTGTGTCAGAAGGAAGTTGGAGTGAAGAGAAAAGAAAAATTTGTAAACTCTATAACAATATATAAGACCATAGGGTTTCAAGGCAAGGGTCAGACCTCATAAAGAGTCTATAGAAAGTTTACCTTCACTAGTTCCATGAAAAATCTGCTTTAGTCCACTGGAAAAGTTGATTTCATCCCTTAATATAGGGGAAGAGGCTGTTGACAAGAAGCAGCTTTTTTCCAAAACCAACAAAACTAGGTTAATCAATTGGGATTTTGTGAAAAAAAAAATTTTTTTTTTTGGCATTTTAGGACCGCACTTGAAACATATGGAGGTTCCCAGGGTAGGGGTCGAATCGGAGCTACAGCTGCCAGCCTACGCCACGACCGTAGGAACGCCAGATCCAAGCTGCTCTGTGACCTACACGACAGCTCACGACAATGCTGGATCATTGACCAGCTGAGCAAAGCCAGGGGTCGAACCCACAACCTCATGGTTCCTAGTCAGATTCGTTAACCGCTGTGCCACTAAGGGAACTCCTGTGAAAAATTTTTTATTCCACATTTGTGGATTTCTTTAAGCTCTTCAACAGCTTTTTACTGTCTACTACCTTGACTTTTTCCAGTGGGTCACTTTTTATTCCAGTGTTTTATTGATTCTTGTGTGTTCAAAAGTACTAATTTTTGGTAATACCAGGAGTATCTTCTTATGCATTAAAGGTCATGGGGTCAGAGCCTACCTCTGGTACAGATAGTCTCTGTGATCTTGAGAAAGTCAGTTCTCCTCCAGGAGTCTCAAGGATGTTATGTACAAAATGCACAAAGTAACTATATTTGTGCAGGACCCCCAGACTAGTGCCAATTCTTAAAATTGTTGCTGCTGGTCTGAGATGAGATTCATACAGAAATTGAGAGCAAATATTCTAAAACATTGCACAGGATTCTGACAGAGTCATAGTATTTCTTTTGGAAACCTGATAAAATATAAGGCTTATATTTTGCTTATCTTTATTTCTCCTAATTAATTTTAATTTTGTTTTTCTAAAAATATCAGTATTTGACAAATGGTCTGTGAAGTAAAACAACCAAACACCTGGTCCTTCCCACAGAAACACAAAGCCAAATGATCCCCAAAGAGCTTTTTTAGTTCTAATGAAATCTATCTCTGCATGCTTCTAAGAAGGTTCATTAGGAAAACAGTAATTGTCTAAATTTCATGGTCCCTGTAAACCAGGCAATTTATAAGAGCACAGAGAAACACAGCTTTTGCCAAAGTTCTTGTCATTTGCCAACCAATTTTGATTATGAAAGGGAGACTGGGCTAGTCACATAGTAGCTAATTTGGGCTTGTCCAGACAAAATCAGAGAAAGAATTATGAGGCTGGCTTTGGTACAAGGCAATGAGTAGAACACGTGCTATGTTTTCAGTTGTTTTCGGAGAAAACTTTCTTCAATTCTAGTTCAGGAAGCAATGCCAAATTTCCAAAGGAATCTGCTTGTTACTTTTTAATGCGCAAATAGTGGAAAGATATTCTTGACTAAATGGGAGACCACGATGCTCACATGTGTTAGCATTCAAGAAACTAAAAATAAATATTTATACATTTATGCTGTCTGCTTGGAAATCCATAAAATAACCATATGACTAGAAATAGCATGTAGACTTCTAATTGGCATGGGTATTATTTAGCAAAAAATCACCACACTGGGATTTGAAGACAAATTCTAGCTCCATTTCTGTCAGTGATTCTTGATTACTTAACCTCCCCAGGAGAAAATTAAACTGATAACTCTAAAATGCCTCCATTTCTAATGGTCTGTGTTCCAAAATGATGTTATATTCTGCTTCTACAAGGGAACATTGTATCCCCATGTTTTTTAGGCATTAACAAGAGATTGGCATATAAGCCTTTAGAAAGCCAGAAAATGTAGTATAACAATAAAAAAGTACAATTATTTTATTTTTAATTCTTTCTAAACTCCGAAGCCAAAAATAAAAATTGATAGGTTTTGGTGAGTGATGATGATATTATTAACTATTGATCACAAATGGCAGGCTCTTTCTCATAGTAGAAATGGGCTCAGGCTGATCCAGTTATGGATTCAGTTACTCAGTTATCCTTACCTCTTTCCTTTTTTTATTGACATTTTGGACTTACTCAAATATGGGGTGAAAATGGAGCAAAACCCCCTGAACTCAAAAAGAGGATTTGCCCCTAACTTGGATTTGTTAAGGAAGGTACCTGATTCCACTGGAAAAAAAAACTCTGGATCTTGGTCTAAAAGATGTTGGAGTGTGTTTTTCCTGCCATTTTCATTAGTGTTGATACTCTCTGAATGATGATATTCTCTTTAGAAGATTCTGAAGGGGACCTGTATCACACTCTTCAAAAGCTGAAATTAAGAAAGCAATAGTGACAACATTCATTTCATATAATACTGCCCTTTTAAATGTTTATTATATTTTTACATTGTGATGAACTAAGAAGTCTTTTAATACATTTCCAAATCTGTCAATGTGTGTGAACTGTCTGCATTAGAATTTTTGGTGAAAGTTTTTAGATTCCATCTCTGTGCAATTTACCTCCCTCGTTTTCCAGGTTCTTACTCAGTAGAACCAAGAACTGAGGTCTAGAAATCTGTATTTTTTAAAAGCTGCCTATACTACATCTTCTTTGGTGAATGGGTTAAAAAATATATATATATATATAATATATAACAAAATACTACTCAACCACAAAAAAGAATGAAATGATACCATTTTCAGCAGCAAGGATGAACCTAGAGCTTATCATGCTATGTGAGGTAAGTCAGGCAGAGAAAGACGAAGATCATATGAAATCACATGTATGAAATCTAAAAAAAAATGATACAAATAAACTTATTTACAAAAAAGAAATAGAGTCACAGACATATAAATCAAACTTGTGGTTACCAAGGGGGAAGGGAGGGAGGGATAAATTGGGAATTTGGGATTAACAGATACACACTACTATCCATTTTACATATAACCAAAAAGGACCTACTGTATAGCATGGGAACTATATTCAATATCTTATAACAACCTATAATGGAAAATAATCAGAAAAGAAACATATCTACATGTCTAGAAATCTATAGATATGTATATAAATAGATCTTGTTTGTAGAAGCTCTAATCTAATTCAACCAGTCACTCATCTGAAGATTGAATTCTCTACACCACCTGTTTACCAATGCATGTTTACCTCTGTTTGAATACTATCACTGATAGAGAATGTTTTTTTTAAATAGCACCGGTCTGTTCGAGAGAAGATACTCAGCAGAGGTGTGATAAATGACTGAATATACCTAGGAAGGATGGAAGGATTACTGGAATAAAATGAAACATCTCAAACCAGACTCTGCTCTATTTGGATTTGGACTGTTCCTTGTGTGTTAGGGGATTCTTTTTTTCTTCTTCATAATTTTCACCTGTTAGTCCCACCCTATGCCATAAATGTTTTAAAGTAAATGATGTAAACATTTGCTTTTATTATGGCTTTATGTTCATTGTTTTTCTAAAACATCATAAAGGAATACTCACATTTTACAGAACACAGAACGGAGGCTGCTCCAAGAGATTAAAATACATTACAAGCATCATACATAGTCAGTTGAGTAGTAGGTAATCACATACTGAGCACATCTAAGGTCAGAAGACTTGTTCTCGCTCCATTATAATTAGAACTGGTGTAGATGCAGTTTTTATTATATGTCAGACAGGTTTTTTTTTTTTTTATTTACTTACATTAACTCCATGAATCTTCCCAATAACCTGGTGAGGTAGAGACACCATTATTATTTCTGCCTGTAAAGAAAGAAATAATTTTCTCTATGAGGAAACTAATACAACCGAGGTTTACATTAATGTGGCAGATCTCACCCAGCTAATAATTGTCCAACCTTACATTATTAACTTCTAAGCAGGCTACATTGTTTCCCAAAATGCGCATATGTTGCCTGAGGTATACACATAAGGATGTGTTGAAAAGGCAGCTAAGTAAACTATGAATAGGAATAAAATCAAGTAATATATAAACATTTGTTAGTATCTTTTTCTTAACTGATTGTAGCTTTCTCAAGAGGGTTTTACCATCCTCCATCACATGATATTCTGTCCAAGGACAACTAAAGCATAAAGATTGTTCTGTCAAATTCTTGACTGCATGAAAAATTGGACATTTATTCCTAGTTAATAAAGGTATGACTGCTACTGTGCTCTCTAGAAACCAGGAATATGTTGTATTAGTTATCTATTGCTGAATAACAAATTACTCCCAAACACAGTGTCTTAAAATGATAGTGACATCATTTTTCATGATTCTGTAGACTGAGTGGATGTTCATTCTGTCCGTCTCAGTCGGGCTCATTCATGCAGTTGTATGCAGCTGGCATGATGGTTAGGGGACAGGCTTAGCTGTGATGGCTGCAACGCTTGGCTCTTCTCTCTCCACATGGCCATTCCTCATGGACTCTTCCATAGCATATGGTAAAGCATTATGAGAAGGGAGCCCCAGTGTGTGAGCCTTATCCAGTTTCTGCTTTGTCATATTTGCTGTTATATCATTGACCAAGAGAGGCACATGAAGCCCAGAGTTAATGTGGCAGAGGACAACACAAGGGCACAAACACCTGGAGGCAGTATCCATGGGGGACTATTATTGTAATCATCCCTGTAAAAATTTCTGTCCCTCCCATATGCAAATGACACTCAACTATACCAAGAATCCCACATGTCATCCAATCATATTAGATAAGAGTGCTAAGCCAGGTGATCTGCATCAATTGCAGATAAGGATTAAGCTTGTCAGTAGTGAAGGAAGCTCTTTTCCAGGGAACTATTAAAAAAAAAAAAAAGGAGAAGAAGAAAAAGAAGTTATCCAAAAATAAAGTTACAAGGTAGGAAAATAGCTAGAGACACTCTTATCAAAATGGTAATGGGTAGGGAGTCACAAAGCAATCATTGGCTCTGAGCAGTTCTGAAATATAGCTAGCCTATGATGATGTCAGAACCCCCAATCCTAGGAGCAGAGAATATTTTTAATTCCTTAGTCTGATGTTTCCAGTCCTATTAGAGTTATTCTTTAATGCAATATTTTTCTCTTTCTCAGTTCCTCCTCTAAGATATATGTGATTTTCATCAAAAAGGGCCCATGTTTGTAGCTGAGAATTTTCCTCAGCCTACTGCCCTTCCAGAGAAATTTGGGGTCCAAAGGCAATTCTTTTCTTTTTGGATTTTTAGTCTCTTTTCTTCAAAGTTGGTGGTGTTTTTATCAGCACATTCCACTTAAACTTTATACATTTCCCAGGAAACTGGTTTGATGTCCCTGTCTACCCAAAAAGCCACATCCGCAAGCTTTTTTTGTTTTTTTTTTTTGAGAAAAATCCTCTATTTTTTGTTTACATGTGAAGTTGCTGTGGGACAATTCCCTTCATGAACTTAGAATGTTTTTGTCTAACTGAGAAGGTACTGGGAACCAAAAGTAGAAGTATTTCAAAAGGAACAATAATTCTGGTAACGATCTTTCCAAGTTAAATAATATAAAGACAGAGAACCAATGACTGAATTTGGTTCATGAGGCTTGTTAGTGACCTTGACAATGAAGCAAAGGAATGGATTTCTAATTATAGTGTGTTTAGGAGCAAATCGGAGGAAAGAGGTGAGAGCAGCTTGTACAGACTAATTTCTGAAGAGCAGAAAACATAAGATCTATAAAGATTTGTTATTCTTTTAAGGTAAAATATATCAGGTTTATGCTGGATAGGAATACTTTAACAGTAAGTGTAAAATTTAGGATGGGGAAGGAATGTCCTTGAGAAGTTAAGAGGCAACAGGGTTCAGTACACAAGTGAAAAGTCTGCCTTTGAGTAGGAACAGGGATAGTTCATCATTTTAACAGAAAGGATGGCACAAAACGTGGATTCTAATGCATCTGAGCTTTAGTTTATTACAGGAGGATGCCAGAGCTCTATTCTGATGGCTTTTGTTTTTCAGGTAAATATGAAAAGCAAAGTCATATGCATCAGTAAGGGAATAAGGGAGGTGTTTAGATATGGGAAAAGGTGTAAACCAGGTGTGTAAGGAGAAAGGAAAGGTATATTGACTCATGTGGTGTAACTGGATTTCTCAGTAGCCCTGAGGTCTCATCTGAGGTTTATCCTGTAAAGTTCAAGTAAGCTGTAAATCTCAAGTAGCTCATTCCATACTTATCTGTTTTTCCGCAATTACGTCTGACTACTCAGGTGCCAATACAGAGTGATCAGGATGTTGGCTTTTAACCAGAAAGATCAGTGGAAAGAGAGGTATAAAGACGTTTCAGAGAAAGGCATTCGTTTGTGAGGCGTGACCAGAGTCAACAGTGCTGGAGCCATCTTAGTAGATGAGAAAGTAAAATTACCATCCTGTCCCCGACTCTGTCACACTCTTGTGGCTGTAAGCTATTTATAACAACATTATTTTTGATCTTAAAAATGAAAACCTAAAATGACCTACAAAACTGCAATTTTGAAATTTGAGGTTGCTACTAGAAAGCAAACAACACCTTTTCTTCTTGGCTGGTTGTACTGAGTAGAATAGTAATTTTTGCTGAACACCTACTTTGCCCCAACATCTCTCAAGTAAATTTTCTCCTTACAAGTCCTTTGTGACAATTTTGATAAGTGGGTATTGTGTTTCTGATTTTAATTATAAACAAATTGATGATCCTGGAAGGTATATAATTTGCTCAAAGTTTCACAGCTAGTAAAAGAACTTTAGCAAAGCTTTTTCTACACTACCCTCCATCCCCCAAACCCAGTTCTGAAAGCCCTTGGTATGACTAAGACTATTGCTTGTGAAATGACCTTTAGGTTACCTGTCTCAAATTCCTTCTTTACAAGAAAAGAACAGACATTACTTAGCATTCACTAACAAAATTCTGAGCTGTAAGATGAGTAAGGACTTCAACCTCCTCCTAAGAGAGAGACAGACTCACTGATTGGGCCACATGTTAGAAACAGAAACAGCCATAAAAATAGCCCAAGTTAGAGCCAAGCACATAACTTGTCCCTGAAGTGTTCTCCAAGAACCCCGAAAAGGCCAGAGAGTCCACCCACACACTAATGGGGGAATCACCTGGTACCAAGATTTGAGGTCCTTTTGGATCAGCTGAATTACACCCATCTTCATCTGCTTGGGCCTTGAACTACTGCTCTGGGCCAAATCCTCTAATAGGTCAGGAACCACATTTGAATCATCATTCCCCTCAAAGGCTAGAAGGCACACAGGAATGTTTTTGAGACACCTCAAAAACATTCCACTCCCTCCGCTTTTGCTAGTGGAAGAGACTCGAAGGACACTGAATGAGCAAGTTGAGCCAAGCTACTGAGTAATATGGTTATCATATTCTGGGCTCCCAGACCAAGATGCAATTAGTTGAGAGGAATAAAATTTACTTCCAGATGAGTGCCCTGGAACCCAGAGAGGCGAAGCAACTTTTTAAATAACTCAGGAGATGAAAGGGCTTCACTAAGCCAAGCTCAAAGGCCTCTGACTTGCAGAACAGTGCTCTTTCTAAGGTGTAGGGAGAGTAAGGTGGGGGGCCGAAGAAAAAATTCTGCCTCCGCCAAAATGCCACTCCAACAACAAGCACCAATATCACTCAAACAAGCGCTTTCAGGGTCCATGATGGTTTATTACAAATCCTCAATTTTCCTGCAAAGAAGCCAATCTGCGTTACTACTCCAGCCAAGAGGACTCACCCTTTTGGCAGGTTCACCAGAATCTTAAGGGTGCAGTTACAAAGGGCTCCTGTTTGCAGTAGAGCCATTCAAGAAAGTTGGTTCTGCTTTGCAAAACATATTTATTTATTCTTTATAATGAGAAATAGTCAACAGAGAGCTTCCTCTACTAGGTGAAGAGCAACTTTCTGCTCTACTCTTCTGGTTATTTTGAGCTTCAACAATGGCGTCTCTCTGGGGTTGCCAGGAGTGGGCTGATCCCTTCAGTTCTGATCCCTTCAGCTCACCTCTGAAGTCTTGAGGCTCTATTTGTAATGACTGATGTGGCAGAGACTCTGAATATTGTCCATCATCCAGTAATGTATGATGTTTAGCTAGTGCTTGTATTCTTATAATCCTCCCTCCAGAGTAAAGTCAATTCAACCAGTTTTCCATATTGTCAACAGTTTTAGTTTATTCAAATGCACCCTCATACCCAAAACGTCTTAATATGGAATTCTAGGCTCTTTACTAACTAGCACCAATTTCTAGGTCCATTTTCGGCCATTTATTTCTATAATCCGTATGTTCCAGTCACACAATATTAACTATTGTTATTAAAAATACCTTCATGTTCTATGAAGATAGCTCTATGCCTTTTTATTCATGTTGTCCCATCTTCTTGAACACTTCTTCCTGTGCCTGCTGTAAAAACTACTTTTCCTAGTGGCCAACCTAAAATGTCCTATCCTCGGAGTTCCCGGTAGCTCAGCAAGTTAAGAGCTGGCATTGTCACTGCTATGGCACAGGTTCGATCCCTGGCCTAGGAAATTTCACATGATTCAGGCACAGCAAAAAAAAAAAAACTTTTATAAACATTCCAGGTTTTTTTTTAGCTACCATTCTTTAACAAA
Organism: Catagonus wagneri; assembly: GCA_004024745.2. Lineage (NCBI taxonomy): Eukaryota > Metazoa > Chordata > Mammalia > Artiodactyla > Tayassuidae > Catagonus > Catagonus wagneri. Next base: position 45,502,320 of record PVHT021183693.1, on the reverse strand, counting down.
AATTAATATCCTCCTTATATGTAATTTATACTTACTTTTATAATTGTATGTGTATGTATTTAGATTCTATGAGCATCTTGGGAGCATGGACTAAATCTTATTGTCCTTGTATCTGCAACGCCCTATATGGTATTTGGTAAATTGAATTAATAAAATTCACCAAATATTGTAAAGAACATCTAGTGATTGAGTTGTTTGTTGCTCATGTATTTATTTATAGCTGGTTTGCTTTAAGATCAGTAAAGCCAAAAAGAAAATATACACAACACCCATAAGCCTACCAAACTGACAATAATGACAATAATGATAATAATATACCATGTGTGCTTCAGGTTTTTAAAAACAAACAAATGATTATACAGCAAGTAGTGCTACCATTCCAAACCTCAATTCCTCCCCCAGAGGCAATTGTTCGTGTGGCTTTAGTGAATATGCAACCTATATTTTTATATTGTTCCTCAATATGTGCATATATCAATGAAATATATTACACCTCTATATATTTTAAAATATATATATAAATACTACCACACCATATGTGTTATTTTCCAACTTACTTTTTCACTTATTAACTATTCACATAAATGCTTATAAAGTTATTTATTTTAATCGACATATGGTATTCTCTGATATTCACGTATCATAATTAATTTAGTCGTTCTTCAACCATTGGGACTATTTTTTTTTTTTTTTGGTCTTTTTTTCAGGGCTGCACTCATGCCATATCGAAGTTCTCAGACTAGGGGTGGAATTGGAGCTGTAGCCACTGGTCTACACCACAGCAATGCCAGATCTGAGCCGCGTCTGTTACCTACACCACAGCTCAGGGTAACGCCAGATCCTTAACCCACTGAGCAAGGCCAGGGATTGAACCTACATCCTCATGGATACTAGTCAGATCCGTTTCCACTGAACCATGACAGGAACTCCTATTGGGATTATTTTTAACTCTGGGCTTTAAAATCAACATTTTATGAGCATCCTTATAAAATATCTTTTTGTGTACATATGTAAGAATTTCTCTACATGTTATACCTAGAAGTGGCATTGTTAGGTCATTTTCTGGGATCAAGTTGCTCTTCAAGGGGATTTTATAAACTAGTAGTCTATGGCATAGTTTATTTCTATAGTCTTGCCAAACTAGTATTTATCTTATTATTCTTATTAATAGTACATATTATGGCTGCTTCTCTTCCTTTCTAATTTTCCGGGTCCATAAGTAGTCACTCCATGGATCTGCTGTCATCAGATTCCTGCCTGAGAACAATGACTCTCTGAGGCATTCTTTATTCATTTCCTCAACAAGTTTAATTTTTGTTGGTTCAGTAGCATTAGGGAAAACACTGAAAAATTGTCCCTTCCGGTTTTCTGCTACTAACGCTCTCCTACCTTCTAACTGTGGTTGATCATCACATATAATCCTTAGAATTCTAGCTTTGTCAAGAAGTCTGAGATCAAAATGCCAATAGCACCTACCCCTAGATCAAATCCTTTTTCTTCGTTGCTAACATGTGACCAGATGCTTTGTGATATTCTCCTTAGTGCCTCGTCTCCAGTTCCTGCTTTGGTCAGCCTCCTCCACCAACTACCCTGGGACACTAGTTTAAATTCCTGCCAACCCCTTCTCTGTCCTGACCTCTAACCATTATCCCACTCCTCCATTCCCCTAATATTTCCCACAACCTCTCCCTGACCATAATCTGCCACTCCTACAATGATTGGTTGATTCATCGTCTTTTCAGTGTCTGTTCTTGGAGCCTCTGGGCCATGGTCCAGGAACAAAACAAGATTCCCTATGCTGCCTCCACCCACCTTTAGTCATCAACAGCAGCCTTGGCACCTGGTATATCCAGCCTACACAGGCTCTTGATACACTCATGTTCTAGCAGTTCAAAGCCCTATGACTTCCAAGGGTGTTGGTCTTTTAACACCTGGATAAAAAATGTGGGTGGAGTGCACATATCATGATTCATCTCAGATCAAGCACTCCTTAGGGATGATAAATACCTCTAGTAGACAAGTTTCTAGTTACCTGCCACATCCACTCTCCCTAGGAGGAGAAATCCTCTATTTCACACGTCCCAGCTTCTTCCTTACCTTTCCTTCACTGCCACTGATGGATAGCTGATCAAACATGGCAAAACCACTGGGAAGCCAGGTATATATGATTTATGTGGCCTGGCTTTAAAAGATGACCTAGGTCATTTACTACACACTTGAACTTTAGAATCACCTGGGAAAAAAATGGTGCTAATGCCCAAGCACCTCCATTAAAGATAAGCACTTAAATATCCCAAAATGGGATGATGTATATATATTTTTAATGTAATCCTTCCTCCAATAGATTCCAGTAACCGGCAGCATTGGGAACTGGGGACAGAAAACTATCTAAAACACATAGCTTGCTGTCTAAATTATCATGGCTTTGGGAAACTCTACCCTAGGAAGACAAAGTTCCAAGTGACTTCAGTGTTTCTTTCAATAACTATCCCCAAATCCATTTATTAGAACAACTGACTGTGTAACTACTCTTCCTCCTTCTTATGTCTGCAGGTTCATCAGAAGAACATTCATTCAACACTCTTGGAAACTCTTAATTCTCTGTGTCCATCACCCTTAAACTGTTATGCCACAAACTTATTCAATCTCAAACTGGTTCCACCTTTGAAAGACTTACTTTAAGCTAGACCCCCAAATCCTTGTGTATATATCTCACCTTTACCATCCCTCTTTTCAGATGCTATGAAGACTATCAAATACTGGTCTCCCATATTGTGTTAAGCAATAAACTCTGCTTTCATTTATTGAGCGGTTACATTGGTGGTCAACAGGTTATCTTGCTGGTATTTTCAGGGAGTTGATACTAATCTACCATAATGCAATTGTTTCCCTGATCTAATCAAGAGAGATACTATTGCCAGCTGAAGGTAGGTGGCAGACCTAAGAAGTCACAATGTAGAGTCAAGAGTAATGGTCAAGAGTAATGGTCAGGAGTTCCCTTCGTGGCTCAGTGGTTAATGAACCCAACTAGGATCCGTGAAGATGTGGGTTCGATCCCTGGCCTCGTTCAATGGGTTGAGGATCCAGCATTGCTATGAGCTGTGGTGTAGATAGCAGACGTGGCTTGGATCTCATGTTGCTGTGGCTGTGGTGTAGGCCAGCAGCTAGAGCTCCGATTCTCTAGTCTGGGAACTTCCATACACCATGGGTGCAGCCCTAAAAAAAAGAAAAATTAATACTGGATTATATGTAAAATGAATATATCAAGGAAGTTGGATGTTAAAAAGGGAAATGGAGTGAAAATATGCAGAAAGAAAAAGCAGTGGGAAAAAAAACTATGTGGCCCCTGAGAGGTACTTGGCTTTCTGTTGCCTGTGAGGCCTGAGTATGGTACCTAATTTCCTCACTTGAAAATACGGTTGAGTACCTGTGATACTGTGACAGGGCAGAGACACTCTGCTTGCATTCTGGACTTTTATGTAGGTATGTAATTTGCTGATTTATCAAGAAGTCCCAGCTATTGTCTTGCTGTATCAAGAAGGAAATGAATCACTCTATTGTTCTTACAGATGGCAAAGTGCAGCAGTTGTGTTTCTAATGAATTAACCATATGTATCCAATGAAGGTATCAAGAGTATTTTGTGTTGCTAAGTCATAGGGCTCCATCTGCTTGACCGTGAAGCTCTTTCTGATTAGTTGTTAGTCCTGTATAGGACAAGAAACTGGAGGGGAACTCTTGAAAGAGAAAGCCTAAAGAGGAGAGGTCATGAAAGCAGAAAGGGGACTAGGATGACTTGTGGGCTCCATCCTTTAGAGCTGTCTATAGGTGATCTGTGGCTTATAAACCAGCAGGGCCCGAGGACCTGGATAAGGCCCTTCCAAGAACTCAGAGCTGTTTTCTACAGAACTGATGCCACTCCTGGGCCAGCTGATGATCACTTAGGAAGGGCTGCCCTAGTACAAAAAGGAACATCATCCTGCCTGTACTTCTGATTTCGCCTTTAGTGTATTAAATGCCTTTCCTGTGCTTTCATACATTAAATATATGTGCCTAAATCTGCTGATCCAAGGTGTAAGCCTCTCGGAGATGGACTGAATAAATGAGTATATCTCAAGTTAAGAACAGAGGAAAGTGGACCCAACCCACTCCTACCATGAAGAGCATCACTTACCCATTCCTCCTTTATTTGAACATTTGAACTAGCTACTTTTTTCCAAATTATTTGTTTGTTTGTTTGTTTTCTCTTTTTTTTTTTTATGGCCACACCCATTACATATGGAGGTTCCCAGGCTAGGGGTCAAATCAGAGCTGTAGCCACTGGCCTACACTGCAGCCACAGCAACGTGGGATCTGAGCCGTGTCTACGAACTACACCACAGCTCATGGCCACACTGGATCCCTAACCCACTGAGTGAGGCCAGGGATCGAATCCGTGTCCTCATGGACCCTAGTAGAGGTCATTCCCACTGCGCCACAATGGGAACTCTTCCTGTTTTTTTGTTTTAGTGGTACTCACAGCATGTGGAAGTTCTGGGGTCATGTATCAAACCCCTACCACAGCAGTGACAACACCAGATCCTTAACCCACTGAGTACCAGGAAGCTCCCTAAACTAGTTTCTGTTCCTTGGAATCAGAATGTGTTACTTATAAAATTATAAGTATTATAAGTACTTTATTATTTATAAAATTATAGTAAATTTTATAGACTTATTGTTATAAGTAGATAATTGTTATAAGTAGGAACTTATGTAGGAATATAGAGTATATAGAGTATATAGGAATCTCTAAGGCACTGAATAAAGATTGATCCTAGGCTTTACATTATAACCTGGGGAATACATACATTCATCTCCAATTTACCAATAATTCGGCAGAATTCCCATTTTATCACTAGAGCTAACCTTGGGTAACTTGCCCAAAGTCCAGTAGCAAGGTAAAGGCAAAAAGAGTCTAATTCATTCCCTATTTCCTATATTACTATTCAAACCTTTCCAGGGACTTATCAGGACTTCCAAGGACTGAAGTGGGCAGGATCACAGTTCCACAAGAGGACATATGTAAAGTTTCAGCGTAGCTTCCAGAGTAGTTCTCCATGTTATGGAGAGGAATTTGTGGAGAATTGTGAGGGTTAATAGAACTTTATTTTTTGTGGTTCAAAACATTCCCAAGTTTCAGATCTGATGGAACTAAATAAGTGGAACATTTTGGCTTAAAAAAGAAAAATACATAAAAAAGCAAAACACTTCTTCACTATTATGTTCTCTTAATGACTGCTAATGTTTTTAGCAGCTGCCTTCTACCACTGCAGAAAGAATCCACTTGAAAAATTGAAAAGTATTGAAAAATAATTAAACTGTTTTTGAATATCAAGGAAATCAGTTTTCCTTTTCTTTGTATGCCTTTCAGACCCAATAAACCTTACAATATTTTTAGAGAATCAATTTAGTACCAAATTATTTATGAATCAAAAGAAAAATGATATAATTGTCCTATATTTACCTCTATATTTATTATAGCCTTTATCCGTAGTCATTTATACATACAAGGTATTTTTAATTAAATATTATTTCTAACTTTATCCTACCTTTCCATGTTAGTACGCAACAGTTTCATCATCTACCTACTTAGATCAGTTGTGGATCTCCATTTTCTCTTTTTGAGATTTAGAGCATAATGATCAGATAGAATTATTCGAAAATAATGGGGAATAAAGGCTATCTCCATTTTTTTTTTAGACTGACATTCTTTCAACAAATTACCACATGGGATGATTATAAAATATTTGCTTTCCCTCTGAACACAACCTGGTATCATTAAACATCGAGTAGGATCCAATGCTTTCTTAGTCTGTTTTTGTTACAAATTCTTATGGCTTTAATAGGAAAATATTGGCGCCATCATGTGTAAACTGTGCATATTTCTGTGCTCTTTTGGAGTTTTTAGAGACATTTCTGCTATTCAGGCTTTATTCATTCGTTTGTCTACTTCAGCAAAGTTGGTTATCTACTCACACTATGAAGCAAATTGATCTATTTATTTTGAGTGTCTAGCTATTTTATATGTGCTGTCCATTCGTTCATCCATCACACAAGCTTGGGAAGCAAAAATAAACAAATCAAATCCCTGGCTTAAACAGTTAGAGGAAAAAACACACATATAAGCATCTGTCTCTAGGAATGTGATACATGAATTTGAAAGCACAAAGAAACAGAACTCAAAATTGTCCTGGGAACACTGAGGAACGCATGTAACCCTGAGAGGGTAAATTAAGAAGACCTTATTAGGGAAAGCCAATTGAGTTGAATTTTTTTGTCTTGTTTTGTTTTTTAATTTTTTGAGCTATAATTGACATATAACATTGTATTGGTTTTAAGCGTACAACATGGTGATTCAATATCTGTATATATTTTGAAATGGTCACTGCAAAAGATCTAGTTAATATCCATCATATATAGTTACAAATATTTTTTCTTATGTTGCAAACTTTTAAGATCTATGCTCTTAAAAGTTCTCTGTCATGCAGCAGGTTAAGGATCTGGTGTTGAGTTACTGCAATAACTCAAGTCGCTGCTGTGGCAAGGGTTCAGATCCCTGGCCTGGAAGCTTCCACATGCCATAGGTGTTTCCAAAAAAAAAAAAAGTATATTAAAAAAAATAATCTATGCTCTCAGCAACTTTCAAACATGCAATAGAGTATTTTTAACTATTATCACCATACTGTGCATAACATTTCCATGCTTTATTTATTTCATAACTGGACATTTGAAAGATAAATAATAGCAACTGATGTTTACAGAGCTCCTAAGAAAAGCCAGACATATTTTAAGACTTTACAGGTTTTGACTCATTTAATCATCTCAACAACCCCATGACTAAAGTAATGCTATTATCCCATTACCTCATTTACTCTTCATTTTTGAATGGTGATGGGTGGGGCTTTGCAGAGTGGTTAAATAAGTAGCCCTGTGTCACTAGGTCAAGTAACACAGGAAATTAAAATGAGATTTCCCCTCTTCATTTTGACTGAGGGGCCAATAAGATATTGTTACCAAAGTGTAAAATGAACCTACACCACAGCCACAGCAACTCCAGATCCGAGCCACATCTGTGGCCTATACCACAGCTCATGGCAACGCCTGATCCTTAACCCACTGAGCAAGGCCAGGGATTGAACCCGCAACCTCATGGTTCTTAGTTGGATTCGTTAACCACTGCATCACAACAGGAACTCCTAAAACAAACCTTTTCTTATCAATGTATTTTTTTTTTTTTACTTGAAATGATACCAGGGTTATGGAATATCCCAGCAGATTAAGAATAAAAACAAAGACTGGAAGAGAAAGTGTGATCAGGGGATTTGCAGAGACTTTTCTCTGGAAACATGTTGTTATGATCTCAAACTTTATGTCACCCATTTGGGGGGAGCAAAACATTTAATGTCTTACCTTCAAATGTAGGAATAGGTTTCAAGCCAATACCTGAAAAGGCAATGTGTTTTCAAAAATGGGGTGACACAAAGCACTGCAACCGCCACTCCCCTGCTTGTAATTGTCAAACATGATTCATGGAGGATTTAAAAAAGTAAGTGTGGGGAGTTCCCGTCGTGGCGCAGTGGTTAACGAATCCGACTAGGAACCATGAGGTTGCGGGTTCGATCCCTGCCCTTGCTCAGTGGGTTAACGATCCGGCGTTGCCGTGAGCTGTGGTGTAGGTTGCAGACGCGGCTCGGATCCTGCGTTGCTGTGGCTGCGGCGAAGGCCGGTGGCCACAGCTCCGATTAGACC
>PVHT021183693.1:45452578-45494434 GCA_004024745.2 Catagonus wagneri | reverse complement strand
CGGCCATAAAATGACAAAAGGCAAAAAAAATAAAAAAAAATAAAATAAAATAAAAAACTAAGTGTGACTTTTTTAAAAAGTTGAAATAACCCATAATCCTACTTTCCCAAATAAATAATTTCTTTCAAGCATATTTTTCTGTAAATATATAATTGTAATTATTATTTCACGCTGTACCTTAACCCTGATAACTCCCATCCAATTTTCTAGAATGTATGCTTTTTACTATAATATTTCAGCATATGTTGTTGGTATGTTTATCTTACATTCTCCTATTGATGAACATAGATGTCATTTTCAATTTATCAATATTTGATATATCACTCCAATGGACATCTTTACTTATAAATATATCTCCATGTTATGACTACTCTTCCTTAGAATAAGTTCCTAAATATATTATTATTAGGTCAAAGGTAGAACCTCTTAGATACTAGCCAACCTGTTGACAAATTTCTCTGCTTCCCAAAAATTAAAGTCCAAACTCCCAGTCCCTTAAACTTAGAGTCAGATATGTTTGGGAATTTAGAAATATTTGGATTTTAGGAAGATGGTATGTTACATTTACTTTCTATTAGGTAATATTTGGGTATAGAGAAACATTCAAGCAAATGCCTGAATATTTCTTTAGCAAAATGTATTAATATACTCACAAAGTAGAATAAATAAAATTTTAAGTATCTTCATATCAGTTCAAGCCTAATTTTGCCACCGAATTAGTGATGAAAACCTTTGAATCTTGGAAGTGTGGTGAAGGGATTGCAGATCCAGACCAATTTATACTCCTTCCCAGAGCTGATGATAAGACTATTCTTAGAATTATCAGCCTTTATTATTATTTTGACAAGTGAAATGGATTATTTCAAAACTTTTAACACTTTCGGTATGCTATTTATTTATATTCTCTTTCTTTTGATATCCATAGTATGTCTTTTGCTCTCTTACAGTTGAAATTTTCAGCTTATTGATTTATCAAAACTCTTTATATTAAAGATAATAATCCTTTGTATATGTGTTGAAATTTTTTCACAGTTGATACTTTATGTTTAATTTTAATATTTTAAAAATGTGGATGTAGTTAAATCTATTAATCACTTACTTTGTAGCTTAGCTGTTTGTTTTTATGTTTAAGAAATTCCTCCCTCACTTAGAGATCAAATATTGACTTTCATTTTTTCCTATTCCTCTATGACTAGAGATTTTATATTTAACTTTTATTCTGTTGGAATTTTATTTGGTATATGTTTAATAAAAGGGAGGGATTTTATTTTCCTGTTTTCTCTATTAAAAATGGAGCCATTTCAGAGGATCTTTGGAATTCAATCTCAGGCTGTTGGGGTGTGTGTAAACTGCAGCCCTCAGGTGCTTTGATTTTTTATCAGTTTGCAGGAAAAAAAGAATGTTTAATAACAAAACTTGAATACACAGATGTAAAATATTTGCAAATATGAAATTCTCACAACCAGGGTCCAAGGTCTCCCTACCTAATACTTATTTTTTGTGCCCCAGTCTAATACAATTTCCATGTGTAAAAGAGATGGTAATTCTCTATAAATAGAATCTAAACCCAGGGGATCAATGGCCTCCAAAAGTTGCTCTCATCCTCCCTTTCCAGCCATATTTTGCTGCTTCTTAAAATATGTGCTCCAAGAAAACTGGGCTCCTTTCTCTTTCCAAAAAATGCTTCACGTTTTCTAAACAAGTGTATCTTTTCATACTTTTTTCTCTTGATGGAATGCTGTTTTATCTCCTTCATATCACTCTATGGAAATCTGACCTGTTCTACAAAGTCCAGTTCAACTACTACCTCTTTCATGAAGTTCCCAGAAACTAGAAGCAATAAAGTCTTTTGAAGTTTCTTTCCTTTTCTTTTCTTTTTTGGCTGCACCCATGGCATTTTGAAATTCTCAGACCAGGGGAGGAATCTGAGCCGCAGCTGTGACCTATACCACAGCTGCAGTAATGCTGGATTTTTTTTTTTAACCCACTGTGCTGGGCCTAGGATCGAACCTGTGCCCTCAGCAGCAACATGTGGGATCCTGCACCAGAGTGGAAACTCCCTGAAGTTTCTTTAAATGCAAATCACCTTGTACTTTGAATTATGTTTGTTTCTAAGTCTCTTAGATTGTCCTTTTTGAGGGCAGGTCTATTATTTCTTTTTTAGATTGTCCTTTTTGAGGGCAGGTCTATTATTTCTTTTTACAATCTCCATTAATTCAAGCAAGTCCCTTGAGCATAACAGATATTTAAGAGATACATATTAAATTCATGCAATTATAACACACCTTACTAAGGATGAAAGCATTCAGAAACAAAGGTTGTTTTCAAATATCTGAGGAGATGTCGAGTGAATAAACTGTTCTCTATTGTGCTCATGGAGGAATGACGAAAACAGATTGATGGAAGTTGCAGAGGCCATAGATTAAAGCATATTCTGTTTCCTTGGACATCTTGACCTATAGCCTAGAAGTAAATAATATTCTCTTCCATGGAAGTCTGAGCACATTACAAATGCAATGGAGGAGTTCCCGCTGTGGTGCAGCAGAAACGAATCCGACTATTACCCATGAGGATGCAGGTTTGATCCCTGGCCTCACTCAGTGCATTGGGGATCTGGTGTTGCCATGAGCTGTGGTGTAGGTCACAGATGCAGCTTGGATCCCATGATGCTGTGTCTATGGTGCAGGCTGGCAGCTACAGCTCTGATTCTACCACTAGCCTGAAAACTCCCAAATACCACACCTGCAGCCCCTCCCCCCAAAAAAAGGAAAATCAATGTATAAAGTCTCATGCAGTTGAACAAAATTGATGTTTTCAACTTTGGACCCTTGAGAAATTTTGTATAGTTTTTTTTTTTTTTTTTTAATCTCGTAAAGATCTCCCTATATCCTGCCTGGACGTTTATAAGGGTGTGGTAGTTGGAAGTGTGGCATATTTGAAATGCTGGTGTTTCAGAGTTTCAAAATCACAGTATCTTTTCTTTTTTCTAACGTGTTATATACAAGTAAAATCCAAGAGCTCTGGCAGAAGTAGGATCAGGGGTTCTTAAAGGTCTCAGAGACTCTATGCATCTCACAGATTGCAGTCTAATAATGATTTTAAGGAAAATAGCAAGGAAGAGTTCAAAACGCAATTCTGAAAAACTCTTTCTCCTAAGAAAAAACTTTGTCTGCAAGAGTGTATTTTCATGCTGATTTAGCCACCCAATCATTGCAGGCTCGTGTGCTAATTTTCCAGTCTAGTCCTGGAGGTCTTCACCTGAATCAGGGAGCTGCCCTAGATAATCTTAAAAGCTTCTCTTACTCTGGAACATCCTACGAGTTTAATTATTCAAGCTTGTCTCTGTTGACACTATTGCTTATGAAAACCTCTTCAACTTTTTCTTCGAATGGGAGGTTGGTGTGTGGTTGTAGCGGGAAGGGAAGGTAGCAGGGGTTTGGGAGAAGCATGGCAGAACAAGACCGGTTGTGAGTGACTCACAATCATCAGAAAGCCAGTTATCAGAGAACCTCACTCACTGGCTTATTTCCAGTCTCACTGTGGGACTGAGGATGAGGTAATTCTTCAGCTATTGGTCTGTTTCATTATCAGGAAAATTTGAGATGCTTTGATTGACATTCACAGAAAAAGAAGAGAGTTTATGAACAAATAAGTAATTTGGCCTCATTGTCCTGTTCTTAAAAATCAGATGAGAGGTCCTCATAAGAGGAATGTCACTGAGGAAAAAAAAATGAATAGATTAAAAAAAAAATTATCTCTGGCTTTTTTAATGCTGTTAAGTCTTGTCAAAAAAAAAAAAAAAAAAACTTGGGCATTAAGGCCGAATCTTCTAAAGAAAGGGTTATAAGTTTTTCCAGTTACAAATGAGGCAGTGAGTACAGTACTCAAGGAGAAGATCTTATTTTCTTCTGCTCTTTTCTGTTATCCTGCAATCATACAGAATTAGATCCCTAGAGAACTTCCAATTTTGTGTGATAGAATCTGAGGTCTGGCTGTCTTTCAGATGCAGAGCTTGGAAGTCAGTATGGTTTTCTTGTGGGTATATCAGGAATGAAGTGGGAAAAAATAGAGGAAAGGGACATTCTACAGTAAGTCATATATCCTAAAATGTGAGAATTATTTTGGTTAAGTTTACCTCTCAAAGCACAAGAACACCTTCAGAAAGTGAAGTACATTGCTGTAATAAAATTGTTTCCCTCCTGGCTAAGGTCTTCGATGAGGGAGAGTGACTGTGGTTGTGGGAAAAGACAGAGGATAGATTAGTTTGGATATGGGTGAGCAAATTGCCTTTGGTGTGTTGAAAGCAGTCTTAGTAGCTGGGTGATATTTTGATTTTCTCTTGCTTTGCAATATACCCCAAAGCCCTTGTATAGGGAATGCTCAGGAGACCAGATCAGATGGGGAGACAGAATCTATCATTTTACATATGCAGAAGGGCTTTAAAATGATCAAGTACTATAAAAAGTAAATTGATGCCATTAAAAAAAAAAAAAACTTGTAACATCATTACACATGAAATAATTATTCATGAAGCAAAAGGAAAACTTCTGACTCCTTAGATTGGCTTCAGTCACTGCAATATATATATATATATATATATATATATATATATTTTGTCTTTTTGCCTTATCTAGGGCCGCACCCGTGGCATATGGAGGTTCCCAAGCTAAGGGTCTAACAGGAGCTGTAGCTGCCAGCCTACACCACAGTCACAGCAACACGGGATCAGAGCTGCGTCTGCACCCTACACCACAGCTCACGGCAACGCCTCATCCTTAACCCACTGAGGAAGGCCAGGGATCGAACGTGCAACCTCATGATTCCTAGTCGGATTTGTTAACCACTGAGCCACGATGGGAGCTCCCACTGCAATATTTTTAATGGGAGTAATTCTTTATCTTTTGAAAGTACACTTGACTCCAGGAAACATCTAAATGTCGCTTGAAATTGATTCTGGAAAATAAGTTAAGGAAGAACCTTCTGGTGTAAAAATTCAATTTCAATTGAAAAATAATTGGCAAAATTTCTCTATAAATCCTTCCCAATCCTTCCCATTGGTATCATAAATGAAATCAGCATATGGCATTTTGGTGTGTCTACTTTGAAGGCAATCAACCATACAATTTCTTCTATGTTTATTTTAACAAATAAACATATGGTTATATTTTGGGTGGTAAAATCCAAGGTCCGGCAGTCTTTGAGATGCAGAATGTCAAATTAGTGACCCTTGTTTCCTGTGGGTATGTTAGGAATGAAGTTGGGAAAAATGGAGATTTTATATATTTAATTTATATCACTGAAACTAAGAGGAGTCATCTAAAAACTTTTAAAATATATATATTTATGTATTTAAAATAAATATATATATGTATATAAACTAGTACCTTTACTATGTATACATATATGTACACATACATATATAAACAGTATCTTAAAAGTTATAAATAAAAATTTGAAAGTTATTTGGAGATAATAAATTAAATTGTGAATAACAATTGCCCCTTCCCCCCAAAGTAAACTGACCCAAGTCAAGTGGTTTACTACTCATATTCTGACCTCTTCCAAAGGTAGAGTGATAAGGAGGTTAAATTCAATGGAAGAGAGGAGTTGAGATACTGGTTTGGCTAATTATTTTATTAAGTTTGTTTTCTTTTCAGTAGAGCCACTTCATCACTGCATTTAGGTCTTAGCTTCTCCATTTATCAAGAGGGGTGGGAAAAGTAGAGTAGCTGTACTTCTATTCATTATTTTGCCTAAACCCCAGATTCTCTTCATGATTCTTCCCTGTGATAGAGGCAGAGAGATGGAAGAAGAAGACATATGCTGGCAGACTGAAGCTGGAGGTTCCCCAGCGAGCAGAGACATATAGATCAATTCCTTGGTGTCTGGAGTAGTTACTCTGCTAAGGGTCACTTCAGAAATAATAATGCCAGTCTCTTGCTCTGCTGGATAAGGCTGGCTGATGATTCCAGGCAAAACCAACATGCTTGGCGTAACAGGAGACTTTGAACAACCCCAGAGGGAGCTTAGAAATTTGCTTGGGAATCAAAGTTTAGCTTTATCCCAGAGATAATGTAGGAAGAGAGGGAGTAAGTCTTTGGAAAACCACTAGGAATGTGGTAACATTACAGTTTTGAAAGAATCAGAAATTACTTAGAGCCAGAAAGAATCTCAGCAGTCCAGTTTCACAGTTTCCTTTCCCGATTGGGGGCAAATAAAGCCCCAGGTAAGAGTATCTTGCCTAGGGGCTCGCAGCTGGTCCATGGTGGCGCCTGATTTCCTCTCGGGGGTTATACCCTGGACCTGTCTCTTTCGAAAGACATTCATTCCATTCACTCATTCAAGTAGCATTTTCTAGAACACAGATAGCGTTCAGATCTAGTAAATCTCTTTCTTCCCGTGAAGTTACGAGGATGGTGATCGTTTGGTATCTCTTTGAATAACTTTCCACTTGGGTAACCCACATATGGTCAGGCCCTACTAATGAAAGGCAATTTGGACGAGAACCAGCAGGAGTGGGCTGGTGCATGGGGGAGCAGAGTTAGAGAAACCACAGGTAGGCACCCAGCCAGGCTGGGGAGGAGGAACAGGTGGTCAGGTAATCAGGAAGCTGGAGTCTATTTTCAGGGAAGCCAAAATGAGTAGCGAAATCAGAATCTAAAGTATTCAGGTGCAATGAGTGACAGGTTCTCCAGCAGAGCAACATTGGTGAGCCTTATGGGTTCTGCCAGTGCTTTTGTTGGAATGAATTTCTTAAAAGTGCTGTGATAAGCAAAATCGTCTATTTGAAAAACCTGTTCTATGTATTTTTGCTTTGATAATTTTATTTTGATCACTAAATTTTATTGAAATGTTTGAAAAATTCCTCAGAGAATAGTTTTATTTATTCAAAAGGAAAACAAATTGTTTCTCTTTCTCTTTCCTTCCAAATCCAAATCATAGTATATGTTGCCACTTTACCTAATTTATTTTTACACTATAGTTGATTGTAAATCATATGAGTTGGTAATCTGTATATCCACAAATCAAATCAAATTTCGATGAGAGATGGGGCACTGATGTTTTACATATATTTCAAATTGAAAAAATATGTATTATTGTGTCACTTCAAAAGCAATTTATTCTAGTTCTGTCACAGACACTGCTGTTAAACAAATGTTGCAATTTCTATGGCTAGGGTGGCGGACAGACTGTACATCTCCTCTAGACTTGGAGAGACTTCATCCTCCAGTGGTTTGGTAGGGCTGCTAGTACACATCAAACACTAGAGAATAGAACAGGGGAGAAGGCTCAGCAGGCCTGGCAGAGGAACATCTAGATGGTTTTCAGAGAATTAGGGATGCCAGCATTCAGGGTACCACAGCCTGGACCTCTTGGGATGTGGACATTGTTGGGGATGGTCCAAAGAGAGGGAAATGGTGATAAGTGTGGGCAAAGAAGACTAGAATGATGAGAGAGGCAGATACCCAGTTCTAGAATTTTAGGGGGTCTTAGTAGCTGAGGATTAATTGCCGAACTATTCGGCTCTATTTTTTTTTTTTTTTTTAATTTTCCTGTGATCGCCCCAGAAGCTGAGTCCAGAGGCTACCAGAAGAAGGCTGGAGAAGCTGGCTAGAACAAACCTCTGTCAGCGGTACTAAAAGAAATTCCTGTCTAGACCCTAGCAGAAGAAGGAAGCCAGCTTCAAGAAAGTGGGCTCTGGAGAAACTCATTCATGTCATGACTCACTTGTTTGATCTGTGAACTTTTAACTTTTCTTTTTTTTAACCTAAATTTCTTTATTTGCAAAGTTTGTGTAATCATAGATCCTTAATTTACTCCAAAGATCAAATAAAATCACAAAATGTTTCCCGCTCAGAATCTTCCACTAACCTCAGCTGAACCTGAGCAAAGGTGAAAGTTTAATTCTATGAGGGAATACAATGTAAGTTCTCAACCAGACAAGTGATATCTTTCTATTTCTTCTGGTGTTTTCCACATTTAGCTCTTCATCTAGGTCCCCAACAAAAACATAGAAACTGCAACAACCTATGATTTTTCCAGAAATGGAGACATTTCATTTTGAAGTGGTCTTTCCCATTCTTTCTCCGCAAAGCTGAGGCCAGAGAGATAAGATTACCTATGGCTCTGGGGTCACCTGGACAAGCCCCAGTGTCAGCTTGGGATCCAGTCAGGGTAGACCAGCTATAAAGGTAAGGTCTGACCAGAAACACAAAATGGGCCAGGCTTAGAAATACAGAATCGGAAAGCAATGGGATGGAATTCAGCCAAGAGTCCAATAACAAAGCTGTCAGCATCAGGGATGGCTGTAAGAGGACACAGGGGGTTTCTCAGGAGACAGATAAACTCACTCTTAAGGATTCTGTCAGCAAAAAGTGGGTGCTGGTCAAGGAAGCTTACTGGCATTTGTCATGTTCAAAAAGCTGGAAGTAAGAGGTGGTTTTAAAAAGAGTCTGAGAGCAAGCAGGAACAAGTGGGCACCATTTCAGAGGAACTGGGGTGATCATAAATCTATTTAGATAAGTAAAGTATTAGAGGGGAGCTGCTATTCTTCCTGTTTGTCTTGATGAGAAAATTTCTAGATTAATATTCAGAAGCTCCCCAGTTTGGCTTGAAGTGTAGGCAGGTGAGTTTCATTCAAGAGCATAGGTGGCAGAACAAATAGAAAGACCAGTACTGCATATTAAAAGCCATGCTCTCCAAATCTGCTTTTCAGCAATAAAGGTAACATTGGGGAACGTATTAATTCCATTTCTGAGTCTCCTGAAATGGTTTCAAAATTGACGTTGGAAAAAGAGAAGCAATTATCAACCTTAATATCTTCAAACAGGAGAAGACATGGGTTTGTTTTCTAAACCAGATTTTAAGGGCTGAGCAGGCCAGCAGAAGAAGAGTGGAGTTGACTTTGCCATGGGATAAAACCTCCTCCAATTATTGTAGCGGGGCTGAGCCCGAAATGTGGGGTCTCACGTGAAGAATTCAGGGATAGAGAAGGGGGTATCAAGGATAGGCAGGGGATGGTGGACATATGAGAATTTTGGGCCACTCATGCCAACAGAGTCACCTCTCCTAGGATTTCTGATGGGTAAGATTTTTCTCTGCAGAAATGAGCAGTGATTTAACATGTCTAATGTAGGAATGAATTAAACCTATTTACCCTCATGGTCATGACTTTCTACAGGCATTACGTCACTGATCAAGTTAAGTTCAATATCATATTCGGCCTCTGCCCACTGCATATGGTTTTACAAACACACACACACACACACACACACACACACACACACACACACACACACACACATCTTATCCATATTTCTTCTGCAGAAAAATTTTATGAGTCTGTGACTCTAGCTGAATGAGGAGCATGAAACAAAGTTGGTAACTAAAGAAAAAAAATGTGGTCTATACAAGTTTAACCAAAGCAGACATTTGACAGGAGCTAGGAAGATATTTTAGGCCTAGAAAAAGGCCGTGTAGTGAAATGGGAGAAGCACAATTAAGTAAGCTTCAGATCTGGCCCAGTAACTTGCAAACTAACCTTTGACAAGTCACCTCTCTTTTCTGAGCCTCAGCTTTCTCACTAGTAAAATCACAGCACTAATGCCTTCCTCAAAGAGGCCTTCCCAGTTAAATGACTAAATGTTCGTGAAAATAGCTGGCGTGGTACCCAGGCCACAGGGTTAAGATAGGCCTGCTAATTCTCTGGATTTCGGTCTAAATTGTGTTTTTAGCTTAAATTATTTGGGGAATAACTATTATTCTTTATTTCCCCCTTTTTCCCCTTGTTCAATTAAACTGTGAGCCTCCTGAGGAATGAACCTGGAACAGCTCCATGACAAGAGTGTTGGCACCGAGTGTTTGCAAATGTTTTATTTGATTTGGAATTTTAAAAGCTCAATCAGGAATTAAGGTTAGCACAGGGACACAGCTATTAAGGAAATTGGAAAGGAACAGACAGTCCTGGAATGTGACAGCTCCTGTTTGATTTTAAATGTAAGTTAAATATTAATTTTTCTAAAAAAAAAAAAAACCCCTTCCTCCAGGGAGACCTTTTTCTTTCTCTTATGTTGACAGATTGTTGGTGGCTTGCCTTTCACATTAACTTATTTGGAGAAAAAAAAATCTTCAGATGATCCTACTTGAATAGGAAAAAAAAAATCTTCAACACAGCTCCCTTGTCGCCAGCATCAACATCGGCTGAACAGGCCTGGGTTGTTGCATACTGAGAATTATTCCTTTCATTTCAAGGGAATCAAAGATGTTTGGGGCAAGCAAGAGCCCTGGTTACACAGGATCAAAATAAATTAATGTGAGATTTGCTTACGGACAGTGTTGATGGAGTCTGCTGCTGTAGTCTGAGTACACTTTTTTTATTGTTCCATGAGGATTTCACAGAAAAGAGAAAAGTCGGCTTTGAAAAACTAAACTGATTTGGGGACAATAAGAAGCATTTGAAGACCTTCCCTTTTCTGAATTCCTTCCTGCTGGAGGTTCCCTAAAGCATGAGGTGTCATGATACTGTTGACTGGTACACAGATGTCGAAAGGAAATTCAAGCTTCTGTCAAGATTTATTCCAAACACAATAAAAAAGCAAATGATTGAAGCTCTTTGAGAGCTTTTGGATGAATTCGCCTATGCTTCGGCTGTTCTCTGAATCTGTAAGGAATGGGAAACAAAAGCGAAATTGCAGGCTCTGAGTTCATACCCATCTTACCAGCAGTTTCAACATCTGAGGCTTCCAATGTCTCTTTTTCTCAAATCATCATTTCTTTCTATCTTACTTCCGTGAATTTTTGTTGTTTTCTCTTTTAAAAAAATTTATGCAAAGCTACTGTCACCTAGTGCTCCATGACATTCGACGTACACATTTTATATTTTGGTATATAAAATTAGATGTACTGCTCCTATCACTGCCTATCTATGTGGCCTGTGGGCCACAGTCTCCTTATTTGTAAAATAAGTATAGTGAGTGAGACTCATAGTGCTCAAATTATGTTCTTTCCCAGGGTTCCTCAACTTGGACACTGTTGGTACTTTAGGCTGGATAATTCTTTGCTGTGGGAGGCTGTCCTGTGCATCAAGGTATGATTAGCATCTTCCCTAACCTCTACCTGTTAGATGCCAATAGTACAACCATTCTCTCTCCCCTGGTTGTGAAAACCAGTAATGCTTCCCAATATTGTCAGCTGTCTCCTGGGGTGAAAAAGTCACTAACTAAAGCAGCAGTTCTCAAGCTTTGGTGGTAAACAGAACCCCTGGGGAACTTGGTGAAAGCATACAGGCCCAGACTTGGTTTTATTACAAAGCCGAGGCCTCTGTGGTTTTTATTAGCGGTTTTGTTTTTTGGGTTTTTTTTGTTTGCTTTTTTTTTTGCTTTTTAGGGCTGCACCCACAGCATATAGAGGTTCCAGGCTAAGGGCTGAATCTGAGCTGTAGCTGCTGGCCTACACCAGAGCCATAGCAACTCGGGTTCTGAGCAGTGTCTTCAACCTACACCACAGCTCATGGAAACGCTAGATCCTTAACCTACTGAGCCAGGCCAGGGATCAAACCTGCATCCTCATGGATGCTAGTCAGATTCATTTCCTCTGAGCCATGACTTGAACCCTGGTTTTTATTAGTTTTTAAATACACAACAAAGTTTGAGTACCACAGTTCACAAGGAAGGAATTGAATTGAGAAGTGGTTCTCAAAGTATGATTCTTGCACCAAGGGCCTCAGCATCACCAAATAACTTGTTAGAAATGCATATTTAAGGCTCCACCACAGAATAAGTGAATCAGAAACCCTGAGATGGGACCCAAGTGTCTAAGACATGGACCAGATAAATAAAAAGTGCAGTCTTGGCACATCCAGAAAGACATTCAGGAATGTGAGAGACCCAGGGAGGACTGTCTTTCTCAACACAAAATTGTTACCATCAGGCAGAGATCACTAGCCTGGAATCAGCTTCTCTGCATGGCTCTTATCACCATACGGCCATGAACTTTTTGTTCAAATCCAGCTTTAAAAGGCAGATCAGGTTGTCCTTCTTGGGGATGGGAGGTCTGAGGGATGGCACATCTCATATTCATGAATCCTCCGTGGTACCTGGGGCCCTGACTCAGAGACTTACTCTTTGGGCTATGGCACTGGCTGTGAGCCAGTGGTTCTCAGTCTCATCTTCACAGTAGAATCACTTAGGCAACATTTAAAAATCTCAGTGCTCAGGCCATACCCCAGGCCAATTAAATTAGAAGCTCTCAGTAAGAACCAGCTATCAGGATTTTTGACTTCTCAGACGATGCCAGTGTTCAAGCAAATTTGAGAAATCATTTGAACACTTTCTATAAAGTCAGATAGGGTTCGTGCAGAGAAAGAGATGAGGGAGTAGGACATAATAAATTTTTTTAAAGCACATGTCAGTTTGGTAAAGTTCAGCAGAAAGTTCGGCTGCCACGTGTAAGCTTTTGATTCTGTGCCAGTGCCAGTTCTCCCCCTAAGTTTTCTTAGATCCTTCAACGAGAAGCCAATTTTGTAGCCCCTGCATTTCGTTGAACCTAGTCTAACAGGTACCATTTCTCCCTTGTATTATAGTCCTGTACATCATGTTTATCTCCTACACAGCGCTGTGAGCCCCCAGGGATAAGGATGCCGGCTACTTTGAGAGCAGGTATCCAAAGATATGAATTTAATTGATGTATGCTAAGTGATAAGGAAATGTCACGGAACTTAGAGATAATCCCCAGTAAAGCATCCTGGCACTTTGCTTTCAGTCCCACTCCCACCGCAGGACTTCCTGGCCAATGTGATTCAAACCCCCCCACACAAGGGGATTAAAAACTCTGGACCTCAAAGTCTTTATCTGAAAAGAGAGACAATCCTTAGAGCAAAAGTCTGGGCAGAAGACCCAAGGGCAAATTCTGGATTACTGAACATTCAAAGTATTCAGTACATTCTCAGCTCCAAAGTGGAGCTTTTCCATCAGTAGGATAAGCCAAATGAGTGTGGTTTGCTCGAGAAAAGTAATAAGAGCATGATTCTTTGGGGTCCTTGGAGTCACAGCGCCAAGGCTATTTATGGTCACCATGGTCAAATTCAACACAGTTAATGAAGGAATGAGAGCAGAACTCTGGCAGCCTCCTGGGCATTGTGGTGATTGCACACAAAAGCCTTCTTTGGAAGAATTCACATCAACTATATGATAAGTGTTCTTTCCTGTTGCCCTTCCATCTTGCTCACCAGCCAGGTGGCCAGGGAGTTTTGATAAAATTGCCACAAGCACTAGGAGCCCACAGGAATGCTTACAGGAGGAAGCCTGGAATCAAGGGTCTAGTGCAATAGCTCTCAGGAATCCTTGTGAGAGTGAGAAGCCAAGGAAGAGGAAAGACGGGAACACCTTGGCTTAGAAGGTATTTATGACAGAGGAGAAGCAGAGGAACAGGAAAGCCTCCAGCTATTCCTTCGGAATCTGGCAGCCATTTCTGACAGCGTTCCCATTCCTAGATTGATGCTCATTGCTTAAGTCCCGGGGGATACTGGACTTATTAAATTGCCTCTTTGTTTAACTCTTACGATGGGAATTTATATCTGAAAATATTTTGTCGTGTTGGGACACTGGTGTACTGCAAGAGATGAGGAGACAGGCTCAGCTGTGCGAGGTCACAAGGCTGATAAACTGACAGGCAGAATGTTAAGTACTGCTGCTCCTTCCTGCAGTGCTTCTCTGGGTCCTCTAACACCCTCATCTGCACAGAAAGGTGAGCTATTCGTTGGTCCCTTGGCCTTTCCTCCCTTCCCCAACGCGGCCACAACCAAAGTGGGATGAGAAGGCAAGGGAGGACATTCCCTAAAGGAAGGGACACTAAACTCTGATTCCAGTGGCCCAAGACTGAGTCCTTTCCTTTGCCTTTTCATAGTACTATCAACTTGGACTACTAACTTTTCTCCACAAGCCAGTTTCCTCACAGCCTGAGATGGCGCTTCAGGGCTTCGCGTGAAGTTGAAAGGCTTTGCAAACGTCGGACAAATTGCGGAAAACGATGAGAGCCCTAAATCTTACTAAATTGCGTCTTCTTCCTCTCTAAAAAGGGAGTAATCATGTCTATTCTGTAAGGGACCCCACTTCAGGGTCTGCTTCGCCTTTGGGCCCCCAGCAGCGCTGTCTCCTCGGCTGGCACTGGCTGTGCGGCCCCTGGCCTCCTGGCGGCTGCGAGCCACTCGCTAAGGCTCTGGCAGCAGGAGGAGCATGTGAGCTGTGGGCGTCCCTTTAAGAGCGGCCGGCAAAGCCGGCCTCCGCCTCTCTCAGTTCGCCGAGCGCCGCGGGTCACCTGAGGCTCAAAGGGCAGCCGGTTGGCGGCGGGGCCGGCGGTTTCGCTCGCAGAGCCAAGAGACGGGGCCCGGACGCCAGGTGCCCGGAGCCGACTGAGTGCGGGGCCGGCCGGCGCCTGTCCGCGGCGGAGGATGCGGGAGCGCATCTGGACGCCGCTGCCACTGCTGCTGCCCTGGCTACTGCTGCCGCCGCCGCTGTGGGGCGGCCCCCCGGACGGCCCGCACCCAGGGCGGGAGCCCGAGCCCGGGCCTCTGCAGCCCTTCGACCTGCTGTATGCCAGCGGCGTGGACGCCTACTACAGCGGGGACTACGAGCTGGCTGTGCGCGACCTGGAAGCGGCGCTGCGCAGCCACGAGCGCCTGCGGGAGATACGCGCGCGCTGCGCCCGCCACTGCACCGCGCGTCGCCCGCTCGCGCCCCCGGGCGCCGGCCCCGGGGCCGAGCTGCCCTTCTTCCGCGCGCTGCTCGAGCGGGCGCGCTGCTACCGCAGCTGCCAGAGCCAGCGCCTTGGGGGCCCCGCGTCTCGCCACCGCGCCAGCGAGGATGTGCGCAGCGACTTCCAGCGCAGAGTGCCCTACAACTACCTGCAGCGGGCCTACATCAAGGTACCCAGAGCGCACACTTCACGTCCTCCGCGGCGCCGGGATGCGGAGGAGCCCTTCCGCAGGGCTCCTGTCCCCTGGCCGTCACTCTGCTCCCTAGAGGGTCAGATTGGGTGTCCTCTAAATGTTCTGTCTCATGTGTGGATTTAGATATATGGTGGCCCGTGTTGTGTAACCAACACTAGATGAACCTGGGCAAGCCATTAGCTCTCTCAGCATCTACCTCTCTCTTAAAAAGAGGACTGTACTGATAAGATGATGATTCCGGTACTCATGTCTGTATGGTGGCAGAGCCGAGTACACTATAAAGTCCCTAGGCTTCATTCCTTGATCTAGCGTCACCCTGTTTCCCCACCATCTCCTATCACACATCCTTTCTACACTCTAGTCTGCACCTTTTCTTTGAAGTTTAAAAGAAAGCATTCTCTAAACAGCAGAGTTTAAAGTAGACTTGTTCTGAAACCAATTCCTCTGTCTTTTCCTTTGAACGTACAAAAAAAAAAATCTAAGTTTAAAGAGAAAGTATGCGTGGAAGAGGTGTATCTGTGGGAGTCAGTCTCACCAAAAGTGTCTACCTGAAGTTCTGGCTCTTTCTCTTTTGATAGAGGGCTTCTAGTTTCTGGAAGTAAGCATCGGGCTGAATTATAGGATATCAGAGGTTCTCTTCTTCTGGTTTTATTTGTGTATTCAACTTGCCTGAAGTTAGTGTCAGACAAGTAGATGGGGAAGTAGACTGTATATTTTGACATTTTCTCCGCATTTACAATTTTGAAGGTCTCTGCGGATGCTTTAGCAGAGAGAATTAAGCCTGTGTGCCTCAATGCCCCACTCTCACTCATCGGTTTTGCTCTCAACTTACACCTTCTCCCCCTTCTGCCTTTCTGTGTCAATATATCACTGTCTCTTCTGCAGCTGCTGGAGAAGTGCCAGCCAGTGGACCTGGCTGCCATTCAGGGGTGGTGAAAATACACACCATGTGCAGATATTCAGATGCCTTTGGCCGCTCATCCCGCAAGGTTTCTGCGCTCACAGTTGACAGGGCTCTCTGGAGATTTGTGGTTGTTGGTGGAGTTCAGGAAATCACAACTGTAACTAACGCTTAACTCTCAGTGCTCTGGCTAAGGTGTTAGAATTGGTATCTTGGGTAAGAAATAGAGAGTCTGAATCCTTTCCAGGATTTGTCTTCTACTTGCTTCTGCCTCCTGAAGGATATGCCGAGGCATGTGTTAAGAATAAATCTGCTTTCTTTTCAATGAGTGGCACAGTTTTTGGTCATCTCACAGAGGTCAGTCAGTAGTAGGCAGAGAGGACCCTGAATTCCTGACAGCTGAAGATAAACTAAGCTAGTTCCCAGAGCAGAACACGGGTGGTCGAGTTTAGTTCCTTTAAAACCATCTTCCCAGGAATCTCAGATGTGAGGTAGGCAGTCCTGCTGATTGTTCTGTCACACTTCTTGGGCACATTCTCCTTTCCCAGGTCTGGAAAAGGAATGCACATTTATTTTCCATCCTATCAAAGTAAATAACTATGAGGTGATTCTCAAATATGGGTTTCTTAGGTTCTGCAGTTAAACTTTCTTCACTGCTAATGTTCACATTCATCATTCTTCTGCTCCCATCTCCTAGCTAGAAGTCAAGGAAGCTAAAACTATAGGTTTAACATGCCTCAGTGGTTTCCCGTGAATTGATGACAGGAGTTAATCACTTATGAGTTCCTCTGTGGGTGAACTACTGGGTGTGGTCTGATGAACCGATGAAGCTTAAGAAGACCTTTCAAAATTATGTGGGTTCATGTGCTGATGTCTGTTTTACCAGCTACATTTCTGAGAGCAAAACAAATCTTGCACCTTCTCCCTGTTCACCTCCACTCCAAAAGGTACCATTTCTTTGACCTACATAATTGATAAGAAAGCCATCTTTACCCCTTTGGAAATTCATTTTTGATGGGCTGGAGTTTGCAGGAGCATCTCGATGGACATCAAATAAGGTGCATAATGGTTCCTCTTTTCTTCCCTGCAAGAACTCCACAATTTTAACCTTTGCTTGACTTCTTGGGAATTTCACTCATGAACACACACTTACACACACAGACACATACACACTCTTTTAAGAGTAAAACAAAACTCTCAAATAACAGTATCTTCGGGCTCTGACTGGTTTGGAGGCTGAAGTGTTTGTTCCCTGATGACTGAAGTGTTCCCTGCGTGTGCCTGCACGTGATCATGGTACTTAGTGCTGTTGAATTCCTTCGGACATCGGTGATCCCGTTTGTACTTGAAAAAGATAATCCTGGGCCAGATTGAATTCAGTGATGACTTTGCAGCCAGGGTTGGAGAACTGAATCCTGTAGCCCAGTCAGAACTAGTGGGCTTCCTAGAGATACGGGAGTACATTTATTCTCAGCGAGAGGTTTACAAACTGTAGAAGCTCTCGGGAGATGCTGCGTCCCTGCTTCCCTCAAGTCCCAGTTAGTGAGGCACTGATGGAAGCAGATTCTTTATGCTTGACTGTTGGAAGGGATAGATTGAGAATTGTGAAATCTGAGGTCCCTTGAGATCAGTTTCTCATTTCACAGATGAGGAGGGAGAGATCCAGATAGGGAAAGGGGCTCACCCAGTGTCACATATGATTTGATTTGATGAAATGAAAACAAGACTGGGAGTCAGGGGTCTGAGCCCTGCCAGTGATGGACCAGTCCTGTGTACACCCACTGCCCCATGGGGTCACCTCAGGTCCTAGGAATGCTGAGGCCCCATGGCTATCCTGTGCCAGATTTGGACAGCTCCGGGATGAGTCCGTCCTTTTCTTGTGGGGTAACAGAGACTCATTGCATTTATCTTAAGGGCTGTTGTGTAGACTCTTCCTTAAGGCCTGGCACATTGGGAATTCCTCTCAACAGCTATGAGGTGGTAGTTCCACCTTGGCTTCCAGCCACACTTTTTTTTTTTTTGTTTTGTTTAAAGCCAGGATGAGACTCCCCAAACTTTGGAATTTTAGTGTATCAGATTGTAAGATGTAACTCATGATTCAAAGCCTGAAATCTAAGCTAATGCTTTAAGCAGAATAGTTTCTGCCTGGAAATCTTCACTGATTCCCTATTGCTACTGTATGTAGCCCATGGTGTTCAATGCAGCACCTCCGGCCTGGCTGCCCCTGAACTTTATGGCCCTATCTCCTCCCACTCTGCCATCCTTTAACCCAAGGGAACAATGTATACTTGATCATATGTGTCTGACACTTTTGCACATCTGGGCTTTGTTTATTCTTCTTTGGGAGGCACGAAGTCTCTGGAATGCGATTGATCTGGGATCGAACTTTAGCTCTTCATTCTTTAGCTCTATGACTGTGAGCAAGTCACATGAACTTTCTAAGCTTTAATCCCTCCATCTGCAAAATGGAGAAATAGGAGAACCTACCTGATGGGTTAAGGTTTAAGAGAGGATTTCTGTACAGTACCCAGGACAGGACCTGTTCCTTCCTTCCTTCCTTCCTTCCTCCCTCCCTTCCCTCTTCCTTCCTTCCTTCCTCCCTTTCTTCCTTCCTTTCTCTCTTTCTTTCTTTCTTTCTTCTTTCTTTCTTTCTTTCTTTCTTTCTTTCTACTGCTGCACCTGCCTCACATGGAAGTTCCCAGACTAGGGGTCAAATTGGAACTGCAGTCTACACCACAACCATGGCAATACCAGATCCGAGCTGCATCTGCGACCTGCGCTGCAGCTTATAGCAGCACTGGATCCTTAACCCACTGAGTGAGGCCAGAGATCGAGCCTGCATCCTTAAGGGACACTATGTGAGGTTTTAACCTGCTGAGCCACAATGGGAACTCTGGGATAAGGCCTATTTCTGTTTCCAGAAACACTGGAGACAGGAATTCTTACTATTAGTTGTAATAGTAGATTTTCCCAACTCCTCCTTTCTGTGCTCAAATGGTAACTGTATTACTATGTGTATATATATATATATTTCTGTGAGGCCCTCTTTCACTGCTTCTGTAATCCCCATCAGCCCATTATTTCTCATGCTTCTGAATATCCACAGTAAAGTATATGTTCCTCTTATATCATGTTTCACTTTTAATCTTGTTCTGGAGAGATTCATCACATTGTTCATCACTGTGTGAGCTCCTTGAAATCAAGAATGGCCATAGTCTGGTGTTCCCATCATTGCTCAGTGGTTAAGGAACCTGACTGGTATCCACGAGGATGCGGGTTTGATCCCTGGTCTCGCACAATGAGTTGGGGATCCAGCATTTCTGTGAGCTGTGGTGTAGGTCGCAGATGTGGCTTGGATCCCTAGTTGCTGTGGCTGTGGTGTAGGCCAGCAGCTACAGCTCCAATTTGTCCCCTAGCCTGGGAACCTCCATATGTCATGGCATGACCCTAAAAAAAGAAAAAAAAGGTCATACTCATTGTTGCATCTCCTAAAGTAGGTGTTCCCATATCTGCAAGATTGCTACGTGAATGATCATCTGGGCATTAACACTATGATTTAATACTAGAAATTTAGATTCATCAGGTCTGAGTTGAGTTTCAGCATTGATAGTTCCCCCCAAATACCTGAAACAGGGAGCAGTGGCAGGAAATGCTCAGTAAATGGTTGTTTAATAAATACCTTGGTGGCTTGTGTATGAAATATTGTTGAGAAAGATTTCCCTGTGTTGGCAGGAAGTTTTCTCAAATTAGTTACTTAGTTTCCTGGCTGGTCATTTGGGGGGGGGGGGAGTTAAGAGGACTGTAGATTGCTTGGCTTTTCACTCTCTTCTACTTGCAAGTTCTGGTAAATGTTGCAAACCTCCTCTCCCCACCCCCACCCTGCATCTTTTTTCCTAATTTAATCCTTATTTCCTAAAACTCTGCTTTGGCAAATTCTTGACACGCTGTGTGCCTGCTTTATGTACATTTGTGGAATTTAAACAAATGTAAGAGAGAGCTTTTTCCTTTTCCTTATCTGTGTACTTTAGAATCAGGAATACAATATCTGTTTTTCTTTCAGTGTTCCCAGACATTTAGTAAAAGGAAACAATTAAGAAAAAGACAACCAGTGCTGTTTATTTATTGTTTTACTTAAAACAAGCTTGCCCCTCCATGTTTGGTTTCTAAAATGGTGCTTTGTGCCATTTGACCTTTGTTTTTCTTAAGATTAGAAGGAGGTAAAAAGGAAATGCTGTTAAGTTAAGGAATTCTCTCTCTCTCTTGGAGTCATCTCCCTAAACTTCCTTTTTCTTGACCATAATTTATTTTATTAGTGGTTCCTAGAAAAGAAAAAAAGTAAGCACAAGGATTTTCTTCACTCTTATTCTGCTTTATTGGCTTCTTTCTCTTTCTAGATGATTGCCTCAAAAAAAAAAAAGTTTGAAACCTAAGCCACATGGTATGTGCATGATACATATTCTATTAGTTCAGGATAAAAAACCTTTCCCAAATCCCATATTTAAATCTCTTTTTGCTTGTATGTAGACTATGTACATTTTGTCCTCAAATTATTTCAAGTAGGAAGTTGTCTTTATGTTTTCTTGCTTTTTCTGAAATTTTCTAGTGGTTATTTCCTCAAAGGAAGAGGCTTTTTTTTTCTTCTTCTTATAATTGGGCATCTTGTGTGTGTGTGTGCATGTGTGCTTGAATCATCAAAATCCACTAGTCAGCATCTTTCTGTCCCACTCCTAGGAAAGGAAACTTGGGAGAGAGCCTTTACCTAGCTACCTCTTAGGTCCCTTAGGCCTAAAGCTAAGGAATTAGAATTTCAGTTGTTTCTTCCAATGGTATTGACCATTTAAATTAGGCTGCATCTGCTCTTTGTCAGTCATCCATTGTGATTGCAAAGAGGAAGAAGTACCACAGCCGCTTAAAATTCAATTAGATGAGGGGAGCAGTTGCTTACAAGTTTTCCCCTTAGTCTGGTGAATCAGCGATTCCTTTACGGGTTTTAATAAAAGAAAGTAATAAACTACTTGTCTCTTCACAGATCCCATCTCTGACAGTCAAATGCATTCTGTCACTGACATCATTTGCTCAGTGAGAAACTACAAAGGGATAGCT
Organism: Catagonus wagneri; assembly: GCA_004024745.2. Lineage (NCBI taxonomy): Eukaryota > Metazoa > Chordata > Mammalia > Artiodactyla > Tayassuidae > Catagonus > Catagonus wagneri. Next base: position 45,473,486 of record PVHT021183693.1, on the reverse strand, counting down.
GTGTGGAATGCTTTTAAGGAATGTTTGATAAAAATGTCAGCTTGTTTCATGGATGGAATTTGATAAATTCTGACAGGTTTATCTAAAATGAAAACTCATCACATTTGTTATAATACTGATTCTTTAGTATTGCTAAGGAACGGAGCAAACTTGAATGTTTTAGAATCCCAAATCTGAGAGAGCTAGAAGGGCCTCCAAGAGAGCATCTTGTTCAACTCTCTCTTCATAATAAAAAGTTGGTTTGGGCCAGTGAAGTAGGGGTGGCCGTGGGGGAGTTAAGTATTTTGCTTAAGAAATGTGGTCTCGCAAGAGTGAGGAGTGATAATTATTAAAACTGTAAAAATACTCCAGCTTGGAGTTCCTGTTTTGGCTCAGCAGGTTGCAAAGCCAGCTAGTATCCAGAAGGAAGTGAGTTCGATCCCTGGCCTCACTCAGTGAGTTAAAGATCCAGTGTTGCCGTGAGCTGTGCCCTAGGTCATGGATGTGGCTCGGATCTGGCATTGCTGTGGCTGTGGTGTGGGCCAGGAGCTGCAGCTCCAATTGGACCCGTAGCCTGGGAACTTCCATATCCAGCAAGTGTGGTCCAGAAAAGGAAAAAAAAAAAAAAAAACCTACAGCTTGAAAGACCTTCAGAAATCACAATATCTATCTCTGTAACTTAAGAGCAGATGTCACTGGCCTCAGAGGTTCCATGATGAATCGAGAAGGGTCAGTAAGAGGAGCTGGGTCCAGCATGTGGATATTTTAATTTATAGCCCAGTGATCTTTCCAGACTCTATGTAATGGGCATGGCTACCTCCTGAGGGGCAGTCTGATGAATCATCAGTGCTGCTGACACCTGCAAGTGGACCTGTTGCCTTCAGAGATGGAGCAGACACAGGGCCCAGCTTCCTGGACCACCCCGCCTACGCTGCATTTTCATTTACATGATATGTGGGCCACTTAGCCAAGAGTCACAGTTGTCTGGTGGAAAATTTTGCATTTCTCATTAGGAAAAATAATTTCTCTTGTCTTTTTTTCCACTCAGCTTTTCTCTTATAATTCTTTTCCTGTCCTTTTATTCATCCTTTCTTTCCTGCTGTCTGACTCCCTAGCTACGTAATTTCCATGAGAGCTGGCCCAAACACATCTTTAAAAAAAAAGAAACTGACTTGGAGTCAGCCTTTTGTGTGCTCTGCTTTAATGCCGTGTGTATGATTTTCAGGATTTAGTGCTGAGGAGGCCCGCAGGCTACAGTTAGAAGAAGCTGATTTTGCTTGACCACACCCCTCTCTGACTTACTTTGTTTTCTAGTCTTATTTCTTGCTTCTCTCTCTCCTATCCCATACCTTACCCTGTTGGTGTTCCACACAGTGAAGTTACATCCTCAAAGGAGAGGGCTGAGGGGATCAGTTGAGGGAAGAGAAAGGCAGGTGGTGCTAGAGGTACTGGTTTCAGTAAAATGAAGTCCATAAAGCCTCTCATTTAATTTAATTTCATGCACAAACATAGGCATCTACTTCTGTGAAACTCTTGTTATGTCCCTTTCCCCTATATGACTTGTGCAGGATTTGGGCGTATCTTGGGATATTCATTTCCTCTCCTCTCAGCTCCCCATCGCGCTGTGGCTGCTCCCTGCCACATTCATAAACATCTGTGTTATCATCCTCCCATTTTACAGATGGGAAAATAAAGTCTGAAAAAGAATCATGCAAATGTATCCAGCAATCTAATGGAGCAGCCAGGATTAGAATCCAAGCACCCTGAGGCCCACCTCTGTGACATTGCTGATGACCACTCTTTGTAAATGCACACTGAAACCACACTCAACAGAAATGAATATGAAACATATAGCATGCCTCTTACATTATTTGCCAAGTGGGATAGACCCTGAAAATAAAAGCTACCTTATGCGGTGCTATTCCTTGCCCTACTCTTCTGCCCACTTCTGGGAAAAACACAGAAACCTGGATAAATGCTGTGCCCCAGTAAACCTAATGAAAATGAGTGAGGCAAAGAATCTCCTTTGGAAGGGAAGTGAAAGTAAAAAAGCCGGAAAGAGGGCGATCCAAGATGGCAGATTTTCCAGAAGTTCACGGCTATCAGAATGATCCTGCTGGAATTCATTATCTGCAAATAAGGGATTCAGTTTTTTTGCAAGTAATGGGACACTGCTGAAGACTGAAGTGTGATTATCCAGGCACTCTGGAAAAGAAATGGAGAAAAGCCAAAGAGATAATAAAATAAATAGAACTGAAACAAAACAGAGAAACTGTTAACAAACCCTGAATCACAGGAAAGTTAATTAAGCCAATTTTGATTTATTCTTCCCACTTGAATGCTAAATTTTTAGCTTTTACTCTGCCAAGATTGGTAGGTTTGTATGAAGAAATCAACATGTCGTTAGGACACCAGACACAGTGAATTACCTTAAAATCAGGTCTGGCGCTTTTCAAAAATGATCTCAAATTATAGTAGCAAAGAGTCATCCAGAAGACAATACAAATTATTTCCCCACTGAAGTTGGAACTATTTCTTAATAATATTTTTTTCAGGTTCAGTCTAGGATCAACAACCAGCATTTGATTGTAGCTCATGGTATTTAGAAATGCTGCCTGGGACAGAAACTTTCACAGCCAATCATTGTTTCTATAGGAAGACCAAAGGCTCATTTAGACAGTGGAGTCTGCAGGTTTTCGAGGCAGTAGGCATTTAAGCTGGAGTTTCTCCACCTTGGCTTACTGATATTTGGGATGAATAATTCTTTGTTGTGATGGGCTGTCCTATGTATTTTAGGCAGTCCAGCATCATTCCTGACCTTTCCCTACTAGACAGAGATGGCAGCACACCTCACCTGGCTTCTAAGTTGTGACAGCCAAAAAGGTCTTCCATACATTGCAAAATGTCTCTTGGGGTCAAAATTAGTCCACATGGAGAATCACTGATTTAAACCTGTAGCCATACTTAAGGAAAGCCAACATTAAGATAAGACAAGTACAAAACAAGTTTTTGACAACATATTCTAGGTGGCAAAGTGCCCACTAATGAATCATGATATTTATGAAAACATTTGGCGATAGCATGATACCTTTTATGAGGGGAATTCCATTGGAAATAGAGACTCTTTCTCCAAGATGCAAATCCCTGAGCTCGCATTCCTTACCTGGTCCTCCCTTGTAGCTGCACTAATTCAGCTTATAGGAAAGGCCAAGGGGTCTGGCTTCTCTCTACTTATTATCTGAACATGACTGAACAGGTTGCTTTATCAATATGAACTAACGCCTGTTAGTTGTGAACTCCATACTCCAGAATTAATATGTTTCTTATTCATCTTGGAAAGTACCCAAACTCAATCGTTTAAAAGTAATCCCCCACAACTCTTACTTTCCTTGTAGTTAGTTAGCTCTTTATCACATATACTCTCAGAAAGCAGCTTGATTCAAACACAAACTGCCATCTTATAGACGGCTGGAAAGTGAGAAAAATGAGAGGAAGCCAGAGGAAACAGGATATAATTGAAAGAGAGAGAGAGTGAGAGGGTGTTTCAGCCCTCTTGGGTTGGTATAATAGGATCCATAGACTAGGTGGCTTATAAACAACAAATATTTATTATTTATTTATTTATTGCCTTTTTTTTTTCTTTAGGGCCACACCTGTGGCATATGGAGGTTCCCAGGCTAGGGGTCAAATCGGAGCTGTAGCTGCTGGCCTTCACCACAGCCACAGCAACTCAGGATCTGAGCTGTGTGTGTGACCTACACCACAGCTCATGGCAATGCAGTATCCTTAACCCACTGAGTGAGGCCAGGGATCAAACCTGCCTCCATCCTGTCTTCATGGATGCTAGTCAGATTCGTTAATGAGCTGTGATGGGAACTCCAGACAACAAATATTCAGTTCTCAGAGTTCTGGAGGCTGAGAGGCCAAGATCATGGTGCCCATAGAATTGGTGTCTTTGCTGTAACCTAACATGGAAGAAGGGTCCAGGGAGCTTTCTGGGCTTCTTTTTTAAAGGCATGAATTCCATTCATGAAGGCTCTGCTTCCATGACTTAACCTGCTCCCAGTGCTTGCCCTCTAGGACCTTGGGGACTAGGACCTGTGAATGTTGGCGGGACACAAACATTCATACTGCAGCAGAGGGAGATGCAGAAATAGAGGGAGAAAGATGGAGAGCTGTTGGAAGAAATTAAATAAAGGAAGGCAAGAATTCTAAATCAGAGTCCAAGCAGGCCCCCACACATGAAAGCAGTTGACAGGAAACAAACACGAATGTTGCACCCTCTGAAATCCATGTCCGTGTAATAAAACAGAAGCAGATGATGTTCTTTCTTCATTCCTCTAATTCCATAGGCCCCATACTTGGCTGAGATGTTTCTGCTGTGAAAAAGCCCAGGGTAGCAGAGCCACTTAGCTTCCTGTGTGAAACAGAGAGGGAGGGAATCACTTGGGGGAGATTTCACATGCACACCACTGAATATTTATCAAATGTTAAGGGAAAATGAAAATACTGTTTTGCCATTTTTTTGTCTCTTTGATATCTGAGGTGTAGTGAAATGTTCTCCTTTTCTTCATTTTGCAGTAGGGACACTGAAGCTTGAAAGATTAAATGGTATGTATCAGATCATACAGCTACTGAATAATCCCAATCCGGGTTTTTCTGATGACAAAGCTGAAGCTCTCCTTGACTTCTCACAACTTGGGTTTTGAAAAGAAAAAGACCTATATTCAAAAAAGTCCTACCTTTTATTAGTTGTATGATACTGGGAATGTTCACATATATGAACTTGTGTTTCTTATCTGGAAAATGGGGATAATCATACCTGCTTTACTGGGTTCTTTTAAAAAATTAAAAAGAAAGAAAAAAAAAGACTGTAGGATCACCTAGGTCAGCACTGACACAGAAATACTATTAACACTTGAACAAGATGGATTTGAACTATGGGGGTCCACTTATACGTGAATTCTTTTCAATAGTAAATACTACAGCATTTTATGATCCCCAGGTGTTGAATCTACAGATGTTGGATCTACAGATGTTAAATGGTGGATAAAGAGGACCAAACTGTAAACTATATGTGGATTTTTGACTGTGCAGAGGTTGGTCCCCTTAACCTCTCATGTTGTTTAAGTGTCGACCGTACTTATTCCTTGCGTCATAGCTGCTATGCAAATAGCAAATTTGTAAGGGACTATGAGAGGCAAAAAGCATAGTTCGGTAAAGGTATCAAGATAAACTGAGATGCTGATTATATGTACAGTAGGTAGAGGAAACTTTGGGACTCACAAAACAAGAACTTGAGGAGTTCCCATTGTGGTTCAGCAGGTTGAAAACCCAACTAGTGTCCCTGGGGATGCAGATACAATCCCTGGCCTCGTTCTGTGGGTTAAGGATCCAGCATTGCTGCAAGCTGTGGTGTAGGTTACAGATATGGCTTAGATCCATTGTTGCTGTGGCTATGGTGTAGGCTGGCATCTGCAGCTCTGATTTGACCCCTAGCCTGGGAACCTCCGTATGCTGTAAGTGTGGCCCTAAAAAGAAACAAACAGACAACAACAACAAAACAAACAAACAAGAACTTGACCCACTTAGCTATTGACTTTATGTTCAATTCTCTACACATCGGAGTGTAGGCTTACCAATCTTCTTTCACCATCAGACTAAAACAAAAGTCGTCTTCTTAATGAGAAGTTGGGACTGTTTTTTGCTGCTTTGAGAAAAGCCCTTTTGCTTTCTCCCCATTACATTCTCCAACCCTCTGATTTCATAATTTCCATGAGATTGTGGCCTTTTCTTTGTATTTTTCAAGAAGTGGACTCTGTTCAAACACATTCCAAACCTTCGCTGTTTCCTATTAACAGATAAAATCTCTTCCCACAGACCAACACATCTTGGGACTTTTAAACCCCTTTAAGCCTCTTCATCACCCTGATCTCAAGTACTCCTGGGAGATGGCTTAGGGTTGGAAATCAACAACCGTATCTTCATCACAGATACCAAAAATAAGACTGCTTCTTGTATAACAGTCAAGCAAATGGGAGAGTAGCTGAAATAAAAATCTGGAGTTAGGAGTCCAGGAATCAAGCAGTTTAGGCCCTACTCCCAGTTCTGTCACTAGTCCTTGAAGTCTCCATTTGGACAAGGGCAGAATTGGACCAGACGGTCTATAAGAACTCTTCCGCCTCTGCCAGCCTAAGCTTCTAAAATACTTTAGTGAACTGGTACAGCGAGCCAACAGTTACCAATGAAAAGAGGAATGATGAGATAGTGTAATAGAATACAAAGTGATAGAAAGAGGACAAAGGAGTTTAAAAGGACAAAGGAAAAGAGCTACTTTCAGTGTGTCTGATGCTTGTCTTCATCCTTGGACAGTCAAACACTTTAAAATAAACTTTGAAGAAAATAGTGTTTAATGTGGAGGTATTTTAAGAGGTACCAGACAAACTAAGGTGTGTTCAGGAGGGACAAAAAGATATTAACAAAAGGCTCAAAACTGTGTTTTATGAGAAACAATTGAAATAGGGATGGATAGACTAAACCAACAAGGAAAAAAAGTGGCTTTAAAAAAGATCTAAGACAATTGTTCTTGATCTTTATGGCATCTAGAAATTGAACAAGTAGAACCAAGTAACAGAAGTTATCGAGAACAAGATCTTGGCTCAAATACGGAAGACTTTCCTGACACTAACAACTGTTCAGATATAATAAATAGCCCAAGAAGGTGCTTGGACATGAAGCAGACAAATGCTTAAACAGAGAGGTTGTCTTTAAGGTTCAAGCATTAAAGCAATGTTGAAATAGAAAGATTTAACATATTTTACAATACAGAGTCAGTGACTCCATGATCTTATGAAATGAAAATTTGGTTTATACCCATAGATAATGTGTCTGTAAAACTTTTTCATTGGCAAAACTTTACAGCTTTCTCTCTTTCCTGCTTCTTAATTCTTGCTCATGTAATCTTAGACCAGGGTCACCAGAATACTCCCTACAAATAACTTACATAAGGCAAAAAAAGGGAAGGAAGGAAGGAAGGAAGGAAGGAAGGAAGAAAGAAAGAGAAAAAACAGTGCCAAGGTCCTAAAACTCACATGGAAATGCATACACAAAGAATACTTAGCAATAACAATACCATATGTATGATCTTCATCAGGCCTCTAATTTCTGGCTCAAGTGTCCCTGAGATACATCTGAAAAGGATTTAGTTGCACTTGCATAATACCAATAAGAGTTTTTAATTAAATGGATAATGACTGATTAGAACATCCATGGTCCTCTCTTAGCAAGTACAGCATGGTATACTCTGAGAACCAAATTTCATTTTCAGAGCCTTGGTGGTGCTATTCTAATTTGCTTCTTTTGTGTGCTATCCAGAGGCTGACCTGAAAACCTGGCTGTATTCCACACTATATATAATTCGATTATCAAGCCTTTGCCAATGTCAGTTCTGGTCCGTTTTGCATATAAGTTGCTAGGGGGTCTGCCCAGAACATAATATTTAAGAATATTTAAAGGATATTAAGTATTCCTAAAGAATGTTTAAGCAATATCTTCATCTGGTTCCCTCCCCTCTGCCGTTATTTTCTTACTCTCTAACTAGAGGGAGAGGAGTGCTGGCTACACTTGGGGAGGAGGGGGCTGGAAGTCCAGGCTCCCTGCCCTAAAAGCAGATCAAGCAAGATTTTTGCCCCTCTTCAGCTGGAGTTGGGTGGATATTATCACAAACATTTATGTTCTGTTATGCCTAACTTTTCCGGTCCTTTTAATTAAAGAAAACATGCTTTAGGGGAAGGGGGCATTTTTTTTTTTTTTGTCTGCTCCCATTGGCATGTCCAGGTTCAGGCTTTCCAGAGTCCAATCTGGGATGCATGGAAGACAAAAAGAAAACCCAAGGAATTCATGGCTATGCTCAAGGATCGGGTCTTTAGCCCGGCCACCTCATCATGCCATCTTTCAAAGTCTTCCTGTGTTTGTCCAGAGTTTTTAAGTGTGATTAAAAAAGGAGGTCTAGGGAGAAATGAGTTTATTCCATCTTATTCAGAAACAGAAGTCTTTTTTTTTTTCTCTGTCTTTTTAGGGCTACACCTGTGGCATATGAAGTTCCCAGGCTAGGGGTCGAATCAGAGCTGTAGCTGGTGGCCACAGCCGTAGCCACAGCAATGCTGAATCTGAGCCGCATCTGCTACCTACCCCACAGCTCACGCCAACACCGTATCCTTAACCCACTGAGCAAGGCCAGGGATGTGTCCTCATGGATACTAGTCAGATTCATTTCCCCTGCGCCACAGTAGGAAGCAGAAGTCTTCATGCAGACTCTTTAAATAATCTTTAAATTGTAAAGATGATGACTGTTGCAATTTGAGTGGACTTGATTTCAAAACTTTGGTTAAGCTTTGTTACTAATGCTTTACTTAAAAACCTACAGGAAAAGCTTTTCTATTTCTAATAAAAATCTCTGGTCAAACCTCGTCACCACTAAATCAAACCTAAGTAGATCAACAGGGCCATGCTATGGTTCATATAAAGTTAGGTCTTTCCCACTCTGTCTTTAGAGGTATAAAAAATAGCAGCCTTTCATCTTAGTTGCCATTCACCTGCCCCTTCACTTATGTGTAGGTCCATAGAGAGAACCCCTCGAGAATGCTGTGGTTTAACCCTTCATAAATGAATAAATAAATATTTGATCATCCTGGTTCATTTTTCCAACAGGATATTTAATAAAGATTTACCTACTATATTATATGTGGAGAACCAATTTATTCAGAGTTTAGAATAAGACAAACATGCTCCAGGAGTTCCTGTCATGGCTCAGTGGTTAAAGAACCTGACTAGCATCCATGAGAACGCAGGTTCGGTCCCTGGCCTTGCTCAATGGGTTAAGGATCCTGCATTGCTGTGGCTGTGGTGTAGACTGGTAGCTAACAGCTCTGATTTGAGCCCTAGCCTGGGAACCTCCATCTTCCTCGGGTATGGCCCTGAAAAGCAAAAAAAAAGAAAGAAAGAAAAACATGCTCCTAAGTAATGATTTTCTTTTCTCCTTCTCATTGTCCCAGAATCACTGTGACAGTCCCGTCATCAATCCCTCCTATGTTGCAGATTGTTGTGTGTGAGCCTTTGACCTCAACGTTCATATATGGTTAACATGACTGTTTTATTTTTGTGTGTTTGGTAGGAACTCAATACTTGTTTGTTAAATGTGAACTGTCAATTTTCCTAGGGACTGAATTTGTTCCTAAAATAGTCCTCATAATTAGGCATTTAATAATGCTATTCTGTGCACTTGATCATAATAATTTTTTTTGCTTTTTAGGGCCGCACCCGCTGCATATGGAGGTTCCCAGGCTTGGAATCTAATCGGAGCTGTAGCCGCCAGCCTACACCAGAGCCACACCAATGCAGGATCCGAGCCGCGTCTGCAAACTACAGCACAGCTCACGGCAACGCCGGATCATTAACCCACTGAGCAAGGCCAGGGATTGAACCCACAACCTCATGGTTCCTAGTAGGATTAGTCAACCACTGCACCACGATGGGAACTCCTTGATCATAATTTTTAAAGAGAGCTCCTTCATGGCGGTGCCAGCTTTAGAAGTCAATTTAGCCTGAAGTTGGGTGAGTCCGTTGGAAACAGTGTTAGAGTGAGGAGTTAGGAAACCATGGCTCTAATTATAATTATGCCACTAACTCTCTATGGTGATACGATGATGAATTTCCTTTTGCTCAGTCTTAGTTTCTTCATCTATAAAATGCAATGATTGGAATATATAATCTTGAATGTCTCTACTAGTTTTAATATATTCTAATGTTTGGTGAAGTATTTTCTCTGATACTAAAGTCATTAAATATTAGTAAACTGCAAAACTCTCAGCAATTAAATTGTTTGCTCTTTAACATGGTTTTAATAAACCCGAGGATTGTACCCTCAACATTAAGGATTTTGATATTTAGGAGTTCCTGCTGTGGTGCAATGGGATTGGAGGCATATCTGGAGCGCTGGAATACAGATTTGATCCCTGGCCAGGCACAGTGGGTTAAGGATCTGGTTTTGCCATAGCTGTGGTGTAGGTTGCAATTGCAGCTCTAATTCTGATCCCTGGCCTGAGAACTCCGCGTGCCACAGGGCAGCCAAAAAGGGAATTTTGATATTTAGACACCAAAATGGTAAGCTACTGCAAGATAAAATACTGAATATAATGACGAGGAAAGCCACATTGGCAAGGTTTTTGCAACTATAGAAATAGTCTTTTCGGGAGTTGCCACTTGGCTTAGCGGGTTATGAACATGACTAGTATTCATGAGGACGTGGGTTGGATCCCTGGTCCTGCTAAGTGGGTTAAGGATCATGCGTTGCCATGAGCTTTGGTGTAGGTCACAGACACGGCTCAGATCTGGCATTGCCATGGCTGTGGCTGACAGCTGCAGATCCGATTTGACCCCTAGCCTGGGAACTTCCATATGTAGCAGTATTAGCGTTCTGAAGAAATATTTTGATTTCATCACTCAATTTAAAAATGGTGTATCTCTAACTTCAGTGTTAGAAAAAATATTGTATTTACTCGCTTCTGTGGACTCCCTTCTGAAAATCTGTACGTTGATAGTTAAGATGCAATTTATTCAAGATTTTCATTGTTTTCTGTAATAATGAGGGTAAGGACAGTGACAATGTCCAGATTAGGATATAAATGTTACTATCTGCTGTTCTCTATGAATAACAGTTTATGTATTGGCATTCAGGCGAGCCCTCTTATTTGAAATGCACCTTTTTTTTTTTTCCGCATATAAAAATCAGTGCTCTGCCATCCATATTAATTTCAACACGGTTTGTTCCCACACACTCATGTTCTGATTCACATGGTATTGAGAATTAAACTAGAACCTTGGAGTCTTTTCCATGGCGCATGGGCTTTTAGTGAAAAATAAACAAGTTATTTTGGGCTTTTCCCTTGTGTATGTACCAGTTGTCCAGATGTGATTCTACTCTAATGGAAAGTGTCCAACTATACAGCAAAATATAGTTATATCAAAACCTATGCTAGTACTTGTCCCTCATCCCCTGCAGTCATTTGAAAATTGAATGTTTTCCTGAAGCACATTCTTTTTTCTTTTTAGTCATTATATGTGTTATTAATTTTAAACTCTTTTTTTATATCTTAGTGTTTGTTAGGGTTTTTATCTCTACTACCAGGCTTTAGTGAATCACTAAGGAAACATGTATCAACTAAACATTTTTTTTGTAATATGGTGCTGTATCAAAACACAGCAATGGTAATACAGTTGCAAATTTGATAGTAACAAACATGTAAATGTTATAAAATAAGCAATATTCAATACAGTTTTTTGTTTTTTGTTGTTTTTTTTACTTTGGCCACATCCATGGCATGTGGAAGTTCTCAGGCCAGGGGCGGAAACTGTGTTACAGCATCAACCTGAGCTGCTACAGTGACAATGCTGGATCCTTAACCTGCTGCATCACAAGAGAACACTTAAATGTACCTTGCTAACTGAATGGTAGCTGATAGGGAACACCCAGAGCTTGTATGACCTTTAAATGTCATGATTATTAATATGTAATAGGATTTCTATTAACCTTGTAATTAAATCTACGTTTCCATTTAGTGAAATATACCTTAATGAAAGCACCTTTAAGTCTGAAATTGTTGGCGGTCCATGTAATAAGCCTTGGACAATGGATATATTTGAAGAAGCACTTATCTAGAAAGTAAATAAGATAATGTTTTATAACCTTCTGCAAGTAACTTACAGTCTGTCTTTAAAACAGGGTTAACTGATAGGGATGCTTTGAATATTTCTTGAATGAATACTTGTCGGGCACCTAGTATAGAACCTGGCTTTTAGTATAAGCACTCAGGAAATAGTAATTGTTGCCAATGTTACTCTGTAATCATAATTATGTTTCTAATGGGCTATCATCTATAATTTCATCTCATGTCTTGCTTACGTGACCTTAGAAGAATGATGACAGTTGTTATTTTCAGACCTCACCTCTTAATTTTTAATTTAGTAGCATGAGATTTACTCTACCCTAGTGTTGTTTAAATCCTAAATGGTACCCAGCTTGATTACACAACAATAGGCTGATTCCACAGATCCCTGAAAAAGTCTTTAACATCTTTAAAACTGTTTCTTTTTCTGTGAAGTGGACACTCCTAATATTTACTCTATCTATGAAAACAAGTTTACTATAAGGATCCAGGAAGGAATTTTGAAAATGTCTTAGTCCTGTACAAATGTAATGTAAAAGCAAGTAATTTCTAATTCATAGAAGAATGTATGTGCTTTATAAAATTGTTTCACCTCATCAAATTCCTATTACTATAGTAATAAAATTTTTTCTTATTTTTTTTTTAATCACACAAAGCCGCTCATTTTTACTTGGACAATGACAACATCCCTACTGGCCATAAAGTTCCATAATGTGACCTAAAAGTATGTTTCCAAATGCTTTTGAGCTTACATAAATCACATATGGGCCGTGCAGACATAAGAGAGCCTATGTAGAGGTTTCTTTTTGTCCTTGCAATTTTTGAGGTCTTTACCTTTAATACATTCCATACCCAAGCGTACCTTTATTCCTGGGAGTGGGGAAGCAGGAGGGAGTGGAAGCTCTGGCTTAAAACAACACTTGGAGCAGGAATTGTTTGATAAGGTCAACGGTTAGAGTATTTGCCCCTTCTTGTTTTGAATTCCTATGATAACATCAGCTCCCACAGATGATCTGGCAATTTGTGGGAAATCTAGGAGCAATCAAGATTGGGCCTTTGAGTAGACTTTCTAGATGTGATACATGAGGTAGAAAGAAATGAAAAAATGTGAACATGGGAAGAAAGTCTGAGTTGACCCCAGAGTGGGGGTCTTATTACTTTTCAAGTCAAAACTGGCATAACCACAGGGTTGAAATCAAGTCAATGCTATGTCTTGTTAGGATTTAAATTCTAAACTAAATTTTTTTTTTAAATCAATAGCCTGTTTGTTTTATGAGTCTCTTAACTTTTTTAACTGAATTGTAGATGACAAGCCAGCATCATTATTTCTGATATCCAGATGCATGGGAAGAATCAGCATTGGAAAAATCAGAGCAATTCCTTCCTTTAAGTCCTGCAGCATCTCAGTGACAGAGTCAGAACTTGCAAACATGCCAGAGCTTTCAGCTTCCTGAACTGGGTTCTCTTTGTTTCTGAGTGGTAAACATTACCATGGAAATGAAGATAATCACCTCCCAGACTTGCATCATGCCAGGAAATCTGTGAAGGACCTTTCTGACATGCATCCTAACTTCCCCATCAGAGCCCTGGGAGAAGGAGAGCGGGGTTCACTGGTTTGTCCAGTCAGATATTGAGAGAATAGCAAAGCAGTGTGACTCAGTGGAGCTTTTCTGGCCCTAAGGCCAGTGTTCTTGCCAACATGTCACAGCTGTTCTCTTTTCAAATTTCTTTTGTAAACAGAAAGTTATGCGTTCTAATGTTTCCATTCCAAGGGCCTTATGATGCTATTCTTCTGAGTCTTTATCTTCTCTGATATGTGGTGTTTCCAAGCTAAAGAGAGTATAATTCCTTCATTTGCTCCTCTCTTTAATCCATGGGAGCTTTTGGCCCTATTGTGTGTCTGCGCTCACTGATTGCTGACAGCACGGTGGGAGGGGCTGGGTGTGAGAATACTGTTTCCAGCCAGCAGCTAGCACACTGTCACAGCTGAAGGTGGGATCACCCGAAAGCTTTCCCCATCTGAGGTGGAACCCACAGCCCCCTCTTTCTTCCTTGAGCCATCTGGGTAATGGCCCCAGTTGTCCATTTCACATAAAAGAAATGACTGTTGTATGGGCTTGATTATATTTGTCCAGTTCTTGGTGTATGTTTGGGTTTGGTCTGTAAACATTCTCCTTAGGCTCAGTGTAAACACTGGCATACAGTGTGGATTTAATTCTCTGATCAGCTAAAGAAGTGCGTTATTTTCAGAATCTAAGATAAGAGATTGAAGGAGATTTATAGTTTTACAATGACAGGTGGTTTTGTTTTGTTTTTAATTAAGCTGTTCATGAATTCTCACATCTTTCCTTCGAATTGTAGCAAGTTAGAATTACCATTTATTTCTGCTTTTTAGCTTTCCCCTAAGTTGATATATCTTCGTGGACTTAGCCCTCTCTTGTTCTTACTCACGATGTGGCCCAAGAGAAATTTCCCCTTAAATCGTTGCTCTTTAAAGTCTTGGATGGGATTTGTTGTTCTTTCCTATTGGGAATTATAAGCAAAATGTTGAGCACTGTATTGTTTTGAGAAATGTTTCTTTATATTTTACAGACTTTGGATTTAAGACACAAAACAACTTCAAGCTCCGGTATGTGTATAAAGCTTTGTAACTTTGGGCAAGTGATTGGATGTCTCTAAGAATTGCTTTCTTCATCTGGAAGATGAGCTTAAGTCTCAGTTTTCCTCTCTATAAGATGAACAACTCTTAGAAGTACTATAACAATTAAATGAGATAATTTATATAAAGTACTTAGATATGCCTGACAAGTCATTAGCATGAAACACATGTTAACTTTTGCATTAAAACTAATGGATCACACTTTGGAAAATACCGATTCTGTCTTTTTTTTTTTTGGTTGCACCTGCAGTGTGTAGAAGTTTCTGGGCCAGGGATCGAACCCGAGCCACAGTGGTGACCTGAACCACTGCAGTGATAATGCCAGATCCTTAACCCTCTGTGCCACAAGGGAACTCTATGATTCTATTTCTTTTGTAAGTTTTCACATTTGTGATATTGATGAAATTTGTCTTGGCTATGGCAGAACTGTTCTGATATAACAAACAATTGTGGATTCCAGTTAGGAAATCTGGATAATTGTCCTGGTCCCCTTCTAGCTGTGTGACTTGGGACAAATACTTTTACATCTTTAGTCTGAGATTTCTCTTATGATAAAGAAAAGTGGTATACTTAGACTTGGTCTCCTTACTTTGTAGGATTATTAGGGAGATATTTCTTTGTCTTGGCTGTATAAGTACTCTGTATATTGTGAAGTACTGTGTACAGGTGGCTTCTTATTTTCCTAGCTTTATCAGTTCCTATTTTGAGCTGGGAAGAATGGCAATGAACCTAGTACCTTGTTGTTGTTGGTATATTGGTATTTAAGCACAACCCAACTGTTATAGCAGGGCTGTTGACCTTGAATCAGTCTTTCCAAGGCCACCATTGTCCCAATGGTTATGGCACTGTGCCTGGGTTCCATGGAAATTGTAGGGAAAGTGTGAATCAGTAGGCTATTTTACTTGGCTGCTAAATTTGGTCCACTGTTTCATAAATTAGGACAGATCTATCTAGAATGGTTCTTGTTGCTACCAGCAGCCAGGGTCATAGAATTGAAGGACATCAGATATGCAAGAGAAATGGAAAATAACCTCCCAAAGTAATGCCTTGCTTAAGGATCCCAAGGCTGGGACTGCAGTGCTGAAGAAAGCTAAATAGGAAATGTAGCTCGAGGCTTGGGATTTCCTGTTTGTAAATCGAAACGGATATGGATTTGGATGTGAAGACGTGGTCTAATATTTTGCTTTCCTGGGTGGAAGGAATATTATCAGTATTAGATTGCTGTTTAGTGTTTTTTTTTTTTTTGCAGTGTATGTAGCCCCACAGGTATAAGCAATAGAACAGAGATTAATTTACCAGCTCAGCACATTCTCAATTCTGATTAAAAGGTGTATCAGATCATTAGCCATGGCTCTGTACCAATGTTTGTGAAATTCTCAGAATTAATCTAAACTACTTTGGTTTATGCTACCCAGCACCATTTTTCTCTTTGGAAGCAGAGGTGATAATGGGTGAAGGGTGTGTGTATTTTTCATCATGTGAAAGGAAACCTACATAACTTCAATGGAATCTTTCAGTCAACAATATGAATGGCTAGCAATTAATCTTCCATTTTTAGGGAATTTTCATTAAACATCTATGTGGTGAGCTTTGCAAAACTTTTTTAAAGAAGCCACCAGCTTTTCAATTATTTCTAATGTGTTTACTGCTCATCCTGGTGACAATAAGATTAAAACAAAACGAAACAAAGGAAACTAACACTCCATGTACAGTCACTTATTTGAATTCCCACGTCCTGTCACATTCTCACCAGCTACTAATCCCCATCCTGCCCCTCTGGATATCTTTCTTGATGACTTCAGCATCTGGTTTGTGATTTCATCACTGTCGTTGGCTTTGTCAACTACGAACCTCTGTGAATTCAGCCATCATGAGGGCATTGCTTTGACAGTGTTCCTTTAATCTTCTCTAATTTCTTTACTTGGTTGTGCCCTGACTAGCTATCCTGAATTTCAGAACTTCCTTGGATGTACTTCCCTCCTCTCTCTCTCTTTTTAAAGAGTATAGTTGATTTACATTGGTGTGTCAATTTCTGCTGTACAGCATAGTGACCCTAGTCATAGATATATATGCATTTTTTCCTCATATCATCTTCCAGACAAAACTTTCTTTCAAAAAGATACATGTACCCGTGTTCACTGCAGAACTATTCACAATAGCTGAGACATAGAAACAGCTTAAATGTCCATTGACAGATGAATGGATTAAGAAAATGTACATATCTACAATGGACTACTGCTCAGCCATAAAAAGGGCCAAAATAATGCCATTTGCAGCAACTTGGATGCAACTAGGTATTCTCATACCGAGTGAAGTAAGTCAGAAAAAGAAAGACAAATACCATATGCTATCACTTATATGTGGGATCTAAAATACAACAACATGATCCTTCTCTCTTCTCTTTATTTACCTTTCTGTCCAAAACAACCCCATAGATGCCTTCTTTATCTATTCATTTGCATAGGGTTCTATGGGCATTTGCAGTGCTGTAAAGACTGTAGTTATTCTCTTCGGTAACTTCCCATCTTGTCAAGCTTTGCAGAGCTCAATGCCTATTTGCTGCACACTGCCAATTAATGTCACACAGCCATGCCTTTGAGGGCTACCATTTACTCACAGCTCACAGCTAGGGTTTTAGAGTTTTTAGCAGTTTTCTGCTATTGTTACCCAATATTTTTTTCACAGGTGTTAATGTCTAGAATCATTTAATGTCTCCAAATCTGTAATCCATCACTCTCTGCATAATTTATCTCCCAAATTATGAAGGCAGGCTTTGATAAGAGACAGAATGTAGAGTGGTGTGTTGGGAAAGGTGAAAAGAAGGCACCTATATGAGACATTAAGAAATTGAAATTAATGGGCATTAGTGTTGGTTTTGGAGATAGGAAGGGAAAGATAAAAGAGGGAGACCGGAATTGACTCAGAGATTTGGAGCCTGGGGAACTGATGGGTTGTGATTCCATGAGCAAAACCAAAAAATTATAGGAAAGAAAACAGGGTAGGGAGAGAGGATGTGACTTTCCCTTGTCAGTTTTGTTTCTCTTTGCCCTTCTCAAAAGTCTAATTATTTGTGCTTAATTATCTTAAATAAAATAGAACAATTTATTGCTTCAAATAAATGAGCTTCCAAAATAAAAGGGCACATACCAGAAAGACTGAAAAGAGTTCAGGTCCTGGCTTCCGGAAAGAATAATCCTCTTAATAAATCAAGTTTAAGCTCTGTAATGTCAGATAACTAGAAAAACATTCTGTCTTTGGAAAAATGCCCTAAGTCCTTTACCCTTCCTCTTATTTTTAAAAATAGCCATGCAAGTGAGACGCAGCTCTTAATGGGAATATCTTCTAGATTTTTATGTCTTTCTTAAGCACTAGCTCTTTTGCTGAGCCAACTCTCTCCGCAGAGGATTTTGCTTCTCAGCAAGTCAAAGATTGACAGAGGCTGTGCCAAGGGACACATGGCAGGGGGGTTGTTCTAGTAGCAACTTGTTCTGAATATCTGTCTCCTTGGCCCTTGTATACTATTTCAGCCGACACATTTCCTCTTTGATAGAGATATAGTCTGGCTTCGACCTACTTGGAAATGTGGCTGCGCATCCTTGATGCTATGTAGAGCTCAGGTCAGCATCTCTCTTTCTTTTTTTACAGTGTTTTCTTTAATATTCCAGCCTCTTGGTAGCCTACCTCCCCCACTTCACAGAGAATGGCAAATCACAGGAAGCAGATACTGAGTTTCCAAGCATATTTTTGCCCCCAGGTCCTGCTAGCCTAGGTATTCTTAAAACAAATAAACAATTTGTATTTGGTATCATTTTTTCCCCACAATTATCCAGGTTATCTATTTATTAGAGGTCTGGCTTCTGCCACATTTCCTTTCAAACTTTTATAGATTGACATTAAAAAAATGATTTAACCTCAGTATACGTAATAGTGCCAGATACCCATTTACAGACATTAAGATGCATCTTTTTCTAATCTAAATTGTCAGAGGTGTTTGTCTTAATAACACTCTCTTTTCTTCACCTGGGAAACAGCCTGGGACAGCCTATAATGTTATGTCTTAACTATGTATTAGAAAAATGAGATTGAGAGTATGTATTCAGTTGGTTAAGTTTCTCTTAAGGTAATGAATGTGTTGACTCTGTGTTTCCACGTGGCAAACGTGACTCTTAAAATCACTTCCATCAATCTGGATGCTTTATCTCAGACCAGAAGGCATTCAGTGAATTTAAGCGTAATACTGTCCCTCGGCAAATGTTACTGGAAGGTGAATTTGTCTCTTCAAATCAGAATTAATAAGAAAGCCAACACACACCATTTTTGGATTGCCAGTGTTTTGATTTATCTGTGACCAATATTTCCTCTTCATTTGTAACAGTAAAAAAGTAGCTTCACTATTTAATTCATTTATAGAACACACATTGTGTACTAAACATAACAGAATGCCTGTTTCAGACAGAATTTGTTTTGGAGGTTTATAGTTCTGGGAGGGGGTACTTAGACACATATCTCAGTATTAAAAATAGTATATGAGAAGGACTGTGAAATTATTCATCAGAGAGTGGGTAACTCTGGGTGAGTCAAGGAAAACTTTTCTGGGAAGTTGACATTGAAATTATGCCTTTCAAATGAGTGAGAGGTCCTTAGATGGAGGAAACGGGGTCAGGTCTTCCAAATACAAGGGTTATCCTGTATAAAGAGTTGGAGGCATTTAAGTGCTCGATGAGGAATTCTACTGGTAGTCCAGTCCATTTCCTAAGATAATAGTCGGTAAAGGTTTTTCAGTCTACAGTCTGCTCAGTGAAAACTGCAAAAATGAGATCTTAAAGATGTTTATCAAATGAATATTTTGTTCTTAGTAAGCATTTAACTCAACATATTTAGTGCCTGTGACCTGGAAGGCCCCAGAAAGAAAAGGAAAGGAAAAGGAAACAAATGCTATCCTTTGTAGAAATGACTAAGTGCTTGGGTAAGAAATCTGTGTGACCTGCTGCATAATGGAAAATGAAAAGATGCTGGTGGGGCACAAAGGAAGGAGCAGTGCTGAAGACTGACCCCAGGCCCTCAATGAACTACCTACAGAGAGAGTCATTGACTTCACATTCTTTCCACTTTATGGCACAGGCACCAGACCACAAGTCCTTTACCTCACCAGCCACTGAGACTGTGCCAGGCCCAGAAAGCTTTCCCCACAAAGGCCCCCATTCATCATTTCTTCACTCTGTGACTGAAATGTGATGTGGGAGTAGGCAATACTAGGTCTAAATACGGGATTGAGAAACCCAAATTGTACTAGGGTGGTAGCTTTGTGGTCTCCAAGTCTTTTTTAACAGACTTCACAAATTGGACACCCATCTTGCCCTGCCCAGATTATTATGACTCCGTGGGGCTGGGAAGTCCCAGCATGACAACCAAGCGCTTGTCTTCCAGTTTCTGACGTGTTTCCCTTCACATGTCTCAAAGGCCTCCGTGACTTATTCCCATAAAAGCCTCTTCCTCACATTGACAAGATACAGAAAGAGGGGAGGTAGAGGTTGGGACATAACGTAAGCATTTGTGACCACTCTCTAGAGTCAGGTGAAACCATCCACGGTTAGGAGGGCAGGGGGAGAAGGTCACCAGAGATTAAGTGGTGCTTAATGATCTGGCCTCAGGACGTGGCGGTCCATCCTGTGTTGCTCTTGTTTCAAAGGACAACTTTGGAATTTTTAATTAACTGCAACACCTGATTCACTCTGCGGGAAGCTTCCTTGGTCATTGTGTGTGAATGGTGGTGGCCAGGCGTCCTAGGGGATAAAGGGCTGGAGCACTCAATGTGATGTGGTCGTGGAACCCCAGCATCTGCCTGAGGACACGAGGCGCCACAGGGAAGACTTGTAACAAAGCCGTGTCCAGTTCTTGTTTCCTCTGGCTCTCTTAAACTCAGAGTACTCAGGATGGTGTATGCATGTGTAGGGGAGGTCAGGGGTGGTACAGGTGAGGCAAGTGTTGCCCTTTCCATGGGTGGAAGGAGGTTTATTGCTGAACATTTCTGGGTATTACAGGGATGGTTTTCTTGGTAGGCAAACATGTAAAAACGCCATGTAAAATGTTTCATTTTTAATAAAAATGAACCTCATTAATAAAAAATTAGCTTCTTATTTGTTTAAAAGTGAGATGATGTCAAAGCACAGTGCATCTTTTTTTTTCCCCACTTATACGTGGAATTTAAAAAAAAAGTGTTATAGTTGATTTAAATTGTTTCCATCAATTTCTGCTGTACAGCGAAATTGTAGATGTATACACACTCTCTTTCTCATATTATCTTCCAAAAAAAGTGATTGGACATGGTTCCCTGTGCTATACAGCAGGACCTCATTCCCTATCCATTCTTAATGTAACCATTTGCATCTATTAACCCCAAACTCCCAGTTCTTTCCACTCCCTCCTCCTCGTCCTTGGCAACCACAAGTCTCCTGTCCATATCTCTGAGTCTGTTTCTGTTCTGTACATAGGTTCATCTGTGTTGGGTATATATCCAGACAAAACTTTCATTCAAAAAAATCACATG
>PVHT021183693.1:45409601-45451578 GCA_004024745.2 Catagonus wagneri | reverse complement strand
ACCTCATTCCCTATCCATTCTTAATGTAACCATTTGCATCTATTAACCCCAAACTCCCAGTTCTTTCCACTCCCTCCTCCTCGTCCTTGGCAACCACAAGTCTCCTGTCCATATCTCTGAGTCTGTTTCTGTTCTGTACATAGGTTCATCTGTGTTGGGTATATATCCAGACAAAACTTTCATTCAAAAAAATCACATGCTACTCAGAGGAGAAAAAAACAGTTTTTCCTTTACCCTTCTTCTGATCTTGTCTCACATGTTGTGTTAATTTCCACCCCAGTATTACAGGTATCAAATATAAGCCAAAAGAAGGGCATAACATTAGACACAAGTTTTATCCTTCTCTCCCCATCTCTGACTCGTTTTGTTGACAATTCAGCCACAAGACAGACCCACGTGTTTTCTTTACCCATCAACACTGTAGAAAGAAGCACAGATTGAATTCACACTTTGCACTTTTCAGATCAATAAAAAAGCAAAGAAATATGGAACTTTTGAGCTTAATGAATAATCTGCCTTCTCTCCTTTCCACCCAAGACATCTCAGAAGTTTCTCATGTGGTCCAGCACAGTTATGTCTCTCAGTAATGCCAAGGGATTTTGTCCCACAGCGTGGTTATCCAGATGCAATGTTAGGTATATCAAGATTCTGAGGAAACAGCATTTTTGTGATTCCAAAAATGTTTAAAAGGGTTACTCATTTTAAGGACCTAAGAAAGAACTCCTTTTAAAAAAGGCTTTAACTTTTATGCTTATCAGCACTGAG
Organism: Catagonus wagneri; assembly: GCA_004024745.2. Classification (NCBI taxonomy): domain Eukaryota; kingdom Metazoa; phylum Chordata; class Mammalia; order Artiodactyla; family Tayassuidae; genus Catagonus; species Catagonus wagneri. Next base: position 45,450,813 of record PVHT021183693.1, on the reverse strand, counting down.
ACTTTAGATCTATTGAAATAATGATTGTTTCCATGTGTTCCATATGGAATTTTAAGCTCGGTCTCCATTAAACTTACCTTGAATAAAGTCAGGTTGAAAATCTAGCACATAAATTTTGATAAGAAAAACTTTCACAATATCATTCATGTGTTGAGGAGTCAGAAGACAGTCACTTTAATAATTTGTTAAAAACTTGGAGTTTTGCCTTTGTTTCTAATATTTATTTGTTAATGAAATATAATGAGGCATCTTTCAGATCAGTTATTTATGACACTATAGTTGTCTCCCTTTAATTTATAGTAATCCAGATATTTTTTGTCTTTTTCTTTTTTCTTCTACTTTCCTGCTCTTTCTTCCTATTCATTTTCTACCCGAGCATAATCATCAAAAACAAAACTAACAAAAGCCCACAAGATCTGGGAGCATTACGGAATTTTATAGATATGAATATAGAATTATTAACCTATTCTTCATTAAGTACTGAGTTTCCACATTGAACTAAGATATTTAATTTATATTACAGAGCAGTGCAGATTGGTAAGACATTGACTTTTCCCTGAAAGATCTTATATTAAAGCAGGTGATACAGATGTTTAAGGAGCATTGATAGAATTTTAGTAATATTTTTATAGAGGTACATGTAGAGTATTGCAAATGCATAGAAAGGAAATTGTTCTACCTGGTGGTATTTGTAAGCCTACCTTATAAAAGAAGATGACCTTAAGTGGATCTGGATAGATGGGTAAGAGTTTGCAGAGTTCGAATTAGAGTCAATAGCGTGGATTATCACATAGGGGTTGCAAACTTACTTACTACTCATATTTTCCAGTAAGTTAAAACTTATGTTCCATAGCAAATCTAACCTTCCTCTTAAGCTTCTGTCCTACTGAGTAGTGGGCCAGGGGCTGGGATATAGAGAGGGATTTTAACTGGCCAGTTAATTACCTCTCTTCCCCTTCTGGTCTTGTCTGTATTAAACAACTCAGTTATTTTTTTTTGGGGGGGGGAGATACTCAGTCTTTCAGATTTTATATTTTTTTCTCCCCATGCTCCTTTACAATGTAATAGAAGTTATTTCTGGGTATTCGAGAGGGTTTATGTGACTTCTTAGTAGCAGGGGAGAAGATTTATCCAGATCCTCGTGGAATCCTTGGACAAATCTGGTTTCAAACAAATCTGAATTTGGACAAATATTAGTTCTGACCCCTAAACTGGCATTCACTGAAATACAATTGGTCCCACTCAACCTTTTAGGTTTATGACTCCCTTAGTCCTAACCATTCATGAAACTGAAAACTTTATACACTACAGTCTCGTTAGATGAACTCAGGCATCTGCACAACTGGTAGTGCATCAGTTCTGAAGTTTCTCCCATGCAAGCTGGATTACCGGATGCCAGTCAGGCTGTATGCAGCCTGAGGAAACCAGGAGGGGGCTGCTTTGGGTCAGGAGGCAGAAGGAAGAGCTGGGCCTCTGGAGGCCAGAAGTGCCCCCAGGCAACACTGAGGGAAGCTGACACCTCATGCTGCTATACTTAGGTTCTTTCAAAGATCTCTGTTCTTTCTCCTCTTTAAGCTGCCCATCCAGGGAGAGACTATATATTGACACCAATTAGAAGACTCTAAGTGAGGATAAGAGGTGACAGTGGGACAAAGATGCATTAGGAAGGTTAGAGTCAAACCAGATGTAGTCTGAATGTGGAAGATGAGTAACTGAAGATGACATCCACATGTGTGACTTGGATAATGATAGAGTTAGTGATGCCATTGATCAAAATAAACAGTATGATAAATTTGGAAATACATTTAATGAGCTTAGCTTTGATAATTGTCTTAGGCCCTTTGTGCTACTATAACAGCAGACTGGGTGGCTTATAAACAATAGAATTTTATTTCTCACAGTTCTGGAGGCTGGAGAATTCAAGATCAAAGGCACTGGCAGATTCTGAGTCTTGTGAGAGCCCACTTCCCGGCTCTTAAAGGGCAGTGTTCTTGCTGTGTCCTCACATGGCAGAAGGAGCCAGGGAACTCTATGGGGTCTCTTTTAAAAGGGCACTAATCCCATTCATGAGGGTGGAGCCCCTCATGAATCACCACCCAAAGGCCCCACCTCAAATACTGTCATATTAGGGATTGAGTTGCAACATACAAATTTTGGGGGAGCACATAACCATTCAGTTTTCAGTAGTAATGAAGAATGACTTTTTAAAAAAATCTTTTCAATATTCTTTGCTCTACTTGATAGACTATGCTCATCTCTCTTTACCTGTCCAAGGAAAAGGATTACCCTAGAAATTTAAGAATCAGACCATTACATGTTATTAATTTTGTAAAATTACTGGAAACCTATAAAAGTTTGGATTTTAAATTAGAGATCTAAGTAAGGTAAGGAGGACATTTTCAACAAAGTAAAAATACCATACATTTTTATAATCCATGTTAATAAATGGAGGGGGACATTTCCAAGCCTATTAAATATTTTTTTAATTAAATATGTAAATGATTCAAAGCTCAGTTTGGGGAGTTCCCACTGTGGCTCAGCAGTAATGAACCTAACTAGTATCCATGAGGACGTGAGTTTGATCCCTGGCCTTGCTCAGTGGGTTAAGGATCTGGCCATGAGCTGTGGTGTAGGTCACGGATCATGTGTTGCTGTGGCTGTGGCTGTGGTGTAGACCAGCAGCTGCAGCTCCGATTTGATCCCTAGCCTGAGAACTTCTATATGCCTCAGGCAGGGCCTTAAAAAGCAAAAAAAAAAAAAAAAAAAAAAGTCGGTTTTGTAAATAAGCATTAATATTTTCTCCCTCTAGATTTTCTAATCTGTTTCAAACGAAGAGTTAAAAGTAATTGCCATTGAACAGTGCATAGGGAGGTATGTGGGCAGCTCAAGTAAGAGTAACAATTCTAAAGAGTCATTCATTACAAGAAGCATGTTTAATCTAGTACACGGTGCAGAGCTGAGCATGATTTGATCATTTGTGGAGACACTTATCTAGCCCTTGGAAATCATTCATTTTCCCTCCATGGCAACACTTTTGTTCTCCATTTAAAAGCATATGAATATATATGCTTTTATATAACTCCATATATCCATAGATCTGTCTCATCTCAGGGGGTTGGCTGTCTTTAAGTATGTCTGCACTGACAAATATACAAGTAAATCATCATTTTGGCCCTTTTGGTTACCCTAGAATCTCCATTAAAAATAGCAGACATCACAAATGACTGTATCATTGGACAACGCTGTGCACCAGACAGAGCGCTAATTCTTGCTCCTTCCCCTCCCCTGATTCACTGTGACCTTGTAAAAGTCATGATTACCTTCTGAGCCTCAGTTGTTATATCTGTGAAATGAGAGGGTTTCACCAGGAACAACATGAGAATAAATCATAGCTAAGTTCTTTAAGCCCTAAACAAAGTTCCTTAAGCCAACCTGCATATGGTTTCTAATCCAACATTTGAGATTAACATAATCCAAATTTTTTTGGTCTATTCTAGGATTGCAGAGACTGTGGCTCAAAAAGTTTAATTGAGAAAAGACTGGGGATGGAGTTCATCTGACTCCAAAACTTGTGTGTTTGGCGTTGTTTCATAGTGTATCATGAAAAAAAAAAGGATTAAAGAAATGGAATAAGGGCATTTCATAGAGTTGGCATATTTTTATATATTAACTTTTTTTTAGCATTTAATAAGATTTTAAAACTGCGAGACCATTGGTCAGAATAACAGTTTTACTTTTATCATCCACCATTATTCATTTATTCAATTGGTGCTTGGCTTTTATAGAGTCTTCACAGTGGAGTTTCCCTCTCCTTCCAAAATGCTTTTAGGACTTGTAAGTAAATAACGTGACATAAAACTAAAGTCATGTCTTCTAGCCAAGAGGTGGAGAAGATGAAAATTTGATGAAAAAATTTAGATACAAAACAGTGCTGTTTGTGTTTTAGATGACGTGTAGTGCTGCTTACATGCTGTTTTAAACTATGGCAAAAGTTGGTTAAGGGAAAAATCATTAGATTTGTGGCTATCCACATTCCCTGTGTAGAGATCAATTATTTATGAATCTTCTCGTTCTGAGGCTTGTTAGTTACAAACACATTGAGGAGGTTTTGCCTCAGGATAAAGGAAGTGAATGGTGAGGAATTGTTCCGGAATTCCAGAGTATACACAGTATATGTAGTCAGCTCATTTGAGTTAAGTCACTGAGGGACCACACCACTCTTCAGATCATCTTCTCACTAACAAGTCAAGTTGCTCTGACAAATAATCTCTTGAATTTGAAATATTTTTTTTTCAAAATAATGAACATGGAGCACATTAAAAGGTTTTTAACCTATTCATAGTTGCTATAATGAAAGCATCCAAATTCCCATGTTAAAATTCCAATAAAGTCTGTGGTTATTGTTTATTTGTTCATTTTTGCACAAACTAATTACTTTGCCTGAACCCAAATCCAAGCCCAGTGGGAGCCACAAGGCTGGATTCTCTTTATGGAGCCCAGGGTTGCTCTTGGGCGCAATTGGCAAAGGGGAGAAAAAATGGCCGATGTTAATCTGAAATGTTTCTGAGAGGTTACACATGAATTGAGCATGGATTAGGTGTCTATGAGTGCCGAGGGGATTTTTATACGCAGTTGATTTTAGAAAGAACTTTTATTTAGAGCTACTTTTATGCCTGTGTTGAGGCAGGCCACACCGCAATTACACATTTTTAGAAGGGAGGATCTTTTGATGACAGATATAATTTCTACCCCCTCATTTTTCCTCAGCTGAAAGATTAACATTTAAAAACCCTTTGAAAATGGCTTGGTCCTTTTTGCATATTCAGATTGTCTTGCATCTTGTGGAAAGTTATGCAGGCTGCAAGGTTTAGTGGAAAAGACACACTAGGGAGCTGATTCCTTTTCCTCATCCAAAATAGAAAGGGTGTAGCTTTCTTCCTTTGATGTGGATGCATGAAACACACCTCCTCCCTAACACTTCTGATGATTCTGGTGTTGCCTACTGTTCAAATCTCCATTCAAGCATACCATTCTTTCTCTCTGTCTTTGCCTTAAAATACAAAAGATGTTTTACATTTCTAAGGTCAAATGTGATCACATATGAATTATTTTAAAGAAGGAAGTCTGCAAATTGTTTTTATTTTTAGGTTTTCAAGGCTTCAGAAAATCTACTTTATTGTAAGAGAAAGTCCTAGACACTTTTATTAGTGGCTCAATTTTGATGACTTTAGATAAATGCAGGTAAGTTCTATGAGTCTCTGCATTATGGGATATTGGGTGTATATATATGTATTCACTCAAACTTGGAGTAGTCTTTATAATATGATTACAGTGAGATTTCAACTTTCATTCAAAATGTGTGTGTATATAGTCTCTTTCTGAGAGTAATTCTCCATTTTCCCTTATTACGCACACTAGTAGTGGTAATTAACCCTTTTTGGGTATTTACTGTGTGCAGAGCACTCTGCTAAGCACATCCCCTTCATAAACTCACTTGTTCTTCATAAGACTCTTGAGGTAGACATTCTTCTTCCTTTTATAAATGAGGAAACCAAGACTACCTTCTTCACATTCATAAAATTAAGGAGAAGGCAAATTCAGGACCTGCGTCCAAGGTTCGTCTCACAACAAAGCCACTGTTTTAGCCATTCGGTGGTATAACCTCTTCAACTAAGTACCTTGAACCTCGTGTCTCAGAACATCTTAACCATTCAGAACATTTTTTTTTTAACTCCATGAATTGTAATTTTCTTAGAAGGAGTGGCTGGTTATTTTCACATTCTTCCAACCACCCCAGTCCTATCATTGAATCTTTGATTTCCTTTTCTGTATTTCATATTACAACTTAGCTTATGTTCTAAAGTAGAGTTGGTTTACCATAAATTTGTTATTTTAAGATTTTGAAGAAAATAATGCAAAGCAAAATTAGAGTACTTAGGACAGCCATAGAAACAGTAAGGACAGGTATATTGCTCTGCATTTCCTCCAGACTAGAATGATGGATTTAGAAAGCATTTCTCCTTCCCTTAGGCCTGAAGAGAAAATGGTCAAACTGGATGGTAGGAATCAAACTCATTTCCCTGAAAAAAACTGAATGCTCTTTTCTCTTTTCAAATCCCTTTTTTTCTTTCCATTTATATTCAATTTCAGTTTTGTAAACATATAATGTACAATTCAGTGTGGGAAGCCCTTCCGTTATAGCGACTTTGGAGTCAGAGGTAACATGAGGCTGTATTTTTAGATGTGCTTAATTATATACTAAAGTAAGACTAAATCAGATAAGAAGAATCTTTAAAACTTTTATTTAAATGTATAGGACTTACTATAATCCAGCCTTTGGTAAATTCTATAGCCATATGCAAAAGATAGGAATATAAATGTTTTTCCTGGTACACAGGAAACTCAGAAACTGAGGCACAGAAGTTTTGCTTGGTGTTGCTATAAGCGTTAGATAGTCTAACTGGGTGTGAATATCAGCCATGGCTGTTCGTAGAAGATGGTAATCTAAACCCTGAAGTTCTTTTAAATGAAACAATAATTACGATAATCTGTGTGTGAGTGAAGCATCAGAATATTTTTTTTTCTGGAGTTTCTCTTGTGGCTCAGCAGATTACAAACCTATTAGTATCCATGAGGATTCAGGGTCAATTCCCTGGCCCAACTCAGTGTGTTAAGGATCCGGTGTTGCCTGTGAGCTGTGGTGCAGGTCACAGATATGACTTGGATCTGGCGTTGCTGTGGCTGTGCATAGGCAGGCAACTGCAGCTCCGATTCAACCCCTAGCCTGAGAACTTCTGTATGCCATGGGTGTAGCCCTAAAAAAAAAAAAAAAAAAAAGATAAAAAAAATAAGGAAAGGAAGACTATTTTTTCTTTTACTCAGTGGTTCTAGAAGGTGTCTGTGAATCCAGCAGATGGAAGATCATTATTTTAATTTAGTTATCCCTTATTTATCCATCATAAGCATTGACAGGATTAGTGTTTGTTTGGTTTTTTGAATGATTTTTTTCCCTCAAGTTTTACAGAGACCACTTGTGGGGGCGATTATAAAAACTGCTCAAATTTCATTCTTGTCCTGGTTTGTCTTCAGGATCACCTGGAAACAATGAGATACAGACTAAAACTTTTATCATGACACCCAAAGTCCTTCACACAATGTGGTCTTGCTTTCTTGCAGCCTCACTGCTCACTATATAGGCCTACATTTTCTTCTTTGAATCCATCATGATCATTTATATATCTGTTGTTTTACCCACACTCTTCTTTTTGCCTGTCAGACCTTAACGTTACCCTCTGAACTGATCTTCAAAACTGTATATCTAATTACCTAACTTGTCCATGCTTGTGAATTCTCTTTATCTGCCTTTACTATAAGTATAATATATAACCTGCCTTTCTCTACTATATTATAATAACGATGAAATTATTTATTGAGTAGTTTTATAATCTAAGCACTATCCTAATCACTTTTCATTCAAATGACTATTATAAATATCTGACATTTCTATTATCACCCTCCCTCCCTGCTATAAATGAGAAAACTGGGCACACAGGTAGTAAATGATAGACAGTATTTTAAATTCAGATCTATCTGCTTTAAAGCCAAGATTTGACCATTAAACATACCATCTCAAGTCTATGAGTTAAGAAAGAGGAAGTTCAAGTCTTATTCATTTATGTTTCCCAGTTCCTATTCCTGTGTATGGTGCTGGTGGATAGTTAGTTAGGAAGGTAGAAAGGAAGATACAGATTGGGCAGTGTCTTTCTATGTTTTTGGGACATTAGTGGACTCTCAACCCCAGGAAGACCAGCTGTTAAGGAAATAGAGTGATTTGAACTGTAGGTCTGTATCTAAAGGTATGTTACCAAATCATATCCTAATACAAATAAAATGTTTATTTATCGTTCATCTGTGCTTACATGTATTAATTTAATTTTCACAATAATCCTTTATGATAGGTGCTATTATGTCCCCACTTTATAAAGTGAGTTATTGACGCACAGAGAGGTTAGGTTGATGTCCACAGTCACATAGCTTATGAGTGGATATTTTTCTTCTCCCTTTTACATGGTGAGGTAATTAAAGTAGTGAGGAGGCATTCTGAAGTTTACTAATAGATTAGGAGAATTCTATGATCTTTTGACAGTATTCCCATTTCTCAGAATATATTACCAGAAACATTCTGTTTGCTGATGTGTGTAAATGTGTGTGTGTGTTTGAGTGAGAGACAGAAAAGACAGTAGAGAAAAAGGGAGAAGGAGACCTAGCTTGAGAGAAAACAATTTCAACTGATTTTTCCAGATCTGAATCCAGACCTCAGACCCCTTTGATGACACAGAAGTTTTTTTGGTTTGTCTGGACAGAGAATGAGAGAAGGTGACCCATTAAAATGAGCCAATTGCTACAGATGACTAAGCAGAGAAAATGTTCAGTGTTGCTAGGAGACCAGTTCTGCTGTCAGACTCAGGAATGAGATCTGATCGGATGGAGGGCACTGGGCTGGAATTCGTGTTTGACATAAACCATTGAATCACGCATGCCAGTGGGGCTGAGTCAGAAGCAACCAGAGCTAAAAACAGTCAGGAAAGTTTTCCTACCGTTTTTGTTTTTTCTCCTTTTTTATTTTAAATTTTTTTTCAGGTATAAACCCCTAATTAAAAATTCAGTGGTGAATATTGGATGCTTAGACATTCTTAGTACAATCCTGAAGCAGAGGGCTTTAAACTATTTTTTAAGCCACCATTCAAAATGAGAAACCTTTTCTCCAAAATGGTAAGTTCAAGGGGGCCTTTAATTTGCTTTTCTTCAGAGTTCCTTTGAGGTGGTTGGAATTACTGATCAAGTGAATCATCATTATTGAGTGTCTACCTGGACTCAGAGGACCTTGTTACTCATCTCTGTGCTCATCCAAGCAGCCAGTAGTGCAGCCTTGGACATGCCTTTGTCTCTCTGTGGGTTTCCTTTTTCTCGGATCAGTGAGGCCAGAATTGTGGATTACAGTACCTTCTGAAATATTCAGTTTTATTTGATTCCAGGACCATAGATAGGCCTCACCAGCCTGGTCAACTTACATTCATCCTACTTGGTTCCCAGGGTAAACTTGGATAGGGAGATGTGGTAAGCAGGTCCTGTCATTCTGCTGGAGCCATAACAATAGTTGCCTCATCTTTGCATGATTAAGTTAGCCCTTCACTGGGTATAAGAACTACCCAGCATTCCCTTTCCTACAGCCAAGAAAGAACTTCAGGGAATGTTCTGGCTTTTGACAATTTATGGTCAAGCACATTCTCTTTCTTGTCAAGATTCCAGGAAGCAGGGAGCTCTTGGCTCTCCAAAATCCAGAGTGTATTCCTGCCAAAGCACATAAGGATCTCAAAATTAAGGACACTTGTCCTTAACTGTTTCATTTCTTAACATGTATGTAATCTCACATCCTAAGGTGGCTGGAAACCACCACTGCTGACAGTGAATGTTGAGCCTAGGAAGAAACAAACCCAAAAGCTGTTCAAGAAATATGAACCGAATAGATGAAATAAAATCTACTCAATTGCCATTGAATCCTTTGCAGAGCAACAGTTTGTATTACCATGAGCAGTATAAGACAAAGCTGTGCTTAAATTTCCCTGGAGGATTTTCCCTGAAAGGTAGCTGATGCATCTTCAGAAGAAATACTTTAGTTTGGCGAAGTTTAACTATGAATCATTCCAAAGTACAGATGCAGTCATATTGCTTCTCTAATATAAAATCTGTAATGATTCCAATGGCCTGTAGAGAGGCCTCTGCTTGGAATTCAAGGCTTTTAAGGTCTGAACTATCTTATCTTTCAATCTGATCTTCCAGTCATCCTTTTCAAGTACCCTGAGTCCCAACCCAAACTCTCTCCTACTTGTCTTCTTGCTTTCTCTACCTTTCATCTTTCCATGTCCAGATCTTACTCTTTTTTCAAGCTCTTTCCCCTGTGCCATATCTTTCAGGAAGCTTTTTCTGACCCATGCCATTTGAGAGAATGTCTTCCCTTCTCAGAAATCCCATAATGTCTCATATGTGCCCCTCTGAGTGCATTTATTCTTTTTTTATTTTTAAACCACTGTTATTTGTTTTTTATTATTTAAGTATAGTTGATTTACAGTGTCGAGTCAGTTTCTGCTGTACAGCATAGGGACCCATCCTTTTTCTCATCCTGTCTTCCATCATGTTCTATTTCCTGTGCTGTAAAGTAGAACCTCATTGCTTATCCATTCTAGGTGTAGTAGTTTGCATTTATTCTTTTTAGCTTGAGGAACTGTTACTTTTTATGTTTTCTCTTCAATCCTAGGCTCTGAGCTTCTTGGGAACAGAGCCTCTCCCTCTCTCTCTCTCTCTCTCTCTCTCTCTCTGTTATCCCTGTGTTGGTCCAAGCATTGCCAGATTTCTGTACTAATAAGTGATGGAGTTAATGAGCGAGATCTGGAGGAAGTGCTGTGCCTTAGGTGTGAGGAGAGGAGCAGTGTGAGAGGAGAGCAGTAGTGTGTCCAAATGGGAGGACAAATCCACTCTAGCCGAGAGGAGAGGTTTCACAAAGAAATGACGGAAGACAGAGCTGTTCTAGTTGTCCGAGGGTTTGACTCTCTGTGTCTGTTGCTCTCTCTACTGTATTTTAAGATCTTTTCTTTCTTAATGCCAGTTTTGTAGTGTATTAAAAGGAACTAAGAGGATGTGTGAGGGAGTAAGAGAAAAGGACAAAACTGTTAACAGTCAAAAGAGATACTGGGTAGGGAGGGAATGTTTTCACTTGTTTGCACACCCTCTCACTCTTTTTAATCTTTCCCCCTGTGGCTGTAATGAGATGGATTTGGTTCTATAATATTCACCAAAAGTACAGCTTTTGTCAATTTGGGACTTGTGTTTTAAAAAATTAGAAAATCGCTTTCCCTTTACAGAGAAGTCTTTGCTGTGAGGTTATAAATTTAGAATTGTCATGTTCTAGATTTAGGTGCAGAATCATTGGGATAGATAATATCTTAAGTGGCTCAATGACACTTTGCTAATGAATAAGTTGAAATTGTACAAGATCAAGTAATTTAGTTAATGAAGGCCTAAGAGTCAAGACCAAGTGTTCTGACTTTAGGTTAAATATCCTTGTGTTTGTGGGTATGGAATATATTTTAATCTAATAAATCATTCATTGTATGATCTGCTTCAGTAGCTGATCTTTTCACCAAAAAAGTGAACTGCCCTCAAAAGCTTTCTCTGTAAGTCCTCTTTATCATTTTAAAAAGTCTGGCAAAGTCCATACAACTGCAGACATGATTCACCGCAGTCTTATTTGTAGCTTATTTGAGGTATGGCCTTAGTTCAAAAGGAGCAAAAGGCTTTGGCTGCACTTGAACTGTCTGTTTCCATTATCACAAGCATCTCTTCCTTCAGCTCACAACTGTGAGGCATCTATACACAACTCTACCACTGGCTTTGAAAAAAGGAAATTCGGTTTGCCATCAGCCAAGCCTTAGAAATTCTGGCCCTGCTGTTTGCACTTGTCCTACTTTTGTTGACCACTCTGTAGTTTCTGGGCACACGGCCGTCATTACCCTTCAGTCATGCCCACCAGAACTGCAGTGGCAGTCACAGTTCCCAGACCACATGACAGGATGCATTCTAGGCCTTTAGTGGTTGATGATCTTACTGTCTATATCCAAGCATGCCTGTAGCTGATTAGCTATGTCTTGCCTGGTAGTTGAAAAGAGGTATATGGTTTGTGATTCATTATGAGGAATAAGGTTTTATCAGGGCTGTCCCACAGTGGAATGATACTCAAGCACTTCAGCATTTATTATCTGTAGTACTGAGGAAGTGAGGTGAGAGGTCAATGACTTCTCAGGCTTCCTTCTGGCTCTGCTGTGAGTATGAGTAAACCAGGGGTCAATGGCTGGCTTCACTTATTTTTTTCATTGAAATATGACACGCACATAGAATATTGCATAGCTAGTAAGTCACAAACTGTACATCTGTTTAACGAAGACTAACATCATCTGCAATCCATTCAAAACTCCAAACTGGGGAGTTCCCTCGTGGCTCAAGTAGGTGGAGGATCTGGTGTTGTCCTGGCTGTAGCTTGGGTCACTGTTGTGGCATGGGTTTGATCCCTGGTCCAGAATCTTTTGTATGCGATGGACCCGGACTGGAAAAAAAACAAATCAAAAACCTCCAAATTAGATGTATCTGTTTCATTAGTGTCAGATTCTAATAATCAGTGTTTTTACAGGGTTGATTACATGCTACTGTTTATATTATCTCTTTATATATCATGTGATTTTATTTTTATTATTTGTGGTGACATAAATGTAGTTTAAGAATAGTACAGGAAGATCATATCTGACATGAGGCTATTACAATAGTTGCTTCTTAGAATAATATTTATTATGTGTTTTAAGAATAATGTTTTTCTGGAATAATATATGTTCATTGTAGATAATTTGAAAAATGCAAAGAAGTAAAATACAAATAAGAAATCTAAGTAATTAGGACCCACTCAATGTCATCACCTAAGCCTAACCATTCACAATGCTTTAATGTATACCATGTCAGATACACACATACCACCTGCACATATATATTTAAACAAAATTTGAATCATATTGTGCATGTTATTATGTAACTTTTATTAATTAAAAATGTAAAATGAAACCTCTTAAAGTTTTTAATGGCTGTAATGTAACTATTATATGAGTATATTATAATCTGTTTAACAAATACCGGCCTAGGTATTTGAGCTGTGTATAGTTTTGCACTCTCATAAATATTGCTTGATGTTCATTCATTTATTTAAATATTTATTTCTTATCATTTTCCTTTTTCTTTTTTTTTTTGCCTTTTTAGGGCCATACCTGTGGCATATGGAGGTCCCCAGGCTAGGGGTCGAATTGGAGCTGTAGCTGCCAGGCCACACGACAGCTCACAGCAACGCCGGATCCTTAACCCACTGAGCAAGGCCAGGGATTAAACCTGCATTCTCATGGATGCTAGTCAGTTTCATTTGTGCTGAGCCACAACGGGAACTCCCCCATTATTTTCCTTAAAATACATTCCTAAGAGTAAACTTGCTGGATCAAATAGTATGCCTGCTTTAAGAAATTTGATATATATTGCCAAATTGTCCTTGAGAAAGTTGGTACCACTTAATACTTTAAATATCAGAGGCTGAGTATCTATTTTCTAGAACTACTGCCAACTTTCTAAATTATACTTAAAGGAAACTGTGACAATCTAATGGATAAAATATTCATTTTGTCTTTTTTTTTTTTTTAGGGCCTTGCCTGAGGCACACGGAGGTTCCAGGCCAGGGGTTGAATCGGACCTGTGGTTGCTGGCCTTGCCACCACCTCAGCAATGCAGGATCAGAGCTGCATCTGTGACCTACACCACATCTCACGGCAATGCCGAATCCCTAACCCACCGAGCGAGGCCAGGGATCAAACTCGTGTCCTCATGTATGCTAGTCAGATTCGCCAACCACTGACCCTTGATGGAAACTCCCATTTTGTCTTTATATGCATTTTTTGATTATCAGTATAAAACATCTTTAAAATATGTTTTTCAATCATTGTTTATACCTTTTGTCCACTTTATTGAGATATTGATTATTTTTCTTGTTGCTACATAGGATTTAATTTATGGCTAGGGATATTAATCCTGCACATATTTTTCTTAGTTTGTCATGTTCTTTGAATTGTTTGTCACCCAAACTCAGACCTGACAGCAGAAGATTTTCCCAGAATTAATTTGAAATAAATCCTAAATACTAGAAAAATAAATTCCCTTTTTACTCACTTTCAGAAGACTCTTTTATACTTGCAACTTTTTAATTTCAGCATGTGTGTGCCTAGAAAGACCCATGAGTAGTACAAAAAGATAGTGACTCTGATCTTTTCTGGAATGGAAAATAGTGAAATAGTCCAATAGTGCTTTTAAAATTCTCATTGGAATAATTTTGAAATGCATGTAACTATTTTATTTTTAACTTTTCTAATAAAAATTCATAGTGGCTATCAACCAATATTTACTCACTAGTTCATGCAATGAGGAGTTAGGAATTGTAGAAGTAGATTGGATTTACATGCCTTTGGAACAGCAAACAAAGTGAACCGATTTGCCAGGAAAAAGTTATTGAATATTTTAAGTATAATTCAGCGTTTCTTCTAGGTGACAGATTTCTTTTAGGAACTGGTAATAAAAAGCCTGTTTACTGTGGTTTGTAATAGGAGATTTCAAAATATTTGGTTACTGTCTAAAACAAATCATGACAGCTAAAGCCAAGGTCATGGAACTTTGCTGCAGTTCATCAATTTCAGTGCTAAGATGTCATCCGGGAACATATTGGTATTTACTGAGGAAATTAGATACTTAGATTTGATGCATCTCTTGGAAGCTAGTGGAAAAGAAAGTGTTTTAGAATCCAGAAATAGAGCCAAGATTATCTTGCTTTCCAAAATTTCTCTAATAATTTTCCTTGATTTCATTTATTCTACTTTTTTTTTAAAATCATTTAAAAAGACCTTGTGCAGTCTACATGCAATATGATCATGGTGTCCTGCTCTGGCTCTCCTCAGCTTAAAGATGAACAGTTTGGACTCAATTAAGAGAAGTTAATGAAGTGAGGGCAACACGTCAGCATGAAACATGAAGCTGTAGCAAGAGTCTGAAATTTGAGGGAGGTTTGAAGTAATGGAAATTCCCACTTCTGGCAGACAATGTGTTTTCATTAAAGATAAGTTTTTAAGAAGCATGGCTGTGAACATGGCTTGTTAGAAATAAGAGTGTCTTGGAAGTTCCCATTGTGGCTCAGTAGTAATGAGCCCAGAGAGTATCCATGAGGATGTGGATTCGATCCCTGGCCTCGATCAGTGGATGAAGGGTCAAGGATCCAGCATTGCCATGAGCTGAGGTGTGGGTTGCAGACTCAGCTCGGATCCTGCGTGGCTATGGCAGAGGATGGCAGCTGTAGCTCTGAGTTGATTTAACTTCCATATGCAGCAGGTGCAGCCCTAAAAATAAAACAGAAGAAAAAAAGAGAGAAATAAGAGTGTCTAATGATCTAATGCGGGAAGGAGAAATAGTTATGTAGATAGTCAAGATTTATTGTCCTATCATCTCCAGCCTCCTTGCTGTAACTGTGAGCATTCCCTCCTTGGATGGGGTGCTCTTGAACACAGCTCCTGATTATGCTGGACAAGAAATGGAGAGGCAGCATGATTAAGAGGATCCCCCAGAGACTAGTTCAGAGGACACATCAGCTTTTGTAACTTTAGAAAATCCCTGGCCGTCCCTAGAACTCATTTACTCCAATGCAAGACAAGAAAGTTGAACCAGGTTCTTTTTCGAACGCCTTCTACATCTGCTAATGTACTAGGACTTCTAAGAGAATGAAATAGAGGTCATCAGATGAGAACAGTCTCATCTTGACGCCATCATTTCTACCAACCCATTAGCTTCTCTAGGCAGATAGTGCTGATTTCCCTCCTTTCTCAATACTAATGGTAGTGACAATAATATGAAAGAAAATTAAATAAACCTCCATACAAAATCAATATGAGATCAAGATTTTTGGCTAGTAACCTGGATCTAGCCTGTTTCCTCTAGCCTTCCAAAGAATTTCATGCTTGCAATTATCCTTTTTTTTTTCTCTCCTATATCATCCATTTTTATGTAGCCACTGGATAATTACCATAGCTCACAAACCTATCTTAACACACACATCTTAAAACAAATAAACCAACTTTCCTTCATTATCACAACTTCAAAACCGTGTCTAGACTTTCTGTCTCTACGTCCTCTCTCTCACTTTCTTCATTAAGCATGCTAATTAGATTTCCATCTATATCGCTGCACTGAAATGGCACTCATAAATGTTCCCCATGGTCTAGACCTTGCTAAAGCCAATGGTAAGTTATCTGCCTTCAACTTTATTCACTTCCCAGAGATAGAAGTTGTGTTTTTAAACCATTTGTTCTTTGGGCTTCCTTCCATTCACTCTTACTAGATTCCTTCTATTTAACCAGCTGTTTTTTATTTCCTTTGCTGGCTCTTCTTCTTTTTTTTTTTCTTTTCTTTTTCCTTTTTTCCTGTTTGGCCGCACCTGTGGGCATGTAGAAGTTCCCAGGTCAGAGAATGAACCTGTGACACAGCAGCGACCGAAGCCATAGCAGTGACAATGCCAGATCCTTAACCCTCTGAGCCACTGGAGAACTCCCTCTGGCTCTTCTTTTTTACAGGACCTCTGAATGTAGGAGTTCTTGGACGTTTCAGTCACTGAAGACATAGGTGGACTTTTAAGACATGAGATGAAGGGTGAGGAGGACCGGGAAATGAGGAAAAATGAACATGCTGTAAGTTTTACAGGAAAGTTCTCTTTGTCTAGAACTTTAGGTAGGTGAAGAAGAGATTTATTATTTATAGAAGGAGTTTAAAACCTCTCATCGAATATATAGTATCAATATATTTCTAGAGACAATGAACCCTCCTTTTTTTCTAGCACTGAAATCAGTGAAAAGTCAAAGGATGCTAACCCATTGAGGTTGATGAGATAATTAGGGCCCATACTGAAGGTAGCAATTTCCTTTTATTGGAAACCAAAGTCCTAGCAATGTTCCAGAAAAGAAACCAAAGTGTGTCACTTTCTTATTCTTCTTGGTCTTTTCTCTCCAGCGGGTGCTATTCTAGGGCCTGGGGCCAAACCACATGGAGGCTGACATTCACTCCTTAATTCCCAAAATATTTATTGAGCTTCTACTATGTGGAAGGCACTGATGGGTGAGGCTGTCTTGGAAAAATATACCAAAGAATAATAGAATTTTTGTTGGAACTAAAGTGTCTCCAGCCTCACTAATATGAAGCATTTTTTTCCATGGTTTCTCAGGATACCATGGGGCATGGAATAATATATATAGCAAGAGTTTAGAGAGTCATAATAGGGAGCTAAGTTTGGTTTTTAAAAAAATTACAAATTTAATAAAAAAAATAGAAGTCTTTGAAATTATTATTTAGTTTCAATTTTTTTGGAGGTAAAGGAATAAATATATAGGAGAACTGAAGAAAATTGTACATAATGTAGATCCGCAAAGAGCGGTCTTTCCCCTGAGAAAAATACGTGACCCTTTTGGGTGATAAGCCTTCTCACTTAGGAAATTGCAACTTTGGCATCTAGAAAACTTCCCCTACTGCTCCCTCTTTATCCTCCAGGAATATTGCATTGGTAAATTGATGAAGCGGTAGTTTTCCAAAGAAAAGTAAGCTCCTATAAAGTATGATTCTATGTGCCTTTGCCAAATTCTAAGAAATTGTAAAAACAGAACAAAAACAAAAACAAAAGTTAGCTGTTCAGACTCAATATCAGTTAGGGTTTAGAGTGAGCCCAGTTTACCAAATCCGACATTTTTTATATCCAGAAACTTTTGCGAGCGAAGAAGGGGGTGGGTAGCTTCCCACCAACATCTATGTATGTCCAGCAGGCTGAGCATCCCCTTGTGTGGCTAGACCACGGGGGGACCAACACTGACCATTGGGGTTGAGGTCTGGAGTCTTATAATGTCAGAGGATGGGACAAGGTGAACTTGCCAACTTTCTTTCCAGGTCTTGTGATTTAGCTGTCACTTTTGGTTTTACTCATTTGTTGAAATTTAACAGGTTATATTCCCTCTTAAGGTCCTTTCAAAATAATTGCTAGCGATATATTCTCTTTAAAGTTTGGAGAAAGGATTTTTAAATGATTTCTAAACTTTATCTTGAGCAGCTTTAGAAAATACTTAAAAAATTTTATTAATCATGTATGAGTGTGAAGAATCATAAGTTAATACTAGGTGTAGGTAAAGATGTTAGTACCACGTGTAAATTAGTATTGAAGGCCATAGGGTAACACAGAACTACTATAGATCCAAAGAAAAACTTTAGAGAAATTGAGCTGACATAGAATGGAGTAAAGGGCAGTGAAGACTTGTCCTGGGAGTTTTGGGTCACTAATTATTTCTTTTTCTTCTGTTTGTGAGGGAAAGAATGGTTAAAAGGGATAGGAGACTCACACGAGGATTTGTCTCTGCTTCTGTGGAAAAAACATGGAACTCAAGTTTCTAGACTGTTGAAAAGGATCTCACAGTTATTCATATTCCTCCTTCTCTTCCTCTTCATCTACTGTTTATTTAATAACTATTTCTTGAACTAGATAGAAAGATGGGTCAGACTAAAATCATGTCTACAAAGAGCTAAGAATCTGATAGTGGAGACATCTTCCCCCAAAACACAATTATATCTAAATGTAAAGATAAACTCCTTGTGAATATGGTGGAGAGAATTACTGTCCAGTTAGTGACTGTCAGAGAAAGCTTAACCCAGGAATTGACATATGAACCGCATCTTTAAAAGTGGAGGGGAAGGAGTTCAGAAGACATGCCTTTAAAGGTGGGAGGAGCAACGTGAGCGAAAGCACAGAAGAGGGGCTCTCGGACTTTTTCTTAGGGAGCTCTTAATAGACAAGTCCACAGTTGTAGGTTGGAGCCGGATTTTACATGAGCTCAAATGGCCCACTAAGAAATCTGTAATGTAGATGATGAGTCCTAAAAGGTTTTAAGTAGAGGAACTTCACTATCAGATTTGTTTCATAAAGTTAGAGAGACAGTAGATTATAAGAAGACAGACCAATGGAAGACTGAATAGGAAGCCACTGCAGTAGCTCAGAAAGGCTTTCTCATATCATGGTGACAAAATCAGATATGATGGCCAAATATTTCTTCAATGTTTTATGTCAAATGAAGGAAACGACCAAACAAACCAAGCAATATTTCTTTTTGGATACTATGCTGGCCAAGGATTTGGCTGGAAAGAGAGAAAGAGCCTTCAGTTAGAATTCAGTAGAAGCAGGTACCAAGAAAAAAATTCTCTGTTGTCATTATTAATATAATTCTGGCTGTGGTAAAAGATAAACTCCTAAGCTCAAAACTTAAGACAAAATTTTGGGAGTTCCCGTCATGGCTTAGCGGTTAACAGACCCAACTAGCATCCACGAGGACGCAGGTTCGATCCCTGGACTTGCTCAGTGGGTTAGGGATCTGGCATTACTGTGAGCTGTGGTGGGTCACAGACAAGGCTCAGATCACATGTTGCTGTGGCTGTGGGCTGTGGCCGGCAGCTACAGCTCTGATTCGACCCCCAGCCTGGGAACTTCCATATGACAGAGGTGCAGCCCTAAAAAGAAAAAAACAAAAAATTCAGGCTTTACTTTGAAGTTGAAATCAGCTGAACAGTTCCTGCAGTCTCCTGTTTGTGCCTATATGCCTGCATTCCATTTTGAATTTGTTCTGTATCTGGAGGCTTTATTCAAGACCTGAAGCTTGCCCGGCACAAAACAGGAAGTCTTATCTTATGTCCTCTGCCAGGAATATGCTCAAGATACCATTTTAATTTAGTGGGGATTTACAAAATTATACAGAATGACTCAAAACCTGTTCCTGGTGCCTATCAGAGTGTCGCATACCCCGAATCTCAATAAAAATAGGTTAAATCAATAAATACATATGTGAACAAACAAGGCCTGGAAATGTATATGATATAATTATGTCCAGTAACAAAACGTGTCCCTGCTTGAAACTCTCAGCTTCAGCCTCTCAATATTAATATCCTGAGGCAATTCACATATCCATTCAGCATGGCCCTGTCTTCTGACTCACTCCTCAGAGAGGATCAGAAACAGAACAACCCAACTGTGTCCTAGGATTTATATCAAAAATATGTTGGGTTGTCTGTGTCTCAATAACATGAGACTGGTTATGCTAAAATTATTTTGTTCTACTTTTTACTTAGGGTTGATTTAAATTTACCTGTTTAAATAGATATGTAGTTAACTATAAATAGTCGCACATCTAACTCATCACAAAAAGAGAATGGAGGTGCCTCAATTTCTTTCCTTGCAGAAAATAGTTAAGAAATTAGCTACTCTCTTGAAGGCCTCTGACCTTCTCTTCCCAATCCTTCCCCTGCAGATCCTAGGTGACAGCTTGAGTTGCAGAGACAGCTCAAGGAATCTCTGCTGGCCACCACAGGCTTCTCTTGCTCCAAGAATAATATTCACTACAATCACAGTGACCACAGAAGTGAAGAGGAGGAGACTCAGATGCATTTACATGTCACTGAACATCAAGGGTGGCGACTTTATTGAAGCGCTATCATCAGAATCTCTGACAAAGCGCAGACCTGATATTTAATAGAACATAAAAAATTCAGACAGAGTCTTTCAAAGAAAAAAATGCAGAACCAAAGTCTGGAAGCAACTACAGATGTTCCTTTTAAAAATAACTTTTATTTTTTTTTTAACAAGCAGTGTCTGGTACAGTTAGTTGTCTCATTTAAAAAGAACCATCAGTCCTGCAGTCTGTCCCTAATGTAATAGCCAAATGCCTTGACCAGAGTGAGAATTTAGCAAAATACCTTTGTCTTCAGAACATTTCCTTTTGCCTTTGGCATTCTGAGAATTAGAAGTCTGTGCTTAGGCGTGAAAATGATTAATTCTGAGTCTCCCATGGCAGAATTACTGTTTACGTTTTACTAACTCATAGCTCATGCTATCTGCAGACTATTCATCACTGATTAACTAGAAGCAACCTGCCTTTTACCAGTAGCTGCATTCCACTCATGGCACATTTTTCACAGATTATAAAGCAGTTTGTTAAGATAAAACTTTTCAGGTTGAAGTAAAACATCTCAGAAGCCATTTATTGGAGAATTTGATTTGGACCCAAAATGCTGACTTAGAAAAATAGCTTGACATAACTTCTTTAAATGCATAAACGTATTAGTAATGGAAGATTTGAATTAAACATAATAATAAAACCATCCAATAGAATCTGTACGTGGCTCGCGATCACTGCCTATCTCCACACTCTGATTCTTGCTCCCAGTTCTGGTATTATTCCACTCTAGTATTCTCTTATCACCAGTTCATTACCTCAAGAACTTGGTCCCTGATGATTCCTTGGTGATGGTTGGTATAGGGAATTGGTCTTGGAGATATAAGAGATATTTATATTTATGGGGGGAAAATCACTCACATTGAAGCAAGCTATTGTTAGCCCCGTTTTACAGATGATAAATACACATCATAGGGCACAGAGAGCTCAAGTATCTTGCCCAAGCTAGTAAGCAGGAGAACTGGGATTTCCAAATGGGCAGTGTGGCTTTTCTTTTAAATGTAATGCTGGCACATGCTAATAGTGCCAGGGTTATTATTAATCAATACAAAAGATATCAATTATTGCTTATTATCAGTAAGTATCCCTTAGATACCTATTAAATCTATGATATACAAATACAGCTTTTCAACACTCAGTGAAAGAACAATGGGTAATGTATGGCCCCTGGAGTTTCAGTTATGACAGTTAGTTCTTGAGAATTAGACATTATTTTCTGCATGTATTCAGTTTGAATTTTTCAGATGGGGATATTCCATGCAAGGCACTCTGAGACCGGAGAGTTAAATAAAATGATGTTTTGCATCAAAGTTTATGTCATATACATCTCTTTATGGTACAGGCACAGGATTAGGAAGTGCCAAAAGACAGGTAAACATAAAGAGCTATGAAATACACTGGAAAATATGAGGAATGAAGGGAATAGGATATAACTGAGAAAAAAGAGAGGTATTCCAGTTGAATTTTAAGGGACAGGTAGCATTTGAACATAATTGATATAAATTGTCTGTGATGAAGGACATTCCAGGAAGCTAGGAGAGAATTTTGGGGGAAATAATATCCTTCTCTTTGATATAGGAGCAGGATATCCTGAGGTTGGACAAGTAAGTTGGTAAATTATGGAGAACCTTGACGAGAAAGTTCATCTGTCATGTATTAAGTTCCATTAGGCATTAATATGTCAGGCATTTAGCATACTTTTTCTCATGTAATTCTCATGTAATTCTCACAACTGCAGATAGCTATTGTTTTCTGTATTCTACCAAGGAAAAAACTAGAAAATCTAAGGAACTTACCTAAGGTCTACTGGAATATAATAGGATTGGACTCCAGGCTTGCATGGATCCTAACGTATGTTCTTTTCATTCCATCATAACCTGTTTCTTCTGAAGACCATAAGGGACCCTTAAAGATTTCCTAGGAGAAGAATACATGAGGTATCAATTTGCTTAATGAGTAGGAAGGATGCAAGACTAAGAAGTGCCAGTGGCCTCAAGTAGGATATCGTTAGAGGAATTGAGAGTAAGAGATGGTAGGACACTGTGGAATTGAAATCTGAAAGGCCTCCTATTGTTTAGATATAGTAGGAGGGATTGGTAAGCACAAACTGGGTGACCCGTTTTTATCTTTGAATTTTGTGGTTAAACTCACATTCCCATCATCCTGCTGCTGATCTTAGTAATGCCTGACCTTTCCTGGAGCCTTTGTTCTCACTTCTACTTATCACCAGAGGTTTTCACTAAAAAACCTTGAACTGCCCACCAGTCAATAAAGTCTGTCCGTAAGCCCAGACATCAGCCTTTCAGTGGAATGTATGGTCCTTTGGGATATCAGTTCTCCCTCTGTTGAGATTAGTACACAGTAAATTCCCAAATATAGTGTACTTTCTGAATGCTGTCTTGAAGCCCAGGGAAAATAAACTGGAGTAGAGACTCTCAGGCTACTGTCGGAGAAGGAAGAAGAAAGGAAAGCAGGGAAAGAAGATGTCTTGGTTTTGTTTTTGATTCTACCTTAGTGTCACTTTTCACAAGCTCCATGGTCAGAAACAACAGCGTTGGCTGTGCCAAGAGCCCTACCATCAGGAATGAAGCAGATTCTTAGTAAATTACCAAAGGGAATCAAGATAAGGGAAACCATGTAATCATTCTTTCCATCTCTTTCTCCCCTTCCCTCCATTTCTAGTGTGCTAATAGGCAATTTTGGTTTACAGTGCACTCATTTCTCTGAAGTTTTATAATCAGATTCACTCATCTTATGAGATAGTGAAACAAAATAGCACCAAATTATACTCTGATGTGAAATCTTTGCTTTGTTCCTCAGAGATATACTTCATCTTAGGAAGTCATGATAACTGTCTAAATTAGGCTGTTGTGACCAAGATGCAGTATATTCAGTTACTTAAAAACAGAGAAATGATGACTTGACCAAAAGCACGAACAATAACTGAAAAAAAAAAAAAAAAGAGCTGGAATTAGAGCAAGTAAGAGGGAAATACTTCCATGAGTCATGGCTGTTTAAAATATCCAGGAATTTTTTGTATTTGGCATTGACGGTCCCTCTGATTCCCACAAAATTAATATGTGAGCTTGAATAGATTTCATGTTCACTCGTAGCTTTCAGAAAGTTGGCAGCTTTGGCTGTTGAATAAGTTACAACTCAGATATGAACTTTCTTACAAATCTTAAGCCTAATTTAAAAATAGAGGCCTAGATTAGAATTTAGTCATATACTTTAAAAAAAAAGCTTAAAAATTGTCAATTGGTGAAAATCTATCATCTTTTCTCTTAAAAATGGAACCATAACTCAGGGTGAAGTATGGTTTCCCATAGTTAGGTTTTCCCAGCATAACTTATTTAGAATCATTTTTTTTTACTTAATGCATTTTATTACAATTATAGGTGTACAAAAATCATCACAACCAAATTTTATAGCATTTCCATCCCAAACCCTCAGTGTATCCCTCCACCCCCCAATTTGTCTCATTTGGAAACCGTAAGTTTTCCAAAGTCTGTGAGTCAGTATCTGTTCTGCAAAGAAGTTCATTGTGTCCTTTTTTAGATTCCACACGTAAGTGGTAGCATTTGATGTTGGTGTCTCATTGTCTGATTGGTTTCACTTCGCATGACAATTTCTAGGTCCATCCATGTTTCTATAAATGCTGTTATTTGGTTTCTTTTAATGGCTGAGTAATAGTCTTACTTAGAATCATGATGGTACTTTTTGGCCTTCCAAAATCTCAGATTATGAGCAGAAGCACTTGCTTTTACAGAGTGAAGTCAGGCTTATGAATGAGAGTGTGCTATGAAGAGAATATGGTTAGGTTTCTTGTAGGACACAAAAGAAAGTTCAGGAATATATTTGTCCTGATCTCTTAGTTGACATTCAGGTTTTTTTTTTTTTTTTTTCCCCTCTCACATCCTAAAGAGCTCCTGGAACAAGGAAACTTACATTAGTGGAAGGTGCCCAGAGTTGTTGGAGGGTATGGACAGCAGATACAGTGGAGGTGAATGGTCCTGAGGGTGGAGCAGAGCAGTGAAATGAGGATATGACAGTAAATAGGAAAATGTCACTTTTTCCTGTGCTGACGATTCATAGCTTTCTCCTTCCTTTAGTCTTTGCTTTTTTCAAGATGCCACTATGGCTGGAGATTCAGGGGAGGGAAGAGCCTCCATGATGGAAACCAGTAACTTTTTCCATTTTCCATTCCCCAGTTTTGGATGGCAGTGATCTGCTTTTGATGCTGCCTGATGCAGCTGTGCTAAGAGATACATGCAGCTGTGCTCGGGGTCCCTTACTCATGGATACTGTCTTTCTGTAATACATGTGCCATCCTGAGCACCTACTATGTACGCCAGCTTTACAGAAGTGGAGAGTACACAGACCTGCTGCTCAAGGAACATGTAACCACTAGGGAAGATAGACGTGAAGACAGATCATGATGTTATTGTGGCACAGGTTGAGGGATAATAGAGGCATGGATACAGGAAGCACAGGAGAGGAAGTCACCCCCACCCCAGCCAGGTGCTGAGAATCAGGTGCTGCCTGTCTGGGCCTGCTTCCCTTCTGTCCTGGCCTTGTTTGAGGGAAGTCCTACGTGCCAGGAAGCAATCCAGGAACTTCCACAGCTGGATGTGCCTTATTGGTAGTTAACAAGAATGTTCTCCCTCAATCCATTAAGCTAATAGGACAGCAAAAGAAGAAGGCAGCCGCAATGTGTTCCTACAAAGACTCACCAGCAGAAGCCAGTTGATTTCTCCCTGAAGGAAATCTGGCCTTTGTTTGAAGGGTTTCCATTTTGTGTGTGTCTTCTCTGGTCTCCTCCCAATGTCCTTTTATTATCGGGGATAGAACACTGTGACCCTTTGCAGCAGAGTTAAAATAACAGCAGAGGCTCAAATAAAGGTTGAATTTTGCTGACCTTTTTACATTATGCCAATAACTTGCTGTCTGTATCAGCAAAGCAGGGGGCCCCTTTCCCCCTTCCCCCCAGCTTCCAGCATGCTATTGAATCTGTCAAGGCAGTTAAGTTTCTTTTGCTCTTTTAAGTTGACATAAACATGTCATCCTTTTTCATTCCAGATCATTCCCCTTCTTGTCCTCACTCCCACTCTTGTACCAAGTTGCTTCTAGCCATCCTGGGATCATTTACTCCCCATTCCATCTCACAACTTTGACCCATGGTTGAAACAGCAAGACTTTGTCACTGTAATTCCTGTGGATCCCAGCATATTGTGTCTTAGTTCAGGCATGTTTTTATCTCCCGGAGGGTCACCAGGACCCATTATCTTCACTGTGAAATTAAAAAATTGATTCATAAGAAATTTGTTAAGTGCTGCTTACCTGTACCCTGCATAGTGAATGTCCATCATATTGCAAAAAGATTATGTCTTTAGCAAGGCAATTCACAGACATGGATTAACAACTGTGTACAAGGCATCTTGCTGGCTCCCTAAGGTTATATAAGGAGAATATGGACGGACTTTCCTAAATTATATTCAGTCAGGAACTGCTGAGGTGATCTTGGGAATTTCCATGCTCTCCCTCGTTCTCTCTCTCTCTTTTTTTTTTTTTTTTTTTGCAGTGGGAAGTTACTAAAAACAAGCCTCTGATCCCATTTTTGATGTGCTCCAGCTGCTTCTCTGTCTCTACCACCCCCATCTTCCACAGCCAGATCTCGAAATCTTATCTCATTTCTGACTATTTCTAATCTCATTTCTGACTACTGAATGCATTAGTGCTGGGAGTGACTGAGAAAGAGAAAAGACAGGAGAGAAACCTCTAACTCTAATGGTAAATCCCCCCCCCATCTTTCTTATGCTTTGAGAGTAAGTTTGTTCCTATCCTTTCATCTTTCTCTTCACGCCCATGTTTTCATGGAAAGATGCTCTTGATAGCCAAAGTTGTTTTTTTTTTCCCCTGAAAAACAAATTAATTCAAAATTCTGCCTAAAACAAATACCTCACCCCATATTATCTCTACCAGCCCCACCCTTGAGCAACTTTGTTTAAATGAAACAATTTAGTTTCTCCTATAGGAAGATCCTGTGAGGTAAAGCATGGCAGCTTCTTTCTTCCTTCTCAGCATCTCATTGTAACAGATAGACACCCATAGGAAACCCCCAGAGGACCAAGAACTTACTTCAGATGGAGGAGTCATGCAGGATTTTGTTCCCAGGAGACAAGAGAAAGCATAGTCTCCATGAAGGGAGGCCTCAGGAGAGAGCTACAGGGAGCAAAGGGTTCATCCTGAGTCTAACTAGTGTCTGGAACTAATTCTGACTAGGGCTTAGAACTAGTTCTGACCAGGGTTCAGAACTAGGGTTCAGTTTCAGATATTTCCCTGGGGATTTAGCCTCCTCTAACTCTTATTCCAAACCCTGAAAACCAGTGCTTCTCAAAGGTTCACATGCATACAATCACTTGGATGATTTTGTTAAAACGTGGTTTCAATTCATAGGTCTGGGGTGAAGCGTGAGATTAGCATTTCCAACAAGTTCTCAGGTGGCACCTTGGCTTCTGGTCTGGGGATCACATCCTGAACTGCAAGACTCTCAACTACCCATCACTACGTAAAAGGCAGCAGGATAAGAGGATATTGAAAGTGAGACCTTCCAACTGTTCCTAATTTGATTTCTAAGTAGTTCTGAATTCCATCTCTTTCTGCTGTACATCTTTCTCTTCCCCTCTCCCCCTTCTCCCTTGTCTGAAGGTTGGCAGCAGCTTCATCTGTTCGCTTTGCTGTAAGTGAACCCAAGTTACCCTGGGATGAGGTCACATTTTCCAAAGACTTGTTTCTGGCCTGTGGTGAAGGGGGAGGGGCTGCCTGAGCTGTCGAGGCCTGGGAAATGTAGCTTGTGTGTAAGACTGAGCAGTGTCTGGGCAGAACATAGAACTGAGGACATTCCCCAGGCAGAGGAAGTGGGGAGGCCTGAGCAGCTGCCTGTGCTTTCCTAATCTAGTCTCCTGGACTCCTGGAAATAGACTTTGCCCTGTGTAAGGTATCCGGTGGCCTGCAGCTGGGAAAGAGTCTCTTGTCATTTCTCTTAGTGCCTTGAAGCTTGATTATAGTTTAAGATTCTTAAAGAGGATATATCTTAAATTACCATGCACACCCTCATGAAATAATATTTCCTAGGATAGGGCCTTTCAGAGTGTGACATTATGATTTATAAGTATATATTTGGTTATTCAGATGACCAGAATATATGTCTCCTATCAAGTTGTCGTTCTGCTGCTCCTGGTGCCAATTCCAAAAACCCTTGGAATTTCACTTGATAAGACTGATAAAGATTTCTTTTGTTATATTAATGTGGAGACTCTAGGAAAGCTCCTACTTAACCTAAGGGTAGGAGCTGGTTACCCGGAGAACCAACCTGCTGATTAGAAGGTTGGATCCTTTAGTCCCAGTTCTCACTCCTTCTCCAGGGTGGGGAGATGGGCTTAAAGACTGAGTTCAGTTGCCAAGAGCTAATGATTTAGTTCATCAAGTTTCTGAACTGAAGCCTCCATAAAAGCCGAAAGGACAGGGCCAAGAGCTTTGGGGTCGGTGAACACATGGAGATGCAGAAAATGGCCCTTTGCCACGTACCTTGCCCAGTACCTCTCTTTCAGCTGGCTGTTTCTAAGTTGGATTCTTTTATACTAAATCAGTAATGTAGTGAGTAAATGGGTTTCCTGAGTTCTGTGAGCTGCTCTAGCAAATTAATCAAATTGGAGGAGAGTGTTGTGAGAGCCTGATTTATAGCGGGATCCACAGGACACCAATCCTACGGATCAGGGCCCACCCTAATGACTTCATTCAGCCTTAATTACTTTCTTAAAGACCCCGTCTCCAAATATGGACACACTGGTGTCAGGGCTTCAACATATAAATTTGGGGGGAGGGGTACACAAACATTCCATCTACAGCACAACTAAACACACGGATAATACCTAATTACAGAGTATGGTGCATGCCGAAAAGGAGAAGGATACAGGCTCTTTTCAGAGCTGTAAGACATGGAATTGCTGTATAAAGATCACTTTTATTATCCACCAAAAATGTTAATTAGTAAAACTGGAAGGAAAAAATTGAGAATACTGTATTCTCTATTCCCTTTTTGGAAACCAGAGTCTATTCTATTCATACTTGTTTCAATGCCTACAGAATCATCCTTCATTTCTTTTAAGAGGATGTGGTAGTTTTATGAAATATAGCTATGACCATTGCCTGACTCTTGAAATGTAATTAGCAGATGCCTTACATATCTGGGTACTGGACCTTTTGGTATTTGGTGAAACTAGAGAAAGAGAAAAACAAGGGTTTTTGTCTAGCAAGAGTTCCTATCCCAGAATTTTACTTACATCTTGTTTAGCATCTAAAGGCCCTTGTTACATGAATTCAAAAATTTTATGTTATCATGGTTATTATCTAAGTAAAAGGGGTATAAGTAAAAGCACATTATTGTGAATTTTAATTTTTCAAACTTAGTTTTACAAAAAGTAAGCATAATGTCACTCTTTGGCAGAAGAAAAATCAACTTGAAAAATATTTAGCTTTTATCCAAACTGAAACAAACTTAGATAAGTAAGAAGGAAACTACTAAACACAAGACCATGTGTTGTATGTGTCTTGTTATTATTCCTAACTCTGAAATGCTCTGAAATGAAAAATAGTTTGTTTATGGGCTCAGAGGTCATTTGTTTGTTTTCCTTACCATTTGATGCCTGTGTAGAATAATTGTGTTCAGGCTGGGGCTAACCATTTAAGAAGGGTATTTTAAAAGGAGAGCTATTCAAGATGGAGAAAAAGATGGTAGGGGGCATGCAACTCTGTAGCGTGAAGAATGGGGGATGTTAAGATGAGTTTCCTTAGTTTCCACCCATAACACTGTGTGCGGTGGGGAGATGAGTGCAGTACCTGCAGGTAGAATCCATGTGAGGCTACAAAACTTGGATTCATAGGTGAAAGCTTCAGGATCATAGATACTGAACAGTGTGGGAAAGAGGACTGTTCATAGGTGAATGTGATGCTTTGGGTAGGGGAAGGAGAGACGCTAGCCTCTCTGTAGGAGTCCAATCAAAGCTTGATAACTGAGTAAGGCTATCAAACATGATAAGAATGACCCTAGTATCAAACAGCAAGCCCAGTAGTATCACTCTCAGTTCTGAGATTCCACGATGTCACCTTTACCACCACCTCTCCTCTTTTCCCAAAGATAAGGATGGATATCCCCTGTGATATGAGCTTTCAGGTCGGTCTGTGTAGCAGGTGATGACTTTTCCAGACCCACAGAGACAAGGCCAGTCTACCTACAGGTTATTCAAAATACAGGTTTCTCACACTATGGTCTTCCTTTTGAACACCATAATTATATAAGCCAGATACTATCATTGCCTGACTTGCTTCATTGGTGGTAAATTAGGCATTTAGAAACTGAAGTATTGGATAGATGGTGGAGGGGGTCTTATTAAGCTTTATTTCAGTGACCTCACTATTTCACTAATGGCTTTAGAGTAATGTGTACTTATTATGAGCATAAAATAATAGAGTCCAATTATAAGCCCCCACATATATGGTCAGTTGTTTTTGAACTAAGGTACCATGGAATAGTTTATTCAGCAAAGGGGGACAGAAAAATTGGATAGCTATGCGCCAAAGATGAGCCTCAGTCCTTATCTCACACCATATACAAAAATTAACTTCAATGGATTATAGACCTAAGTATAAGAATTGCTAATATAAAACTTCTCTAAGAATACATAGGAGAAAAATCTTGGTAAATTTGAATTTGATGATTATTTCTTAAATAGGGAATTAAATGCACAGAAAAGGGAAAAAATGAAGAAATTTGACTGTATTGAAATTTATAAGGATTGCTCTTCAAAGAACTCTGTAATAAAAATGAAAAGACAGCCATAGCCTGGTGGAAATTATCTGCAAAACATATCTTACAAGGGACATATATATGGAATATGTAAAGAACCCTTAGAAGACAATAATAAGAAGATAATCCAATTTTTAGAAAGGAAAGAAACAGGAAAAGGTTTGAATAAATACTTAACCAACGATGATACATAGGTGGGAAATGGGTACTTGAAAAGATGCTCAGCATCATTAGAGAAATTGGAAACTTGTACCTGACTGTTTTTAGAAGTTTTATTTGTTTTTGTTTATTTATTTTTTTTGTTTGTTTGCTTGTTTTTTGCTTTTTAGGGCCACAGCTAAAAAGCATATGGAGGTACCCAGTCTAGGGGTTGAATCAGAGCTGCAGCTGCCAGTCCACACCACAGCCATAGCAGTGTGGGATCTGAGCCACGTCTGTGGCCTGCACCACAGCTCATGGCAACACCAGATCCTTAACCCACTGAGCAAGGCCAGGGATCAAACCTGTATCCTGGTGGATACTAGTCAGATTTGCTTCTGCTGCGCCACAACAGGAACTCCAGCAGCTTTATTTGTATTGTTAACACCTGGCAACAAATGTCCATTAACAAGTATATAACAAAACAGATTGTGGTATTGCCATACAATGGAATACTGCTTAGCAGTAAAAAGGAATCAACCGTTGATATGTGCATCAGCATAATTAAATCTCAGACTGTGCTTGCTGAGTAAAAGAAGCCAGATGAAAAAGTATATGCTATATAATTCCTTTTATATAAAATTCTTTAAAAACGAATTTCTATAGAAATTCTTTCTATTGGTTAGAAAGCAGGGTGTACCTCATGATGTACAAAGGGAAAGAGATTGATTACAAAGAGGTGCAGAGAAACTTTTAGGCATGATGGATCTATTCATTGTTTGATTATGATATTCTTTCATGGGTGAATACATATGTTAAAATTAATCGAATTATGTGCAGTCACCAATTATACCTCAGTAAAGGTTATATATATATGTGTATATGTATACATGTTTTCATGTATACATACACATGTATATGCATACTCACATATGTACACTTACATGCACATAGCCACGTCCTTAGTCAAATTAATAACCTCTCTGCCTTGAGTTTATATTTGTGTAAAATGGTAATATAATACTATTTCCCTCAAGGAGAACAACAGAGCTGAGCACAGAGCAAGATCTCAATAAATATTAGCCGAAAATATTACCCTGTGTAAGAGTTCACTTTGTTTTATACCTTACTGATTTGTTTATTCTGCCTGCTTGTTTTTCCTTTATTTCTGAGGAACAAAATTGTGTTCCCTCAGGAACTCTTTTCTAGAGGCTTTGCTTGTTGTTTGTTTTTGTCCTGTTTTCTTTTTTGCAAGATCTGACTCTTGTGTCAGCACGAGTAGAACAAATGGTGAAGAAGTCTTGCAAGATGGCATTCCCAGGCCTGAAAGGGGAAAACCTTCTGCTCAGAAACTTTCCATCCTCCTCCACAGCTGAAATGCCTTTCTTGGCTGAAATGCCTCCCTCAGCATTTCTGTTTTGAACGCCCTTTCTTAGGGGATCCTAATCCAGCTGCAAGAATTCACTGTGGGCTAAAACCTGGCAGATTAAATCCCAGAGAGAAAAGTGATATGAAAGTAATATTTGTTTTTAAAATGGCAAACACGTATCACAGATATTTATTATTTTTTATGTTTCAGTTTAATCATTGAGGATTTTGCAGATGAGCGAAAAGAAAGCCCTGGAATTTGCCAAATGGCCCTTTTCCTTTGCTTCTTTTAATTTTTTTCAAAAAAGTAGACTAAGTTACAACTTTTCAAAATCAGCTCTTCTTTAGGTAAAAACTTACTATCGCAGTTACTAAACATACAAATTTGTATCTATTTATTTCTATTTTTGTTAAACTGAGTAGTCTAGTGATAAAAAAGGACTGAGCGACATATTTAACTCTTTTCATGTTAAAGAGCAAAGAGTGAAATGGCATTGTTTATTTCAATGCTGTGAAATTCTATGTCACCTCTTTTCCCATTTCCATTTTTTTTTTTTTTTTGATAGAGAAAAAACAAAAGCCTTCCTGTGTACTGGTTGCCTATCATCTTGACTACGGTGATTTTTTTTCTTCATTTGCCTCTCACTCTCCTATCATTCAAAGTGTCCTGTCAGCCATTGACCTCCTACCTCCTTCAGATCTTAACCTTCACCTACATCAACTGCAATTAACATTATCCTATTTCCACAACTTTCATAACATAACAAATTACATGCCAGTACTTTTACCGATGCCATAGATGGTGAATTAATAAGAACTGCATTATTTACAGCTATGAGACTGACTATGTGGGTTTGCAGAGGAAATTGCCACAGACTAATATCTTAATTTCAAAAGGCATTTGACAGTGTCTTTTAATATATTCTAATATTCATGACCACCTAAAGAAATGTTTTCTGATTGGTTTTTTGTGACTTGGTAATGGCTTGGAAGGATTTATGTGGTATCTAATCATGAATTAATATTATGGAAAGAGGATTCTAGTGCCAAGGTACCACATCCCATTCTCTTAAAATGACAAAATGTTGGAGTTCCCATCATGGCTCAGTGGTAACGAACTCAACTAGTATCCATGAGGAAGTAGGTTCCATCCCTGGCCCCGCTCAGTGGGTTAAGGATCCAGCATTGCCCTGAGCTGTGGTGTAGGTTGCAAACTCAGCTTGGATCCTCTGTTGCTATGAACGTGGCTGTGGTCCACAGCTGAAGCTCCAGTTTGACCCCTAGCCTTGGAACTTCCATATGCTACAGGTGTAGCCCTAAAAAGCTAATAAAATAAAATAAAATGTTTATGAGACAAAGATAAGATAACTGAGAAGAGAGAACCAATTTATTGTACAGGAGAGACAGAAGAGTCACTGTGATCGAGGGCAAATGAAGTGTAGCAGACTTGTATCCTCCCAAGAAATTCCTCAGAAGACTCATACATATATAACATGTTGCCATGAAATTTATGAGGACTCAAACGTAATTAATGGGAATCACAAAAACTAATGAGATCTAAGACTTCATCTGTGGAAGCATATCTGAGTTTGTGTTCATTTCTAGATTCCTTCTCTTAAAGAAGGCACTCCAGTAGAGAGGATTAGCACATGTAATTTGACACAATCATTTAAGACTTCTGCATAGTAGAAGACTGCGAGGAGATACAATTGCTGCCTTTCAGATACCTGAAGAGCTATCACAGGAAAAAGGGGTTATATTACTCCTGCTTTTGTTATTCCAAAATACAAAACCAGAAGCAGAGGTAGAAGTTTAGGGAAGTAGATTATTGTCCAATGTTAGAGAAATTATATTTGACTTGGATCTTCTGTAGGACAGGGTGGGCTTTTTTGGAAAGTAGTGATTTTTCTCCACACAGGAAAAATTCAGCCAGAGACTGGACAAATAACTTGGGTTAATTTAGATTAGGCTTTCTCACAGCATACCCTGCAGATTGCTACCTTCACAGGATAGTCCACATGACTGAGTCAACTAGCTTTGAGAGAGAATGTGTAACGATGTTGTTAGAGGCTCTGAAAGTCCTACTCTAAAGAAACCTGTTTAACGTTTCGTAATCCACCATTTCTCAAATGTATTTAAATCCTAAAGATGTTTCACATTTTGTGGGAAAAGGATGCTTCTGAACACATGTTGAGAAATGCATTACAGGGGGTAGAACTAATGACTGATTCCATGAAACCATTCTGTCCATATTTATTTATACACTCATGTATTGAGTAACACATGTATTTGTGTGCATGTGTTTCTTGTGCTTGTGTATAAGAGAATGAGAAGTTTTTATATAATTTGTTACGCGTGAATTTATGCTTTTTTATTGAAGGATAGTTGCCGTACAATATTCTATGTTACAGGTGTACAATATAGTGATTCACAGTTTCTAAATGTAATGCTCCATATATAGTTATAAAATATTGTCTGTTTTCCCCATGTTGTATAATATATCCTTGTTTATTTATTTATTTATTCATTTATTGATTCATTTATTATTACTTTTTGTCTTTTTAGGGCCACACCCGAGTCATATGGAGGTTCCCAGGCTAGGGGTCTAATCGGAGCTGTAGCTGCCGGCCACAGCCACAGCCACAGCCACAGCCACAGCCACACCAGATCCAAGACGCATCTGCGACCACAGCTCACAGTAATGCCAGATCCTTAACCCACCGAGCAAGGCCAGGGATCGAACCCACAACCTCATGGTTCCTAATTGGATTTGTTTCTGCTGTGCTGTAGCTTATTTTATACCTAATGGTTTGCACCTGTTAAATCCCTACTCCTGTATTGCCCCTACCCACTTCCCTCTACCCATGGTAACCACTAGTTCATTTGATTCCACATATAGGTGATAACATTACAGTAGTTGTCTTTCGCTATCTGGCTTATTTTATTTGGCATAATACCCTCAGAGACAGAGTTTTAACATGTGCTTCTATATAACTGACATAGTTGTTTTGATGGATGATAAATTGTTGGTGTGACGAATAAATAATCCTTTTAGGATCCCAACTGCCTCAAGAAAACTGCAATTCTCCACTTTCCCTCAGAGCGGTCATGAAAACCAGTGTAATCACCACACATCATCAACTGCTCATCAAGAGAAAAGTAAGCCTGCAACCCCAGAACTATGTTTTTAGTTCTCTCTTTCCCTCCCTTGCTGTTTAGGCAAAGAGCCAATTTCTTGAGCGTGGTGAGGGAGGGCAGGAATTGATGGGAGAGAATACGGGGTTGAACCACATCTTAAACATCTGGTTTTATTTATGTGCAAGCACCATGAGCTTAATTAATGTGACTGAAAATAACTGTGTGTCTATAGAAACATTAGGTAGGCCTTATGTATGTATACTTCTCTTTCCTAAACACTGAGCCTACGCTCCTTATAGCACTGCCAAGATTTAGTTAGAAGCATGAACTGTGAATGTGCTTAGTGGTTTCTTTTCCTCTTCTCTTTTCTAACTTTATGTTTTTTTTTCCCCCTTGTAGTTTTCTTTCTAGAAAACTACTACTTTGGCAGGGGTTGTGGACTGAGTCATGGACATGCTCTTACTCACGTATTCTGTAATTTGAAGCCAAAATCTGAAGCAAATCCCAGCATTGCTGTGACAGGCAACTATTAGCCCTTGAAATGCTATCTATTCACATATGCACCCACCTGCAAGGCTGTTCTTTTTTTTTTTTTTAAGCTTTTTTTTTGTTTGTTTTTCCTCTGGAAACTTATAGGACTGGGAGGACATGTAGAGAGGAAAGAGCAAGGAGAATCTCTTTCCTGTGTCTTATGGGACTTTTTTTTAACTTGTGAATGATACGATACTGATCAAGAAGGAACAGTGCTTCCAAAGTAGGCTGCAGCTGATCTCCAGCTGTTGTCCCTAAAGTTCTGTCAGACATGAAGACTTCAAATATGATAAGCAGCTCCAGAAGAATATTTGTGTGAATACCTTATGTAAATATTACATACCTCAATACATTTAGCCAAAGATACAGAAAATAATTAACTTTGAAATAAAATAAGCCAAAGATTCAATATCAAGCTTAAGTGTTTCTTTCTCTGTCTCTCACTCTTTCTTTTTAATGTACTTAGTTATTAATAGCAGAGTCCATCAGTAGCCTACCATGTAAAAAGGATCTCCTATAAAATGAAGCCAAATCTAAAGACATTATTTTCAAACCTTTTTTTTTTAAATTAACAGAAGCCGGTTTTTGAATGAAAACTCTTGAATGATAGTGATTTAGCCAGAAAGAAAAATATAATAAGAAATGAAGAGAGTTATATTGGTGAAACTGTGCCTCTACTGTCTCCTGCAATCCTGGAGGTGCCTCCGGGGACTTGGTGGGACAACCACTGCTCTAGAATTTTGAAATCGGAAGACCTATATGCATCAGGAAGGTGAAATAAGCTCTCTGTGATGAATATAAGACAAATCTAGGTCAATAACCAAAAAAATAAATAAATAACATGACCTAAGCTTGTACTTTGTTTTTCTTCGTATCATTGTATCCCAAGCCAGAAAATATAAAGACTCATTCCTAGGTCAGATATCTCAAGCAGTAGTATGCCTCAGGATCTTGAGCTTTTAAAAAACACACGTTTTGGGCTCACTGCCCCTTAAGGTCTGAACTGGTAGATCTTATGTTGGGCTTTGGCATTTGCATCCAAAAAATTAAAATAAATAAATTAATAAAACCGACCTAGGTGAATTATCTGTGCTCCCAGGTTTAGGAGATACTACTCTCGGTTCCTTTTTATTCCTCATCACAAAAAGATATACTCTTTTACTCACTGGATTTTCAGCCCCATACAGTCAGTACTTTTGATTACCAGCATGGTGCTGATATTAGAGATCAAAGCCAGAAGGTCTAATCTCTCCTTTTATTCCTAATGTCTATGACTTTTTTCCTTTCACATTCTAGATCATTTCAATTCTCTCCACTGCTTTTTTGAGTGTCTACTCTAAGGCAAATACTTATGAGAGTTAAAAAACGAATAAGATTAAGTTATAATCTAAAGAGGAAGGTGGATTCAACTATCTAGAATAAAAAGCAGGTTCTCTTAAGTATCAGACTGGAGTGAAAGCTAATTCTATGAGAGCTCAATGGAATCAGGTTCGATCCCTGGCTTAGCTCAGTGGGCCGGCGATCTGGCGTTGCCCTGAGCTGTGGTGTAGGTCACAGACATAGCTCAGATCTGGCCTTGCTGTGGCTGTAGCGTAGGCCGGTAACTACAGCTCTGATTCAACCCCTAGCCCGGGAACCTCCATATGCTGTGAGTGTGGCCCTAAAAAGCAAAAAAAAAAAAAAAAAAAAAAGGCAAAAAAAAGAAACATTTGAGGGATATGGAATATGGGATATGGAATATGAGATATGGAATATGAGATATGGAATAAGTGATAATTGATTCTTCCTGGGAATATGAATAGGCTTATGTGCCGTGTCAAAGGGGATTGGTAGTTCTATTTTTAATTTTCTGAGGAATCTTCATACTGTTTTACATAGTGGTTGTACCAGTTTACATCCCCACCGACAATGTAGGAGGGTTCCATTTTCTCTACACCCTCTCCAGAATTTCTTATTTGTAGACTATTTAATGATGGCCATTCTGATTGGTGTGAGCTGATACCTCATTATAGCTTTGATTTGTACTTCTCTAATAATTAGCAATGCTGAACTATCGGCCGTCTGTATATCTTTGGAGAAATGTCTATTTGGATCTTCTGCTCATTTTTCAGTTTGACTGTTCGCTTTGTTGCTGTTGTTGAGTTGTATGAATTGTTTGTATATTTTGGAGATTAAGCCCTTGTCAGTCACATCGTTTCCAACTATTTTCTCCAGTTCCATAGGTTATCTTTTTATTTTTTTTATGCACAGCAAAAACTGACACAACATTGTAAACCAACTATACTTTAATTTAAAAAAGGGAGAGGGAATGGGTATAGAAAGGGACTTTAAGCAAAGAACACTTAATGAGTATGGATGTAAGTTCATAGCGTATTAGGAGATGATGAGTAGACTGCTGCAGTTTCTTGTCAGAGAAGAGCAGAGAAGACCCTGAAGTGTCTGTGGTCAAGTTTGGTTTCTTTTTGAAGGCCTTAGGCACCATTACGGAGGTGGTGAACATTTGAAGGTGTATACTGATACCTCAGGGAACATGAATAGAATGTGACCATATTAGACATGGTTAAAAAAAGGTTTGTATTCATGCTGAAGGAGTCTGGGGATCTGAAGAATAGATGAAGTTGGAATGAGGATACTTAAATGACACTGAGCATATGAAAATGTGGCAAATTGTGAAGACCGAAGATGCTGTTGGTACGAGAAAGTGTATGATAGGCACAGGTTTAGCCAGATAGTTTTGATGGGTCAGAACATGGCTGGGTGATGTGATAGGGACATAAATACTTACTCTTAGCCACCGTGATTTTTAACCTCACACAATGCATATTTGTTTTTCAATGAAAGATGTTTCTTGACTATTCAGTTCTTAAAATAACTTGAATGGTTTTTACTCTTCTAATGATATGTGTTCACTGCCAAGGAAAAAATAAAAGATGGAGATGAATAAAGAGAAGAAAATGAAAATTATTAGATAATCTCAATGCCCAAGGATAGTCATTGATAATATGATGAAATGTCTTTCTCAGCCTTTTTTTTCTTTTCCTATGCTTATGAGCATCTGTTTCAAAGCTGGTATCGCCTTGCTAATACTGTTTGTAACATGTATTTTCTACCCTCAATATTTCATAAAGTTTTTCTATATTCTTAAATTTTCTTCTGCAACACTAACCAGAATGGCTTATTAGTGTTTCATGATGCAAATTGTCAAACATGTCTTTAATTCACACTAATGTTGGGTGTTTGATTAGTTTAATCCTCTTCTTATTTAACTGCACATTTTATTATGGAAAATGCATTTATATCAATTTTTGTATTCAAAACATTGTTTCTTATCTGTAAATGAGATTTACAGTAAATTCTGAATTCAGTTCTCATCTGTGAGGTTTTTGTGTTGAAACATGTCTTCTTGATCATTTTCCATTACTGGTCACTGTGATAAGCTATTCTAGCAAAAGCACTGGGGATTAGAGTGGCGCTCACACCCACAATGGGTGAGAGCCCTGGTCTTATTTCCATTATCATGTACCATGAGTTCATTTGTCCAGAATAGTGGAATTTGGCCACATTTTGCAAGTTGACTGTTACTCTTCTTTTCATCTTCAACATATTTAAGTCCATACTGTATGGTCACAGAAGTGAAGGAATTATGTTTACACCTTTTGGTGTTTGGCCCAGAATTCCTTTAAGGCATTACTTCTGAAAAAATGTGACAGAGTATCAGTCAGGTTCAACCAGAAAAATAGAACCAGATATACAATAAGTCATTTCATGCAAGGAAATGGCTTCCATGACTGAGGGGCTGTCTAGGTAAGTGTGAAGTCTCTAGAATAGGCCTTCGGGAAGAGTAGACTTGAACTTTTGGTCATGAGCTGAAGCTGCTGTCTATGGAAGAAAGCAATTTTTCCTTAGGGAAGAATACATTCTCTTTCTAAAGATTATCAACTCCCATTTGGCATCAGGTCCACTCAGAATATCTTGAATAATCTCCATTATTTAGTAAACAGTTTATGGACATTAATTACATTTACAAAACACTTTCACAGCAACAAGGAGCTTAATGTTTGTTAGTGTTTGACCTAGTTAAGCTGACATATAAAACTTATCATCACACATCTGTAGTTAGTTTTCATTTTCTCTTTCTATAGTTCTGTCTCTCTCTCTTCTATAATTGAAACTAGGATTTATGAAAGCATTTAGGGGCAGGGAGGTGGGAAAGAATAAGATCTAGCAAATAGGAAGTCAAGTTAATGGAAACATAATATTTTTGTTGATTTTTTTTTCAGATGCCTTTTTTACAATGACAGCCCTGTTTTCCTTGCTGAAGGAAAAACAAGTATAAAGATCTTAGCTGTCAGGAAGCTCAGATCTAGGTGTAAATCCCAGTTGCAGTGAGTTTCCCATCATTTAGAAATAAATCCAAGCTCCTTATCTTGGCCCACACTGCTTTAGATGATCTGGGTCTTTCTTGCTTGCTTGTCCACCATGGTAATAATATACCATAATGTATTATCATATATTATTAGGTTCCAGACAAACGAGCATATATACGGTTATTTTTTTTTCCCTTAAAGTTGCCAAAGGGCTTCTCGCAAGAGCCTTTGCACTTTTCTCTTTGCCTTGAAGACCTTCCTCCAAGCCTTTTCTCTCCTGGCCTCCCTATTGAGGTCTCATCTCATATATTACTTCCTTAGAGAGGCCTTCCTGGACATCCTAGCTAGAGTCCTCTCATCATCAAATTACTTTATCTCATGATCCAATTTTAATTTTTATAGTGAAAAATTATATCTGTATTAATCTTAGTGATATAACAGTTTTTTGGGGGCAGGATCTGTGGAGTGCCATGACTTGACTTGGGATCTCAGTTCCCAGACCAGAGATTGGACCAGGGTGGCAGCACCGAGTCCTAACCACTAGACCACCAGGGAACTCCTGAACAGTTTTCTTAGTTATTATATACCTCTACTTTATCTGCCTGTTTTTGAGAACAGAGACCCTTTTTGTTTTCCACTAGATCACAGCAACAAGAACCTTATCTGACATTTAGTAGCACTCCACTCCATACTAACGGAATGAATAGATGATTCCAGTTTACTTTCCAGGTGATATTCATGACTCCATCCTGTTTATGTATTAGTTTTTTTCGTCCTTCCTTCTAACACGGTATTTTCCTTTTATACACATTTTATTGTAAGCTACCTTATAATAAATATTATTTTTGGAAGTTGTCTGTATACACTCTGTTGAGAAATGTGTGCTTTTGAAGGATTAATCAAGTGTTCCTGGGGAGGTGTCTCAGGCTCCAGTCCTGAGTGGAATATATCAGCCTCTCAGTATTCTTCCTGGGCCCACGGGGAAGCAGATGTCAGAACTGTAGGCTGTGTGTGATGCATTCTAGGAAGCAGCGTGGCAGCTGTAAGGGAACTGAGAGCCGAGGGAATGTGCCTTGGCTGATTTTTTCTGTATCATTCCACCACGCTGACTCCTCTGTACTGTAGAATTTCTCCCATTTGGCATCTGGTACAGCCGAAACTAATATGTCATATGCTGGGATTATGAAGTGTGGTAAGAGGTTGGTGAGTATGGGGAATAACTTCATACTAGGGTGAAGAAGCTTGGCTGATAATTTTCGAAGTATCTCAGGAATGAAGTTGGACATCTAGTTTTTCGCTTGTTTGTGCTTTTGTTTTTATTTTAAAGATATTGGCTTTATTTTTGTGCATGGTGTTAGGAAGTGTTCTAGTTTAATTGTTTTACATGTAGCTGTCCAGTTTTCCCAGCACCACTTATTGAAGAGGCTGTCTTTTGTCCAATGTATATTCTTGCCTCCTTTATCATAGATTAGTTGACTATAGATGCATGGATTTAATTCTGGGCTTTCTGTCCTGTTCCACTGATCTATATTTCTGTCTTTGTGCCAGTACCATACGGTTTTGATGACTGTAGCTTTGTAGTAGAGTCTGAAGTCAGG
>PVHT021183693.1:45225603-45408601 GCA_004024745.2 Catagonus wagneri | reverse complement strand
ATGTGGAAACTAAAAGACACAATGAACCTTCTTACAGAACAGACAATGACTCACAGACTTTGGAAAACCTTGGTTTTTCAAATAAGACAATCTGGGGGGGTGGGGGGATGCACTGGGGCTTTGGGATACAAAATCTGTAAAATTGACTTGTGATGATTTATGCACACCATAATTGAAATAAAATCCATTAAAAAATAATTTAAAAAAATAATAAAAAAATAAAGATATTGGCTTGACCCTGCATATATTTTAACAGATGTGCAATATGCTAACTAAAAATAAAATAAAATGTAAACAAGTTTCGTCTTGATTTTTGACTTATTTGCAATGTATTTAGGAATACCCGGGGAAGGGCCATAAAGCAAAATATTTCTGTTGTTTTGATTTGATTTCTCCCTGAAATTCATCCAGATAACATTCCAAAACTCCTACTTTGGTAACAAAGACCTGATTTTAAGGCAGACTTACTAGAAAAAAAAATTAATGTGTATTTTTCACTCTGTTGTGTGTGTATTCAAAAATAGCCTCATTTAATGGGAGGATGATTATTTCAAAATTTGCATATCATAGCAGATATTTTATGAAAAAGGTTTTACTTTATTTTCTCTGTTATCTATTTTGTTCTCATAAGAGAAACATGAACTTATATAGGTTATTAGGCTATCATTAGGAAAGTTTTTGGTAACGGATTAATGATTTTGCCACTCTAAGAATTTCTGAGTTGGAAATGTGCTACATAGAATTTCAACAACCCTTACTCTGAGAGTCATAAAAAGGGCTTACAATAGGACAGGCAATAGATACCAAGAAAATAGAACCCAAAGGGAGAATTTTATTTTTCATGACTATTAAAAATAGTATTTGTGATTTATGATTGCTCTTCTGCACGTGTGAGTGTTCTAGTTTCAGAAGGAGACCCTTTCCCCAAATGTCTTTTGTTTTATGAAGTCACTCTTGTAAGAATGCAATTTTCTGTTTGTATCTCAATGCACTCAGACCACCTACATTGTCAGTATTACTAGCATTATGAAGTAACTCAATTGACTGGATTTTTTTTTTCTTCCCAGAAAATTTCACCAGCATAAGTAAAGGCAGGTGACTCATATTTATTTACATATGCTAACTATTTAAGTGACCCATAGTCAATAGCTTCGCTAATGTTCATAAATTACAAAAAGGAAGGTCTTATCCAGCTGAAGGTAGTAATTGTAAACCTAAAATAATAAATGAAAGGAATGTGGTAAATGGAGCTGCAACTAGCAGCATGTTATTTATACAAATTTTTGGCTCACCTTTGGGCAGAAGGAAAAATTGTCATCAAATGACTACCCTCCAAGGTGTCCTCACCTGGTGGCTAGAAGCACTTTTGCATCGGCTCTGGGTCATGAGTAGCATGTCCTGTCTGGAACTGTACACGAAACACACGTCATAGTAGTTGCCAATGGGGGAAAAAAAAAAAAAGACAGGACATTCATTTAGCTCTAAGACAAGGGGAACTTTAACTTGGAGGAAAGATAACGTGGAGACTTGAGGGCTGTTTTCAAGTTTTGGAATGAGTCAGAGGAAGAAAAACGGTGAGGCTTCTCAGGAATGTCTGGAGAAATCAGAACCGGTGTAGATAGGAGGAGGATTTTATAGCTGTACAGTGCAGCAGAGACAAACCTAATCCACTGAGCGCCTCATCCTTGAAAGAGTTCACCCGGAGCCAGGGGCAGTGTAGATGCAAACATGCGGGAGGAAATTGATTGGAGTATTTCTAAAGCCCCAGATTTGTTTTAAGGCACCCCTGAGGCACTGCCACTTACTGACTATTTACTGAATGTAAAATATTGTCCTAGAAACTAGGAAAAAAATATAAACATATATTATATCCTGGTTAAACAAGCAAGTAAGAGTCACAGAAGCTTAGTCCTCTGCCCAGTAGTTGATAAAACTAAGATTCAAAGCTAATCTTTCTTGGTCTCAGAGTTTACTTTGTTTTATTTTATTTTTTTCCTTTTCTATCAAAAATGAATTTGCTGACTTTGCAGTTAGTGAGATTTCCTTATCTCCTTCCTTTTCCTGCAGTTACTAGAAGAAGAGGGAGATGGTGAATATAGTAGAAAGAATATTTTGCTAAATTTTTTAGGTTTTCTGATTCCACTATTGACCTTCAGGGCCCTTGAACAAACCTTCCACCCTCATCTGCTTTATCCTTGAGCTGCATTGTCCCTGTGACAAAATCAGAGCAGGTGGCCTCTGTGCTTCCTTTCAGTCCAGACACTCACTCTGTGACTTCAGTCTTCTCCACCCAGTTCTGGCAGATATTGCCGAGGACTTGTGGAACCTGTTGGCTGGGGGTTGATTATCACTGTCCTCATTATCATTTCTAATCATGAGATATAAACACGTGGTTGATAGCAAGATCAGGATAAGGGCTTGATAGAGGTATAATATTTTCCCAATAAGGATCAGTTCCTACATGGTGAAATTGTGCTAAGCTCTCACAGGCTACCTGCCTTCTGCCATTCTCCCTTTCACCAGCATAAAGTTCTAGTTCAAGGAAAATGAACAGTTGCCGAAAGCTGTGAATTACCCACAGTGAATCAGCACTCTTTCCATTTCACCACTTTGTGGCCTCATCATCGCCATCTGTCTGTGGGATCTACATGGCCTTCTGGATGTTAGAGACACCAGTTCCTTAATTTTGATTTGTTGCTTTGGTTCTTAGAGAGTAGAAACCGCCTGCATTTCCATGAAGGCATATAATAAGCCTCATGTAAGATCTTACTGTAGTTAACCAGAAATGTGATCACACACTTGCACACACAAACACAGACACACACATTTCTATTCTTTTATAGAAGTGATATTGTAAAAGTGATTTTGGAATTGTGTTTCCTTCCATGTATTTCTAAGCATTTTTTTATTTACTCTCTTGCAATAATAAGTCATATATCTGGCTCTGTTCTATTACTAAAGGTGGTTTTAGGGAAAAAAAATATAATGACCATCTCTAATGGTTACGTTTCAAATGAAAATCTCTACCTGCCTTCATTTTCAGCATTAGAATCTATTAACCTTCTTTCCTACTCGAGCTTTC
Organism: Catagonus wagneri; assembly: GCA_004024745.2. Lineage (NCBI taxonomy): Eukaryota > Metazoa > Chordata > Mammalia > Artiodactyla > Tayassuidae > Catagonus > Catagonus wagneri. The sequence goes on along the minus strand of PVHT021183693.1, from coordinate 45,405,519 downwards.
TAACCAAAGTGTTCTTTTATTTCTGTGAAAAGCAAACATAAGCATTCACCATTTTTCTCCTGAATGTGGAGCTCTGGGGACAAATTTTCACTCCTTCTTGTTACTAAGAACAGTCAGCATGCTGGAATCCCTCTTACCCTTAAAAGGTAACAGCGACTATGCCAATGTAAAATAGGAACCATTCCTTTGAATCCCAGCCAAAAGTTTTAGTGAAGGGACTGGAAATGACGTGAAATAGAAAACATGGTATTTTTATTTGTAGGTTGTTCTGAAGGAAGATGCTATATTAATTTTTAAAATCATTCCTTGGCGGAGTTCCCGACATGGCTCAGTGGTTAACGAACCTGACTAGCATCCATGAGGACCAGGTTAGATCCCTGGCCTTGCTCAGTGGGTTTAAGATTCGGTGTTGCTGTGAGCTGTGGTGTAGGCTGCAGACACAACTCAGATCCTTCATTGCTGTGGTTGTGGTGTAGGCCAGCGGCTTCAGCTCTGATTTGACTCCTAGCCTGGGAACCTCCATATGCTGCAGGTGCGGCTCTAAAAAGAAAAAAAAAAAAATCATTCCTTACTAATATCATGATCTCTTATATTGTTCTATAGCTTTAGAGTTTGTAATCTATTTTATATACTTTGATATATCCCACAGTGCTCCTGTGAGATGGATGGCCGAGATATGTATGCTTTATAAAACAATGACATTGGCAGGATGTCCTGACAAGGACACAGAGTAAACTAGTCAAAAAAATTTTTGGAACCACATCAACTGATTCCTTACACTGTACTCCTTCTGCTGTCTACACTGCAATTTCATGGACACTTGCAATAAACCTTATGGACTGGCTCCGTTTTTTAAAAAAGCATCAACTATCTAATGATCCCCAGCCCCCAACATAGTGCAGCATCGAAGGTTCCTGTTCGTGTCTACTAGGTCAGTTACACATCAGGGGCTTCTATTCCAGATAGATCTTCAACAAAATACATAACTTTCTTCCTTCCCCTCTTTCCACCACTCCACGATTGCATTCAGTTTAGGGAAAGTAAAGCAGCTAATTGCCAGAGGACATTGAGGCAATTAGAGACTTTAATCATAAATGTATTTCCCTTTGAGGAATGGGTTGTGTGTGTCTATGTGTATGATTCTAAACTGTAAAAATCTAGGTAAGAAAAATGAAGTAATTACTTTCTTACATGTTGAGAAATTTCAAAAGTTGAGCTTCGCATGACCATGACTTTTTAAGTTCTGTTTACAGTATTACTTTCCACTTAACAATTCAAAATTGTCCTTATGGCCAATAAAGGCAGACTGTCTCTCTCTGTGCTTAGGGACATATAAAGTCGTATAAAAACAATTGTGAGAAATTACTTAATTTAAGTTTTAAAATGTTAAGGGAGGGTAAACAGTGACCAGACCAGATGCTGAGATATTTACCTAGGTCTTTGGGGCCTTTCAGGTTGCAGAATAGCTATTACTTCCTTTAGCATTTGCAAGTCAGGCATGGAAATTTTAAGCAGGCTGACAAAAGTACTGCTTTTCATTTCTTTAATTGCACTAAGTAGAAGCCAACTGTGAGCCTCCTAGGACCCTTTATTGGACTGAGATTTTAAACATTTTGCTGAGTAGGCACTAAAATTTTCTCCTCTTTATTCCCACCCTCTTGGTGAAAATGCACTCTTAATAAGCTTAAAGGAAACAGGATATGAAAATAACAAGTGGGAGTTCCCACTGTGGCCCAGTGGAAATGAGTCCAACTAGTATCCATGAGGATATGGGTTCAATCCCTAGCCTCACTCAGTAGAATAAGGACCCAGTGTTCCTGTGAGCTGTGGTATAGGCTGCAGACATGGCTCAGGTCCTGCATTGCTGTTGCTGCTGTGGTATGGGACCACAGCTGTAGTTTCAGTCGACCTATAGCCTGGGAACTCCCATAAGCTGCAGGTGTGGCCCTAAAAAGCAAAAAAAAAAAAAAAAAAAGCATATAATCTATCTACATGACCAGCAGCATTCCAGACAGGGATTCAGTTTGTTCTGAGTCAAAGTCACTTTGTATGAGGCCAACAAACTAAAAGATGTGCATGATTTAAGTCAAAATAATCACCACTCCTCCATAAATATCATTTGCGTGTTCGTGGTCATGAAGACGAAAGCTTACCTTCATAGGGAATGGATATGACTTCTTTAGTCCATTTGTCAGTTGTCCTTAGATGACCGTTTAGATCAGATTCGTGTCCTATGAAAAGATGATCTAGCTGTAGATCTTGGTTCTGAAGAAACAGGTTGATTTTTCAGTTATTCTGCAAGTGACAGATTTCAGTAACCATTAGTTGACATTCTCTCTTCTAAGCCTGAAGTAAACCAGGCTAGGGGAAGAATCAGAGCTGCAAGTGCTGGCCTACACCACAGCCACAGCAACATGGGATCCGAGCCACGTCTGTGACCTATACCACAGCTCCTGGCAATGCTGGCTCCTTAACCCACTGAGCAAGGCAAGGGATCAAACCCGTATCCTCATGGATACCAGTTGGGTTTATTACCGCTGAGCCACAGGGAGAACTCCCCGAAGTAACCCTTTTTTGAACACAGGTTTGTGGATTAAATGAGCTACAGAATGAATCATTTGCAGACCCAATCATGTTATAGACCCAAGAAAAACTATTTAAAATGTTCTGTCAGTGCTTTGCAAACATCTCCATCCCAGATCTTTCAAATCTCCCTTGAATCTATGCCACCAGATGTGCAGGTGTCCTATAACTGGTGTCTCTGGCGTGCCATATGATAAAGTGTGAGACAAATTTCCGTGGTGCCAGTTACTATGGGCATTGTGACACAAATGCTGAATGATTACATGGAAAAGGATTGAAAGACTGAATATACCTTTAAGAACCATCCATTGCAGCCATAATTGCTGTTCTCATTTCTCCATAGTCCAGTGAGCTTTTGTTCTGTTTCTTAATCCTAGAGTATATAGTAATCATTTTAGCTGTATCGTTGAAAGAATATACAGGGAACAGACAGCTTAACACATTCATTTTATTTATTCCATCCATCTAACACCTACAGGACGCTCTAGACTCAGTGGGGAAATGAAAATGAAGAAGTCCTATTTTTCTACTCCTAACGAATTCACGATTAATCGAAATATCAACTCAAATAATCTCTTTCATATTGATCCCTCCCTCCTGTGAGTCCCTGTGCTACTGTTCTCAGGTGGCTGTGGAGTGAGAGCGCTGAACCCAAACCGTTAGACCACCGGGCCAGCAGGCTTGATGTAGGTCCCCAATTCTTGTCCTTTGGAGAAAAAAATTGACAAAGTGACTGAGAGTGGTGAGGCAAATAAAGTGTTTATTAAGAGAGAGCTGTAGGGGGTGGAGGCAGAGAGAGACAGAGACAGAGACAGATAGATAGACATAGAGAAAAAGAAAGAGAACACACATCTTTTGGAGGTGATTTAAGTTACTTGTATGAGGGCAGTGCTTCTGAGCTTCCTCTGGCCAATCATCTTGCTCCATCTGGCCTTGAGTCCGTATTCAGCCTGACTCAGGGCCCTCCCCTGTGTGTGTACTCATCTTCTAGCTGAGATGGATTCTAGTGCAAGGGTCTCTAGGAATTTGACAGGATGTACTATGGTCTGCTGCCCTTGCCTTCTCTGACCTCTGAGAAACCTTTCTGTGCATATGTAGTTTGGCGATCTCCTTGACCTCAAGAATGAAAAATATATGGTCTCTTTATCTTTTATCCAAGCAGGATGCAGCTCCTCCTTGCTGCTGCCATAATCCGAGTATCCGTCCACAGGGAACAGATTCCAGTTTCTCAGCCTGGGACCCATCTATTTCTTGCCTCACTAATTTAGAAGCCTTCTTAGGGATTTGCTATAATCTATCTTTAGAATCTTATGTGTGTTTCTTGTATGCTTCTTGGTGGACTTGGGACACTTGGAAGGCAAAGGCTGCGTCTTCCTTTTCTTTTTTCCCCTGGTTCCCACTATTGTTCTTAGTGTATATACTACGAACTTAACCCATTTTAAAAATGAACAAATGATCTGATGATTTTGCCACTAACAATCTGGTAGTCCAGTGTCTCTGGGGTCTGATTCTTCATCTGTAAGTGAGGAAGTGAGTTAATACATACTATATCTTATAAAATTATGATATCAAAATTGAGGCATTAAATTTTAAAAACTGTAATGTTATACCAATGTATAGAATCACTCTTGTTAATATGGAATATGTGCTTTCATTTAGCTATGAGTTGACATTTAACTGAAATTGGCAATGATGTTTGAAGGGATTTCAAGGGCCTTACTATTAGTGGGAAACTCAACCATCATATGGTTGAGTCCCATAAAATTTTCCTTTCGTATAATGCTGAATTGTTAAAAAAAATTAAGTAGGTTCTAATGAAATATACTAAGTCTAGTTTATTCTTCAAACTTTTAATCTCTGCATTGTCCTTAAAATATGAATTATTGTGGCATATGGTTCTCTTCAGTATATGATAAATACTGTATGTACTTTGGGAGAGAAACTATAGGTATGTTCCTGGCTTATCTTGAGGAAGAAATAAATGGCCCATACAATCACTTCCATCTCTAGTTTCAGTGATTAATGCATCCTAGAGGAACAACTTTCTTTAGGCTACAATGCCAGTTGCTATACTTATTTCATCACTGGAATTTAGATGGAATGTGAACTGAACAATATTTTGATTCTAAAAGCAATAATAACTCAGTAATATTAAGAACCACTAATGCAGGAGTTCCCGTTGTGGCTCAGCGGTAACCAATCCAGCTAGTATCTATGAGGATGAAAGGTTGATCTTTCGCACTGCTCAGTGGGTTAGAGATCTGGCGTTGCCTTGAGCCGCAGTGTAGGTCACAGATATGGCTCAGATTCAGCGTTGCTGTGGCTATGGTCTAGGTTGGCAGCTGTAGCTCCACTTCCACCCACTAGCCTGAGAACGTCCATGTGCCATGGGTGAGGCCCTAAAAAAAGTAAAAAAAAAAAGAAAAAAAGAATCACTAATGCATATTTGACTTATAATTTAGGGAAGACAGTATGTTTGGTGGAAGGATAGTACTAGAATTGGAATGAATGGAAAGACAATTTATAGTCTTTGATTCTTTTTTTTCTTCCTGTGTGACTTCAGAAAAATTATTCAACTACTGTATCTTTTTCTTTAAAACGAGCAGATACTCCTTTCCTCCTGAGAGTTAAATGAGATGGGTTATGCAACAGGCCAGAATAAACAGTAAAAGGCATATTAGTTGAAAATTGTATTTCATTACCAAGTAAAATATATCTTTTCTATCTTGCCAATTGTCAGTTTAGTTTTTCAAAGAGTGATTATCCAGTTCATAGATTTTTCTATATTTTTAGAGGCCTGTGTTTTTAAATGAATCAGTGTAAGTATCTAATACGCTATGACTACTGTCTGGTCTATTGAGAGTGGGGACAGGAGCAGGCGGACCTAGGGCAGAGCGGGGATTTCTCTGGCCTGTGCCAGATTCTACAAAGGAAACCTGGAAAACCTGACTGCTTTTGTTTTCTTTGAATAAAGGTCAATGGTAGGTTCAGTAAATGAGACTGAGGAAGAAATACAAAGAACAGAAATCAATGTGTTTAGACATCAGATTATGAGTTGAATTCTTGGCGTTGTCTCCATGCAATCAATAAGTGAGTTCTTATATTCTTTCAGAGACTAAATGTTACTATTTTAAAAATGGAAATAAAAAGAATGACCTCACAAGATTATAGTAAGCATGACAATTGTATCTGTAGGTTGTACCTTATTAACTATAAAGCGAAGTACTGCTTTATATGTTATTATTTATCAAGGAATAATCATTTCAAACAATTCCAAAGTGCAGAATGACTGGATCATTCCCTTGGATATTTTTCTGATGGGATTTCACTGTATTTTATTTATCATATACATATATATATATTTGTGGGTGTATATTGAAGTATACATATATATCTTGTCTGCATATATTCATTATTTACTATTTGTTTGGTGACACATAAGGTAACTAGGATGCATCATTAGTTGATAGCAAACTTCTCAGATGTGAAATCAGAGGTGAAATAGAAAGCAAGAAAGAATTTGAAGAAAAAGGGGGGGTCATATGGTAAAAAGGACAGAAAGCGCCACTTCATATTAGAGAAGAGCAGAAGTAGGAAGGAGGTAGTGGGAGCAGGTAGGACTTTCAGAAGTAAATTTTATTCTGAATGTGAAAAAATAGGAAGCGAAATAATACAGAAGTAGAACGGTAAAGGCAGTGATTGTAATAGAATGACATTATTAGGAGGAAACACTCATCCAACTGGTAGAGACTTTCTGGGGACTCTTCACTGCAGTTTCCTGTGTGTGACTTACTAGACTTACTTAACAGTTGGGCATGTATTATGCCTATACCACTTGTTCCCTGCCTGGACTCCAGACTTACTGCTAATTAACCACACGTGTTAAGGGTTGAAAAAAGCCCAAGAAAACATTCCTACATGAGATCTGGGTTTGCTTCAAATCCTCCAAAACCCCTCCCACTCAGCAGTGGTTCTTTATAATTTGCTTTTGCTTAAATGAAAATAGCTTTGAGTTGTCAGTAGTTCAGCACTCCCAGCCTGCTGCCTTTTCGTGTAAATTAAAGCAAAGGGCATGTTAACAGTATCAACAATATAGCATAAGTAAAAGGGAAAATTATAGGGTCCTTGATGGGTGGCAGATAATTGATATATAGATCATAGCTGGTGGATCAAGAAGGAATGAAAAGAAGATGTCTTCCAAAATGGAGTCAAGAGTTCAAAACAGAGATTAAAGTATTTAAGGATTTAAGACTCTAATCTTTAGTGAGTGAAAACTTTTCATATTTCTTTAATAAACTTTGCATTCATATACAATGTGATAATGTTAATAGGATGTTATATAGCTTAACTAAGTTCCCAAATAAAATGGGTTGGGTGGGGTGTCAATTCTTCTCCTACTCATTTGCTATATGATGGACCAGGGCCAGAGAGGCTAAAATGTTCTCCTAAAGTCATGAAACAAATAACATTGATGTCAAAGCTCAAATGCTAGTCTTTTTTTTTTTTCTTTTTAGGGCCTCACTCGCAGCGTATGGAAGTTCCCAGGTTAGAGGTTGAATGGGAGCTGCAGCTGCTGGCCTACACCACAGCTCACAGCAACTCCGGATCCTTAAGCCACTGAGCAAGGCCAGAGGTCAAACCCACATCCTCATGGATCCTACTCAGTCCGTTAATGACTGAGCCACGGAGGGAACTCCCTCAAATTCTGGTCTTTTGATGCCAAGTCTTTTGTTTTACCAAGTATTCCTAATGGCAAAACAATCAAATTAGAAATGAAGAAAAAGAAGAAGGAGGAAGAGGAGGGGGAGGGAAAATGGAAGAGAAAGAGGGGGAAATGTTCAGCCAGATGTTTTCAAATATTTTAGAGTGCATTTTTAATTTTCCTACAGTAAAATTCATTCTTGGTGTACAGTTCTATTACTTCTGGCAAATGCATTGAGTCAAGTAGCCACTACCATCAAAATTAGGATACAGAGCAGTGCCATCACCCCCCACAATTTCCTCATGCTTCCTTTTAATATTTAGTTCCTCCCTTGTCCCCAGCCTCTGACAACCATTGATCCCTTTGTTCCTCAAGTTTTTCTAATTCAAGAATGTCTGTACATGAAGTCAAACAGTATGAAGCTTTGAATCTAGCTTCTTTTTGTTTTCACATATTTTACATGAGTGATTGGAATTGCCTAGAAAATATGTGAATATTTCCATATAGTTTTATTTATATCTGAAACCGTACAATCCTGTAGAAACTACTGAATTCCCATAGTGAAAGGTGAGGTCTAAATTCTGAGGCAAATCATTATTCAAATTACAGCACTTAAAGGCTGTACCTTATACACAGGGAGGTAATATAACCAGGGAAACTGCAAGTCTGGCTGGCACCAAGTATTTTTGAGTCTCCGTCATTCCAAAATCTGACTTTTGATTGAGATTCTGAGGGATAATTATTGATATGTGATTAGGTATATCAACTACCTCTTTCAACAGCCTTCTGTACATTATTACACAGAAGTCTATGTAAACTCTTTGCATGCTTTACACTGTGCCGAGTCTTATGTTGCCTCTTGATAGGGAACAGTATTAAATCTTTTTAGAATTTTGTTTTCAGTTTGAATATTGCTTTAAAAAATATTTCATGACATGAGCTTGAAATTGTAGAGAACTATGTTAGGAAATTAAAAATATATTCCATAGCAGGAAATATGAGCTTTCCAGCTTGCCAAGGGAATTGTATGTAAGTTTTTATTTATTGAACGTTTCATTTAAAAAAAAAAAAAAAAACTATGGAAAGGGGGAAAACCTCTCTATCTTGAGGTTTATGGATATTCATTCTGCTTGGGGAAATAAACGTAAAGATGGGATCTCAGGCTAGATGGGCTTCTGAAATCTTTTCTAATTTGCTTCAACCATTAGCTTTGTTAATTCTCGTTTGTAATTCTTTGATTCACAGTAACTGAGATATTTTTGCCCAATAAAAACTTTGCAGGTTATTTTAATTGGTAATATACAACAATTTTTATCCTTTTTTCTTACCATTATCACATGATGGTTCAATTTTTTTAACTTTTTATTTTGAAATAAAATGTTAGACTTATAGAAAGCTGCAAAAAAAGAGCAGAAATTCCGTTTTTTAAAAAAATGCCCTTTACCTTCTTATCAACTTATATAACCATGGCCCATTCAGTGGTCAAAACCAGGAAATTAGCACATGATTCCATACTATTACCTAAATTACGGAATGTATTCCAATTTCATTTCAAGCCTAAATGTTTAATGTTATAGATTTATACACCCAGTAAATTGTCATTGAGCTCCTGATGAGGACCATTCATTTTACTGACTGAAAAGCCAGACTCAGATATTAGAATAACTAGTATCTATTTTCTACATTCAGTTCACAAAGTTTTCCTCATTTCAGTTTAATTTTTTACAACAATACTATGAGGAAGGCATTATAAGAATTCTCAAGAATCTCATTTCTAAGTACATAGGTTAACAGAAAGGAAGTCAATAAATGGATGGATGGATGAAGGATGGATGGATGAATGGCTGGCTTGGCTGATGGACAGTCAGGTGGATAGGCATCAGTCAGTATGAATATTACAAATTTGGACAATTTAAGATTTAAATATGGAGTGTATTTTTAAAAACTGAATAAGAAAGGGTTTACATAATTTAGGAATAAAGCATTTGCAGAGAAGAGAAGGCTACTTTTTTTAAAAAAAAAAAGAAAATTATGAAATAAAAGAATGTGTTTGGGATTTATGCATTAGAACAGTGTTGAAAATCCCAGAAAATCAAAAAAAGAAAGACTTTAAAAACAAAGTGAAATAGGCCAATTGAATTTAACTTTTCCAAGCTCAAGAAACGCCAAAAAATAAACAGAGACAGAAGCAAATTATTATTATTTTAATGAGCTACAACAATGCATAAGAAAGGGAACCCCTTTTGTACTTTGAGGTGTTTACTTCTTTACCAGCTTAAAACAGTTACATAAATGGCATGAAATCTCAGAAATCATTCAAACTTTTTTTGTTATATCAATTTTTCAATCCAAATTTCCAATTATTTGGAAACATTTCATGTTGGGTGTCCTGTAAGCACAGGTTTCCAGATGCCTGGAGTTTGGCATTATTTAGACTAAACATCTGTGGTATGAGGAAAAGGTGGTTAGTTAGGGCCTTGGGAGTGGAGTTTTCCCAAGTGACTTTGGGAAAATCATTTCTGCTTTCTGGGCCTCAGTTTATTCTTTTATAAAATTGAGGAATTTGGGCTGAAGTGTGCCTGAACGCTTCTTGAAGCTCCATAACCGGTCGGTTTTCACTCTAGCATTTTAACTGGGATTTTGTAGACATTGCTTCCTTTTGTTTTACATTTGTGACTGAGTTCTCTCCTCCTTGGAAAATGACTCCTTGGGAAACCTTTCTGAAAGGCCAGTTGGACTTCAGGCACTTCAGTGAGTTTAAAATAATCAACATGTGTCTGTGGCAGCTGCCCAGTAAGACCATGCACAGGAAAACTCACCCCACCCCTGGAGAGGCTCCACACTCGAGCCCCACATTTAACTGTGACCCTGTTTAACTTTGCCCTCTAGCTGGGGCTAATCGGACATAGGAGGCTTTCATGAAAGGGGAAAGCTTTGACTTTTAAGATGAGACCTGGAGATCAGGTCTTTTCAGCCAGAAAAAAAATGATGCTTATGAGGGGAAGTCCTTGAAGGATTCATTGTGGCTTCTTTGGAGCTACAGCAGATGCTATATTTGGGAATCCAGTAAGCCAGTTAGATAAAAAAGAAGAGGGAAAAAGATTGGATTAAGATGGAAAAGAAGATGCAATCTTGGCTCTTCTTTGGAAGAAATACTTGGAAAGTTCTCCCGGTGTTTACCCCCAAAAGAATATTTTAATTGATTTTACTTCTCCCTAAATCCCTTTGACTTTCACATTGTCCAGATGATCCATTTGTGTGCTGATTTCACGCCCAGTACTGTCGAGACCGCCAGTACAGTTTTCTTGAATCTTAACTACCTTTGTTGGCACCAGAAACATGATGTTGAAGCCTTAGCCTTTTTGGAGGTTGTGGTCACCACAGCTCATGGAAGAAACTTTGAACTATTATGACAGTTTCCTACTTTATTACAGAGGTAGACAACTGTGAACCTTTCTAATCAAAGTGCTCAGGCTTGTGCCATATCCTGCTGCCAGTGATCATGACTATTGGCAGGATTGTGTCCACCAGGCAAGGCATGTTAAATTTCATTCTTGTCATTATCATTAACATCCACTGAGTGACTACCCTTCCTAACACTAATAAGAAAATACGACCAGTTCTTGTCATCACATTGGAGAGAAGATATACTTAAATAGAAATAATTGCAGCAATATCAATTGTGGGCTTGTGGGTGTATGTATTTGTGTGTGTGTTTTAAGTAGTGTCACCTAGATTTTTACACTTACTCTTTAAGTAACCACTTGAGATAGACCACAAGAATCATCATTGCTATTTCATTAATGAGGTTATTGAGACTAGGAGGGGAGTGTGGTGACTCGGCTAAGGTTCTACAAATGTAAAACAGACCCAGCTCTTCTGTCTGCTTCTTATTATTACAAAGTATCAAATTAACAGTACAATTGACGCAGAATAATACCTTTTGAACTGCACTGGTCCACTCATAAGCACATCATTTTCAAGAGTAAATAATATAGTTTCACAGGATCTCAAGTTGGTTGCGTCCCAGGATGCAGAATTGCATGAAAGGCTGGCTGTAAGTTATGAGGGATTTTCCACTGTGTGGAGGATGGATGCCCCAACCTTTGGGTTGTTCAAAGGTCAACTGTACTGCAAATGATCGTGAGCACCCTTCCATCCATAGATAGAAGAACAGAGGGACATTCTCGTGTAAGACTAAATCAATAAATCACTGAGCCAATACCAGTGAGTATTTCGACCATTCCTTAGTCCTGGAAACTAAGCTTAACCTCTCCAGGCATTCTGAATATGAAACTCTCATGTCGAACTTAAGGTTTGGAAAGAAATACCTTGTATTTTGGCATAAAAATAGGTCTCTATTCTAGGGGAAAATGTGGTTAAAAGTAACATGAATATCATTAATATCTGTTGCCTGAGAGGAGTCTGTGTTGACAGACACTAGGGTGGGGGCAGTTCCCCTTGAGGTTTTTTTCCCTATGTTTGTCTAAATAGGCTTACCTTAAATGACAGGTCAAAGGAGTGACTGTATTGAATCATCCCAGTTATTGAATGAATGGCAATTCTCTTGGCTTTCTCAAGGGAGGTCTTGGTCAAACTGTGTTCCATGTCTCCGATGTGTGCTTTGGATGGGGATGAGAGGTATAGAATCCAGTGGTTTCTTCCAACATTAGTCACAGTGGCCTTAAGGTCTTTGCATCGTTTCCATAGTAGCCTGGCCCATTACCACATAAGGAGTTTGAGGATGTCTGTATTAGAGTGAAAGACAGAAATATTTACTCTGTCCTAAATAACAAACAATTTAAAGAGTGTAACAGTCCAAGTGATAACATGTAGAAATATATCCACAACCACTTATAGTTCATCCTCTCCTTATGCTCGTTGGATGAACTTATAGTTCATCCTCTCCTTATGCTCCTTATGCTATACAAATGTACAGCGTGTAGTAGTAGAGTTAAAAAGACTTGAAATATTTAACTTTTTAATCCTTGTTTTTCTTATCTATAAAATGAAATTATTACCACCCACCTTGTAGTGATATAAAGATGACTGAATATCATGATATATTCAAACTGTTCAGCAGAGTGGTACAATGCCTGGTAACTATTACTGTTATTATTACTATTATCATTATGACTTTGCAGAAATGTCCATCAGTGTGCAAATGAGATTGAACTGGTGAGAAAGTATGAATAATTAGTTTAGCAAAACAGACCACAACGGCTAAGAAAATCACTTAAAGTAGATGTCCTCTTATTAGAAATGATCTTTTCTGGAGTTCCCACTGTAGTACAGCGGGTATAAGATTTGTCCTTGTCTCTGAGGTGGCATGGGTTTAATCCCCGGTCTTGCACAGTAGGTTAAGAATCCTGTACTGCCACAGCTGTGGTGTAGGTCGCAGCTGTGTCTTGGATTTGATCCCTGGGCCAAGAACTTCCATATGCCACAGGTGCTGAGGCAAAAAGAAAAAAAAAAAAAGACCTGAGTAAAATAACACTTCCTTATAAAGTTTCACATAATTCTTGAGCAGCTGCATGTAAAATCTTTCATAATAAGAGAGTAACTTCATAAAGGACTATAGAATTGACCACTCTGTCTTTACTTACCTGACAATTCATGGAACAATAAACCAAATGCATTCACTTTCACTGACCTCCTCAAATCAGTTATACTTAGGTTAATAGGTATGTGTCTATGTGAGGGTATATGTGTCTATGGCATTAGAGAGTTTTCTCGGGCATTAAAGCACTTTTTGCTCACTGGGACCAATTTTCTCCATTTCAATGTGCCAGATAATTTGACTTTAATCACAGAAACAAGATCGTTGAAGTTGAAGAGAGAAAGCTTTCAGGAAATGCACTGTCGAGAGTTATAATGTTCATCTGTTTGCTTGTGAATCCTGCTCCAAGACTAACAGACGCTGTAGCATCAATGGCACTCAATATCTCTTACTAGGAAAACAATGCATTGTGGTTTAGGGGTGTGGCTCCAGGGCAAACACATAGCTGCTGGCAGTCAACGTGCTAAGGAGAAATCCAGAGGAGAATTTCTTTTAAAATCCATTCCCCACTAACCAAGCTGTCTTTGGGACTTGTTTTGGTTATTGTCAGGAGTCAGATATATTTACCATGTTGTTGCTGGCTCCATAGAATCAACACATCTTTCACATCCCATGTGTATGCTATTTAGCCTCTGGAAATAATATCTCCCTTTGAAATAGTTTTTGGGATGAATCCCAAATTTTTGTAACCAGAGAACCAATGGTAAAATAGTTTTTTCTTTCTTTCTTTCTTTCTTTCTTTCTTGAAAGAGCAGCTGAGGTGGCTTAAATTTATACTAGTAAGTAGAATTTCACTGCACTGCTCAAGTCATGGCTGCCTGATTTATGAAGGAAAAATAAATGACATTGCCATATGATAGACTGCTTCCTTGAACAAAATTCTTTAGGATAGAAGAGACTACTTCTGATTGAGAGGACAGCTGGAAAGGACTAGAGAACAGATGCCAGGGAACACAGAGAGAGAAGATGGGGAAGATTCCATGATAGAGAGTGCTTCCACCTATTGGCTTCAGATCTAAGGCATTGGTAGCCCCCAATGAAAATATTCTTAAAGGAACATCATTTCCTGCTGGAAAGACTAATTGATTGAGCATATATACATTTGAAAGGCTACCTTAGATGTATTTGAAAAGGCTGTGACTTGTGGATGGAAGTTTTTGGTAGAAATTTTAAGACAGATTCTAGTCAGCATAGGAAAAGACACTACAATGGCCAGAGGTGTTCAAAGCTGGAATGGACTGCTTTAGAAGATTGTGAATTTCCTGCCACTGAGGGTATTCAAGAAGAAATCACATGACCATTGACAGAACTTGGCAGAGGGTTTAAGCACCAGAAGAAAGGGTGGAGTTTTGGCCAAGAGACTCTTAAGGTCTTTTTGATCTCAAAGGAAAAAGCAATGGGGATGTAGTAAATTTATGTTAGATTTTAACTTACTTACAAACTTCTCATTTTCCCACAAATCACATTTTAGATTATAAAATAGGATAAACCAAATAAAAATTAAGCCTTCTTCTTCCTATTAAACACACGAGGCAATTAAACTAAGACAAGTTAGGATTTATCACATACCAGAACCAGCAGAAGGCTGGGAAATCCCACCGGTGATCTCTGTTGTGCATTTCTTCTCCCTTAGGCTAAATGAGCCACAGTTAGAGTGGCTGATGATTGAGACAGAGGATTGAGAGACAGGGCAGCAAACTAAACAGCAAGTACATGTAATAGAGAACTACCATCATACCTGAACTCCAAGGGAAAATATTCATTCAAGAAGAAGAAAGCAAATACCCTTCTTCTCTGCCCCACAAACATCTACACCACTGTTTCTCTCCAGATTTTTCTAACTGCTTAGTTCCAGTGGACCATTTATCTCCAGCCGCATCCTTAGGACTGAACTTAATTCCAGGCAAGAATATCGCCATGATGATGTGTCCAAAGTGGTTTTCTAAAGGTAGTGGCCGAAACCTAGCTTATTCCAGGAATACCCCCAAAGACTGAAGCAGTGGGGACTCCAGTCTGCCCTCTGTAGGTAGGATGAGCCCAAGGTGATTGCAGTGATGCTGAACAAAACCAGATCCTAACAATGCCAGTTGGGGAAAGATTAGAAATGCTAGACCCACTCTCAAGTAGATCTATCTTGAGGGCTAGTTCAAGGTTGCTCAACAGGGCACAAGACAGACAAGGAGAATTCATGGCAGACTCCTAGCTAAGTGCTATTTCGAATATAGAACATGGTCTCTTATTGGCATAAAGGGAAGATTCTGGGATGGGAATAAGTTATTCTTCAGTGAGTAAAGGGAGGTAGGGGAAGCAAAAGGGTCTCTGGATAAAATTTGTTGTATACTGAAAAGCTCTTAAAATTTTTTCACAATTAAGTTTCTATAAAGGATTAAGTTGATTATACTATTCACCCCTTTCACTCTTGGAATTAATGTAGTTGAAATATGTAACTACAGCAAGTTAGAAGTCATCTTAAAGAGCATCTGGCTGAAGCCCTTCATTTTACAGCTAAAGTGGCAGACTCAGAGATATTGACTGCCTTGCTTAAGGTTACTCAGCAAGCTGATAGCAAAGCAAGAACTAGAATCCATGACTCCTGCAACCCCATCGCACATTTTCTTCATTACCTTTCTCACAAGTCTGGTAAAGAATTTTCAGCAGTTCTGAAGACATTAGCTTGAGAGCATGATGCTGGCTATTGGGAAGAGTGATATAGATCAGAATGGTAGAGAAAGAAGGCTTCCATGCTAAGACCAGGGCAACAGAGAAGCCATAGGACCCCCACGGATGGCTTTGGAGACAGTGAGCCCCTCATTTTGACTCAAGCCCTAGAGGATGCTGTGGGCTCAGGGTTGATGTCCACATTCATCTGAATCCATTCACATTGAAAATCTTCTCAGATTGGATTAAGATGGCGGAATAGAAGGACTGGAAAATCTTCTCTCCACTGTAATTTCCCACTCTCCCTATCAACAACCTCAGCTGCAGCCAATTGGAACTTCTTGGTCAATACATCACATACTTTTTTCAGTTTTGGTGACTTCACCTAGAATACGTTTTTCCATCCTTTTTCAGCTGTCGAGCCCTATTCATCTGTCAAGGTTGATCTCAAGTGTCCTTTCCTTCATGTAGTCTTATTTCTATTTCCATAATGATAGGCTTTCTCACATAGCTACACTTCTTGGTCCCCTGATTACTTTTCTCTCAGAAAGAATAAAAATTATTTGGCTACCACTGGGCAATGTAATTTCTACGACAAGGAAATTCAAGAAATTCTCCAATTTCATGTAGACCTGAAGTATTTATTCATTCATCCATTCATTCATTCTTTTAGTTTAACAAACCATGCTGAGCACACACTCCTCATATCCTAATCACATATATTTCTCCAAGACCAGCAGGTATTAATTCCTCACCTGTAAGTAATAAGTGCTCCTCATAAAACAGCTATTTATTGTCTGTGTTTTACCACCCAAAGTTTTTTTCTCCGATAGACAGTAAACTCCCAAAGAAGTATTTTTCTTGAGGACAAATACAAAGAAAAGATAAATAACATTTCCTACTTTTTTAAAAAAAGAGATCAAATCAGATTTACTGATATTCTACCCACATCAAATTCTTGGTCTCAGTGCAAAATTTCATATGCAAAAATGATGAAGTGAAGATTTAATTGACTCAATTTTTTTTTCTCAGAGCAAATTTTGAAGCCATTAGCATTTGGCACCCAGGACCAGTCCGTTTATCTTCCAGTTCTGGAAAAGATATTTGAAAACCTAGCAGCATGCAGAGCCAGGGTTGTTAAAATCATCATTTCCCTAAAGGAGGTCAGAGGCCTTAAGGGCAAATATTTACAAGGAAAATCTGTTTTCTCTTTGGAATTTATAGGTTTTATTTGTATATTTTTCTCTTAACATGTCTCACCCTTGCCCCATCCCACGTGGCAAGAAGACAGACCTGCTTGTCTTTCCACCCAAGAATCCATCATCAGGGAGCTGGCTGAAGTCTATACCTATTTAAATGAATGACTTTCGGTTAACCACTTTGCTAACAGATCCTCATCATTATCATTAGTTTATTTTTATTCTCACAAGTTGCTTAAGAATGACTTACTAGTTTGAGTTTAACGGAATTTCTTTCGGAAAACAGCTATCAGGAGAGTGCTATAATTTTTAATCATCTACCATAATTTGAAAAAACTTGATGATGTAATAAATGCCACCTGTTTCGAGTTAAGTGTTCTTTCTCTGTTCCCACATAACTCTTTTTTCACTTAGGTCACTGTCTGATTATTGTCTGTTTTTTGCACTTCTTGTAGTCCCCACAATGCTATCATTCTTACTATACTGATCTTGGTGTAGATGGAGATATACATTCCTGCCCTGTATGCCTGTCCTGTGTAATTGGTGACTATCCCACAGTGACACATTAAACAAGAGCTCTTCAGTGTTTCACGAGTGGACAACTATTCGAACAGCCTTTCATCCAGGTACTGAAAACCTAAGATGCACCAAGGAGCGTTTATCACCAGCAGTATAACAGCTAGTCAGAGCCACATAGAGACACAGCTTTGTGTGAGTTGAGTGTCCTTCAAATTAAAAGAGAAAATGCTGTTCCATTTTGTTTTTCTACAAATGAATTATTTTTTTTTTCATTTTTAAAAGTTTAATTGATTTACAATGTTGTGATAATTTCTGCTGGACCACAGAGTGATTCAGTTATATGTGTACACATGTTTTACTTGCAAAATCTCTTAATCTTCTTCTGTGGACTGGTAAACATCTTCAGAAAGCTGCCCCCCAGAGAAGCAGTGCAAATCTCAGGCATCTCACTGGGTGGTTGTCATACCCTGAGGCCGGCGCTGTGGGGGAAGTTCAGGGATCTCTCCAGGTTTGTGAGAGCTGGTTACACAAGGCAGACACAGCAGAGGAAATAATGTCTAAGCAGAGCACTAAAGAAGTAATTAGGCACAGATTTAGAAGGAGAATTAAAAAGAAAAAAAAGGAATATAGAAACTCAGAGGGGAGAGAGTAAATGGAACTGAGACAAAATTCAAAGGACCATAGCTGAGAAAGAACAGAGAATAGTGAGAAGTGAGTCTGGCAGGTAAACCAGGACCAGATAGGCAGGAGCTTGAGTGTCACTTAAGGAACGTGAATTTATCCTCAGACCCGGGGCAAGGGGGTGCTTTGGAAGTTTAAATCAGGTAGGGATAAGATCAGTCTTGCATTTTAGAAAGATCATTCTGGCTTCAGTGTGGTAAACCAATTAAGGGGAACAGGAGTTCACAAGAAAGTTCCCATAGCTGTTTTCCTTTGTGCATTTAAATATGATGTCTTCCATACATACACACACAGAGAGACACACAGCTTCTCAGAATGTCACGTTTTTATTTAAATTATAAAAGTCCGATTCACTGATGGCATTAAAAGAACTTTTTCAAGATTAAGTCCTTCCTTGCCTTGTGTATTTCTTTATTCCAGAAATCATGACAAACCTTTGCTTATTTCTCATTCTACTTCCTCTGTTTCTTCATAACGCACCTGTGCCAAATGTTTGTTTTTGAAAATTAGAAAACAAGATAAAAAATAGTGATGAAGTATTAAGTCCTAAATTAAGTTCCCTCCCTCCACTTGAACACAGCTATCGTGAACATTTGGTGTATAAAGTTTTTCTTATGAATTCATATCACATAAACAGGTTCATACTCTACATACTCGTATGCAGTCTTTTTTTTTCTTTCAAGTACATCATGAGCAGTTTTTCATGGCTCATTAGTCTAAGTGAGCATATAATATTCTACCAAATAATTGTGTTGTGATTTAGTCCATCCCTATTAAAAACTTCACTTTCTGTTTGATCAGATCAGAGTTAGTATGGAGTCTTAGAAATTCTGCTTTTCAAAATCAAGATGACATTTCCCAGTCAGGCTTCTTTGTCTGGTTGTCCAGTACTATGGATTTTCAGAATTTTTTCAGGAACTTTACCAGCTAATTAAAATAATACCAGGAAAGTATCTTCACTTTGGGAGCTTTCTGCATTAGGAAAACCTTTTACTTATAATAACGTGAAAGAAGATGCTTAGAGGAATAGTCTTGATAGAGCTCTTTTTCAGAATAAACCCAAATGGGAGGTTTAAGTACCATAAATAAAAATAGATGTACCATTCCAGAATGCCTAGAAAAGAAGATTCATTTGACTTGAACTTTTTCTGAGAAGTCTTATTCTGAAAAATTACAAAAGAAACCAGTATTGTAATTTTCATTTGGAACTCCATTTTTCCCTTAACTTTGTTTCCTATCTTGTTTCAATGTCAAAAAAGGTCTACCAAGGAAGTTCCCTTGGTGGTTTAGTAATAACGAGCCCCGCTGGTATCCATGAAGATGCAGGTTCCATCCCTGGCCTTGCTCAGTGGGTTAAGGATCCGGCATTGCTGTGAACTGTGGTGTAGGTCACAGATGCAGCTCGGATCTGGTGTTGCTATGGCTGTGGTGTAGGCTGGCGGCTACAACTCCGATTCAACGCCTAGCCAGGGAACTTCTATATGCTGTAGGTGTGGACCTTAAAAGCGAAACAAACAAAACAAAACCAAAAACAGGCCTACCAAGGTAAGTTCATGATACTTTGGTTGAAAGAACACTGAGTTGAAGTTACAGTGCCCTAACTCACTTGCTAGCATTGTCACTGATCAGCTTATCACTTGGAAAAATACAGCAGAGCCTGAGTTGTGATGTAAGATATCTTTGGGTTTAAAGTCAGATTCAATGACTCATGAATTTTTAGTTTTCTCAATTGTAAATGAAGTTATTGATTCTTATCTCGCTGTTTCTTTCATCTTTAAAATGCGGTATATTACTTTGCTAAGCTTGTGGTCATGGAATACCACAGACTAGGTACCTTAAACAGCAGGCATCTATTTTCTCATGGTTCTAGAAGCTGGAATTGCAAGATCAAGATGGCTACACGGTTGCTTTCTAGGCCTCTTTCCTTGGCTTGCGAGTGGTCACCTTCTCCCTCTGTCCCCAACACGGTCTTCTCCTCTGTGCGTCAGTGCCCCTGATCTTTATTTCTGTGTTCTAATCTTTTTTTTTTCTTATAAAGACACCAGTCAGATTGGATTAGGGCCCATTCCAAAGGCCTTATTTTAACTTAATTACTTCTTTAAAGGCCCGATCTCCAAATACAGCCATATTCTTAGGTCCTGGGGTTAGGGTTCACCTAAATTCACAGATGAGTTTTGGGGATTATGATGCAGTCCATAAAAATGTGGTAACATGCATAAGACATTGATTTCATGTCTCTGGCATATTATATGCTCAATAATACTAACAACTATTATTGTTTAGTCTCTATGAGCTTCATTTTTCTCATTGTAAAATTGGGAAATTAATATCTGCCTGGCCTACTACAGTAATGACTTAAGATAATTTATGTTGGAAGCTCCCTGGTGGCCTAGCAGGTTAAGGATATAACATTGTCATTGCTGTGGCTTGGGTTGCTGCTGTGGTGCAGGTTCAAACCCTGGCCCATGAACTTCAGCATGATGTGGACATCGCCAAAAAAAAAGTTAGGTTCAATTTCTTCATAAAGTAAGCGGTGGGAGACTGCTGTTTATTTTAGGTATACACACACATACTTGCTTCCCTTTAAGAATATGCACATTAGGAATTCCTGTCATGGCTCAGTGGTTAACGAACCTGACTAGTATCCATGAGGACACAGGTTCGATCCCTGGCCTTTTTCAGTGGGTTAAGGATCTGGTGTTGCCATGAGCTGTCATATAGGTCACAGATGTGGCTTGGATCTGGAGTTGCTGTGGCTGTGGCATAGGATGGTGGCTACAGCTCAGACTGGACCCCTAGCCTGGAAACCTCCATATGCCTCAGGTGCGGCCCTAACAAGACAGAATACACACACACACACACACACACACACACACACACACAAAAGAATATGCACACAGCATCTAGGTATTTGCTCTGAGCTTATTTTCCCTTAGAGCTGAGAGTGAAAAGAGTAAGATTCAAGCTCCGACTCATCTCCCTTTTACTCTAATAGGGCTCAGCATCCCGTCTTCCTGAACAGGAAAGCCCAAGGTTCAAAACTGAAATTCATATAGCCTCTCCCGTAGAAACTGCCTCAGCTCACATGGAGAACGGGGCAAAGATTAGTGAAAATGTAACAGAATCTCTCTGCCTCACTGTTTCCAAGTAGAGGCAAGTGAGAATCCCTTTAGTGCCTCATGGGAGTGTTTTCTTTTCTTTTTTTTTGTCTTTTTTGCCTTTATCTAGAGCCACACCTGTGGCATATGGAGGTTGCCAGGCTAGGGGTCTAACGGGAGCTGTAGCTGCCAGACCTTCGCCACAGCCACAGCAACGCGGGATCCGAGCTGCATCTGCAACCTACACCACAGCTCACAGCAACGCCGGATCCTTAACCCACTGAGCAAGGCCAGGGATTGAACCCCCAACCTCATGGTTCTTAGTCGGATTCGTTAACCATTGAGCCACGACGGGAACTCCCTCATGGGAGTGTTTTCAAATGAAAAAATAATCAGCTTTGCTTATATTTTCTTGTAGTAGGACCATATGTTCTGCTGAGTAGAAAGAATAGAGGTGGCGACTCCCACATGGAAGACTATGTTCGTTTTAATAACTTGGTTGGGATTTCTCTCTGGTTGAAGACTGGACTTACATTAGAGTCTTTAAAAGGCTTTAAATCTTGTAAAGCCTTACAAAGACATTAGATGAACAAAAAGTGAGTCTTCCAGAAATGGGAACTGTGGCAGTTTAGCACATTAGTGGCATGCCCCAACCAAATGCACTTTCAGAGTGTGATTATGTGCCCTGGTTCCATACTGCTCTCGGAATGCGAGGCCTGACTGGAGGGAGTGTGGTGTAATGGCACCTGGAACTTGGGGGATGGATCTAGGCTGCCTGTCTTGCTAGGACCATCCTAAATTACCAGTATAACTAGTAACCTAGACTTATTCCTTTCCAATGGGTTGGAGATATTTCTGGAAGCAAGTCTCAAAAGATTCAAGTCATCCCATTTGCTCTGAAAGTTTTAAGTGTTCTCCCCAAATATGACACCATATGTGCTTAGTTTTAAATCCATACCACTTTGGCCCCAGCCTCCTTTTTATGTATTCTCATGTTCTCTGAACCCGACTCTCAACACTTGTACTCCCAGAAAACTAGTCCTTAAACAGGCTAGTACTTTTTAGTGATGTCTTATCAATGGTGAAAAGCCTTCTGTTTGTTGAAATTCCATCCATCTTTCAAGTTCCATTACAAATGCCATGTTCACAATAAGATCTTCATAAAGACTTTCTAGAACCCTATCCATCTAATTAGAAATGTGCCTTTTTTTTTTTTTTACCCCTGCTCTGAATCCTTACAGGATTTGTTTTTACTTCCCTTATGGTTCCATAACCCTGGATTATAGGTATCTGTCTGATTTCCCACCTCATCCTCCAGATCAGCTACTAAAAAGAAGAAATTATCCCACTTTTCTCCCTATCATACCCACCCACCCAATATCCAGCATTGGGCCCTCATTAAATGTTGGTCAGTTTGAAATGAAAGACATCATAGACCTCAATGTCCGTAGAAGTAAAAAGCTTATATTATTCAATGCAGACAGAGTGGGAGCATTGAACTCCTTATGTGGAAGATCATAATGGTAGGCTTTTCTTAGTAGAAACCAAACATGCAGCTGCTAAACTCTGCTACAACATAACATTTTAAGGGGAGGGAAGCCAGTGTAAACCCACGGTATGTGCAAAGTCAAAATCAGAAACCCTGAGGGTTTTTTTTAACCACTGAATATAATTTTATAGTCTACTTGATATGATTTTTCTAGGCTGTGGTTTAATTCAAACCAGTCTCCTCATTTGAAGCCAACCCTATAGTTCTCTTCTGTACTCATTAGCAACCACCTGGTAGCTTACTTTAGTTTACTCTGGGTGGCATGGAGAAAAGTATTCTTTTATGTCTTTTGGAAGGATGTATTTTGGGCATAAGTTTTTCATATGTGCTTGTCCAAAATGGTACAGTCTTCATTTCCATGCGGAATAAGGAGGCTTGGTCCTCCTTATTGGTCTTAGATGCAGTGAAGTTTACTAGAAATGCCATTAACTTTGCAATTAGAAGACCAGGGTATGAGGTCCTACATTTCTATTGGGATTCATATGACCCTGAGGACAAAATTTTTCACTCTACATTTTGGTTATATAAATACAGTAGGGGAGGGAGTCTTACATCAAATAATATATAAGGGCCATTTCAATCTTTGCATTTTGGGATTCTGGGATTACTTAAGTGATGATTTTACAATTAAAAACACTCTTTTATCAGAGTCAACAAAGTTTACCCAAAGTGCGGTTGCTATACATGTACCAACAAAGTAGAGTCTCACAAAACTGGTCAATAGCCCCTGGAGTCACTCTGAAGTGGAAAAAAATTGCATTTATAGAAATTAACTATCACAGTAGCATATTAAAGATTCTAAAAGTGTTACCCTATATAAGTATTTTAACCTTTAATACAGTTTACTTTACACTTAATTAACTGTGAAAACCTAAAAAAAAAAAGTCTCATGACAATCCAGAAGAATACACTTCTTAGTAAGATAAGGGTTAACTACAAACTCAAAGGCATTTCCTCTGCACTTCTGGGTTGCTCTGAGTTATTTGCAATAATTGATCATACCGTCCTTCTGGAAGGTGTTCTCTTACCTCCTCTGGGGCAGAATCCCTAAGTGTGTCCCAAGCGAAGACTTTGCCAAATACTCAACTGATCAGTTCTCCAGTCCAGTTTCTTCACTGCTAAAATGATGTATTCTTTTGCACACCTTCCTTTATACCAAACACAACCTACTTCAAGAAGAAATAACTATCTACATGCCACAATAAAATTTTGGAGCCACCAAAAAAAGTACTGATGTCTGTTGCCATTTCAATCATATTCCATAATTGACTGGCTTAGAAATTTTAAGAATATTCTTATTTTTTACATTTCTTTTGCAGTAGACAGAATGCGTTCCCCCCCAAATTAATATGTTGAGTCTTTAACTACTAATATGATGGCATTTGGAGATGAGGGCTTTGGAAGGTAATTAGGTTTAGATGAAGTCGTGAGGGCACTCATGATAGGATTAATGCCCTTGTAAGAAAAGACATTGGAGAGCTTGCTCACTGCCATGTGAGAATAGAAGGAGAAAGTGGTCATCTGCAAACCAGGAGGAGAGCTTTCACCAGACCCCGGCCATGCTGACACGCTGACCTCAGATATCTAGTCCCCAGAACTGTGAGAAAGTAAATGTCTGTTCCTTAAGCCACCCATTCTATGGTATCTCATTATAGCAGCCCAAGTTGACCAAGACAATCAACTTGCTTCTTTTTGTGAGAAAACAGTTACAGTGTCTCACAGGAATTTTGCCTCTTCTCCCATCTCCCTTTACTCTTGTTTATCCAGCAATAACCAGGCTAACCTTTCCACAAGAGGAGTTGGTATCAAAGCCCCATTCTCATACGCTTCTCCCTGCTGTGAAAGGAAAAGTGTTTCAGACTTCCGGTTTCTGGTTCTGCGTATAAGGAGCTTGGGTGTTGCCATTCCATCCTAGTAACAAGTAAAACGCTAAACAGACTAAAAAGTCAACTTTATTCTAAGATCCATAAAAGAGGTTGAGAATACAGGCCAAACCATTGCTCCCGAGACTGGAAAGCTAGACTGATGAATACAGGTTGTCTTGGCTTACAGAGCAGAGACTCATGAGTAGAAACCACTGAGGGAACCAGAACAGGGGTAGGAAAACCTGAACTGTAATTGACAAATTGCTTTAGGTTCAGTGTGGATAATTCTGAAAGTTAAAAACTCTACGGGACTCAACTATAGACATGCGTGCTCATAGAGAGAGATTTACCTCTAGTAACTCGACCAGGTTCTTACAGTGAATATTAGTGAAAAAATCCTCTCATGCTTCCTTCAAGGTGAGGGGAAAAAGGAACCATTTAGAAGTACACTAGAGAAACTTTGGTCTTTTAAACAAGATTTACCCTCAGGAAAATCTAGCTAACCAGAGCCTAATGCGCTTTAGTATTGTCAGAGACTAACTGATCAGGGGAAAGGGACCTGCAGCTTTAATAAATCCATTTATCAGTTGTTTATTTGTTTTGCTTTTTAGGGCCACACCTGCAGCATATGGAAATTCTCGGGCTAGGGTGCAAAGTAGAGCTGCAGCTGCTGGCCTACACCACAGCCAGAGTAACACAGGATCTGAGCGGTGTCTGTGACCTACACCACAGATCATGGCAATGCCAGATCCTTAAGCCACTGAGTGAAGCAAGGGATTGAACTTGCATCTTTATGGATACTACTCAAGTTCATTACCGCAGAGCCACAATTGGAAATCTTGGCATTTTCTATATAGAATTATGTTATCAGCAGGTAGTAACAGTTTTACTTCTTCCTTTACAGTTAGGATGCCTTTTATTTATTTTTATTTCTAGTTGCTATGGGGAGGACTTCCAATACTGTGTTGAATGAAGATAGTAAGAGTAGGCATTCTTGTCTTGTTTCTGATCTTAGAGGAAATGTTTTCAGCTTTTCAGGGATGAGTATGATGTTAGCTGTGTTAGCTATGAGTTTGTCATAAATAGCCTTTATTATGTTGAGGTATATTCCCTCTCTGCATGCTTGGTCGAGAATGTTTATAATAAATGGATGTTTATTCTGTCAAATGCTTTTTCTGCATCTATTGAGATAATCATATGCTTTTTATTCTTCATTTTATTACTGTGGTGTATCACATTGATTGATTTATGGTTGTTAAACCATGCATATATCCCTAGAATAAATTTCACTTGATCCACGGAGTATAATTCTTTCAATGTACTGTTCAGTGTATAATCCTTTCCATACATTGTTGAATCTGGTTTACTAATGTTTTGATGTGGAATTTTGCATCAGAGATATTGGCCTATAACTTTCTTTTTTGTTGTGTTTTTGTCTGGTTTTGGCATTAGGGTAATGCTGACCTCATTAAATGAGTTTTGAAGTGTTTCTTCTTCAATTTTTTTGGAATTGTTTGAGAAGGATAAGTGTTAACTAACTCCTCTTAAAATGTTTGGTAGAATTCACCTGTGAAGCCATCTGGACCTGGACTTTAGTTTTGGGGAATTTTTATAATTACTGAGTCACTTTCCTTGTTAGCAATAGTCTTTTTAGATTTTTTATTTATTTCTAATTCATTCTTGGAAGGTTATATGTTTCTACATACAAAGGAATTTATGCATTTCTCCTAGGCTGCGTAGTTTTTTGACAGTATTTTTTTGCAGTATTCTTTTATGTTCCTTTGTATTTTTGTGGCATTCATTTTCATTTCTTCTCTTTTATTTCTGATTTTATTTCTTTGGGTTCTTTCTTTCTTTTCTTTTCTTTTTTTGATGGGTCTGGCTGAAGATCATCAGTTTTACTAACCTTTTCAGAGAACCAAATCTTAGTTTCATTGATCTTTTCTATTATTTTTTAGTTCCTATTTCATTTATTTCTACTCTCATCTTTTTACTATCCATCCTTCTACTAAATTTGAGTTTTCCTCATTCTTATTTTTCTAGTTCCTTTAAATGTACACTTATATTATCTGAGATTGTTTCTTGAGGGAGGCCTATATCACTACAAACTTCCCTCTTTTAACTGCTTTTACTGTATCCCATAGATTTTAGACAGTTGTGTTTCCATTTTCACTTGTCTCAAGATATATTTTGTGTTCTTCATGGACCTATTGGTTGTTTAGTAGCATGTCACTTAGTCTCTATGTTTTTGTGTTTGCTTGGTTTTTTTCAGTTTTGTTCTTGTTTATTTCTGGTTTCATACAATCCCTATCAAAATATCAAGGACTGTTTTTACAGAAATAGAACAAATCCCCATACAATTTGTATGAAGTCATAAAAGACCCCTAAAAGGCAAGGCAATATTGTGAAAGGTACCAAAAGAACAAAATAAAACAAACAAAAGAAACTAAAAGTACAGGTATCGTACTCCCAAACTTGAAACTGTAGTACAAAGATAAAATATCCCAAACAGTATAGCACTGGCACAAAAATCTGTAGATCAAGGAAACAGAATAAAGAGCCCAGAAATAGATCCACGTAAATAGAGTTCAATGATCTTTGGCAAAGTAACAAAGGCAATACAATGGAGCAAAGATACTCTTTTCAACAAACAGTGCTGAAAAAAACTGGATAGCCCTGCGCAAAACAAAACAAAAACTACATACTAAGAGTATGCCCTCATAAAAATTAACTCAAAATTTATTATAAATCTAAATACAAAATACACAAGTAGAAAGCTTCTAGAAGATGACATAGATGACTTTAATGTGGCAATAATTTTTTGGATGCAATACCAAAAGTACCGTTCATGAAAGGAATCACTGATAAGCTGAGCTTCATCCAAATTAAAAACTACTGATCTGCAAAGGACGGTATGAAGAGAATTAGAAGAAATCTAATTAGAAAAAATTAGAAAAAAATTTTTTTGCAAAAGACACATTTGAGATAAAGAATGGTTATTCAAAACAGGCAAAAAACTCTTAAAACTCAAAAATGAGAAAACAAACTCCAATTTAAAAATGAGTAAAGACCTTAAAAGACACCTTACTTGTGGAGACATACAGATGGTGAATAAATATATGAAAAGATCCTCTACATAATATTTCATCAGGGAAATGTAAATTAGAACAATGAAATACCACTGTACACCTATTAGACAGAAATCTTAAACACTGCCAACAGATGCTGGAAAGGGTATGGGGCAGTAAGAATTCTCATTCTCATTCATTGATGATGGGGATACAAAATGGTGAGGCTGCTGTAGAAGGCAGTTTGCCGGTTTCTCACAAAGCTAAACTGCTCTTACCATACCATCCAGCAATCTCACTTTTTGGTATTTCTCCAAAGGAGTTGAAAACTTATGTTCACATAATAACCTGAACATGGACAGTTATAGCAGTGTTATTTGTAATCTGCAAAACTAGGTAGCAAGCATGGCATGCTTCAGTAGGTGAATGAATAAATAAACTGTGGTTATCCAGACAATGAGATAGCAGTCAGTGCTAAAAAGAAATGACCTATCAAGCCATGAAAAGACCCAGAGAAACCCTAAGTGCATATTACTAAGTGAAAGAAGCCAGTCTGAAAAGTCACAATACTGTGTATACAACTATATGACATCCTGGAAAAGGCAAAACAGAAGAGACAGTAAAAAGATCAATGGTTGCCTGGGGCTGGGGTGGAGAATGACTAGATTTCCAGGGCATGAAAATGCTCTGTATGATACTGAAATGATATATATGTGTCCTTACACATTTCTCCAAACCCACAGAATGTACACTATCAAGAATGATCCCTGTGGTCTTTGGGTGATTATGATGTGTTGATGTAGGTTCTTCAGTTGTAACTAATGTAACACTCTGGTTGGGGATATTGAAAATGTTGATAATGTGGCCATGCCTATTTGACTACATGGGCAATTTTGGAAATCTCTGTTTTTTTTCCTCTCAGTCTTGCTGTGAACCAAAAATTGCTCCCCTAAAAATAAATCTTAAGAAAAATATTTTCATAGCTACATCAAATATTGTAGTTTTTTTACTTTTCAAATTCTTTTTGAAATGAGGCCAGGAAGATTTTCATGACTACGCTCACATACACGCACATGTAAATACATCTGGGTCTTTTTTTCCAAGAATAAAAATCAAAACACCTCAGTTTAGTGTTCAAAGATCCCCAAATTCCATCTCCATTCAACCTTGTTTTCCATTACTTTGCAATCTAGACCTGCCACAGGAGCCGGTTCAGCCAAATTACAATTCTATAAAAACATCTGAGTCATTCCTGTTTCTTCCTGCTCACCCTATTCTGCATCTGGGACATCCACATGTTTTCTGTTGTTCAAAACCCAGTCTCAGTCCCGCTTTTTCAATGGGGTCTTCCCTGTACTTTCCAGGTTATTGTGGTTTCAAATTTCTGTTGATTTCTGTAGTACTGTGTTGACTGTAACCCATTCACTCTATCCTCTAATCCTGAACAACCTTAGTTCTTGGTATTAATAGTCTGTGTATGTCTCCTCACCCTGTTGGATTTAATTTATTTAATAAAAAGTCAAGGGCCATATTGCAAATATGTCCTCAGAGATCATCTATCATAGTCTTTTCTGTGGCAGAGGTGATCAGCAAGCACTTATTACATGGACCAGATATGTATGAACTTACTCTGCTTTAAAGGATTAAAATCCCAAATATGTATTTGTGAATGTTTTAATAAAAGGTGTAGATTCCAACTACTATGCAAATGTTTTATCAGCCTGTAAAATGAAGCAGTGGTATTACACAGTTTAAAGGGCCTTTCTAGCCCTGGTTATCCATGGTTCATGGAAGTTACTATTCATAAAACCAATGCAAGTGCCACAGAAGTAACAGAAAAATGGTTTTTACCTGATATGTTCAGTAAGTAAGCAGATTTTTCTCTAAGCTTTAACCTCCGCAGAAGTTCAGGTGGGCTGAAACTCTTTCCAGTGCAGTCTCTTGATTAAAGTACGGAAAAAATGTTTGGGTTTATATTTAGTCTTTGTGTATGGAAGAGATATTTAATGTACAATAGCCTGAAGGTTATTGCTAGGACCAAATGTTCAAAAACTGCAGGTGATGACAGAAGAGCTTATGAAACATTGAAAGAACCACCTCTGTAGTAAGACCCTTTGACCTGTCAGGTTAGGAGAACCCATTGGTCAGCTTGATGGGTTAAATGCCTGAAGAGACCTTAGTCTCTCTTGAAATCCCCTCCAAGGGAGATCTTCGGAGTGAAACTCCCTTTGGCCTGCAGCCATGGGACTTTCTTTCACATGAGCTGAAGTGAAGGTTTCGAAATTCATTCTGAAGTAAATCTCTCCACTCTTATAAGAGCAAGGGAAAGTTTGTATTTCATAGAGGAACACGGTATATTTATATCAAAACAGTACAAGTGTGAAAGTGTTTGATTTGCCTGTTTGCTTTTCTTATATTTCTCACCATGGAGTGGTTTGGGTCGAATGTTAAATTGTGTTTTCATAAACACAAAATGGAAGGGAAACCAAAATGAAAATGAGACATTAGGAACTATAATGATAGCCTTCTTCTGTATGCTTACTAAGCCCTAAAGCCCCTCCCCAAATCATCAGTTTTGCAAGCTATTGCCAATGTTAACCTAGCACTGTTAGAATTTTTAACAAGGCAAAGCCCAGTGTATTACTTCTTCTTCTAGGACACACATTCATCCATCTGTCATCCACTCCGGAAACGTGGGTGCTTATGACAAAACAGGAAGTAAACCCAAACTTCAATTCTTTGTCCTTAGGCCTCTCACTCCTTTTCACCTATGACAAGCGTCTTATACTCATCCCTTTGTTATTTCACACATGTTGTAGATACACAAAAAAGTTTTGAAAAGTTTTGTGTTTTTTTGTTTTTATATTCTCAAGAACAGAAAAAGCAATGCCAGATCTATATTAAGCTATTTCACTGCTGATTTTTAAAGGATATCTTAGAAGCAGGAAGCCCCGATCCACAGTTTCTCATTCTGTGATCAGATCTGTCAAATAAATTCAAGTCATTGCCCCTTTGTATGGTTTGCAGTAAAATATGTAATCTGGCTGCTCATGGCCACGGAGACATAACACTGGTAGTGAGCAATTAAGCTGTTGGCTCTAGCGAGGTGATAGCCAGCTAGAACTTTTCTAATGGGTCACTAGGGACAGAGAGCATTCATCTCTATCATAATGAAAACCAGACAGAAGCTAAGCATGCATGAACAGTTAGAACAACAAACTTTGTTTTTAGACCATCAAGTTCATTAAAGGCGACTCAGTCTGTGCCAGCACCTGCTTCCACATGGTGCTCTAGCTCATTGTTTGGGGTGTAACATGCTCTTGTAAATAACGATCAGTTACTTTTGCTCTGGGCCCAGAGTGAGGTGGGGGTTCATCTTCCAGCTGTCTGAAGAATTTCACAATAAGATTGCGTATATACTCAATACAGGACTATTTTTATTATTTAAATTTGTATTACTAATATTGTAAAGGGCTGTGCAAACTGTACAAAGCACACAAGGGTAAATTCTCATTAACAAACTCATGAACACAATTACGCTCACATGCTATGGGGGATCATGAGGGTACAGTTCTAAGGTCCCAAAGAGGGACATCAGACTTCGATCTATTTACTTTTAAAAATCAGACCCACCAAGATTCTTTACAAGTTAGTGTGATGACTACTACAAGAGTCATGCGACGCTGGCAAAACCTGAGTATGAAGTGAGTGGCAGCCACCTTCCAAAGACATTTTTTAAGAGGATTAGAACTATGTTTCCAAAAACAGTAGCAGGAAACAAGGGTCAGAAAGGTCTTGGCCCAAACTTTCTTTTCGGTAACCATTAGTCATCCTCTGACAACTCAAGGGAGCCCTCTGGACAACACCAAGGGGGTTAAGATGCCTTCCCCATCTGACCCGGTCCTAACACTCAAAACAGTAACATACTAGTAAACCACAAACTAATTTCATTTGCTGCGTGGCAGATACCACTTGCCCACGTTCCATCACGGAGATATCGCTCTCTCCCGCCCCACCAGGCATCCAAGCCTTGGCTGTGGTCTTTTTAGGAAGTTAGACAATACACAGACAGCTTGAGGGATTTTGTCCAATTAAGTGCACACGTATTTTTTGGCTAATATTTTGAATTCTGTGGGGTGTTGTCATTGTGGGTTTTTTTTTCTGAAAAACTCCAGGACTTTTTGTTTTCAAAAGTCTGTAATCTGAAATAGCATGTTTAAAAGCCTTGCTTCTGCACTTTAGTGTTTTCCTTACTCTGAATGATGGTTTTTATTTAGATAAGAAATATTCTAGTTGAGTTCCCATTGTGGCACAGAGGAAACAAATCTGACTAGCATCCGCGAGGACACAGGTTCAATCCCTGGCTCCACTCAGTGGGTTAAGGATCCGGCATTGCTGTGAGCTATGGTGTGGGTCACAGACAGGATTGGATCTGTAGTTGCTATGGCATAGGCCGGCAGCTGCAGCTCAGATTTGACCCCTAGCCTAAGAACTTTCACGTGCCATGGGTTCAACCCTAAAAAGCAAAAAAAAAAAAAAAAAAAAAAAAAAAAAAAAAAAAAAAAAAAAAAAAAAAAAAAAAAAAAAAAAAAAAAAAAAAAAAAAAAAAAAAAAAAAGAAAAGAAAAGAAAAGAAAGAAAAAAAGAAAAGAAAGAAAAATATCTTCTAGCAAACCTAACCGATAGACTTTGTTGTTCCATTGAGCTCCTGCAGGGAACCTTCTTTGACAGTGACTATTCACCCTTAGTCTTTAAGTTGTAAACATCAAATTAAGTCTTCACTAGACTATTTAGAAAAAAAAAAGCAGGAGCCTCAATCAAGTTCAGGACTAAGTTATTGAAAAGAGGGTATAAGCAGTTTAGCAAAATAAAGTACTTCAAAAAGATGTGTTATTCCTTTCCAACTTACTCCATAGAGAAAACGCTTCTCTTTAAATATGTCATTTCTCATCTAATCCTTACCCAGCTTTTATTGTGAAAGCTTTAAATATTTACTTATAACCATGACTACACTTTAGACTAACATTCCATCAATGCAAAGATGAGTTTATTTTCTACATCAGCATGTACCCCTAAGTCACGAATTACTAGGTTTTCTATAAGCTTAAATTTTCTAAATTTGCTACATTAACATGTAGAAAAGAATTTAATTACTAGAAATTTCCTTACTCTGGGGGTTTAATCTTTCAAGTTAACTACCTTTTCTGTGTCCAAAAGAACTTAGAGTTACCTTGCTAAAGCAATTATTTGCATATTTAGATTTTTGAAATGGAAACAACCAAAAAGAAAAAAATCAAAGAAAAAATGAAAATATACTAATTTTAGTCTGATATACTAAGAACCCAGTATAACAGAGTTACTGTAAGTGAGCATAACATTTAGTTCTAAGTTTTCTAGGATTCAAGACAAAAATGACAACACAGTATAACGTAGTTTCCCACGACTGATCAGATTAATTTTATAAATATAGTCAGGAAAATCAAGCAGTTATTTACTATAACAGAATTTTGAAAACAATGCAAGTTATATTACAAGTTATATTAACAACATAAAGGACAGTAACATCACCAGAAATTGCGGAATTAGAATGAAAAGTTGTTTTTCATATGGCTATTTTTGGATTCTCTGGAAATCTGATGCCATTATATGGAAATGTTTAGGAAGGTCCTAAGATTGACTTCTCATTAAAAATCCTGGTCTTTATATTTGGAACACTATAATTTGCAGGATTTACTTGAATTCAGTAGTCAAACAAACTGCCTGCAAATTTTGTTTCAAAATTTAATGGGTCTTTATTTTAACAGTATTTTCAGAATGTGTTGTTCAGTGATTCACAGTTTACTTATTTATTTACCTATGTGGTTCTGAGAAGGAAAAATAACTTTGGGTTGACAAAAATTTGAGGTAAATTTGGAGGCATTAGCAAGAGCCAAAATGTCTATAAAAATAGATATTTATTTTTGGGTGTCACCATTATTTAAAACAATAAAACTCCCTGCTTTATAAGAAGATGAAAGTTTTTAGCCCATGAATTTTTAGTGTTTAGCATGGTACACATGCTGTAATCTGGTGACTTCCTTTCTCTGAGGCTAGTGTGATTATGCTAACTAACTTCAGAAATTCTGCCTTGACTTAGAAACAGGATGTCTTCACTGTCTGATTACATACTTGGAAGTTGGTTAAGAAACCTCATATGGGATTAAAAATTCTCTAAAGTTGTTACATTGTGAAATTTAAGTAAAGAGCCAAGGCAAAAATATAGCATTGCATGGAACTGTAATGCATGATATTGGATGAATTCCGAAAGTTAGGGTGGGGAAAGTAGAAAAAGAATTTCCTTCTTTATTGAAAGTGTTGTTTGAGTACAAGAATGGAAATTACTTATTTCAGGCTCGACATTTTACTCTGGTTGTATAAAAAGGCTTCCGAAGATAGAATATGATCTTAAATACTCTATTTCAAAATACGCAGTGTTCTTTACGTGTTTTAATGTGCTTTAGAATTAGTCCCTTTCCTTTTCCTGCACATGTCTCAGAAGCTGTTCTAAACTCATATTCCAAATATGTGAACTTCATATTTCTGCTAATTCGGATGAGAGGGAACTTGTATATCTTCCCTAAAATAAGTTTGGAAATTTTAAGAATGGTTTCCTTTTAGGGTATGTGTCAGCCTTCCTAATTGAGAAACATTACTATAAGAATGGGCAAAATGGAAAGGAAGAGAAATGGGGGGGGGGGAGAAAGGGGCAGTCCTGTTTTTGTTTTGCATCCAGGGATGTAAGGACAGTTGGACATCTATAAGTGAATCAGTGTGATACACTATATTAATAAAACAAAGAATAAAACCAGTATCTCTGACCTGGATTGCTGCAGTGTTCTACCTGATCCCAAAGATCTGTTCTCCACATAGAGGTCTGAATTATCATTTGAAAATACATGTCAAATATTATTTACAATTCTTTAATGGTTCCTCTTGCACTTAGAATAACATTCAAATTCTTTACCTTAGCCTGCTGGTGATCTGCTAACTTCTCAAATCTCTCCCCTTTGTCTCTACTCTGCTTGTAAAACATGGCAAGACTCTTTCCATTTCAAGACCCTTTCATTTGACTTTCTTTTGCCTGGAACACGCTTCTTCTTCTGCCTATGACTGGTTTCTCAACATTTAAATCTCCAAACTCCCATTGCGGAGACTTTCTGTGACTAATTTATCTGAAGGAGTCCTGCTTTCATCCAAGCCAGACAGCTCTTACTGTACTGTTTGTTCATTTATTTCTTCTTGGCACTTAGTGCAATCTAAACTTCATTTCATCAGTGATTTACTTACTTGAGACTTGTCCTCTTGGATCAGACTGTAAGCATTTGGAAACAGGGTCTTTGTTTTGGCTGTGTAGCTGTTCTCAAGGGCTATCACAGTGCCTGGCAAAGATTTAGTGCAAAGTAAATATTTGTTGAATAAGTGGATGAGTGAAATAGAGAATTTGGTGTGGGAGTTCCCACTGTGGCACAACAGGTTAAGGATCCAATGTTGTCTCTGCAGTGGCTTGGGCCGCTGCTGAGGCACAGGCATGATCCCCGGCCCAGCACAGTGGGTTAAGGATCCAGTGTAGTCACAGCAGTGGTGTAGGTCACAGCTGCGGGGCTCAGTTTCAACGTCTAGCCCTGGAACTTACATATGCTTTGTGGCCCCCCAACCCCAAAAACAAACAAACATATAGATGGAGTGCCCGGCTTATGTGTGTTTTCTAGAATGGGGGGTGGTAAATTATAAAACTTTTTGAAGTTTTGCTAGAATTTTTCTGGGAAAAGGTTACATAGTTGTAAATAGGAGGAAATCATGCCAGGAAGATAGAGCTGGGACCCCATCCTGCAGTTTCTTGAATATCATGATACATAGTTTCTAGAGTCACTTCTGTGGTCAGCTATTGAAGGTTTTTAAGTAGTCAAAGCATACTTTTGAAATGCTCCTTTATTATTCATTGTAGAAAACCATTTGTGTGTCAGTGAAGTCACATTCACTCAACAGTGGACAGAGAAACTTCCAAACATCAGCAGGGTGTTGACTTAATCAGTCTTTTTCCATGCAGCATGGCTGCCACATACTGCCTCTGGGCTGGCAGGAGAAAAATGTTTGCCTTAGTTCTTCACAGCCTGAGATGAAACAACCCAGTGCTTCCCAAGAGCGTTTCTAACTAGCATTTCTCTTATCTCAGTGAAGCAGCAGACTCCTCTAAAGTATGGTACCTACCATCCTGTTGAATCAGTCCTCTTGTCACAGTTGTTCTTTGTTTTGCAATTTACATTTCTAATACATAGGGTTACCCTTTCCTGTGGTATGTTTTATTTTGGTGTTAAAGGAAGTCCAGGTGTTCCTGTGTGGCTTGCCAGATTAAGGATCTGGCATTGTCACTGCTGTGACCTGGGTCACTGCTGTGGCACAAGTTCGATTCCTGGCTTGGGAATTTCCACATCCTGTGGGCATGCCCCCACCCCCGCTGCCCCACAAAATTAGGGAAGCCCGGTTTGAAGGCTTTAAATGCACTTAGCTTCTTGTTTGTTTCAATGGAGTAGTAGGTAGGTCCTTCCTTAGCTGAAACCTAGTACCTCTAAGGTCTTATAATAACCTCCATCCAATAATACAGCATTATATGTAAAATACACATGTTCACTTGGACTTTTCTTACCACTTCAGATGTGTGTATCTAATTTCAAAAATGGAATACTAAGGTATCAAGCTTCTAGTTAAAATCATGACCTATTTTATAGTCTCTGGCAGCCAGTTCTAGTTTCCTGAACTGGTTCACAATAATGTAAAAGCCAGCTCACAAATAAGTTTTATGTTTTAACCTTAAGTCATGGAACCCTCTTTATATTTATATTGGGAAAGATGGTATTATGATTAATATGGGGCTATAAATGTGGAAAGCACCTAATAAGCAAAACACAAAACAAAACAAAACAAAACAAAAAATCACTGTGGTCAAATTTAGGAGAAGGAATCAACTTGTCAGTATTGGCTGACAGTTTTCAAGAGCTATCAAATCATATTCATCATGGTAATCAGTAATGGAAGCCCTCAGTGTGAATGGTGACGTTAAGAGTTTTTTTTTTCTTTTTATAGGGCTGCACTCGCGGCATATTGAGGTTCCCAGGCTAGGGGCTGAATCAGAGCTATAGCTACTGGCCTATACCACAGCCACAGCAACACCAGATCCAAACCAAGTCTGCGACCTATACCACAGCTCATGGCAATGCCAGATCCTTAACCCACTGAGTGAGGCCAGAGATCAAACGCGCAACCTCATGGTTCCTAGTCGAATTCCTTTCCGCTGAGCCACAGTGGGAACTCCGAGATGTTGTTATTAAACTTACATCTTTTTAGTCTTAGAGCTTGTGAAACACATCTCTATGCAATAATCCTTTTGATTTATGTGTAAATATTTGCTTCTTAGAACTTGTCCTACTCTTTTCTTCGTCATGTCATAGACATCATCTGTATGTAAATTAGGTAGAAAACAAAACAGGTAAATAAGTCATGTGCCCCTAGTCTCAGAGAGCTGTACTAGGGGAAACAAATACACTTCGGAAGATGACATGCGTGGAAGAGTATAAGTGTACAGAGGAACAGGGGTAAGATGATACTGCAGGGCTTGACTTTAGCTTTAGTGTTGAGAGAAAATCACTTAGAGAAAAGGTAGGATTTTAGCTCAGTCTTATAGGATATGCTAGATTTTTAACAAGAAAAGACCAAGGGGCAAAGGATCTCTAGGTCAGTGGAACAGCCTGAGCAAAGCACGAAGGTAGGAAAGTGAAAAATATTTAAAAATGTATCTTTGTTCCTTCAATGCTAATGGCTGATGTTATAAAACTAGAATGTGTTTAGTGTTGACCTTTTTTGTTCATAACCTATCGTCTGACTCTTAACCAGAGGCAGTTTCCACAAACTTGTACTATATCCTCGTAAACAATGTGTTTATGGAAGTCATAGACTGTACATACCTATCATTAATGAGAGTATATTCCCATCCTTGAACTGGAGAGATCATACGTAAATTGTATCTGGTTGTTTATTTTTTTAAGGTTTTAGTGAAGTACATTTATATATATTACACAATTAAATCCTTCCAAAATCTGATGTAGTCGGTGGTGGTATGAGGGTTTCATGAGCATTTTTTCTTAATGACACAGATGTTTAAATGACTTTTTTTTAGGTTCATTTGGTCAATGAGTGTAGACACATACCTGATTTAGAACCTATTCTTTTTCCTCTATATCTATGTATTTATCACTATGTAGATGTCCATATAATTCATATTTATCTGTGTTGGTGTATGAGAATTTGAAGACATTTAAATTAACAAAAAAACCTGGTCCAAAATTAGTGATTTTTGACAGCCAAAATAATTCTGGAACAAAGA
Organism: Catagonus wagneri; assembly: GCA_004024745.2. Lineage (NCBI taxonomy): Eukaryota > Metazoa > Chordata > Mammalia > Artiodactyla > Tayassuidae > Catagonus > Catagonus wagneri. Next base: position 45,367,621 of record PVHT021183693.1, on the reverse strand, counting down.
ACAGGGAGAGCTGATTTTAGGCAGGGTGTAATGGAAGGAGGGTCAGCAGTTGAGAATATGCAAATAAAAAGAAAAAAGAGAAGGCTTTAACTATTATTAGACAGAATGAAAAGTGTCAGATCTTAAAATAGGGCAGCTGAATCTTACTTGCCTTCCATAATTTTGTATTTACTTGTTCAATAACAATGAGTCTCATTTCTTCATACCTCAAAGTAGACCAAACATAATTTAGATTTCACCATGAAAATGACTAGTACTAGTGTGAATATTCACTTTTTTTTTTCTTTTTAGGGCCGCACCCAAGGCATATGAGATTCCCTGGCTAGGTGTCCAATCGAAGCTGTAGCTGCCGGCCTACGCCACAACCACAGCAACACCAGATCCGAGCCGCGTCTGCAACCTACACCACAACTCAAGGCCACGCCGGATCCTTAACCCACTGAGCTCCTGAGGCCAGGGGCTGAACCTGCATCCTCATGGATGCTAGTCAGATTCGTTTCTGCTGAGGCACAATGGGAACTCCAATATTCATTTTTCTGAAATGAGACAAAAAGTTCTGTCTAACGACATTCTCTGGGGCTAAAGCATACGACAAAATGTCTTAAGTAATTCAATTCCATTTTCTTAAAAAATGCATCATTGTATGTTAAGCATGGAAAGTGGTATATTAAGTGGACTGAGAGATTTATAGTGTCTATGTAGGTTATTAAAATTCTGCCTTGGGTATCAATAAGAATCAAACTTACAAGTTTAGAATCAATAACTCAATCAGAGGAATGTTGTAGAACATTTTATGAGTTGTATTTCTCATCTCTTATGGATTGAAATACTCTATTCCTTTTAACTTTGTGTTCTTCACATTCTGAAGCCTGAAAACAAATTTGGCAGAGAGGGAAGTATTCCCAATATCATCCTTCATAAAGCCACTGTTTGTTTATCTTTCCATTGTTGGGATTTAAGGTAAAAGGAGCCAAAAAAAAACAAGAGAAAATAAAAAAAACATAAACGTTGAAAAAGTGAATTATAAGTGGCACGACACTGGCAGCTTTCTATTTTGATTCATCATCCAACAAATTGAAGCAAGCAGATTCAATTTCTCAGAAAACAGATGGCTTAGCAAAGAGTGAAATGAACATGGAACAAAGCACACTTATCCATTTCCACCAAAGCCAAAATACCCACCTGTTTTAGGCGCACTGTATTTTACCTCCTGCCTCTTAGCATGGAGGTTGAGGATAGTGAATGGAACTAGAACCTAGTCCTGATGCTTGCAGTCTGTGAGACTTTGGGCTGGTACTGAACGTGGTTTAGAGATAGTTGTCTTCATTTGGTCCTTTTTTCTTACTTCTTTTATTTTTAATCTTTATAGCTTAACCAGCTGGAAAAGGCAGTGGAAGCCGCCCACACATTTTTCATGGCCAACCCAGAGCACATGGAAATGCAGCAGAACATTGAGAATTACAGAATGATGGCAGGCGTTGAAGCCCTCCAGCTGGTGGATCGAGAAGCTAGACCACACTTGGTGAGCTCTGGGGACCCAGCCCTAACCGTGATCCTGAGTTTCACTAGACTTAGGGCAGATTATTATGAATGGATATCTCAGATTAATTTCCAATTTTCAAGAGAGTATCATCTTTATACTTTCTGAGATCCCAGATGAAATGCTGTAATTCGGCATTGAAAAAATTGAGAGAAAATGAAAATTAACCTAGAACATCAGTAGGATACGGTGAAAAGTAGGAAATGATAAAAAAAATAAAATAAAATCTGTAACCCTCTCTGAGCTTCAGTCCCCACCTCCAGCACTTTAATTTTATCTACAGGGTTGAAGCCCATGTGAATTTCTCACGGTGACTCTGTTATTTCCAAGCAACCAGTGCAGTGGCTTTTCCAGGGTGCATGTACTTTTCATGTTCTGATTTTTTTAAGCTATGTAATTATTCCTTGAAATGAAATCTTACTAGAAATCCACAATGAGTTGAAAGGACTTTTTCCATTGAAGACGTCACCATTCTCAATGTGTGGCCTCCAAAAGGATTGAGAAAAAGGATAGGAGAAGAAGATTTTGGATGGAAGTACTATCGCTTCTCAGTCTTTTGGCTAAGATCAAGTGTAGCTGGAAGTCTTTTCTTCCTTTATTTTTTTTATGATTGAATCAGGCCTGGGAATGTGTGTCATGTCCACCACCTACATCAGCCTTCCTGCACTTTGTTGCAATGGCCCTACCTACATTCAAGGGGTTAGAAAATACATTTTTTTGTTTGTTTGTTTTTTGAGGGCTACACCTGTGGCATATGGAGGGTCCCAGGCTAGGGGTCCAATCGGAACTGTAGCCGCTGGCCTATACCACAGCCACAGCAACTCAGTATCTGAGCCACGTCTGCGACCTACACCACAGCTCACAGCACATGGCAACACCGGATCCTTAACCTGCTGAGCAAGGCCAGGGATCAAACCTGCATACTAATGGATGCTAGTCAGATTCATTTCCACTGAGCCATGACCGGGTGAGTTCATGACATTCTTGAGTGAGTTCAGGAAAAGAATGAAATTGATTGATGCCACAGCAGTCAGTCCCTTCCCGTTGACAATGAGTGGAAGCCAGGGAAGTTACACCCTATCTCCCAGTGCCACCCTTCTTTATCTTCTTTAGCGCAAGCGTCCCATATCCCACCTACCTCAGTAACCCAGAATCTGCCTGAATCCTGAAATTCAAGTGCTCCTGTGTGTGCTCTTTGATAAAAAGAATTTATTTTTGTTTCTTTGCAGGAGAGTTATAGTGCAGCAGTTAAACATTATGAGACCGATGACTTTGAACTAGCTATCAAGTACTTTGAACAAGCTTTAAGAGAATATTTCAATGAAGATATGGAGTGCAGAGCCCTGTGTGAGGGGCCTCAGAGATTTGAGGAGTATGAGTACTTAGGGTATAAAGCTGGTCTCTACGAAGCCATTGCAGGTAAAGTTTATTTTTCTCTTGATTTCCTGATTGTAGAAATAACTACATTCCATTTGTAAAACTATTCCAACAATATAGAAATATATATTATAAAAAGTATGAGTTGCAAAATGATTCTCATATACATATCCTTGTCCTGTCTTTTGTAGACAGTTTAAATTTTACCCAGTTTAAATTTTGGTGACTGTGCTACCAAACTTTTTCTTATGTATATGTAAATATTTATATATTTATTTATAATTGTTATTTCATTTTTTAAAAAAATAAGACAATACTGTAATACTGATTTGCAGCATATGTTCTTTTTTTGTTTTATTTTATGCTTCACAATATATTGTGGACTTCTTGTCACGTAAGTACCTGTAGATCTGCCTTATTGTATTTAATGACTGTGTAATGATCCATTATGTGGGGAAAGCATAATTTATTTGACTAGTCCTTTTCTGATGAATATTAAGAAAGTTGCGATTTTTCGTTATGATTAACAATGTTGTAATGAATACCTTTGTACAGTCTTCTTCAGTTACTTAAATGAATATTTGATTACATATGGGGACTTTATCACAAAGTGGCATTTAAAATAATAGGTAAGGAGGAGTTCCCTTTGCGGTGCAGTGGAAATGAATCCAACTAGGAACCATGAGGTTGCGGGTTCGATCCCTGGGCTCGCTCAGTGGATTAAGGATCCGGCATTGCCGTGAGCCGTGGTGTAGGTTGCAGACGCGGCTCGGATCTGGTGTTGCTGTGACTGTGGCGTAGGCCAGCAGCTGTAGCTGCAATTAGATCCCTAGCCCGGCATCCTCTGTATGCCACAGGTGTGGCCCTAAAATCCAAAAAAAAAAAAGAAAAGAAAAGTAAAAGTAGGCAAAATGCATTATGCATTAACTAAAGAGATCAGTTAGCTAACCGTTATGGAGGGAAGTGAGTTTTCTGCTACATATGAAAAAAATACACAAAGATAAATTCACTCATGTTAATACTATGTGTGAAAAAATAAACTGTAGAAAAAAATGCAGGAGAATCTGTATAACAATATGAAAGCTCTGGGAGTTCCCCTGGTGGCACAGAGGAAACGAATCCAACTAGGATCCGTGAGGAAGTAGATCCAATTCCTGGCCTCGCTCAGTGGGTCAGGAATCCGGCATTGCCATGAGCTGTGGGGTAGGTCACGGACGTGGCTTGGATCCCACATTGCTGCACCAGTGGTGTAGGCCTAGCAGCTATAGCTCTAATTTGACCCCTAGTTTGGGAGCTTCCATATGTTGCAGATGTGGCCCTAAAAAAAGGCAAAAAAATAGGAAAACTCTTTTTAGCCTTACAAAATACAAGAAGTTTGAAGAAAAAGACTTTACATAAGGTTTGTATATATAAAATATACTATAAATCAAGTCAATTTGTAATGGCAAGTGGAAAAATAAAATGTTTATAGCAAAACAGTTAATATCCTGAATATTTAATCAAAGCCTGTGAATTATTATTAGTAATAATTTACTTCTTATGTATTGGTATTAATAATATTAATAAGCAAAATTTATTTTACATTTACAATATACAGAGCATTTTCACATTTACATCTTTTTTAATCCTCTAAACAACTTCTTGTTGGTATTGTTATTCACTCTCTTCTCCCTTTTTTAATGAGGAATTTATACCTCAGAAAGATTAAGTAATGGGATTAAGGTGAAGCTGGGAATCACACCAAAGGCTGTTTCACTCTAGAGCCATATTTTGAAGGTCTACACAATTGAAAAATAGGCAAAGGTTATTTATTCGATAAAAAAAAAATGTTTAACACATTTGTTGAGTGCATGTTGTATTCCAAGTTATAAAAACATGAAAAACAACATTCTACTTCACGTATTCTCATAGGAATGCAAATTAATGAAGTCAGTGTGCTTTCTTCAACTTCCAATGTTTTTTGTCTCCCTAAAACGCACCACTCACCAAGTAGCTGAAGCCAAATCCCTAGAAGTTATCTTTCAGTCCAGCATGTTCTCAATTCCTGCCCCCCTGTGATTTGTTATCAAACTTTGATAGATGCTACCTCCTAACAGCTTTTAGAATGTCCTGGTTCTCTCTATTCCTTTTCCTACCACCTTGATTCAAATCAATGGTATATTTTAACTAAGCCGCTGTGATAGCCTTCTTGCTGATCCTCATGTTCTGATTAGGTTTTTAAAAAATGAAAAGTCTGCTCAAAGACATGCTGAATCACTTCCACTCACCCCCAGTGGCTTCATTGCACTTGAAATAGAACCAAAAACTCTCACAAAGACTTTCATGACTGCACACTGGTGTACGTATTCATCCTCTCCCTTTCTTTCTCTTTAATCCATTCCTACTGCACTTCTTTTAATTCTTAGGATGTGTCATGCACAGATTACAGACCTTGAAAATGTTATTTTCCTCTGTCACTTGGCCAGTGTTTTATCTTGCGAAGTGCTTAATCCTCACTACCTCCTTAAAGCGACAGGCAAATAGCAGGTGTTAGTGAAGGTGTTTGTTAAATGAATGGGTGTAAGGAAGGAAGAGGGCGATAATATATCCATCAGTCACAATGCAGAGATTAAAAAGGTTAAAAATACTCCATGTTTTTGAAAATAAAGGTCTTAAATTCTTGAGATCTTTTAGAGGGATGATTAGAAAATATCAAAATTTAGACTAGGAAATAAACTGAAAATCAATTTAGCTTTTTATTTTAACTTTCATCCAATTCCTCTTCCCCCCACCCTCCACTTCTATTAACCACAAGTCTGATTTCTTTTTCTTTTGTCTTTTTCTTTACCTCCTCACCTGCACCAAATGGAAGTTCCTGGGCTAGGGGTCAGATTGAAGCCTCAGCTGCAGGCCTAGGCCATAGCCAGAGCAACGCCAGATCTGAGCCACATGTGTGACCTACATTGCCCCTTACAGCCATGCCAGATCCTTAACCCACTGAGAGAAACCAGGGGTCACATCCTCATCCTCACAGACACAGTGTCAGGGTCTACCCCTCTGGCAATCACCTGTTTGTTCTCTGTATCTATAACTCTGTTTCTTTGTTTCTGTTTTGTTATGTTTGTTCATTTGTTTTGTTTTGTTTTTAGATTCCACATATAAGTGAAACCATACAGTGTTGGTCTTTCCTTTTTTTTTTAGGGCTGTACCCACAGTATATGGAAGTTCCCAGGCTAGGAGTAGAATTGGAACTGTAGCCGCCGGCCTAGGCCACAGCCACAGAAACGTGGGATCTGAGCCGTGTCTGTGACCCTACACCACAGCTCATGGCAACACCAGATCCTTGACCTAGTTTAAGAAAACTGACTGACAGATTCCCACAGATTAACATTTCGTGATTTCCTGAGGTCACCACAGTGTGTTGGTTGGTGGAAAAGAGTAGAAGTATCCTAACTCAGGCTCTTCACCCAAACACCATCGCCATTGCCACCACTTGCAACAAAGAAAAGTGATAGAAAAGCCGTATTTCCCTCAAGTTCTAACAGATATTGTGTAGTCCAGAAATATGGTAACCCTTCATGGGAATTTAAAGCGTATCCTATTTATGATGAGAAGGAAATCTTTAAAGGTATTCCCGTACAAGTGTCTTGGATCTCAGACATATTGAAATATATTAATTGCACAATAACATTTGGTATATAATGAGGCTTGAATACAACTAATAGAAAAGTATATTATAACTCTTTATAAATTCCTGTCTGAGTTAAAGCTATCCTAAATTAGGAGTAAAACTGGCTTTTAAAATACAGAATATATTTAGATTTTTTTTAAAAGTTTAGAGTTAGAAGAACATTAAAAATTGGACAAAAGTACAAGTGGCTTTTAAATACTGTAATTTGTTACTAGCCATGCTTGTTGGCACCCTAAAGGATATTATTTTGTCACTCTTATTTTGCCGTATTTATATCTTGCTTGAAAAATACTTTCAATCAGATTGTGAGTTCTTGGTAAATGTGTTTCCTTTTGCTTGTCATTTGGAATTAAGAGTACATATTAGTGGTTAAGAGGAAAGCCAATGGCCAACTAAACTAGGAAAAAGCAGTTGAGAGTTGTTTATTATTGTTTTATTAAGAAATAAAATAGCTAGCTGTTTATTTCTAACAGGCTAATCAAATAAACAGAACTCATTTTTTCCTCTCACATCCTCCACTGAAATTAAGAACCAGTAGGAGATTCTTGGTGGCCTAGCAGTTAAGGATTTGGCATTCTCACTGCTGTGGTACAGGTTCAATCCCTAGCCCAGGAACTTCTGCATCGTGGGTTTCAGCCAATAAGAGAAAGCAGGAGTTTCTGTTGCGGCTCAGCAGGTTAAGGACCCCAAATTTTTCCTTGCTCAGTACATTAAGGATCCGGCATTGCCAAAAATTGTGGTGTAGGTCGCAGATGTGGCTAAGATCTGGTATTGCTATGGCTGTGGCATAGGCTGCAACTGCCATTCTAATTGGACCCCTATCCCAGGAATTTCCATGTGCCCCAGGTGCAGCCCTAAAAAAAAAAAAAGGAAAGAAAGAAATAGAAAAAAGAACCAATAGATGATAGTGATTCTATTAGCTGTGCTGTACTGGACTGAATTAGCCAGGTTTTAAGAGGACTGGCATATTTCCCTACACCCGGAAAACATATATTTCCTTTGTGTTGTGTTTTGAGGTCCCACTTCCAGATCATCCACACACAAGCCAAACTCTGCATAACAGAGAGCCTTTTGAAAGGAGGCAGTTGTTGTGGCTTAGACTGTACAGTCATCAAGTTGGGTGGCTTCATCATTATTCTCAAAAGACCTTGCTCCGCACAAGCATGAATGGACTATTCTCTTAATGGAAAAGACTGCCTCCGACTTCATTGTAAAAATCAGAGTGGGGGCAAAATGCAAGAAGAGTTTTCTTTCTGGGCCATTAGCCACTGTGTTTCCTTAGCTCATGCTTAGAGGAGACAGATCCCAGATTTCAAGGGAGCATGAAAACCCCTACACTTCAGGATCCTCATCTGTTTGCAGAAGAGAAGAATGGGAATGAAGAAAGGGAAACAAGGAAAAACAGGCAAGATGCTTTTTAGACCCCTTAGCTTTCATCCTTTTCTTATTTGAAACCCTGATACTGTACTGGTCCCTCGGTATTAGGATTTACAATGTCCAGGTGGTGAACTAATTTTTAACTGGGTAGAATAGATTCCTGATCAATAGATGTAAAGAAATGTTGTTGTTATTTGCTCTTTAGGAAAAGTTGCTTGAAAATTTTAACAAGGATAAAGAGTGTGTGGCTTCCATTCTCTGCATGAGCTCCCCGTGTACATGGCGGTTCCTTTCTCTTGACTGGTCCTTAAGGTAACCAGGATCTGAATGCCCCATCTTGACTCCAGAACACTTCAGGGCATCCAGAGTCCAAAGAGAGACCACAAAGCTGTTAAATAATAAAGTCACTTACTTAGCGGGGCCTGGGTGGGGTGAGATGGCTTATGTCACTTTCAGGAGATGTAGAAAAGGATGCTCGCAAGGGAAGAGTGTTGTATGGAGGAGGAAAGACCAGGAGCCGAAAGATTTGGAATCAACTCGTTATTACTCTAGTGATCACTGGTTAGGCGGCCTTGACAGGTCACTTACTTTCTTTGTGAAAAGGATTGCTGGTCATGAAGTGAGATAATAATGATCCACTCTCAGAGAGTGTGGTGGGGTAAGAAATATCCTGTGTGACAGTGGCTCTGACTTTGTAGTGTAGACATTAAGTAGACTGGAGGAATCCACTTCTCGGCTCTTGTTTTCTAGATCACTACATGCAGGTGCTGGTCTGTCAGCATGAATGCGTGAGGGAACTTGCCACCCGCCCTGGCCGTCTCTCACCTATCGAGAACTTTCTTCCCCTGCACTATGACTACCTACAGTTTGCCTACTATCGAGGTAAAGCATGGATTATCAGTGAAGACCTTTGGGGGGGGGGGAGGTTCATCATAACAGACATCACATTTCTGTGAGTTTGTCCTCCGCCTTCCACAGTTTAGAGTCAAGCAATGGGGCTGCTTCTCTCTCTCTCTCACCCCACATCACTGCACTCAGAACAAGAGAGGGTGAAACCACACGTGAGCAAATGTTGTGACAATGTCCTGAAAGTTATACAAGACTGGTATTTTATATGATTTTTAAATTTAATTTTTCAACTTAATTTTGAAAGATAATATACTCACAGTTTTAAAGACCAAATACCACAAAATCCTACCTCTCTTCTCCTCCTCACAATCCAGTTTCATGCCCCACAACCCAGTTTCTTATTTACCTTTCCAGAATTTTACGTGGAAACAACACACACACATGCTATTATTTCCCCCCCTTATCCGTAAAAGGTAGCGCATTATTTACACTGTTACCTACACATTAGATTTTTTTAGCAGGTTGGCCTATTAAATTACCTTTTGCTTGGTCAAAAATGGTCAAATTTTGGCAGTTTTATCCGGCTTAACATAATTGCTTCATTACGTAGAGATCTTCCTCATTTTTTTCACATCTGCATATCATTGTACTGTAATTTATTTCAAGTCGCTTTACTGGTGTTGTTTGTAATATTTTACTATTACAGTCAGTCAAATGAATCATATATTATGTATGAAATTTACAGTTGCACATAAATATCTATAGGGTAAATTTCTAGAAGTACAATTGCTACATCAAGTGGTTTATTTGTTTGTAATTTTGACAGATGTTGCCAATTTTTTGCTCCATATGGAGTACATTTTTCATTGGATAACAACAGATGATGTTATTCAAATTTTTAGATGTTAAGGGAAAATTGATATCTCAATAGAGTTTCAATTTCCATTTATCTTATTGAGGAAGAAAGAGAGAGAGAAGGAGAGATCTTTTATTTAAAAGCAATTAATAGAATTGAGATTGATGTGATTGGTCTTTAATATCATGTTTCTAAATTCAGTACAAAAATCAGAATTAACCCCAACAATTCTGCCCTGTATTAAATAATTTAAATTGCCAATAAACATCCTCAGGTGTAAGCTTTTGATAATTTGTTGAAGATATCTAGCTTTGGTTTACTATGCAGCTAGCGGCATAGTAAATCAAAGCTAGTACTTTTAAAAACCTAACACCTCCCCTTTCCTTTTATCTGCAACTATTTCTGTGTACTCTATTCAACATCACAGCATCTTCCCTCTTTTGGATCATCTAATGCTGATCTTTCATAGGCGTATTGAAATATCTCCTGAAATTTTTTGTAGACTTTCCTAGGCTGATGCTAACGCTGCAACTCCTCGGTTTTTCAGTTGGTGAATACGTGAAAGCCTTGGAGTGTGCCAAGGCCTATCTTCTAGTCCATCCAGATGATGAGGATGTCCAAGACAATGTGGATTACTATGAGAGTCTTTTGGACGACAGCACTGACCCAGCATCTATCGAGGCCAGAGAGGTGAGACCCAGGTCCTTTAGAAGAAACTCTTTATTCTGCCAGGTGCTCTGGGGACTTGGCTTCTGGGAGTCGGTAAAAATACATAATGTCTCTTAAAGTTATCTAGCAATTTAGTAAAGGCTCTAGGACTCAGTGCTTTTGAACTTTAATTATTAATGCCAGAAGTGTATTTTTCACATATGTGCTAGCTTGTGAAAATCTGTGGAGACAGACGTTTTTTGCAACTGTGAATATTCTTTAGCTTATTTGATACTGTCCAAAGAGAAGTATTTCCACTTGAGCATTTACAGTATTTCTTCACTGTTATGTACATGTATGTTTTCTTTATTGTTGATAGGATTTGATGATGTTTGTGAAGCGTCATAAACTGGAGTCAGAATTAATAAAATCAGCAGCAGAGGGTCTGGGATTTTCATACACTGAGCCGGTAAGACTGAAGAAGAGAGGAAACGTTCTTTAAAAGAACTATTCAGTGGGCTTTTTATTGATGATTTTATTCCTCAGCACCATTTGTTGAAAAAATTCTAATCCCCTGCCTTATGTTAACAAAAACTGGGATAAAGGAGCTGTTTTCACTGTATAGGAGATGACCTTTAAAAGACTTTAATAGATTTCCATTCACTGAGGTCCAAAGTCAAAAACAAACCTATTTGTATAAGAACAAGTATTGTGTACATGATACATATGCTTCAGGATTGTTTTATCTCTTAATTTCTCTATGCTACGTTTTGTATTTTCTCTGAAACATTAAAAAGACTTCAAAAGAGCAAAATCAGCCACGGTTGTATTACCGTCATGTTGACTTTTGTCCACGCATCCATGTGGTCTTTTTAACACTATGCTTATGAAGACATATCTTTTGTAGAACTATTACCACAGTGTAGGTAGATTTCTGTTCTGATTTTTCTTTAAGATAGTATAAGCAATTTCTATATTTTCAGTTTTAAAATCATTTTTAGCTACATCTATAGTTGAGTACAAATTAATTCTCCTGCTGCTAAACATTTAGCTTGTGTTTTTTTTTTTTTGGGCCAAAATTAATGCATTAATCAGTCTTCTTCTATTGAACTATATCCACAGAATAAATTCCTAGAAATGAGATTACTCTGCCATCAATGGTTATGAAAAGTTGTACAGTTTTTGAAACTGTTTTTCTAAGACTGTTCTGGTACCTTCACTCTTCCTAGCAATGCATAAAACTACAGTTTACCAGAAACATTTCAGCAATGATAAATAAAATTTTAAAATCACTCATATTGGTAGTATATTATGTACAAAGTGGTACATCATTGTTGTTTTAATTTGTATTTCTTTGATGATCAGCAAAAATAAACTTTTCACAGATTACTATTATTTTCCTCTAATTTGAATTACGTATTTTATCTATTTGTTGTTTGCTATATAAGTTCTTTATATACTGTATATGATAATATGTTTATAAAAAACACTGTAATATATCCGATTTGTAACATATTTTTCATCTTTCTTATGTTTTCATTGGCATATTTTAAAGTTAAGATAATTTTAATATACATTTCTAGCATAACATTTCTAATATGTTTCTATCCACTCTTACTTACTGTTTTTTTTTAAAGTTATGTTATCCTAAAAGACTCCATAAAAAAACCCTTACTATATGTTCCTGTAGTGATGATTAACCAAACTGGACTTTTTTTTTTTTGTCTTTTTGCCTCTTCTAGGACTGCACTCACAGCATATGGAGGTTCCAGGCTAGGGGTCTAATCCGAGCTATAGCCGCCAGCCTACACCACAGCCACAGCAACACGGGATCCAATCCACATATGCGACCTATACCACAGCTCACGGCAATGCTGGATCCTTAACCCGCTGAGCGAGGCCAGGGATCAAACCTCATGGTTCCTAGACGGATTCTTTAACCACTGAGCCATGATGGGAACACCTGGACTTTTTTCTTTATTTGTTCTATTTATAAAAGATAAAGGAGTTGTACTTAATGATCTTCTAAGTGTCTGCCTGTCACCAAATTCTAAATCACTATCTTGGACAAAAGGATGGATGCCCAGGCTAATTCCATGCTATCTCTCTCTCTCTTTTTTTTTTTTGTCTTTTTAGGCCCGCACCCAAGGCATATGGAAGTTCCCAGGCTAGGGATCAAATCAGAGCTGCAGCTGCCGGCATTAGCAATGCAGTATCTGAGCCGCGTCTGTGACCTGCACTAGAGCTCACAGCAACTTTGGATCCTTAACCCACTGAGTAAGGCCAGGGATGGAACCCTAATCCTCATGGTAACAAACTAGTCTGGCTTGTTACCTCTGAGTCATGTCAGGAACTCCCCATTGCTATTTTCAAAAATCTGTTTGTAGCATCATTTTGCATTTGCCAAAACTGCATCAACCTTAGCCTTATTTTTTTTATTAAAATTTAAAAATATATATTATATTGTAGCTTTATATAGTATGCAAGCTTTCTAATATTTTAGATCTTTTGAGTGTTATAAATATATTTTGTTTTATCTTATTTATGCATATGGCGTTTTAGTGCCAAAACTACTGAGTTTTGTTTTTTTTTAATTTAAAACAGAATTATTGGATTCGTTATGGAGGACGACAGGATGAGAATCAGTAAGTTTTACATTCAGAATATGGAGGGGTTTTTTGTTCCTTTTTGGCTGCCCCAGGGCATATAAAGTGTCCAGGCCAGGGATCAGATTTGAGCAACAGTTGTGACTTACACTGCAGCTGCAGTAACGCTTTATCCTTAACCCGCTGTGCCAGGCCTGGGATCAAACCTGTGTCCCAGTGCTCCAGAGATGCCGCTGATCCTGTTGCACCACAGAGGAAGCTCCAGAATGTTTATTTTTAATAAGAAGAAATACGTAGCGTCATATTTATTATAAAGAACTTAGCTCTATGAAATAGGCAAAAGGATATAATTAAAAGAGCTCTGAACTGGGAATTAGGAGCTCTGCATTCTGGTCCCACCTCTTCCTGTTACTTCTGAGGGACCTTAAATAATTTATCCTTCTCTCTGGTCTCATGTTTTTCTTCACATGAAGGGCTTAAATCAAGTGATCTCTGAGGACTAAACATTCTGTGACTCTAAATCAGAGAAAGTTGGATGCTCATTTTGATTAATTAAACAAAGAATAATAAGTAAAAAACTTTGAAACTGTAATGCTGAATTTTCTTACTGCATTTACTTGAAAGCATCAAGCTTGGCAAGATTTACTGCTAGCTAAAATACGAAGTGTCATGAACTCAATCAGAAATGAAGAAAACTCATTTTTTTTTAAATGATACAGGTCAAAAGTCAATTAACAAGTTCCAGGCAGCTCAAGGAGCCACAGAATGTTGGAGATGCATGTTTGAGATTATGAAGTCCTGGTATTAATTATCGAATTCAGAAACAGAGGCCCTGACAAGGCAAAGGACGCGGTATCTCCCCCACAAAGGACTGGCAGATCATATCTTGTTATTCAGTATCTTAGCTTCAAGAGCTCACCCCCTGGGTAGCCTCAAATTATTGCACGAGATGCCAGAATGCATATGCACATTTGGATTTGTTCAGTTTATATATATTGACAGGACGTCATGCTGCCACGTGTGTGTTTGCAAAGTTTGATACAAACACTGTCTTTGTTCTTGGAATAGAGACCCACTACACTAGGACATGATTTATTTCAATTCAGTCATCAGTCAGTGACACACTCTATGCTCAAGACATGTAATTCGACACTCTGAGCATTATAAACAGGCACGTGATTATTTTTTCCTGCTCCGTTGGGACTCAACGTCTAATCTCAAGGGGGTTACGTTATGGATACAATTAACTGTATTAAGGTTGCTAAGAAGATTTAGAGATGTGAAACAGAGCACACTTAATGAGAAAATAAAGAACTTTATGGAGGTAATGACATCTAATTTGATCAAAAGATAAGGGGACTTGTTGGGTCCAATGAAAATATACAATATGAAGTCTTAACCTGGGCAAGGTATCCTTTCCCTTTGAACATCTTTATTCAATGAGATCTTGCTATTTGAACTTTTTTTGAACGGGCAGGGTCCCTTCAGGAGTGAACGTGGAGGGAGCAGAAGTTCATGGATTATCAACGGGGAAAAAGGCATCACCCAAGTCAGACCGCGATCTAAGAGAAGGTGAGTGCCACTGCATTTTTATCCTTAGAAGGAGGGGACGGAGAGGCTGAGACGTGGCCAGCTCTTACCCATATCAGAGCTCATTTTCTCTGAAAAATAAATAGGACCAAACTACTCCAGTTCACAAAACTCTGAAAACAAGGCTTAAAAACAATAATGCCTCAGGTACGTACAGCACTACCTTTGATTTTCAATAAAAGTGCTTCCAAGTTCACTCACAAGAGTCCTGTGAGCTAGGTGGAGACTGTCTGATCATCACCATCCTCAGCCCAGTACCTGAAGCTTGGAGAGGCCTCCTGGCTTACTCTCTCACGTCCTGCGTGAGTGCTAGAGAGCGTGGACTAGATTGTGTATCAGAGGAACTTGAAGAGACAGGACATATGGGGCATTAGATTAGTAACCTATGGTCCTTAAGGCACATATATCTGATCAGGGCTTTGAGAAAAAAGCAGAATTTGATTGCACTGACAGAAGTGCAGAGGGCCAGCCATTCAAGTGGATGAAAAAATTTCCACAAAGGCACAGAGATGGAGAGAACAGGACATTAGATGGCCCCAAATTATAAGATAATCTCAAAACGAGTGGAGACATAAATGAGGTGCTGCCAAAAGTCATTTTTTAAATTGTTTCATTTTTATTTATTTAAATATTATATGTAAATACATATATATACACACACATATATATGTATATATATGTGTGTGTGTATATATATATATATGTGTGTGTATATATATATATATATATATATATATAGTCTTTTTTTTTTTTTTGCCTTTTGTCATTTTAGGGCCGCACCCGCGGGCATGTGGAGGTTCCCAGGCTAGGGATCTAATCGGAGCTGTAGCCACTGGCCTACGCCGCAGCCACAGCAATGCAGGATCCAAGCTGTGTCTGCGACCTACACCACAGCTCACGGCAACGCCAGATCCTTAACCCACTGAGCAAGGCCAGGGATCAAACCCGCAACCTCATCGTTCCTAGTCGGATTTGTAACCACTGTGCCACGACGGGAACTCCATATGTATAGTTTTTTAGGGCCACACCCAAAGCATATGGAAGTTCCCAGGCTAGGGGTCAGACCAGAGCTATAGTTGCTGGCCTGCGCCACAGCCACAGCAATGTGGGATCGAAGTCGCCACTGTGATCTACACCACAGCTCACAGCAACGCCGGGTCCTTAACCCACTGACTGAAGCCAGGGATTGAACTCAAGTCCTAATGGATATCAGTCGGGTTTGTTACCATTGAGCCACAATGGGAACTCCTAAATAGTTTTAAATTCTTGTAATAATCCATTATTAGCAAGTATAATACTAACAGCAGTAGTAATCCTTAACAATCGCGATTATCTCTGTGTGTTTTAGAAGTTTTCAAGCAGATTTGTATACAATTCATTTTAAAATTGGCAGCATCTCCTATAAGAAGAGTGTCCCCACTTCACAGGTGAGAAAACTGAGGCTTGCAGAGATTAAGTGACTTGAACAAAGCCTCAGAGGTCATAATAGGTGGAGCAGGCTTTTGAATCCAAATCTCATTTTCTCTTCTTCGTCTGATGATGGAGAACAGAAGTGCCTAGATATCTGAAATGCATCCCCTATTGATTAAATCATTGCAAGGTAAAAAGAGGTTTTCAAAAACTTGCTTTGAGAAGTACAGTCCTCCTTTCCCCAACGAGGGAGCTGTCAGCACATTCCTCTGCCTGATTTTGAAAACTTCTGGCCCGCTACGGCTCTCACATTTCCCAGCCCTTTCCTTCCTCAGCTTCCAGCTCAGTTTGAGGCAGTAAACAGGATAATAGGCTCATCTAATCTGACCTGGACCTCGGTTTATAGCCACAAAGCCCCAAGCTGTTTTACAAGTGCCAGAGAGCCTCATGGTCAGCCAGAGTTCATGTTGCTTTTTAAGCTGAGAAATCACCCAGGAAATACATGCCAATAAGCCACCCCTTTGCTGTCAAAGTTTGGGAAACTCCAGGGCAGTTGCCAGATTTCAAAGCATTTTTTGGTCCCTGGCTACAGGGGATCCGATGTCCAGCAACTGTCTGGGAAAGCTAATGGGAACAGCAGAACCGAAGACTACACAGGATGGAGAAAGGTCGTGATCGCCCGGTTACCAGATTCTATCATTTCTGCAGTTGAATGGGCTCATAGATCTTAGGATGTTCTCTGGGAATTTACTGGAACAGCTTCTGTGGAGTCGCTAGAGATCAATATTGGATCTAAATCAGGAACAGTGGTAAGCAGAGGCAAAGTTCCCAATCAGAAAACACTTTTACATCTTTTTCTGGCTGAAAGCAGATGTCAGGGAGGTGAGAAGGGATGTGTGCTTCCAGGGTAAAATATATTTAAGCTTTTCTCGTCTTCCACGAAGAGATATACTAGCATGTAGTAGAATTCCTATTGGATCGCTCCCAGGCATTAGGATGGGAGTGGCCCAGGGCTACTGCCTCCCAGAGTGACTTGAGTCTGTGGAATGTGCATGTCATCTTACTGAAAACATCTGTCACTTATCCATTCTTCTTTAAACCAACAGTTTTCCAAAAACCCTGCTTGGTAAGAATCCTGGAGTCAGTGGGGGTATAGTAGAAATAACTTCGAATTTGGATTCAGGAGGCTTAGTTTCCAGGAATTGTCTTAGTTTGATGTTCTCCAGAGTGATGGGTCACTAGAGACACATCCTGCCTGAGCCCTGTGATCCTCAGCCTGCGAAAGAAGGAGAGCAAATCTTCGGAAAGGATGAAGGAGAAAGTCTTCTGTAAATTGTCAAGGGCTGTGCTCGTTTGAGAGCTTGTTAGCACACTCCTATCACAACTTTCACGGCCTTGTATTTGTGGTAAAATATTTCTTCCTGCCATGAGCCATAGGCAGTGAACACGAAGGAGCATTCTCCTAGATGATTCTTCTTTATTGCAAGCAGAGAGTCAGAGGCAGGCACATACTTTATGAATGAGGGAAGAATTAAGTTGTTTAACTAAATCTCCTTGGACTGTGGTTAAGAATTGGCTGGAGCCATCAAATCAGGTCCCAGGAACCACAACTTACTGGACGACGTTTTTATTTTTATTTTAATGTTTTTCTCTGTCTGGTGCGCTACTAGTCATTTGGAGGCTGGTAGACTTGGATTTTTAAATGGCAGGATTTATTTTTCCTTTTAGATTTTGTTCTTCCTTTTGGTTAGTGGGTAGGCAGTTGTTTGTATTTTTGTGAAATGTGTATGTGGGGAGCCTCTTATAGAACGCTGTGCTTAGTGCTGGTTGCATTAGCTAAATGAAAGGCAGATTTCTAGTACAGTTTCTGCCTGCACCTGTTACGGTTTAGGTATTTTAGACTCTGTCGCACTCTGTCCCTTCACCTGATTTTTGTATATCACTTATGGCTTGGCTGGGGAAACTGTCAGTATCCTAGGATCCCTCTTTTAAATATTCTCCATTATACCCTATGCTTATTCATATGTCTCAGTCAGAAATTAACACAATATACCAGGCATATTTTACCAACTTAATATTAATCACCATCATAATAACAACTCTTCATACAGAGCTTTAGCATGTTTGGCATTTTTCTGAATGTTTTAGTGTTAAGTAACTTTTAAAGTCATGTTTGAAAAGAAGCTAAATGTATTTAAAATAATATATCCTCGATAGAGAAAATGAGAAAAACATGGCAAAGTCCAAACCAACATCGTTCACTAAACCTTTGATCTGTCTTCCACTTCTCTTTGAATTTTATCTTATAAATGCTTTCCAGCTAACCTGCAATTAGCTTGTCTTTCTTGGTGAAGGAACATCTCTATGTTTCTGAGAGGAAATGGAATATGCAGTTCACTCTTGGATGTTTGAGGAACTGCCTCAATTTGGCTGTGAATATTAACTAAATAGATTAGATCAATCATTCTCCAACAAACTACGCTTTTTAAGATATCCCATGCAGTGAAAAAAACAATATTACCACAAGGGTAGCAGCTTAACAGAAACATACATTTTCTGTGGGTCAGTAGTCTGAAGGGGTAGCTTTCCTGGGTCCACTGCTTCAGGGTCCATCGCAAGGCTGCATCAGATGCTGATGAGGGCTGAAGTCCCTTCTAAAGCCAGGGAGCTATTTTCATCCAAGCTCAGGTGACAGACTTCAGTTCCTGAAAGCTGTTCAACTCTTGTCCTCAGTTTTTGTTGGTTGTTGGCTGGAGGATGCCCTCAGTTCCTTGCCATGTGCGCCTGTGCAATACAGCCACTTGCTTCCCCAGACTTGGCAAGCTGAGAAGGCATTAGATTGCGTCAGCCAGCAAGGTAGGACTTGCAGTTTTATGTAATGCCATCAGCAAAGTGACATCCCATCACCTTTGCAATATTCTATAGACCAGCAGCAAGCTGCAGGCCCCACCCACACTTGAGGGAAGCAAAGTACACAACAAGCCTATGAGTACCTGGAAGCGGTGATCATTAGGGACAAAATTACAATCTCCCTGCTGTAGGAAGGAGGGAGGAAGGAAGGGAGAGTGGGGAGTGTGCTCAGTTAAGGGTGAAAACTGGTGCATAGTCTATCAATACTTAGGATAGTTATAATGCCTCTTCACATATTAAAGTTCCAAGAAGCCCTCTTCAGTTTCATTTAAACCAGTAGTTCCCAAACATATTGGATCAAGAAACTCTTTTTTTCATTAAAACCTTTTCTGTAGAACAAAGTTTGAGAAATATTGACTCATAGGAATATCTATATGGCTGTATCTATATATAGATATCTTTTTCTTTTCATCCAGAAGCTTGGTACCAACTGGGATTTTGTGAATGTATTCCTGGAATCCAAGAAATTCTGTATCTATAAATTTTGGTGGCAGCTGAAAAAAATTAAGAGGAGCAGCTAGGGGGTCATCTGAATAACTACTTATAGCCAGTGCTGCCATGAGATCTCATAGCTCAGTGGGTATGGTTGTGATTACCATCACATCAGCATCATTTAATAACAGTTCAGGAGATCCTTTCATGGCTCGGTGGAAACATATCTGACTAGCATCCATGAGGACGCAGGTTCTATTCTTGGCCTTGCTCAGTAGGTTAAGGATCCAGTGTTGCCATGAGCTGTGGTAGAGGTTTCAGATGCAACTTGGATCTGGCTTTGCTGTGACTGTGGTGAAGGCCGGCAGCTACAACTCTTATTCAATCCCTGGCCTGGGAACCTCCACATGACATGGGTGCGGCCCTAAAAAAGACCAAAATAAGAAAAAAAAAGAAAGAAAAGAACACTTCAGTGGTCAGAGATGAATAAGAAATGAAGTAGGACAAATTTATGAATAATGTATTAGGGCCAGATGAAGGCCCAACTTCATCATGGTACACTAAGATTCCAGAGTAGTTTCCATAGAGAAGTGTTGTAATAGAATGTGTCATTACACACCAAAAGCCTTGGGAGGCATTCTGGCTGAAAAGAACCTGGGCCAGATCACTTAGGTAGAATATTCATGTGGAACATTGCTTTTTAGTTTCCACAAATAGCTTTAACCATTTTATTAATACTGTTAATTTGAATTTAGTTGTTTTTATGGTCTTGCTTTTATTTAATCTTGTAAATTGTTGGGTACTAGAGTTGTATGAAGCTATAAAAATAAATACTGTACTCATAGTTTTATGATTGTGAATAGGGAAGAAAAGTCTAGGACAAATAATTTGTCAGCACTGGAGCTCCTTGGGGGACTTTTGTTTTAACAGGTAACCATATGCTACTGAAGACTCAGAAATACTGTCCCATTATTTGAGTATTCCATTAATTATGGGCCATAGTGATTCTTTTATTCCAGCTGCACTAATAGCACTTAATGCTGTTCCCTAGTTCAACTGATCCACTTCAAAGGCAGAGTAGACATCAATTTCAATTGCCTCTTTCTCTTTCAATGACGTGTTTTGGACCAGTGTGCTCATGACAGTGCTTGGCCAGGGGAGGGTGGAAGGCCCTGTGCTGTCCCCGACACACACCCTCTGATGAGCTGCTGTGGCTGAACAGACACCTCTCAGGTCCCTTGGGAGTATTATAAAGAAGAGAGAAACCGTTTTGCTTTCTCTTTCAAGGTGGTTGTACTTTGCTACATCTGAAGATTTCCTTCTCATCAGAGGCTTTGTCCTTCAGTCCCATTTTCTATGAGGAAAGGAGCACGTCAGGTCTAGATTTCGTAATTTTAACACCTAAAACAAAGCCCCCAAGTACCACCCTCTGAAGAGACTCTATGGGATTAATATCCTGAAGTTTTAGACTCTTCCCGGGAGAGAGCATGTGCCTGCAGGAAACTCTTCTGTGGGGGATCTATATGTACCTAGAGGGCAGAGAAAAATAAATATTCCATAAGCCAGACCATCAGAGTTCCCATAGTGGCTCAGTGGTAACGGACTCAACTAGTATTCGTGAGGACTTAGTTTCGATCCCCCACCTCGCTCAGTGGATTAAGGATCCGACATTGCTGTTATCTGTGGTGTAGGACACAGATAAGGCTCAGATCTGGCGTTGCTGTGGCTGAGGCATAGTCCAGCAGCTGCAGCTCTGATTTGACCCCTAGCCTGGGAACCTCCATATGCCACAGGTGTGGGCCTAAAAAGAAAAAAGAAAAGAAGAAGAGGAAAGGAAAGGAAAGGAGAGGGAAGGAGAGGAAAGGAGAAAAGGAAAGAAAAGAAGAGAAAAGAAAAGAAAAAAGAAAAAAAGCCAGACTATCTGGAGTCAGTAAGTGGTGGGAAAAAGGAGGAGAAAGAGTCAGGTGACTTGGGCGTGACTGTCCTGAGGTGCATTTACTCCCTGTGTTACCCGGTAAAGGTGTTGCTCTAGAGACCAGTGAAACTGAGGTGTAAATGTTTTGCCTGGGGACACAAACATGTAATCAAGTAATTGCAAGAGACATTGTGACAGGGGTAGGAACGGAAGGCTATGGAGAAGGGAGGGGCCAGCTGCTGAGAGAATTCTGAAGAGTCTTGGTGAACAAGGAGAATCTATGAGATGTCCAGTCTTCTTCGCAGGATGATCTCTGGAATCAAGTGAAAAAAAAAAGCTTCTCAATCCTCAAGTACCATACAAATGTGATATATGAATTATGACCTCATGGGGAAACATGGTAGCCAGACATCCGCGTCTTTCTTGAATCCATATTGTGCGTCTCAAGCTTCCAAAATTGTGATTGCCGTTGCATTCCTAAATATTTATTAGGAAGGTGGCTTTCCTGAATTGCACATTGAAAACTGTTGGGTGTTCTGTGCTTCCCCCGCTGGGGACAGAGATAACCAGGCGGACAATGTGCTCTGTCCCTTCAGGTGGCCCTCTGCTCTATGACAACATCACATTCGTCTACAACTCGGAGCAGCTGAACGGGACACAGCGCGTCCTCCTGGACAACGTGCTGTCAGAGGAGCAGTGCCGGGAGCTGCACAGTGTGGCCAGTGTGAGGACTGGGAGCCCAGTGGGGCCGGCCCGGCCTGAGCCTGCAAGCGCTTTGGTCCTGGGCTTACTTGGAGCCAGGGCACCAGGCCTGAAACGTCACTTTCTTTCGGAGAGGCGCATTGATGGTGGAGGCACTTTTACAGCCCTTGGCTTAGGATGATTGTCATTTTGTCCAGACCTGGGCATACCTGTTGGGTCTGCAATAGCTAGGGGCTTAAATCCTAGGACAACAGTGTCCAGTACGTGCCCTGCCTATTATGTAAAGTCACTGGGGCTCCCTCTACCCCATTCCCTCCCAGGACCTCACCTGGGAGTGTTCTGGGGGCTTGGCCCTGTCTAGGGCTGGGGGCCCTGTGTAGGGCTGGGGGTCGTGGTGTGGACAGTGGGCTCAGCATCTAGCCAAGGGAGAGGATTGGAGTCAGGAGCCAGGGGTAGAGTCTTGCTTCTCCCCAAACCTCACCCTAATGTTAATGTACAGGATAGCCCCTTTCCCTGGGCCTTGCCTGTTGCCAACTTGATACCCGCTTCCCCAAGGCGGGTACTGGAGGCCTAGGCAGTGTGCCTCCTTGTGCTGGAAAATGTCCTGTGGTGAGAGGCCCAGTGGTGCAATCACCCTTCCTGGGAGGGGGGCACAAATCACACCTTTAGTCTACCCCTGGGCTCAGGGTGCCCCAGCCCCTCTCAACCACCCCCCTTCCGGGCATTTAAACTTTGTGCCTTTAACCTTCTCCTAGGTCTGAAGATTGTATGCAAAGTGTTCTTGGGCCCCTGAGGTCAAGGGTGGGGGTACTGACACCTTCCTGGCTTCTTGGACCCTGTCCTCTCCTTGCTCAGCATCCCTTCCAGTTCAGCTTGGGCGACAAGCGGCAGGAGGGGCAGCTGTCCCCCCTCCCTCAGGAAATGCAACCTGAGATGGAGATGGCCTCAGAGCCCCCCTCCTGGCCCGTGGGGAGATGGACCCCCTCCTTTGCTCAGTGCCTTCTGGCCAGGTCCCCTCCCCCCGGGGGTCTGTATATACAGTTCCTAAGCGCCCCCCCCCATGCTGCATGCATGTTAACACTCTACAGCCAAAGTGTAGCCCTTCGTCCCGGAGCCCTTGGCCAGCCTCCCCCTGCTGGGGGGATGTGAGTGATGACTGAATTGTTGAATCTCCCGGGTGGATTTTTACAGAGGTGGGAACAGGGCCATCGAGACTCTAAAGCAGTAGACAATCCCCAAATACCATCAGTAGATTTGAAACTGTATATTTTTTTCCTCTCTTTTTTTTTCCTTTTTTGTCTTTTTGTCTTTTTAGGGCCACATCCACGGCATATGGAGGTTCCCAGGCTAGGGATCCAACTGGAGCTACAGCCGCTGGCCTAGGCCACAGTCACAGCAACGCCAGATCTAAGCAGCATCTGCAACCTACACCACAGCTCACAGCAACTCTGGATCCTTGACCTACTGATTGAGGCCGGGGATTGAACCCGCAACCTCATGGTTCCTAGTCGAATTCGCTTCTGCTGCGCCACTACGGGAACTCCTCTTTTTTCCTTTCTATGCGTATATTTTAGGGCTGCAGATTTACTTTCCTAATTTGTTTTCCATCACTTATTCTTGAGCACAACATGATAATAATCGATAGCATTTGTATATCCCCTTTTGATTTCTCAAAGCCCATTTACAATTGTTGGCCTTTTCCTCAACCCAGCGTGTGAGGCAGTTGGGACTGGCAGGGTTATCTCTGGCAAGAGAGACCCGAGGCTGAGAGAAGTCGAGTGTGAGCTAGGACTAGAGAAACTTGGGCCTCCCAAGGCGAGGCTGGGAGGCAGATGTTTGACTGAATTAGTGTTAGTTTCACACGGTGGGCGGAGCGGGCAGGGTGGGCCTTAAAATTTGAGTTACTGGATCCCTTCTCCAAGCCGGGCCCTGCCTCAAAGACAGAGGAGCGGGCTCTGCTCTGTCCTTAGGCCCTGTGGAGAAGGAAGAGGGGGACTGTCAAAATCCTCATCTCTACTTTCATAAGACTTTTTGTTTTTTATATTTGGATGTCTTCACGGGTCTCACTTATAACAAAGGGAAAGAATTTCATTAAAGTCCATATTTCTTCTAAAGAAATAAAGTCACTGGGAAAATCTCTATTTTAATCAATAATTTAATTCATCAGTATAGTAAGTATTTGTATTCTACCTGTTCCTACAGAAAGTGGTGGTAGCGTTTTATCCTGAAAATGTGGGGTGGGAGTTAAAGAAAGATCCCTCTTTGGATTGGAAGAATTAATGATACCAGGATCTTGGAATGAAATGGGGATGGATCTGAGTCTTGCTGTGGGTTGTCAGCTTTCTGGCAGTCAAGGCAGAAAGGGAGACCTGATGAACTCTTAATTATCATTAATGAAGCATCTTGTGTTTTGCTACCAGGGGATCATGCTTGTTGGTGATGGATACAGAGGAAAAACTTCGCCTCATACACCCAATGAAAAGTTTGAAGGTGCAACTGTCCTGAAAGCACTCAAAGTAAAGCCATAACTTCTTTTGGATTGAATTCCTAAGTGTCAATCCAGGAACTTCTGGGAATGGCAGATACGGGGAAGAAAAGGGTTTAGGATAGAGACCTCTGAGGTTGTTGATGGGAGTGAGTAGGAAATAGCACCTTCATTGTTTTTCATCGTTCCTTCATTCCTCCATTTGTCCAACTTCATATTTCCTAAATTTACATCTGACAATGCACTACCTCCTTCCTCAGGGAGCTCAAGACCTAATGGTGAAAACATACTCAAACAAATAATAATTCTGCACGACAAGACATCTTTTTGGAGAAGAGTGAGGAAAGTATTCTGAGAGAAAGAAAAGAGGGGTGATTAGCTTTTATTTTTTTTAATTGCTCAATGAATTTTATTACATTTATGGTCATACAACAATCATCACAACCAAATTTTATAGCATTTCCATCCCAAACCCCAGGCTCATCCCTCCATGCCCCAACCTGTCTCATTTGGAAACCGTAAGTTTTTCAAAGCCTGTGAGTCAGTATCTGTTCTGCAAAGATATTCATTGTGTCCTTTTTTCAGATTCCACGTGTAAGTGACAGCCTATGATGTTGGTGTCTCACTGTCTGGCTAACTTCACTTAGCGTGATTATTTCTAGGTCCATCTATGTCATTGCAAATGCCATTATTTCTTTTCTTTTAATGGCTGAGTAATATTCCATTGTGTATATGTTCCACTTCTTCTTTATCCACTCCTCTATCAATGGACATTTAGGTTGTTTCCATGTCTTGGCTATTGTATAGAGTGCTGCAATGAACATTGGAGTACATTTGTCTTTTCAAGTCATGGATTTCTCTGGATAGATACCCAGGAGTGGGATTGCTGGATCAAATGGTAATTCTATTTTGAGTTTTTTGAGGAATCTTCATACTGTTTCCATAGTGGCTGCACCAATTTGTATTCCCACCAACAGTGCAATAGGGTTCCCTTTTCTTCACACCCTCTCCAGCACTTATTGTTTGTAGACTTTTTGATGATGGCATTCTGGCTGGTGTAAGGTGGTACCTCATATTGGTTTTTATTTGCATTTCTCTAATAATTAGTGATGTTGAACATCTTTTCACGTGTTTTTTTTGGCCATCTGTATGTCTTCTTTGGAAAATTGTCTGTTTAGATCTTCTGCCCACTTTTTGATGGGGTTGTTCATTTTTTTGTATTGAGCTTCAGAAGGTGTTTATCAGTTTTGGAAGGGGGGTGATTAGCTTCTAGCTTTCCCTCTCTGAGTAGGCTTATTTCAGTGGTTCACTGTCCTAATCCGAACGCACAAGTGTGTGGTAGTGTTCCCACCAGGCAAAAGAGAGATGCACATCCTGTGTTGGCTTAATAAAAGTTAGCGTCTCATGTCCTCAAGCCCTCCCATCAACCTGCTGTTTTTTAATGTTCTTCTTTTTCTTCAGTTTGGTTATGAAGGCCGAGTCCCCCTCAAGAGCGCCCGTCTGTTCTATGACATCAGCGAGAAGGCTCGAAAGATTGTAGAATCCTATTTCATGCTGAACTCAACCCTGTATTTTTCCTACACGCACATGGTCTGCCGAACAGCCCTGTCTGGTGAGATTCCAGAGTCTGATTTGCTCCCTTCTACCCACAGTGACATGAGAAAGAAAACAATGCAGAACAAAGCTCTAGTAACATCGAAGACTGATGGTTTAGCAGAGTCCTCCATCTCTAAAACGAGATGGGCCCCTGTTGTATGAGAAGACCGTCACTCTGCCTATTTTCCCTTTCAAATCCATTCCTCCTGTTTGCTTAACTCACAGCAAAATGCTTTAGGTTTCACTTTTCACAGTCCAAGAACCAAGAAATCACAGCCCACGAGCATTGAAGGGAAGTGTGGAAGGTGAAGGGATTATTGAGAGAAGCAAGCTTAGATGGACAGAGCCCTCCCTACCCACTGCTGTCATGATTTCTTCTCTACATTTTCTCTTCTACATCCTCCTGAGGAGGAGGGAAAGAGAATGCCACAGAAGTAGAGTTTTCCCCTAGCGAACTTTCAGCTGAATCAAATCTTTTCATTTGACATTTGCATTTGTCCTTATCCTTAAAAATTTACTGCCCCCGACAAAGTATAGCCCACAAAACGCATAGCCTTTCCATATGTGTATTTATATCAGAGAACTTTTAGTGCTGAAGAGGCAGGTGTGACTTGCCTACAGTTTTTTTTTAATATCAGTTCATATCAGAGCAGGACCAGAGTCTCTTGACTGTACTTACCCAGTGTTTTTTCATCTTTTTTTTTCCAGCCCATCTGCCTTCTGAGGGCTCAAATTTGCAAGAAGCATCAGCTGTGGGTGCAGACAGATTATCAGCTTTGCTCTTGGAGGTTATGGCACTCCATCTCTCATTCTTCCCTGTTCCCCTTCCTGGCAGGTCAACAGGATAGAAGAAATGACCTCAGTCATCCCATCCATGCGGACAATTGCCTGTTGGATCCGGAGGCCAATGAATGCTGGAAGCAGCCGCCTGCTTACACATTCCGGGACTACAGGTACCGCCAGCACCTGCTTTGAAACCAAGCTTATGCCCAACAGTTATCAAAACCCCGTGGAAACCAGAAAGCTGATCTGTTGTACTTGTCATCACATTCATCCCCATGAAGCAGAGGTGCTCAAATAATCTTCTGAAGCAGCTGCCACAACCGAGAAACAGCTTCATCATCTCATATTTTTATCTTAAAAAATCCCTTGCATGTTTTGATGCATCTGATTCCACAAAATGACCATTTTGTTTCAATCTAAAAAGTAAAGTTTTTTTTTTTTTTTTTTAATCCCTTGGCTTTCACTTAAGCATGTCCCTTGTGGTCTGCATACCTGTCTGAGAACATGCCATCTCAACACGCATAGGGACCTCATCACATCACTTATTTCTGTCTGCATTTTATAAATAAGACTGGAAACTCAAAAGAAAAAAATGCTTTCTCTTATTGAATAATATTTAAATGTGTAAAGAAAAGAGTCAAGAATTGCAATCACCATGTGTATAATAATGTGTTCATTATGACTGCTCTGTGCGCTATACAAAACCGCTTATCGAGCGCCCCCTATCGACCACACTAGGCTACACCCTTTGGAGCTCTCCAGCCAAGTCAAGAAAAAAATACGTCCTTTAGAGTTATTAGTCTGAAAAGAAAGAAGAGAGTTTTAAATACTGTGGGCAGGATCAAAGGGCTAGATGAAACCTAGTGAGGTTTTCTTTGGAGGAAGTGAAATGTGAGATGAGATGTGAAATATAATTAAAATTTTAACATAAGTGGAATAAGTAAATACTACGACCCTGTATCTGATCTTACTCTTCAGGGTTAGGAGGGTCATTCATTTTAATGACTTGTCAGAGGAAACCTGCTAATCAGGCTGGTCAGTGCATCCCCAGTCTCCAGCATTCTGTGGTGATGTTGTGTAGGCGTATAAGACTGCCAACCGTTTCTCTTTCTTCTTACAGTGCTCTCCTGTATATGAACGATGACTTTGAAGGAGGAGAATTCATATTCACTGAGATGGATGCCAAGACTGTGACTGTAAGCAAGCCTGTTCTTGCAAATTTATCTAGTATTTTTTTGTCATTTTCCAAGGACTGTTGGATTTCAAATATTTCTGAGCTTGAGAATTCAAGAGATGGAGAGAGACCCAGTAAATGTATACATCATAAAATGTTAGAAAGGGAACCATCAGTAAAAATCTTCTTGTCCATTTTACAGAGGGGTAATTTAAAGACTAGAGAGTAAGGATTTGTTCATGACTACATAGCTAGTTAGTGTTAGACATAGAACCAGAACCCAGGTCTTGTAATTTTTTGTCAAGTAATCTGATGGAAACAGAAAAACATATTCTTAAGGCACTCACGACTCGGACAAGTCAAATGACTCTACAGAATGGCTTTCAAGTACCTTGGTGTTCTGCATGCTCGAGTGAGCATTGGCCTTCTTACTCCTGTTATCCAAATTACTCTGTGCATGTTTGTGTGTGTGTGTGTGCGTGTGTGTGTGTGTGTGTGTGAGATTCTGATGGTAAATAAACCTATACTTGAAAACTGACATACACACACATATG
The DNA here is from genome assembly GCA_004024745.2 of Catagonus wagneri. Taxonomy (NCBI): domain Eukaryota; kingdom Metazoa; phylum Chordata; class Mammalia; order Artiodactyla; family Tayassuidae; genus Catagonus; species Catagonus wagneri. The sequence continues at coordinate 45,339,147 of PVHT021183693.1, read as the reverse complement.
TGTTAAATGTTCACACTTTGAATGAGATTCTAAACACACCTTCCTAAGTGAAAATGAAAAGTTAAATTCGGGAGTTCCCGTCATGGTGCAGAGGAAATGAATCCAACTAGGAACCATGAGGCTTCGGGTTCGATCCCTGGCCTCACTCAGTGGGTTGAGGATCTGGCGTTGCCACTGTGATGTAGGTTGCAGACATGGCTCAGATCTGGCACTGCTGCGGCTGTGGCGTGGGCCAGCAGCTGTAGCTCTGATTGGACCCCTAGCCTGGGAACTTCCATATGCCATGAGTGCAGCCCTAAAAAAAGACAAAAAAAAAAAGAAAAGGTTAAATTTGGAGTTCCCGTCATGGCTCACCAGAAAAGGAATCTGAGTAGCATCCATGAGGATGCAGTTTCGATACCTGGCCTCGCTCAGTGGGTTAAGGATCCAGCATTGCCTTAAGTTGTGGTGTAGGTCGCAGGCACAGCTTGGGTCTGGTGTTGCTGTGGCTGTAGGTCAGCGTCTACAGCTCCAATTCGATCCCTAGCCTAGGAACCTCCATATGCCTCAGGAGCAGCCCTAAACAGACAAAAGAAAAGAAAAAAAGTTAAATTCAACCATCTTCTTAGGCAAACTAATGCCTTTGGAAAACCAGTCTTCTGAGCACTTATAAACCATATAGCCTGAATTGTTTAGTCATTAAGCTGATGAGCAAATGCCATGGTAGAAAGGTTTTCTGATAAGATAATTGAATTATAAAGAGATTATGCAATATTTCTTTCTTCCACACAAAGTGAAATAATTGAAACATATATGTGATGAACTTCAAGAATTTGGCAATATATAAGCTATTTCCACAACTTTTTCTGAGTTTTATGTCTTTCCTCTCATATTTTGTACCCTTTTTTTCAGTATTATTCATGGCATACTACTGGGAGGTAAGCAGGTGACATGAAAAACTATGTGTTACTGCAATTAAAGGGAGACATCTATGGGTATTCTGGTTAAAACTGTCCAGAAATTTTGATGTAATTAAGAAAGATATTTTATACAATTTAATATGTAGTATATTTAGCCTCAGACTTTTTATAAAAAGCTTAAATTTTAACTTGGGAGTATTTGATGCTTCATCATCTGAGAAATTAAATTAGGACTGATGATCCAGGCTGGAGTTTAAATCCCAGTACAAGACTATCAACTTTTGAAATGCCTCTGTGCATAAAGCATTTGATTTCTGAGCTCTGCTGAGAAAAATCAGACAGGTTTTGAAAAGATTTCTTTTCTTTTACTCCATCTAGTGGCCATATTTGGAAATGCTCAATGTTTGAAAGTTAGCAAGCCTGGAAAACTTATGAACCGGTAATTCATTAATTGTTGAATGCAGGTAAACTGTAATTCCGCTTTTTAAAGATGTGAAAGCAGATACCACTTCTCTTTAAGAGATTTATACTTTTAAGACAAAGGTGTAACTATATTAGAAAGTACTGAACGTAACCACTAACACCTCCCAAAAAGTCAGAGGTTTTCGGGTCTGCAACCCCAGCATATGGAAGTTCCCAGGCTAGGGGTCCAATCGAAACTGTAGCTGCCAGCCAGCACCACAGCAACACCAGATCTGACTGCCTGTGCAACTTCTGCTCAAGGCAATGCTTGATTCTTAACCCACTGAGCCAGGCCAAGGATCGAACCCACATCCTCATGAATTCTAGTCGGGTTTGTTACCGCTGAGCCACCACAGGAACTCCTCAACTGTTTTAATGCAGTAGTTTCAGGTTGAGAGATTTATTTTCCAAAATCATTTATACGTCAGATTAATGCATGTGGTGGAGTTTGGGGGATATTTTATAGATAACTGGAATTCTTAGGTGACCAGTGCCAATAACAAAGAGAAATGGGTAGTCTTCCTTTTCAGCATTCCTTCCTTTCACCCTGGAAGACAAATGGAGTAGGAAAATGCCCCAGCTTTGGGAATACACAAGGAAGAAAAGTCTTTTAAGTTCTTTACTTAGGAAAAATCTGGTAATCGTATAAATTCTGAACGGTGGCTGAAGATTTACATTTATTCAAGACAAGTACAGCACAGAGCCCTCTCTGACTTCAATCATCAGTTAGATGGAAAGTAAAAGGAATTTTCTTTTATCCTACTTGGAAGATACATGGATTCGTTTTAGCAGCAGCATATCTGTGAAACATGGGTATTAAGGAATTTTGGTTTCTCTGTGCAAGTTTGAAAAAGATAAAATTTAATGAGTTCCATATGCCTCATGAAAAACTAAAGTCAGTGGAGTTTTGCTCCAAAACTATATTTACCATCGCTTATCTAAACTTCAGAACATATTTTCCTGTAGAAGTAATGTCATCAATGGAGACTGTTCGTTCCTCCACGTACCTAATATATGAGGAGATGCTGTCCGTTTGATAAGATTAGCCCTCTGTGAACCCACGTGCCTATAGTCAATCCCAATCACTTCAAGCAATTTCCTAAATGTTTCAGAGCTCTTCGTGTATAAAAATACTCTCAGTTCCTTCTGATCCATCAGAGAGAAAGCACTAAATTGTCCCCACGCCCTTTCTTTAGTATTGTAAGATGTTGATACCAAGACGCTGTAACCACATTGAAGCAACAGCAATTCACTCACGTGTGGATGAGCGAATCCTAACCATCACCCGGGAATGAGCAGCTCCGAAAACCCAAAACTAAATTCTAAAGCCATGTGTATAGGAAGGCTCTCCTGCCCTGCTTCATGTGCTTCAAGTGTCAGTTATTTTGCTGTTTCCCTAATCTGGGAGCACTATGTTCGGCAGCATCCAAAGACTTCAGATAATTTTCCAAATATTCCTCCTGAAGATGGCAGTGAAAAAAAAAATGTTGCCATTCCATTTTATGGTAAAGGAAACCCAAAATTCTGCTAATAGTCATCTATCAAATGGTCAGTTCAGAACATAGCTAGTTAGAATGGGCTCGTGTTATCAAATAGAGTGATTGGTATCACGTTCCTCCTTTTTTTATTTCATTACTTTTCTAAGCTCTCCTGTGGTGTGAGTCAGCTTTCTGTGTTTTGCAAGCAAGAAAAATGAATTCTACTTGCACCAGACACTTCTTTAAACATGGAGGCAAAGCCCTAATATTCTGTGGCTTCTGCTCACTCAATTGGGAGAGCCTGACTGTTTGATAGAATACTGTGGTAGAGGGTCCCCAGCAGGGCCTCTTTTCCCTTCTCCTCTGTCCTACGGGACCATTAAAGGACAGCTCTCCCCTCAAGCCATATGCTAGCTTGAAAAGACTGTGCCAATCATTTCAGAGCCCCTGGAGGCCATGGAACAGGTCAGCTGAAGGGGCGTTGTGTCCTCATCAGTGGAGATATTTAAGCGTCGGCTGATGAATTAAAGTGTCACATGACATGAAACTTGACTCTAAAACCTTTGCATTATTAAAAGTTCACAACCGTAAGTTTACAACTAAGGAATTAGAAAGGGTATACCCGTGGCCAGATCAATTATACGAACTTACCAGCACTTAGGTTGTCCTCTTGATTTATTTTTGTCATTCCACAAATGTTAAATGTACATCTACTTAGGTCAGAAACTGTGCTAGTGCTAAAATTAGAGAAGTGAGTTAAAAGAGGGAGTCTTTGCCTTCGTGGAGTTGGCCAGCCACCAACATAGCACGTATTGAAACTACCATGCACCATGGACTATGCCAACCATTTTACCTGATAACTTTGTTTCCTTTTCTTTTCTTTCTTTTTTTTTTGGTCTTTTGTTTTTTAGCTGAATGAATGTTATTACATTTATAGTTGTACAACATCATCGCGACCCAATTTTACACATGTTTTCTGAATTAGGTATTACTTTGACCTTTTCTTTGTTTTGCAGATGATGAATTGAAAGAAGCTATTCAACCCCAGGATCTGATTATTCTTTGATTTAAAACTTGACCCAAATAATTCAGTGAAAGGATGGGGAGGCTTGCAGAAATGTTCACAATACCGGAAACTGGGAGTTTAATTTTCAGTTTCTTTCTCAGGCCTCAATAAAACCAAAGTGTGGGCGTATGATCAGCTTCTCATCTGGAGGAGAGAACCCGCACGGGGTGAAGGCAGTCACCAAGGGCCAGAGGTGTGCTGTGGCTCTGTGGTTTACCTTGGACCCACTTTATAGAGAATTGGTGAGTTTCTGACCCACCTGGAAGGCCAGTAAGACACCCTGTGCACCTGCTTCAGGAAATTGACTGATCTGAAAAGTCCTTTTAGCTGATCCATAACCCTTCAAGCATCTTAGAGAAAATTGGTGGGGGGAGGGAGGGGTGGCACTTTTTACAGAATCCTTTCTCTCTGGTTTCCAACACTGGCTTTGTTTTCTAAGCAAGAATGAATTTTCCTAATCAGATCCATGACTTAGAAATTACAATCTTATGTTTGTAGTATCAGTCTGAGGGAAAGAAGAGGGACTCGAATGCAGTTCTTAATCAAAAAATTACAGTTTTTATTATAGTTGATTTACAACGTTCTGCCAATTTCTGCCATACAGCAAAGTGACCCAGTTATATATATGTGTGCGTGTGTGCATATATATATTATATATATATATATAATATATATATTATATATATATATATAATATATATATTTGTTCTTTTTCTCGTATCATCCCCCTTCATGTTCTATCCCAAGAGATGGGACACAGTTCCCTGGGCTATGCAGTGGCACCTCATTGCCCATGCGTTCTAAATGTAATAGTTTGCATCTATTAACCCCAAACTCCCCGTCCATCTTGCTCCTTCCCTTTCCCTCCTTGGCAGCCACAAGTCCATTCTCCATGTCTGTGAGTGTGTTTCTGTTCTGTAGGTAGGTTCGTTTGTGCCATATTTTAGATTCTACGTATATGTGATATCAAATGGTATTTTTCTTTCTGACTTACTTTACTTAAAATGAGAATCTCTAGTTGCATCCATGTTGCTGCAAATGGCATTATTTCATTCATGTTCATGGCTGAATAGTATTCTGTTGTATATATGTACCACATCGTCTTAATCCTTTCATCTGTCAGTGGACATTTAAGTTATTTCTATGTCTTGGCTGTTGTGAATAGTGCTGCTGTTAATATACAGGTGCTGATAAGTGAATGTCTGCAGAAATAGACATCTCAGCTCTATTTGGGAGCCTTGAGTTTATTAACTGTAGCATTAGTAAAGAGGAACCACTTTCTACTGGTCACCAGAAAGACTGATTTGTTTTCTCAGCAAATCCTTCAAATGTGCACTGAATAACTTATGAAACATTTGCAGAAGCGGGTGAGGGAGACTGAAAGCTTGTCACTTGCTCTTTAAATTAGATATTAAGTATTGGAAGTTACTATTATATTGGAAGTAGCCAAGGGTACTTAGCGTGGATAAGAGACCATGATCTCATCCTTTTGGAGGCTGCTGGGCAGAAGCTGTAGAGTCTGCCTGGCATGTTGCAGAAGGATGAATTAAGACGCATGGATAAGGAGTTCCTGTTGTAACTCAGCGGGTTAGGATGTCCTCTCCATGAGGATGCAGGCTCGATACCTGGCCTCGGTCAGTCAGTAAGGACCCAGCACTGTCACAGATGCGGCCCAGATCTGGCATTGCTGGGGCTGTGGCACAGGCCGGCAGCTACAAATCCGATTCTACCCCTAGCCTGGGAACTTCCATATGCCGTGGATTTGGCCCTAAAAAGAAACAGAAAGAAAAGACCTATGAATACAAGCCCCTGGGAGGAAAGTCTAGGCTTACCACAAGGAATAACCTTCAGACCATCACCATTGCCTGGTGGAGTATCCACTGCCTGGTGGATACTTCTTTGGAAGTATCAAGTTTCTCATCACTGGATGGCGCCAATCAAAGCCTCAGCAACTGCTTGACGTGGAATGCTGAGCCTGAGCCTGAAACTTCATGGCCCGGGCTGAACCAGATGACTTCAAAGTCTCCTTCAAGCCCCGAGTCTTATTGAAGCTATGAAATTCTAGCCTTTGAAATGGCATTCTAACCCGTTTCCCTCTCTAGATCCCTCCACTGAATCCAATTGCATCAGAAACTGCTTAAAATGAATTTCTCCTTCTCATATACTTTTTGCTATCCAGCGTAACTCACACAGCTTTTAGGCCACATTCCCTAAGCCTTCTTTCATATATTCCACACATGTTTGCAGAAATTCTGCTCTGTGTCTGGAAAATTCCACTAGATAGACCCTGGGGGTATAAGGATGAAAAAAACACAGCCTTGACCAAGTGGAGGCTGGAGAAGCCGACGAGGAAATAATGGTGAGAAGACAGCAGTATGCATTTGCAGGGGAATAGCAAGAAAGACTTACTCATGTAAGTGCCATTTTAAGAGAGCAAAAGGTGATAGCCAGGCACAGAAAGAGCAAAAAAAAAAAAAAAGTCCTGACGGAGGAAGCAGAGCACATAGAGTTCTGAAAATTTCACAGGGGACTGATCAGTCTCCTTCACCTGTCAGCCGTCTCTCCCTCTCTCTCCTTGTACATCGCCACCTCCAAAAGGCCAATGTTCCCCCACATCACTCCTTTTAGACTAAGGAATCTGGGGCCATGTGTACACGAGTGTACGGTGGAGAGAACACACTGCTGAAAAAATTGCCTCGCTTTTTTTTCTTTCCAGTGCTCCACAAACATTTAATCTATTTTATCATTCAGTGTCTCAGCCCTCTCTCCCAAGATATTGTTTCTATCAACATCAGCTAACACAAAGTTCTCTTTGCTCCTTCCTGACCTGGAAAGGATCAGAAAACTTCTCCCGTCGTCAGGCTGTGGCGACATCTAGTGGTAACGGAAGAAAATGACCTGAATCTCTATGGCAACTATCAGGAAAATTTGCTTATGACTCCACTCCCAGACTTTACTCCATGTTGGAATCACTTGGGGATCTTTACAGATTACTGACATCTGGTTCCCACCCTTGGAAATTCTGGGTTAATTGATTTTTGGTGTAACCTGGATATCAGAAGCCTTGAAACCTCCCCAAGTGGTCCCAGTGTGCAACAAAGTTTGAGACCCTGATCAGGTTGAATCCCTGAGCAAAGAAAGCCTGTCTCTCAAGACATCATCAGAGCTGGCAGACTGCCATGCTCCTTGCAGATGACTTTAAAGACATTCAATTCTCAAGGAGGATGTAGCATCAGAAACTCTTAGGGACGCCTAATGTTAGAAGCTTCAGTTCCTTGTACAGAGACTAGCAGCTCTTGAACTTCTTCCCTTTCAGAAGATACATCATAGCAACAATCTCTTCTGCAGTCAGATCTGAACGTTTTATCAGTTTGCTAATCAGCAAATGTTCTCCCCATATTCATACAGTAGTAATCACACTTTTCACTTGGACATCATGACAACAATTTAGTTTTCTGTTATTTAGTATATTTGATCCTTTTGGGTGCCTTTGCTCCATTACAAGCTTTTGACTAAAAGAGGCTTTGTTTTGCACATCATAAAATAGTTATTTTTAATAACCAACTTATGCTAGTCATTGTGCTTGGAACTACTTATAGGAGGTACAAACTAGGTAAGATATAACCTTTATTTTCAAGGAGCTTGAGGTCAAAGTGAAGAGATAATACAGGGGTCTGAGTAATTAAAACACAAGGAAAATCTTGATAAGAATTATGATTAAAGTCAACAACGTGTGGTGTTCAGGGGATAGAGTGAGGAAACCAGGAGTTCCCGTCGTGGCTCAGCGGTTAATGAATCTGATTAGCATCCATGAGGACGCAGATTCAGTCCCTGGACTCGCTCAGTGGGATAAGGATCTGGCGTTGCTATGAGCTGTGGTCTAGGTTGCAGACACGGCTCGGATCCTACGTTGCTGTGGCTGTGGCGTAGCCCAGCAGCTACAGCTCTGATTCAGCCCCTAGCCTGGGAACCTCCATATGCCACAGGTGTGCCTCTAAAATCACACACACACACACACACACACACACACACAAAGGGAAAGAAAGAAAGAACCCAACATAGTGTCCGTGAGGATGAGGGTTCAGTCCCTGGCTTCCCTCAGTGTAGGATCCAGTATTTTCACAAGCTAAGAAGCAGGTTACAGAGGTGGCTCAGATCTGGTGTTGCTGCATAGCTGTGGCTGTGGCTGGCAACTGCAGCTCTGATTCATTCCCTAGCCTGGAAACTTCCATGTGCTACAGGTGTAGCTGTAAAAAAATAAAAATAAAAAGAGGAGGTGGTGAACTGTGAAGCCCCTCAGACAAGTGACAAGAAGAAGCCAACTGGGATAAAGGTCTTGGGAGGACTATTCCAGGGAGAGGTCATGAAAGTTCAGAGACAAGAAGGAGCTCGGAGTGGTCAAGAAACAGAAAAGCCAGAGTGGCTAGAACATGGTATGCAAGGTGGTGAATGGTCTGAAAAGCTGACACAAAGCATGCGGTGATCAGACTTGATAAGCTGGTCGAGAAATAGAAATTCCATTCTAACTGTAGGGGAAAAGCCATGTCCTCCCCGACCCACCGACCCACCCACCTTCCCCAGTCCCAGGAATTATAGGATGGAAAAATCACTGTCTCTCATACATCATAAACTGGAGTCATAATACAGAAAAAGAAAAGATGCGTAAGTTTAGAGGGACCATGTGGTGGTAGACCAACTGGGTCTGTTGAGGGACTGGTGTGGAGATAAGAGAAAAGCATAGCGTAAAAAGGAAGCATCTTTAAAGCCCAGGGGCACTTAATGTAGACTGGGATGAGGGAATTCTTCTCACAGTGCTGTATTCGGAGACCTTGAGGTAGGTCGGGAAGGTGGATTGTAAGGTGAGGTAAGAGGAGAAAACAAGGTGAACTGAAGAAGGAAGGTCAAAGTCAGGCAGCTTCCTGAAGGCACATCAAGAAGGCTGGTCCTGGAGGGAACCCATGTGAGGGCTGTGAGCAGTGAGCAGGAAAGGGGAGGGCTCGTGGGGAGAGGGGTCATGATTCAAGGGCAGAGGATCCTGGACTTCCTATGTGGCTCGCAGCATGACTGCTCCGCAGAGGATCCATCAGAAGCACAGGAGAGGGGGGTGTGAGATCAATTTGGAAGCCGCTGCAGCAACTGAGCTAAGAGATGTGTATGCCCATGTATACCCATGGTTCTCAAGCAGGAGCAATTTTGCCACCTAGGGCACATTTAGCAACATTTAGAGACGTTTTGGCTGTCACAACTTCAGGGAGGGGGTGCTACTGGCTACCTGGAGTAGGCAGAGGCCGAGGATGCTGCTAAACATCCTACGAGGCACAGGTCAGCCCCCACACACAGAGTTCTATGATCCAAGGTTTCAGGATTACCTAGGATGAGACACCGTCGTAACTAAGGCAATGGCACTGTGCACTGAAAAGAAAGGGGCAGAAACAGGAGGCAGGACAGAGTAGACTAGCAGATTTATCAGGTCCGAGGAACCACGGTCAGGCTTTGGGGGCAAACGGAGGAGCAGCGGTGATCTTTACTGAGAAAAGAAAAAAGCAAAGTGGATCTGCGGGGGAGAAAATGGGGAATTCAGCTTGAACCCTGAAGTGGAGAATTGTGTTGGAGATGTCTTTGTGACCACAGACTAGAAAAGGGAGTCAGCAGTTGAATATAAAAGACTTCTTGACAAGAGCGAAATCTTTTTTTTTTCCTTTTTCAGCCACCCCTGCGGCAAGTTCCCTGGCTTGGGATCGAATCCAAACTGGAGCTGCCCCCTGTGCCACAGCTGCAGCAATGCCAAATCCGGGCTGGGGATCGAACCTGTGGCTCCACAGAGACAAGCCAGATCATTAACCCACTGAGCCACATCGGGAACCCCGACAAGAGGGAAATGTTTGGAAAGTAATTGCTCAGGATGTAGGAGAGTCAAGAGAAGGCACCCGTGCAGGAATGGAGATGAGGTTCAGTCCTTAGCTGGATTTAGCACCAGTCCTTGTACAGATGGTTGCCTGGAAGTGTTTGGGAAGCATCTGCCTCTGCAGCTGATAATCACGCTTGCAGCAGCAATGTGAAAATTGTCTTTTTTGCAGGAGAGAATACAGGCCGATGAAGTGATCGCCATTCTGGATCGAGAACAGCAAGGGAAGCACGAACTGAATATCAACCCCAAAGATGAGCTATAAAAATGAGAAAAAGAGTGTTCTATCAGTTATTTATTTAAGTTGTTAATCTTATGAGAACCTTTTTTATTTTTGTACAGAGCCGTGGTATAAGTTAACGGGTTAATAAGAGTCACCAGATCTCCCTTCTGCTCCTAAGGACCCTCGCTTTGCCTCACTCAGTCTGTGTGTCTTGGTTTTTCATCAGGTCATCTCTCAAAGCTCCCCCCCACCGCTCCGCCCTGCTCCCTGGCCCCAGCACACATCCAGTTCATTTGCTGCAGAGCCTAAAGCTCAAGCAGGAAGAATAAGCCCGTTTTTGGCCAAACTACAACTCTCCTGTGTGCTCCAGTTCTAAAGTTAGCGTGTGATTTGGGCTCGGAAGGCCTTTCTGGCCCTGTGCTGTTTAGTCCCAGTGTCTCTCAGGGCTGACGGCCCTGGGTTTAACTCTGGGGGGTCCATGGTGAGGTTGGAACTGCGTCAAGGGTCAGTGGCCTGCGGGGCCCCTGGGCTCTGTGAAAGAACTGCTCTGAGGACTATTGTGTAAGACGGAGGGGCTCAGCCTTTCCAGGGCCTGGATGACACTTTCGATTCCAGTATTTCCAGCAGATAGAACACTTGAAACACTGGAAGCTTCCACTCCCCACCCCGTCACCATGGTGCACGCCAGAAAGGATGGCCCTGGGAGTTGTGTCTTTAAAAAGGTTGTGTGGGGGTTGAAGCAGAAAGGAGCTTCATCCCATTCTGTTCCATCCCAAGACTCCTATCCCAAGATTGGCATCTTCATTCAATGATTTGGAAAGAAAATCTTTCCTCCCACCCGAATCGGGGCCCCATTGCCACGTTGCCTGAGAGTGGGGTCCGTGGGTGAGAAGGGGTGTTCTCTTCTTCAGTAAGAAAACGGACTTCTGTTTGATTCCACTCTTCATCGATGTGTATTTTGTCGGCCCCTCCCCTCTGCTGCTTTCCAGCTCATGGATTTTAGTGCTTGTATCTGATTCGTTTAATAAAGGGAGCCTTATTTTAATACCTGATTTTCATTTCTCTTCTCCCAAATGTTTGCTTATATCCTTCTGTGGTTCTGCAGGACCTTGGGGATAACCCAGGGCTAACGATGGGCCACAGTTGGTTTTGCTGACAGATGCTCAGGGGCGGCAAGGAAGGTTTGAGCATTACTTTTGAAGAAACAGATGGTTAGCAAACCATCCAGAGAACACCTGGTTCTTGGTGCCAATTCTGAGGACGATATACAAAGATTATGTTTCCAAGGGGGCGGGGACCGGGGTTGTTCTAGCCCAGGGGTGTCTGCTCCTCTAACCTGTCAGAGGCCACCTGTCTCTCTGATGGGCAAATGGAAGAGGTCACAGCCCTTAAGAAAAGCAGCAGATAAGCACATTTTCTGAAAATCACATTTACTTTCTGCCATTTATGATCTTGAATAGTGGTAAGAGCATCCATCCTTTGAGACTGAAAAATTGAGGCAGAGTGATTTTATGTGCCATCTGTTTTCCACCCAACCTTCTGGTTGCATTTTCATCGTGGGAGAGTGGAAAGAGCATTCAATTCTAATCCCAGCCCGATCAGATATACTCTGCTGTGTGACCTGGAGCAACTCCCTGTCCCTTTCTGGGCTTCGGTTTCCTTCTCTGAAAATGACATAATTGGTTGTAATTGTTTCCAAGCCCTTCCCTCGTGCTCCAAAGACAAAACAAAGCCAAGGCAAAAACAAAACAAAAAAATGATTTTGGCAATATTCACACAAACAGCCAAATTTACTTATGCCCACATTTTGGGAATTGTGAATGGGTTCTTTATGTGTTTATGTGATTTTAAAACCTGAAGCCTAAATTTAGGGCTGAAAATCCCTGAGCCTCGAAAAGGGAGGTGGCTATTTGTTTGCTCTCTTACTGAGAAGTTTGCTGGCACTCGGATTTGCTGATAGGAGGATCTGGCCAAGGATCTAATTTCTGTTTTCTGGCAACAAGGCATCAACAAAGGCAAGAGTCCTTGGCTCCTTTCAGTGCCTGCTTCCTGGGTGCTCTGGGAGAGGCCGTGGGGAGAGGCCAGGACGCCAGCTCTGAGTCTGCCACTCAGCTGCACTGAGAGAATGAGCAGAGGTCTCAATAGAGGGCTTAGGGTAAGAGTCACATCCTCTGCCATTGCTGACAATAGAGAGTCGTTTTTCCGGTTTTCCATGTTGTGTTCTACCTGGAACATCATGTATACGCTCAAGCATTTATGTTTTAATCTGCCCCACATCAGACCATACATGATTTCATTCACATAGTTAGGGAGTGTCATCAGATGATTTTCAAGAGATGGAGCTCAGAACTTGCAGTCTAGGTGACAGAGCGTCCCTTTTTGTAGAAGGATGGGAAAGCTTTTTGTAGTTTGGGCTTTTTTGTAGTTTTTAGAGCTGAAGGAGGCCATACACGTTACAAGGCAATTCCCTCTTTCTGCCTGTGAGGAAACTGAGACTCAGAGGTAGGAAGAATGATTTCGTAGTTACAGAGTTTGAGCTCCAGGGCTGCTGTTATACGGGAGTCCTGGCCCAGGGCAGCGTCCGCCAGAGGAAGGGGTGTCTTACTCTCTTTAGCCAAAGATGGTACTTACTCATCAATCCACGGACCCGAAGGGCCTTATCTGTCCAGAAGGGGTGCCTTTTTCTGTTTCACTTAAATGTGCTGCATGGGCTTGAAGCAGCCCAGGCTCAAAAGCCCGATTTTTATGACTCCAAGTCTCGGACTCTTCATCCAGGTCCCTCCGGAAGCTACACTTGTCTTGATGATCATCATTCGTGTAAAAAAGCCTGCAGTTTTACAGGGCTGTTATTTTCACCTGTACTGTTGTATTGAATGCTTATGACACAGAACAGGCTCTCACCCTAGGAATCCCAGGAGTGTTCCAGGCACAGATTATGACGCCTGATTTGCAGGTGAAAATGGACGTCAGTGAAGAGAACTCACAGTTTGTGGTCACTGAGCTCAGAGTTTCCGTGTCTGAGACAGAAAGACAGGAGGAAAGAAATAAAGCACCATGTTATTTTCTCCCAGGCATTTTTTTTTTTTTTTTGTCTTTTTAGGGCTGCACCTGTGGCATATGAAAGTTCCCAGGCTAGGGGTCCAATTGGAGCTGCAGCTGGTGGCCTATGCCACAGTCACAGCAACGCGGGATAGGAGCCATGTATGCTCGAGTCCTTAGTTGGGTTATTTCTGCTGAGCCACAATAGGAACTCCCTCTCAGGCATATTTACTGTAAAATACTACACTCGGAGTTTCCAGTGTGGCTCAGTGGGTTAAGAACCTGACATAGTGCCTGTGAGGATGCGGGTTTGATCCCTGGCCTCCCTCAGTGGGTTGAGGATTCTCTATTGCCATGGCTGTGGCGTAAACCTGCAGCTGCAGCTCGAATTCTACCCTTAACCCTGGGAACATCCATATGCCACTGGTGCGGCCCTAAAAAGAAAAAAAAAATGAAATAAAATACTGCATTCATGGAAAGGACAGAGTTAACTTTTTTATAAAATCTAAACTTTGCCTCCCCTTTTATTTTCTTGTTAAGATGCGAAGGCGTATTGCCCCTTCTTTCCTCTGAGTGCTGTTGAATATGGGTTGCATAATTCAGTGGAGCAAATACAGGGTGCCGGGCCCTGCTTTCTTGAAACTCACAAAGTGGAAGAGGGTTCTAGTCTCGGGTTATTTTTCTTCTCCCTTCAAGGCAGAAAGGATCTGAAACTTCCGTTTCTTTTTGAGAACGCCCCGGCACAGGACGGAATGGTGGTCTCGGATGTGTGAGTCGCTTTCTTCAGAGCCCTGAAGGCACATTGCTTGACGAGGACATTTTAGCTTCAACGCCGTCTTCATCGTTACTTTGCACACAGCTGTTTTTGGGCACTTCTTCAGCTGAGGAGAAGCCATGGAATGAGTCAGCGCCGTTTAATAATATATACCTCTGAATTTTAATTGAAGTACAAATGCTGAATTATTTCCCATAAGACAGCCAAGGGGAACAACTCCCTCACTGACGTCAGGCAAGGAGGTAAATGAGGGCCACCTCACTAGTTCATTATGCCAAAGAATTAAGTATTCTGAGGTGACTGACAATGGTATGGCTGAGAAGCGGGGGCGGGGGGCGGCGCAGAAAAGTTTGAACGGTTCCCACATTTAAAGCTCCTCGGGGAAACAGGAGCCATTTTGGCCAAAACCTCAAAACCACAAGCTAGACGGGCCTGTGGTTATGATCGCTGGCCGGGTCCTGCCAAGAAGCCTGTGACGTTGAGTGACCTCTCCATGCAGCCCTCATCCCACCCCCAGCTCTTCTACTCCCAGATCATTTGATGTTTCCAACATGAGGCATGAAGGGCCCATCCTGGTCCGGCCCCGGTTTGTGTGTGTTTTTCAGACACACCCGAGACAAGCAACGTGCACCGGCTGCGGCTCCAGGCTGGGTGGGAGCTTCGGACTCACACTGTCAGAGCCTCCGCTTCCTGCCTTTCCCGGGACATCACGGTGTTTTCCGCGCCCGATGTTGACCTCGGAGGCCAGGCGACGTCAAGCCCGGAACAATCTGAGCATCAAGATGGATGGATGTGAAAAGTCGGCTTAAATGAGTCAGCTCTGCCTTCAAAGATCTTATAAAAGGCCCACAAGAAAAATAGCCAAACACAACGTCCCTGCCCTCTCTCCTGACACACATTCTAGGGAGGAAAATCTGGATGCTCAGTTCTTTCCGCAGACACCCCACCGCTTCGGGCCACTTGACAGGATAAGCCCGGAGCGGGGATGAACAGCTAAACTCCGCCCTTTCTTTTCCTCGCTAGATCCTCAGAGGCTGAGGACCGAGCAGAGTTTGCCAACACTTGCACCTTCTCAGGCCTTCTTCCGAGCCACCTTATGCTCTGAAAGGGCCGAATAACTACTTTCTTCATCCGAGTCCCAGCCCCCCTTTCAGCGGTGAACTGGGTGTCACCCACCTCTCCGGGAACTCCGGCCCTTGGCCCCTCTTCTCAGATTTAGGCACCCTCCCTCTTGACAGCAGTGTGACAGCGTGGGCCCCGGCAATCCCACCCAGACCGTGGCTTAATCCTCCTCCCTCTTCCCAAGCTGATGCTCTTCCCTCTGAATTACTATCTTGACGGTGGGTGGGGATAAAAATGGGGACCAGACAAGAAGGATTGCCTGTTATGTCTCATCCTTTTCCACTTGTAAATCATATATCCCATTGTTTCAGAGGGTTGTAATCATGGTTGGCATTCATAAAGTTTTTTTTTTTTTATGGTCTCAAAGCACTTGGCAATCACAGAGAAGTACATAATTATCTTGAGAGACACATCAGTGCCATCTTCATGGTGTAAACAGAGAACAGGCACAGGCCCTGGAAAGGAGGTAGAGGAAAGCTCTGGTCACCCGTGAACTCATCCCTCCGTTTGTGAGTGGTTATTTAGTAGTGGGTTGAGCGAGGTGTTCAGCACTGAGAACAATTTCATCCCCTTCCTTTAAGAAATTCAAAGTAAGGTTAAAAAAAAAAGATGTAGGCCAATGGAAAATATGAAATAGGTAACTGCGGTGACAGAAGGGTCATGATAGAGGCAGGGACAGATAAGGCCTTGTGAGTTCAGAGGAGGGAGTGGCTGGGGAGGGAGAGCTTTGCAGGGAAGGTTAGTTAAGCTGGGTCTTGAGTGTCTGTCTTTCACCGATAAGCAGAAATGAGCCACGTTGTCTTCCGCTAAAAAAATGGTTGAATTTGAACTCAGTGGTTTCTTGGGTTCTACAATACTAAGCTTTCAGAAAAGTTGGAGAGCTTATTTTATTTTATTTTTTATTTTTTTCCTTTTTGGGGCCGTACCCATGGCATATGGAAGTTCCCAGGCTAAAGGCTGAATCGGAGCTGCAGATGCTGGCCTATACCACAGCTCCAGCAACACTAGATCCCAGGCGAATTTGGGACCTACACTGCAGCTTCTGGCAATGACGGATCCTTAACCCACTGAGCAAGGCCAAGGATCGAACCTGTATCCCCATGATACTAGTTGGTTCTTTACCCACTGAGCCACAGCAGACACTCAAGAAAAGTTGGAGACTTTATTTTATTTTTTATTTTTTTTATCTTTTGTTGCTTTAGGGCCACATGTGGCATGTGGAAGTTCCCGGGCTAGAGGTCTAATCTGAGCTACAGCTGCCGGCCTACACCACAGCCACAGCAATGTGGGATCTGAGCCGCGTCTGCAACCTACACCACAGCTCACGGCAACGCCAGATCCTTAACACGCTGAGCAAGGCCAGGGATTGAACCTTCAACCTCATGGTACCCAGTCGGATTTGTTTGCGCTGAGCCACAATGGGAACTCTGGGAGAGTTTATTTTAAATTTGGTGTTTTGAAGGTGGGTTATGATGGGATTGTTCCTGCAAATTGCCCAGGGAAAGCACGTTAATGAATGCTGTGAAAATCCAAATAAATACTAATTTAAAAGGAGTTTTACTTTATCCTCTTGTGAGGAGGTTTATATAAGTGGGTGGGGTGAAGCCTTCAGGGACCAACCTTCTTGCTGAAAAGCAGAGCCCCAGGAGGTGTCAGAAAAAGTTGAAAGGAACCCCATCACTCAGGTTAAAACATTGATGAGCTTGTCAGGCAACATTTCCCTCTGCCATAGGGTCTGAGAAAGCTTTTATCCCATGCATCCTGGAGCCAGCCCATTCACTTAGATTCTTACATTTTCATCTCAGAAATGGAATAATGCAGATATTCCAGCCCATTCAAGGATATGCAGGTGTGTTGTCTGCAAAGCCTAAAGCATCCGGTAAAATCCATCAAGCTTATGGTGAAATCAGAAAGCCAGGGCACCTGGCATAGTGAGGACATCCCATCCAATGTCAAACAGGGCACAGAGTTTCAGAAGCTTAGGGACTCCTTGGAAGCAAATCATCTCCATCAGGAATTAATGGGGCCCAGTTGCCTCATTTACAATCAAAGCATCAGATAAGACATCATGCGATAAAACATCCAATCAGACTTATTGTGTTTGTTCTCTGTACTTGTTTTTGGTTTGTGAACTTTGCAAATGCCTTTGAAGGTCTTTAGCAATCACACTGCTTAGATTCAGAATAAATTATAGAGTCCCCGAGGCTTAGAAGCCAACTTCAAGGCTTCTGGTCCCCAGAATAAAATATTCTGGGCTCTTGTAATATTCCAGTATTTAGCAGTGTTTACTGAACAGTATTTTTATTGTATATGAAGTTCAGAGTTTCAGGACATGCTTTCCTCACAAGATAAAATGAATCAGAATTATGCTTACTTGAAGTTCTTATTGGTAATTAAATAAACACCGCTTAGTTTTTTTTTTTTTTTTTTTAATCTCAGTATCCAAAAGTATGACAACCTTTTTTTTCAGCACAGTTGTGTTTGGAGTGGTCTTAATTTGCAATTTATTCTACCTTTATCTTCTTCAAGTGAAGAGCGGGCAGGAAGGCATTATTGGACCTCCCTGGACTACACAGAGTCAAGATTCTTGGAGAATATTCCATTTTCCTTCATTTCTTTTTTCTTTCCTGCAGCATATGGAAGTTCCCAGGCTAGGGATATAATCGGAGCTGCACCTGCCGGCCTACGCCACAGCCACGGCAGTGCTAGATCTGAGCCGTATCTACGACCTACACCGCAGCTTGGCTTTGGGAATGCCAGATCCTTAACCTACTGAGCGAGGCCAGGAATCAAACCCAGGTCCTTATGGATACTAGTCAGGTTCTTAACCCACTGAGCCACAATGGGAACTCCCTTCCTTCATTGCTTAGCATTATGGTCACTAAGTGTTTCACAGCATCCTAGGAGATGGGACCATTATTCACATAAAGGGTTAAATAAACCCAGAGCAGACGAATAATTTGACTTAAGTCAAAGTCACAGTAGATGTCAGTTCGCCGAATTAAAAAAAATTAAAAGTGCTTGTGCTAAGGATGTCCTGCACTTGTGATCATCTTTTACGAAGAGCTAGGAGGCAGGAGGAATCACTCTGAGCTTCTCTGACCCCAGGTTTCCGACTCCTCCACACCGCAGTGCAGATTCAGAGGGAGGCTCTGTTCTTCAGGAAGCCCGGAGCTACCGCTGCTCTAGGTGTCAGGTCCGGTTACAGCACGCTCCGGGCTCCTCCAGGGAGCACCCTGGGCCTCCTCTGAGCTTCCAGGCTGCAGGACTGAGCACAGGGCACAGATTTTTCTGCTAGACCTGTGGCTTCTGGGTAATGTTTTTTGTCTCGAAGGGTAATAAAAGCACATCAGATGTTGCTCCCTGTACCATGAACTTCGCTTTGAAGCACCAGTGAGCCACTTCAAAGGCTCAGTGGATGGGACAGGACAGGAGATGCCGTTCGAGGTGTGCCCACCAATGAGGGACACACTGCCCACCAAGGCACTTACTAACTGAAGACTCGGTGTCGCATATGCCAAACGTGACACACTGGCGTACTGAAAGCTTCAAACCGCCCTGCCTTCCGGGCCAGCATAGACCATATGACGTGCTTTGAACTCGATGGGGAAAATAAATGTAGCGTTCACATGCAGAATGATTTACACATTAAATAGAAAGATATCTGAGTGGACTTCAAAGCTCAGACTAGCAGGCCTGGGGTCATTGTCCCGTCAACACTGAACTGTCCAGACTTAGACGGGGAAGATCAGGCCTGTAGAGGAAACACAAGCGAGAATAACGGTCACAATGAGGCTTTGTATTTATAGTTCAGCAAATGAAGATGACTGCAAATAACAGTCTCCAGTTTGGAAGGGGGCTGAGGGACCATCTGGTCTGATAGCCCTTAATTTACAGGCGTGGACAGTGAAATCCAGAGGAAAAGTTTATTCACCCAACTTTACTAAGAAATTCCTGGTAGAATCTGGACTTAATCCCAGGTAGCCTGACTTCTGGTCCAGGGCCCCATCGCCAGACTCAGTGTTCCATACGAGGAAAGGTGCAGGTTTTGTGCCCCTCAGACTTGAAACACCATGCTCTTTACTAGCTCTTTGGAAACGGACTCATTTCCTGTGTTCTCTAAAGCACAGGGAATGTTTCCATCTGGAAAGGGCTAGCAAGAACCTACCTGGAGTTCTCATTGTGGCTCAGTGGGTTACGAACCTGACTAGTATCCATGAGGATTCAGCTTTGATCCCTGGCCTCACTCAGTGGGTTAAAGGATCCAGCATTGCCGTGAGCTGCAGTGTAGGTTGCAGATGCAACTCGGATCTGGTGTTTCCGTGGCTACGGTGTAGGCTGGCAGCTGTAGCTCCAATTCAACCCCTAACCTAGGAACTTCCATATGCCACAGGTGTGGACTTAAAAAGACAAAACAAAACAAACAAAAAAACCCTCCTGATCAACTGTCATGAGATTTTAGATAATATAAAGGAAGGAAAATGCCCAGCACATAGCAGGCGATCAGTAAATTGCAATTGCTATTTTTTACCATATCAGAACACCAAAAAGAAGGAAAACGAGTAGGACTGTGCTCTCTCTAGCAGTGCTTTTCCAGCTCTCACGACATTTTCTCTGATGCATTCTCCCATGAAGTATCATGGAATCTTCGAAGTTAATTTTCATAGAATCAGAGTGAAAACTTACCTCTGGCCAAAAATAACACACTTGTTCCTGGGGCAGGGTCACAGGAAAAGAGAAGTTTGTTATGTAAAATCAAGAGGGTGCTCCAATTCCAAACTGTCTGTCAATCATCAGTCTGAAAAGGAGAGGCCCGCCTTTCCTGCAGCCACACTGTCTGGTCCTTCTGGCTTCAGGGCCTGCCCTGCACTGGGACGTTCATGGCTCTTCCTGGTCCTCTGCCCCAGCATGTTGAAAGGCACGACAATTTTTACCTACTGCTTTCCCTAAACATTCTCTTACTTGTTTTTCCATCGTGTAGAAAAACAGAATCATTGCTCAGCAGCAGAGGGCACTGTCAGCATATTTTGCTTTAAGGGGTTAAAAAAAAAAAAAAGATACCTCTGTGCATTGCATTCATTCATTCACTCATTTTGACTAATCTTGATTTAACATCTATTGTGTATCCAACCTTAGGAGGGCAGCTAAGCAAACTTAAGAGATGGACCTACAGTCCAGATGGGAAGGCTGCACAATGAAAGATGATACACGTGGTACCTGTACAAACACAAAGAATGTATATCTGGGAGCTTTTTGATGAGAGCAGAATTGAGAGTAAGCTTATGAAGGCCAGGAAAATTTTTTTGAGAAAATTCACCTAGAGTTGTTCCTTAAATGATAAGGTAAATATGGAATGGCAAAGAAGGGAAAGGCAAAAGGTAAAACAGATAGCAAGAGTGAAGGGTCATGCCTTGCTGTAAACATCAACACTGTAACCATGGCAACCACAACTCTGACAAGAATTACCTCTACCTCTTAGAATAGTGGCCACCATGAACTTATTTGGCCCTTATGACAATCCTGTGACTTCATATCTCTTAAGTATTATTATTCTAATTTGACTAATAAGATCATTGAGACCATTACAGGGGAAGTGACTTGCTTAAGGTCACACAAGCAGTCTCTGGTAGGGCTAGTATCCTAGACTAGTTTCTCTGTCAGCTAATAAAGCAGGAACCCCTGGCTCTTGCGACACAGAATCTCACAGCAAAGAGAGTTTGGGATGCAGAGTAATAGGATAGCGTCAGCTGTCAGGCTGGCTTTGGGTTACAGAGGGCTTGACAGAAAGCTAGACTGCGGTATTGCGGCTTGATCCTGTAAACCTCAGGAAGGCTTCTGAGGTTTGGGGAAACTAGAGATGGGTGGTTATTCACTGCAGTAGCATAACAAAGCTGGCACATGAGGGGATGGAAGAAAAGGAGAAAAACTGGGATATCAATAAAGAAAATATCACAGGATCTGAGGCTGGGGGTGGCAGTAAATGGGAGTGGTCTGCTTTAGCAGAGAGATATTTTATCATTGCCATTCATTGCTGGCACATTGAAATAATGCAAAGCAGATTGACTTTAAATTGACTGGCTTTAAATTCCCTACAGACAATATACCGCCCTACTCCCTGCAACCCAGGGAGGTCTAATCCTACCATAGACCCCCACCCAAAATGCACACACAGCCCTCCCTCTGGTCCGCTGCTGCCAAGGCACAATGAACGGACATCCTGAATCAGTGGGCCTCAGGGTAAAGAACTGAGGAAAGCTATTTTGAAGAAAAAAGAAGTAAGGACTTGACGGCTGACAGAATCACCAAGGAAAGAAGATAAAAATCGTGATCCTGGGAGTTCCTGTTGTGGCTCAGTGGGTTACGAACCAGGCTAGTATCAATGAGAATGCGGGTTCAATCCCTGGCTCCACTTAGTGGGCTAAGGATCCAGCGTAGCTATGAGCTGTGGTATAGGTCACAGACATGGCTTGGATCTAGCATCGCTGTGGCTGTGGCGTAGGCAAGCAGCTGCAGCTCTGATTCAACTCTTAGCCTGGGAACTTCCCTACGCCATGGGTAAAGCCCTAAAAAGCAAAAACAAACAAACAAACAAACAAACAATTCAGAGATTTCAGGCCTAGGGAAATAATGATGCCAGTAGTGCAGACAGAGAAATGAGGAAACAAACTGATTTCAGAGGGAATGTGACCTTGCTTGACAGGAGGACTTCCAAATAGAAAATGGGGGGAGTTCCCGTCATGGCGCAGTGGTTAAGGAATCTGACTAGGAAACATGAGGTTGCGGGTTCGATCCCTGGCCTTGCTCAGTGGATAAACGATCCGGCATTGCCGTGAGCTGTGGTGTAGGTCGCAGACGCGGCTTGGATCCTGCGTTGCTGTGGCTGCGGCATATGCCGGTGGCTACAGATCCGATTAGACCCCTAGCCTGGGAACCTCCACGTGCTGCGGGTGCGGCCCTAAAAAAAAACGACAAAGGCAAAAAAAAAAAAAAAGACAAATAGCAACTGGACCCTCAGCTGGAATATTTGGGTACAAAGTTAGTTCTTATTCAATTGATTGATTTCTTGCTTTCCACTTTGCGTCTAAAACTTATAAATGATGGAGATTGTGTATAGCTGTTTTACGAGTAAGGAAACTGAAGTGAGGGACACAACTGCTAAATTATTCCTGTTAGGATTCCTCACTTAAAACCCTTCCACCGGCATGGAAACCAGTCGCTCTTCCGACGACAACGGCGATGTGTGCCAGGGAGCACTGTCTGCCGCTCCTCCGCTTGGCTGCCCACCCCACGCTGCCCACTCTTGCCTCTCAGGATATTCACTTTCTGTCCTTCTTCCCAGAACACTCTCCTCCTCCTAAGCCTCTGCATCTTCACCAGGAAACTAGCTCTCCCAGGATGGTGGCCAGCTGTCCCACTTTCCTGGGACCAAGGAGTATTCAAATCATGACAGTCCCAGGCAAACCTGTACAACTGGTCACCTTCCACGCGAGTGAGCTTTGGTCTTGCCTCCCTCTTCCTGGCCCGCTGCAACCCCAGGCTAAGTCCCACCTCTCTGCCGAGTAGTCCAGCCCCTGCAATTCATTCCCCTGCTGCCACCCTTCTCACTTTCTTAATTACGGAGTTGAGGTCCATCCCCGCTTCTATCCCCAGCAGGTCTTTGGGGCACCAACACACTCTTCTGGTCCACGCAACTCTAGTTTTTCTGCTGAATTATTGCTGCGCCTCTTAACTTCTCTCCTGGTTTCCATCCTAGCCTTCTTCAAGTGCATTTTCCACGCGAAAGCCAGAGTCATCTTTCTGAAATGTAAGTCAGATCACGTCACTCTGTTCAAAACCTTTCGTGGGCTCTCCATCTCACTGACTAAGCCAGTTACCCTCTGCTCGTACCTCTGTATCACTCCCTACTTACTTAGTCAGCTCCAGTGCCGCTGCCGTCCTTACCGTTCCTAGAACACACCCAACATGCTCCTGCCTCAGGGCTTTTGCACTTACTGCTCTTTGTACCTGAACTGTTCTCCCCTCAGGTGTCCATATGGCTCATCCCTCATGCCTAGGGAATCAAGGTCAAAGCACACTTTCTTAGGTGGGGGGGGGGGGCTTCCAGGACCTCTTTTTACACTTGAACTCCTGCAGCTGCCATTCCCACACCCCTGCTTTATTTTTTCATACTATCTATCACTGTCTAACATTTTACCTAATTTATTTTGTTTATTACCTGTCTCCTTCCATTTCAACTATGGTTTCTAGGGCAGAGGTTATAGGCATGACTATATTTCCAGGGTTTTAAATAGCATATGGCACAGAGTAGAAATTCAGAAATATTTATTGAATGCATGGACACATGAACATATGAAGGAACGGACAAAGGACAATTGACCAAGAGTCCCAAGTTGTAGCTCAGCCACACAGGATTCGAATGACTTTGAGAGAAAATTACTTTCTCCCTCTACGACTTATTTTCTCCGGCTGTAAAATGAAGGCCTTGGATGCAGAGCTCTTTAAAGACGCTCTCAGCAGTGGCATTCTCAAAGTCTACCAGTCAACGGTATATAAGAACCAGAATCCAAATTTGCCATTAAGTAGGACCCAGAAGCAGAAACCATTAACAAGGCAAGAGAAGCACTGTGGAAGAATTTAGGGGGAAAAAAAAAAGAGACCTGAGAATCCCACATGTGGGGAGATGCAAAGAAGGCAGGTGGCTGAGCCAAGATGACACAGACAATTCATTATCAGACCAAGATTGAACCGTAGCCCAGAGATAAATTATCTTAGCCGTCCGGAAAATGACACCAACGGTGGGCCAATCCCCGCTGGATCACAAAGCCCTGCACTGATACAATTTGTGATTAGAACACTGCCTGGAAATCTTTCCTCACACCAGCCTAATGGCCCCCAGAGTGGGTGGATTCTCCAATTAGTCATATGAGAATAGACAGTGTAACAGAAGGGAGGCTGTTCTAGGCTGTTCCTTTTGGAAAAGCATCGTCCTTTCAGAAAAGGGACACGATCCCAGACGCACACCGCTTTCTGTCCCTCATCCATCAGTCAGAGGTGGGAGGAACCGAGGGGCCACTGTGTCAGAGCGGGTCCTCGGAGGAGAGAGGGCAGAAGGGGATGGGTGAGGCCACTGAGAGGAGACGCTTCATGTGCTGTGGTTGCCACACCCTGAGGGTGAGGGAGCAAACCGGTTATTCAACTTCTCCAGAACAGCTACTGTGTCGATACAAACTAGAGCCCGGGAAGGTCAGCCAGGTACTGGGCGTAACCGAATCCATGGTGTTGCGGGGATTATCGGCGCGATCTCCCTCTGCAGTTGTGGTTGAAGAGGATTTTGCTGTTGTCACCTTGTTTGGGAACACAGCAAGAGCAAGTGTTACAAATGTGGTTGTCGCTGTTGAAGTGTCCTCTTGGCCGTGCCTGGCATGTGTGTCCGTTTACCATTTTACGAAAGGGCTCTGGGAACTTGGGTTCCACCACAAAAGGAGTAGCTACGGGTTGAATTTAGATCCAACTAATATATATCAAACCCTAGTTCATGCCAGACCTACTGAAGTCTTTGCTGTGCTTTAAACCTTGTGAAAGAGCAGTGCCGTTGGTTCCATTTTACAGATAAGAAAACTGAGGTTCTAAAAGGGTAAGCAACTTACTCAAAGCCCTAGTGAGAGAAAGTTGCCAAACAAGCCAGGATTTAAGGATTTCAGGACTTGCCTCACAGACGCAGAAACATTTAACTAAAATCTCGAGAGGGGTGTTCCCGTCATGGCGCAGTGGTTAACGAATCCGACTAGGAACCATGAGGTTGCGGGTTCGATCCCTGCCCTTGCTCAGTGGGTTAAGGATCCGGTGTTGCCGTGAGCTGTGGTGTAGGTTGCAGACGCGGCTCGGATCCTGCGTTGCTGTGGCTGCGGCGCAGGCCAGTGGCTACAGCTCCGATTAGACCCCTAACCTGAGAACCTCCACATGCCGTGGGTGCGGCCATAAAATGACAAAAAAGGCAAAAAAAGAAAAAAAAAAATCTCGAGAGGAACACCACCGTATAAAAAAAGAAAAGTCGTGGCTGTTTGGTGGCTGTTTGGGTTGAAGCTGGAGCCAAGACTTTGAAATCTTGGCCACTCAGCCCTCCTGCTCCAGCTCGGTTCTCTCCCCAGGGCTCAGTGGAACACATTCCTAAAAGCATGCTGGGTGAAGTGAACTCTAAGTCACTCCCAACTCTAAAGGCCTGTAAATCCATGATATGGAGAAGTTCCTAGTCACTTCAGGCACAGAGAATCAACTCCTTCCGCTGGAAAGTGCTTGAACCAGCTGGACCTCGGACACAGAAATCTGCATGTCATAGTTTACAGAATCATAGCATGTTAAAGAGACCCGAGAAGTCAACAAATCCCCAGACTCCATGTATTTAATAAAATGCTAATAATCTTAGCTTTTGTTGACTGAGAGAAGCCCAGAAAGATGAAGAAATGATGTGCTCAGGGAAATCAATCGGTCAGTTGCCTTTCTTCCAAAGAGGTGATATTTACAATGTATAACAACCAACATATTCTTTTTTTTCTTTTTCCAGGATGGGGGGTGGCGGTATGCATCCCCAGTATGCAGAAGTTCCAGGACTGAAGCCGAACTATAGATGTGACCCAAGCCACAGCATTGGCAATGTCAGATCCTAAACACACTGAGGCACCAGGGAACTCCACAGCCCGTGCTCTAACCAATCTGAACAAATCAAGCACTGGGGCAGGGTCCAGGTGAAGCCCTCCAGGAAGGCTCCCCACTCTCAGCTATGGACTGTGAGGAGGTCTCTGGGGATTCTAGAGGAGGGATTGGGCTATAGAAAGCCAGTAGGGGTTGGGCTGGTCTAGGGGCCAGGCTGAGCTGGGGGAAGTGCATATTCATAAAATCTGGAACCATTTAAAAACTGCTACAGTCATCTCAGGTGCATCATCGTGCAAGATTAGGCCTGGCCTTTAAACATTTATTTATCAGGGTACCCAAAGCTGCAGGGTTTCCTCGTAATGGCTGAAACCCTTTTAGGGCCACAGAGGCTTTGCCCCCACTGCTGATTCTGCTTCCTTTTAGGAGGGGAAAAAAAGAGGCAGGGAGGGGCAGAATTTCTGTCAGCCAAGTGTCACATCAAAGAATTCTACCCAGGGCCACACAGGTGCTGATAGCTGAGGGGCATCGCCGAGCAGATAGCGCAGTCTCCGGTAATTGGGTTGACATCATCGAGCAGCCTCAGAGGATTTGAATCCTTTCCACGACTCCTGCCTCCTCCCATCTTGTGGTGAAAACCTCAGATTGGGAGCTGAGTGATTATTCAAAGGCAAGTGCAAGGAAACCCAGAGGTCACATTCCTCAGGGAGAGACTTGTTCCTGGATTCCCCTCCAGGCACTCAATGGGAAGAAAATGGCAAAGGTTGAAGTTGTGTTCAGGTATGTACATGGAGGGAGCCAAGGACTGCTGCAGAATTATATGCTCATGGAGTTCCCATCATGGCTCAGTGGAAACAAATCCGACTGGTGTCCACTAGGATGCAGGTTCGATCCCTGGCCTCGCTCAGTGGGTGGGGGAACTGGCGTTGCCATGAGCTGTGATGTAGGTTGTGGATGCGGCTTGGATCCTGTGTTGCTGTGGCTGTGGCTGTGGCTGTGGCTGGCAGCTGTAGCTCCAGTTTGATCAACGTGACCCCTAGCCTGGGAAACTCCACGTGCCTCGGGTGTGGCTCTAAAAGGCAAAAAAAAAAAAAAAAAAAAAAAAAGGAATTATATATTCGTGAGATGACAAAAACTCCTTAGTGCTCATTGGGTCCAGCTCCTTGTCAAAGGGTGGTATCTTCACAATGAACCATCCCTGACCTCAACCAGACTGAGAGTGTCTCTGTTCCTCAATGAGTCTTGGTCTCCTCCACTTCCAGATCATGTACAGTTTCCTCAGCTTGCGTACCTTTCCTTTTTCCCTGCTGCTTCTTGAGTCCATCTCCTGCTTGCCTTCCAAGTTCATCCAGAAAATACTTAGACTAGAGGATGCATTAGATGTCCTTTAGAAATGTCTCTTAGCCACTAGAACTTCACACACGCCGCATTCAGTACTCTGGTGCCTCCGTCTCTGTCTCCCTCCCCAGGCTGTGAGCTACACTTGGGGAGGCATGGCTCTGTTACTCTTATCCAGCAGGGCCTACACAGGACCTGACACAACACAGGCATCCAAAAACATGAATGAATGAATAAATGAATGAATTGCTACATCTTGACCGCTGATAAAGTACTTATATTCATAATCTCACATTGGCATTGCACCATGCTTATGTAGAAGATAAGACTTTTTACACATATAAGAAGTAGTATTTTCATGCCCATTTTATGGATAAGAACAAAAAGCTCAAGTAGAAAGAGAAAAAAAAAAACAAAAACCCTGACATATGTTTAAGACATATGTGGGCCATTGATTGTGATAGGGGCTTTCAAATCTTTAATCATCTTTATCCTAACTGACCTCTGAAAAGTTATTTTAATGACACTTTGAAATTTTATTTACTTTTAAATGGAGACGCCATTTTCAGAGTGCAGTTCTCCGAGATTAGACAAATGCAGAAAATCATGACAATCGTGACACAGACTTCCTCCATCACCCTGTGCTGTCCCTTGTAGTTATTCCCTCCCCACCCCAGCTCCCTGCCAACCCCTGGTTTGTTCTCCATCCCTGTAGCCTGTCAAATCATATTTTTAGTAAATAAAAGAACCAAAGCTCATAGATCTTAAGCAACATGCTCGAGGTCAGTGGCTAACGGGTGATTAGATTTTGCCACTGAACCCAGACATCGGATTCTCCATTAAGGTGGAAAGCAGAAGTGGGGAGCCAAGGAAAATGCTTGCCCTGCTCCCTGGCCTCCCTCCCTCCTTCCCCAGAAGGGTCTAGGGTTGAGAGGCAGGGCAAAACACAGCCTCATTACTGAAGGTAAGATCTGATAAAACTCCACCTCTGATCATTCACTAGGTGCTGAGGGAAGGCTGTGTTCCTACCCAGTGGAAGAATCTGAAAACTGTCTGATCTTCGGGCTGCTTAGCAGATGAGAGTGTAAAAGGTCGGTCTTTTTCCAGTTGCCTCACTTCTCTCCAAGACAAGAGGACTGTGAGAGGAGGTCACTGCTAAACATTTAGCCTCTCAATTCACCAGCTTTCCCTCAAGGCCTTGGGGGCCCTTTTCCAGACAGGGGGTAAGACTGCAGGTGAGCCTTGCTGGCACAAGGTGGGCGCTGCTGCTAATTGGCTTGATGTAATTAACTGTCGCGGTTGTTCATCTGGGAAGCCAGCCAAGGTCTCTGCAGGAGCAGCCTTGCTGGGCCAGCCTGTGGGCAGTGAGACAGATCTTACGGGAGCTCCCAAAGCAAACAGGTTCAGAGGCAGCTTCAAAAGAGGACAGCAGCGTGGCTGCTGGGAGATGGCCATTTTCCTGGGAGGCGCTGACTTCCTGGGCCACGAGGGACAGAGAATCATTTTATCTTCAACCTGCTTTCAATCAGTGGCAGGATATTGGTGCCACTTTTGTCTAAAGACAATCTCTTTTCTAAAAAAAAAAAAAAGGTACTCATTTGGGGCTGAAGGAAGACTGATCTGTCCTGACAGATACAGAAAAGAGCTCCAGGCCTCTTGCCTCCACTCCAGGCCACACTTGAAGTCCTTCCTGCCTTCATTAGGAGGCTCCACCCCTCTGCCTTCCTTCCTTTAGGAAATAATGCTTTTCTTTCTTTTTTTGTTTAAATTAAATTTCAGTTTATTTACGGTGTTGTACAGCTTCTGCCGTACAGCCCAGTGACATAGTCAGACATATATATATATACACACACACACATATATTCTTTTTCAAATACTATCTTTCATCATATCCTATCCCAAGAGATTGGATATAGTTCCCTGTGCTGCACAATAGGACCTCATTGCTTATCCCTTTTTTTTTTTTTGTCGTTTGTAGGGCCACTCCTGTGGCATGTGGAGGTTCCCAGGCCAGGGGTCTAATTGGAGCTACAGATGCCGGCTTACACCACAGCCGCAGCAACGCAGGATCCGAGCCGTGTCTGCAAACTATACCACAGCTCACGGCAACGCCGGATCCTTAACCCACTGAGCGAGGTCAGGGATCGAACCTGCAACCTCATGGTTCCTAGTTAGATTCATTTCCACTGAGCCACGATGGGAACTCCTGCTTATCCATTCTAAACATAATAGTTTACCTCTGATTCATGACGGTTAATCCTCTCCTTCAGGCTGCAGTCCCGGCTGCAAAATGCCATCATGCCCTACCACCTGGTGAAGTTGGATCAGCTGGTGAGGGCTTTTTAGATCAGTACCCCTGACACTTCAGGTTCAGGAATCTCCACAGAACCCAGCCTCAGCTCCACGCATTCTCTGATGAGAGGCTGCGGCAATGATAATGAACAAAACCCAGGCTCTCACACAAAACTGGGGCTAGCAAGGAATGGAAGTCATTCATAGGCTATGAAAACCCCACTTTCTGGCCCAGTTACTAACTAGCTGGGTGATCTTGAAAATGTTGTTTACTTTCTGTACGAACATTATCTCCCTCATCTGGGAAATGGGTTAAATAATTCCCCACTTACAAGGTTGTAGAGAGAATAATGCGTGTCAAGTGGCACACAGAACATAACCCACAGTAGTAATTATGTTCAACCCCATCATCGTCATCACCATTGCTCAACAGAGTGCAGTTTAAACAACAGTGTTTGGGTATTTCTGTAAATTATATACCTGAGATGTTCTCTGCCTTTTGCTGCCAACCCACCCTATGATACAATACGAGGAATGTTTCAGCTAATGCTTATTCTTATTCCTGAATGGAAGTTCTGCCCTGAGAGCCTCTTGTTTTCTACTCCAAACCTGGTATTACAGCACCTTGAAGATAAAAAACCCTCTCTCTCTCTAAACCCAGAGCCCAGGACCAAGCCAATGCTTCTAGCTCTGGCTTTTCCTTCTTATCCTGCCCAAGTCCCTCTGTCCCCAGAGTAAGTTTTCTCCTAACTTCTCATCAAAATAAAGACATAATTAAAAAACAGTATCTCAGGAGCTCACAGTTCAGCAATGCAAAAAATGATAATTAGAATCCTTTTCTTTTTCTGCCCAGCAGTTTTCCGCATCACGAGATGCACGTCTATGTGCCGAAGGTGGGAGCCGTTTCTCTGAGCAAGGGTGGGCATTCCCCTTCTCCTTCAATCTTTGCCTATTTCAAGTGGAACCCCCTTGTCATGATGTCTGGGCATCAGAGGAGAGAGTGTGAGCTCCACAGAATATCTATGTTCAACTCCTAAGACACGAGGTCATTTGAATGCAGAAATCTACCCTGTAGACAAAAGCTAATTACTAGTGTAGGGCTGGTCATGCCACGGTTCGCTCACTGGAGATTTCCTGTGTTGAAATGATAGCCAATCCCCTCATCTCATTATCTTTTGAGCTACCTCTTTCCCTTCTCAGACGGCAGAAACCTTAAAATTTGGACAGAGTGAAGAAGAATGTGGGTCAGGTAAATGATTAATTCCCAAGACAGTCTCTTAATTCATAGAAATGCTAGCAGCATGTTTGAAGTTAAAGGTTAATTTAGCTGGTGTCTTTGCCCATTAAACGTACATGAACTTGTCATTACTGATACTTGGAATTTAAAGATCAACTTTCAGCTCAGGGCCTTGAACTACTGGTGACAATGGCTCTGAATCCCCTTACTTTTTGGAGGCAGGGAGCAGGAATCAGAAGAAATTTTAAGATATAGCCAAGATCACATAGTAAATGATCAGGCTACTGGATCTTTAACACTACTCTTTAAGCTATCTTAGAGTCTCAATTCCTCACCCATCAAATTAAGATCATAATTGTCCTTTGTTTTGGTGTGAGGAACCATGTTAAATACATACATATATATATGTATATATATATATATATGTATGTATTTAAAGTAGTTAAAACTAAAAGTAATGGAATTATAAGAAAACTTTTTTTTCTCCTTTTCCAATTTTTAACACAGAACAATTTACTAATTTATCTTGAAAAGATACATTTTTAAAATTACATATTTCATCAGGGTGTACACAGCCATAGAAAAGTCTTTTAGGCAGTCAGAAGGCATAACACACGTGAATGTTATCACGGCTATTCAATAAGTATCAGTCTCTGGATATTCTATAAATTCTTATGCCTCTCTTTTCCTGGAGAGTAGCCCCAAACAAAGGGGCTTAAAGGGTACTTAGTGAAGTGTCATTTCTTCTTGTGGCCATTTAAAGACAAAGTCATTTAGGCCTGTGCTTTCTGACTCCATGCAGAATGGGTCAGGAGCTCAAGCATAGAATCACATGACTGCTTAGTGCATTTGAGGTCCAGGCCGAGCACAATGAAGAGGACTGATGGGGGAGGGGACCTGGGATGGGAACTAGAGCATCGACTCATTACATTCTCATCAGATGTTAACTGGAAGGCTTCAGCCACCCGAAAGCCTTAGGCAAAGTCTCTTGGCCGCTATTGCCCCATCCATGGGCCCTAAGGCTGACCAGCCATCCCCTCTGGCACCTTATAAGGGCATGCTAATTAGAAAACTCATCTTGCAAGAATGCTGCAGAGAGCCCTTTCACACAGAGTGGAACCACAGCGCCCACAGGCACCGTGACTCAGTGGAGGAGCTGACTCCCAGCACCCAGTCTGATCACCCTCCGACCTGGGAACGGATGACCTACATGGCAAAGGCCAGGCACATTCCCACAGAGCCAGCCACCCGGACAGTGTGGGAGCGGCAGATCCTCAAAGTACTTGAAAAAATGCTAGTTACACCTATACTGTCAGGAAGAGAGGGGAAGAGGCCAACCAACCCACTTACTCATTTGTTTATTTTATTAGAGTATATCGTCTGCCCCACATGTATCAAGGGCTATGTTATTCGATGTGGGGAAAACAAAGATGAATTAGATAGCCCTGACCCTCAGCTCTAGTTAGAGGGAAAGACAGATCATAAAATATTAAATGCCTCATAATGCCTATAAATGAAATGTATACAAACAGCCATGGAATTATAAAGTTCAGAGTAGCTTTAGGCTGAGATGGAAAGTGAAAGCTTCACGTGGAAGTTAAATCTGAGTTGGGCCGTGAATAATGTCTAGGGGTTTGTCACACACCGAAAGGCATGCTGGTTAGAAGGACATATGCACTTCAGTCAGTAAATAGGAACAAGTAAGGCAGAGGGAATGATCCAGCTTTGGAAAGTTAGTTTCATTTCCTAGATATTCCATAGCCCTCCATAGCCTTGTGATTCTCTAAAATTGCCATGAAAGTTGCACCTGTGTACCTAAAATCCACGGATAGTTTGGTATTTCCAAAGTCACTCAGCAAGTTGAGAGAGAGAGAGAGAAAGAAGGGGGAAAAGTAGGACTTGAATGATTTAAGACTTAAAAAAAGCCCATGTCCTTTCACTCAAGGCTCCAGGATGCCCTGTCTTAGAAGCATCGGAGGCCCAGGAGAGGCTTGCTCTGGAACTTCCACTCCACTTGCCAACTTAATTATTTAACATACCTTTACACTAGGATGGCTGGGAATCACCCACCAGCCATCTGTGTGTATATGTATCTTTTAATGCTGTCATTCTTCAGTTTTATCTTTTGTTTTGTTTTCTTTTCTTATTTCCCAACATACCGTGGCCTTGCATGTGTAAGGAAATGTAAACCTTCCTGTTTGGCATCTTTGGGAGACAGTTACGTGCCTGTCGCTGCCCAGTCTATGTTGTCTCCCTTCCACTGATGCTCCTCACTTCTCTCCCTCACCTCTGAATAATCATCATGAGCAAAGCTGTGGTGTCTTCTGCTCGTACCCCCACCCCTGTTCTTTCTTACATATTTTTTCAGCTTAACGTGATAAGAAATAAGGTGCAAGTAAACACTGCTGAGACAAGGAGGCACTAGATACTTGGGAGCCCAGAATGCCCTTTCTTTTCCTGAAGGCAGTTGTAAACAAGAAGGTAGAGTCATCATTGTCACCCATGACTCAATAAATGGCAGGAACGTCAAAATCTTGCTCCTAAGTAACTAATGTTTTTTCATAGTTATAGTGGAATCCCTCTCAGAAGCTTTGTAAACTTCAGGATAGACATTGAGAGACCAGCTATTCTAATACCTAGAATATTCCTACTCCAGGATCTTGGTGCCCTTCTCCAAGATCACAAGCCTGGATGCATAGTTCATGGAGGCAAACTTCAGCTTCTGTTCTGAGACTAGAACTGGTCCACATGTACATGTATTCACTGTTTTAAATTAACACAGAGTTGCTTTTGCTTCCACTTCCTTGTCTAGCTGTCAGTGACACCACCACATCCATCTTTCTGAAAACAGCATTCTTACAACATCATCCTTTGGTTTTAAAATCATCATCACCTCTCTTCTGCCTTAAAGACAAAACCCAAGCTACAAAAGTTCCTGGACTCTCATCTAACCCTCCAACTCTGTGTCTTAGCATTCATTCCCAGCCATGCATCCTGCCCACCTAGCCACAATAAAAGTGCTTGAGGATCCAGCATACACACCTCTGCCTGCCTCACTGAAGGCCATGACTTACCTGTTCTTTTCTGCTTGCATTGCATTTCTTTTGAATCCCCCCTCAAAAAGAAAAGAAAATGAAACATAATGAGACCACAATTTATGGTTCACCTTCCGTGACCCTGTCCAATCCAATGTAACCACTCTCTTATTCCATGGGATGCTAGTGACTTTTTATCTATATTTCTCATTAGGGTACTTGGAGCTTCTGTCTCTCATTACCATTAAATTCTTCCCTCGTTATAATACAAGGAACTTGGAGATAGGGACTTTTTTCCTCTTGGTTCAATGCGGTGTCCCAAGTACCTAGAATGGTGTCTGGCAAGTGACGGATCACAACAAATAGTTGCTGAAAGATCACCTAACAGTACATTAGACACTAGAATTATCTACGCACATTCCTTCTCTTTCTCCATTGACTGGTGTTCCTGGAAGCCTCAGAGATCACAGTTTATTCATCTCTGATGTTCTTAACATAGGACTCAGCACATAATTAGAAGTTGGTAAATATTTGTTTGGTAAGTCACATCATGAATGGAAGAATATCTTTACAGACAACTGACTCTCCCAATATTCTTTTAATTCTTAAATAACTACTTTCTTTCCCCCTTTATTCCTCAGATTCCTGTGAGAAAGTTCTGTGTTGCCCTTGACTACGAAGGCCAATAGCAGATATGCGTCCTATCTTTGTTATTGTAAACACTTTTACTGGTGCTTTGTTCATACTCTATTTTACTGTTTACTCTGGAGTTCATGTAAGAGTGAGAGGTGTGGAGGGGGCGTTAGGAGGGAAGGAAAGAATTAAATTGAGTGATTAAAGGAATAAAGAAAAAAGGAAATCCCACATCCATTGCTCCCACAAACAATATTTTCTAACCCTTCAGTTTGCATAGAAGAAAAGGATTTCACCTATAAATTGTGCTATTTCAATACCCGTAAAATCAACTGAAAAATTTCATTTTAATTATAGAGAATTAGCTTTCAAACACAGGATTTTAAAGTTCCCATCATGGCTCAGCAGAAACTAATCCGACCAGGAACCATGAGGTTGGGGATTTGGTCCCTGGCCTCACTCAGTGAATTAAGGATCTGGCATTGCCATGAACTGTGCTGTAGGTCACAGATGCGGCTCGGATCTGGCATTGCTGAGGCTGTGGCATAGGCTGGCAGCTGTAGCTCTGACTGGACCCCTAGCCTGGGAACCTCCATTATGCCAAAAGTACAGCCCTAAAAAGCAAAAACAAAAAAACAGGATTTTGCTCTTTGGCCTAGTTTTACTTTGAACGGTGCTCTGAAATTAGAGTCTTTTTCATATTTATAAAATTCTAAGTTACTGTGACCCATTATAATACCAGTGATATTCGTAAGGACAGAGTCCAGATTTATTCACATTTGTGTCCCTGTTAACCCGGTTTTAGGCACAGAGTGCTGTCTAAATGTGCTTGCTTCATTTTTTTTCTTTTTTTTTTGTCTTTTTGCCTTATCTAGGGCCGCACCCATGGCATATGGAGGTTCCCAGGCTAGGGGTCTAACAGGAGCTGTAGCTGCCAGCCACAGCCACAGCCACAGCAACGCGGGATCCGAGCCGTGTCTGCAACCTACACCACAGCTCATGGCAACGCAGGATCCTTAACCCACTGAGCAAGGCCAGGGATCGAACCTGAAACCTCATGGTTCCTAGTCGGATTCTTTAACCACTGAGCCACAACGGGAACTGCTGCTTGCTTCATTTTAACGTTATTAATCTCTCAGTTGATCAACTGAATGAATGAACATTTATTCATGTATTACTCTGTGCCACACAATTTGCTGCAGTCTAGAATAATACAAAAACAAATATGACAATTAGGGCCCCTGAGTTCCTCACAGGCTAGTGAGTATATTTATCTACAATGAGTTGTAAATTACTTGAAACAATTTCATGCTATTGTTACAACTGCACTTTCAAATTCATTATCAAAACAGAGTTAGCAAAAACAAAGATGCAAAAGTTCTCAAGAAATTATTAGGAAATCAAATTCAACAATGGATAATGAAAATTATACATCATGACCAAGTGGGATTTATTCTAGGTATACAAGTTTGGTTCAACATTCAAAATTAGTGTAGTCCACCTTCAACAGGCTAAAGAAGAGAAATTATATGATTGTACCAATAGATAGAGTAAAAGTATTTGACAAAATATATTATCCATTCATGACAAAAACTAAGGATAGAAGAGAACTTCCTCAACTTTATAAAAAAGCATCTATAAGAAATCTGAAATTAATATTATACTTTATTGTGAGAAAATTGATGCTTTCCTGATAAAGTCAGGAATAAGACAAGGATATTTGCTTGTATCACTACTATTCAACACTGTACTATAAGTTCTAGGTATGCAATAGAACACGAAAAGGAAATGAAAGTTATACAGATTGAAAAAGAAGAAATAAACTACCTTTTTTTCATAATAACATGATTGTCTATGTAGAAAATCCCAAGAAATCAACAACAAAAAGCAAACAAACAAACGAAACACCCAAAACATTTCCTGGAACTAATGTTAAATTATAGTAAGGCTGGTAAATTACGTATTAATACAAGGTTAATATGTAAAAGTCAATTGCTTCCTTATATGAGTAATGAACAATTGGAAATGAGAAAAACAATACTGTTTACATTAGCAACAAAGCCCCCCAAAATTAGAAGTAATATATGTATGTATGTGTGTGAATATATATATACACACACATATATATATAATATTCATTGGTCATATAGTTTTCTGTATGAGGGAAACTACCAAACTCTGATGAAATAAATAAATAATATAAGGAAATGGAGAGACATTCCATGCACATAAACAGGAAGTTCTTTCAGAATTGATCTATAGATTAAATGCAATTCCAATCAAAATCCCAATAAGTCATTCTGTGGATATTGACAAGCTAATTCTAAAGTTTGTATAGAAAAACAAAAGACCCAGAATAATGCTGTAGACAAAGTTGTCTTAGACCTAAATGTAAAATGTAAATGATAAAAATCCTAAAAGATAACATAGGAGAAATTCTTGTTTACTTTGATTTGGGAAATGACTGTTTAGATAAAACGCCATTAAAAGCATATCAAGAAAAGAAAATTTTGCTAAAGTGGACTTCACTGAAATTAAAAAAATGCTCTGCAGAAGACACTATCCAGATAATAAATTTACAAACAACAGATTTGGAGAAAATATTTGCAAAAGGCATATCTGACAAATATCTTATATTCCAAATATACAAAGAACTTTTCAAACTAAACAGTAAGAAAACAAACAGCAACTAAAAAATGAGTAAACTATAAGAACTATCACCTCACTGACGGCATATAATCATATGAAAAGATTCTAGACATCCTATTTCCTTAGGGAATTATAAATTAAAACAAGTTACCACTAAACACTTTTTAGAATAGCTAATATGTGAAGCATTGACAACATTAAAACTGACAAGAGTCCAACAGGAGCTCATTCATTGCTATTGGGAATGCAAAATGGTAGAGCTGCTTTTGGAGAGAGTTTGGCAGTCTAACAAAACTAAACTTAATTTTTCCATATGATCCAGCAGTCACACTCCTTGGGACTTACTCAAATAAGTTGAAAACTTATACTCACACAAACATTTGCACACGTGTTTACAGCAGTTTCATTCATAATTGCCAAGACTTAGAAGCAGCCACGACAGATTTTTGTAGGTGACTGAACTGATAAACTGTGTCACATCCAGGCAATTGAATATTATTCAGTGCTGAAAGGAAATGAGCTATCAAGCCATGAAAAGGCATGGAAGAGCCTTAAATGCATCTGCCAAGGTGAAAGAAGCTAGTACCAAGACTGTAAACTGTGGTTCTAGCTATGAGACATTGTGGAAGAGGCAAATCTACAGAGACAGTTAAAAAAAAAAAATAACTCAGTGGTCTTTTTGACTTTGACTGTATGTCACCCCATATTTTGATCCTAAAACCCCAGTGCTGTAATTACCCATGTCCAAATAGTTGAAATGATTATCCCAGAGATTTTCCTGGGGATCTTAACCAGCATCGTAATGTTTAAGAACCATTACCCTGCATTATAGTCTGATGTTTTAATAGCTTAAAAAATATTTATAAGAATTTTTGCATACATTTTCCCATGTAAGCCCTAAAACAAGCCTTCCAGAGAGATTGTTTCATCCTAGGAAAGAAAACAGGAATTCAGGGCATTTAAATTACTAATAGCAAAGATGAGAATAGACCGCAGATCTTCTGACATTCTCCAGTGTTCTCAGTAATCACACTAACTTCACCTCACGAAGAAGAGGGCCATAGAGTTCCAACCACAAGGAGGCATTCTGTTTCAGCTCCTGACACCCTGGATCACTTTAGGAGAC
Source organism: Catagonus wagneri (assembly GCA_004024745.2). Classification (NCBI taxonomy): domain Eukaryota; kingdom Metazoa; phylum Chordata; class Mammalia; order Artiodactyla; family Tayassuidae; genus Catagonus; species Catagonus wagneri. The sequence goes on along the minus strand of PVHT021183693.1, from coordinate 45,301,221 downwards.
AAGATGAGAAGATAATCTTCCAAATAAAGAAAATCCTTAGGCATCCTGGTTTCTAGACAACGATAATAATCATCTCACTTGTAACAGTTTTATAGTTTGGGGAGTGTTCTTAATGTGACCTTGAAAACCCCCACCAACTCACTGAATCAAAATTACTAATTCCATTTTATAGATGAGGAAAGTGAGACCCAGAAACAATAGGTGAACTGCTAACAGTTATTTAGCTAACATTAGGCTACACTCAAATACAGCTCCTTACATGCCCGGTATGGAATTAAATTTTAAGAGAGTATAGAAAAGAAATCTGCCATTTTGTGATGTTGTAGTGAGAGTGAATGATGCTGCTTGAGTGGTGTCGGAGATAATCCAAACTGCCAGACTGGTGAAGGGGGCGAATTGTAAGACTGGCGTTCCAGGGTAGATATTTACAAAGGAACTTGGAACAATGCTGTAGGTCGAAGTTTCTTTAAAACTATCAGAAAGCTGAGGTTGTATGAGGAAGCTAAATTCTCTTGTGAGGTTGTTTTGGCTTAACATGCTTCTTCCTGGAGTTCCTGTTGTGGCTCAGTGGTAGCGAACAAAACTAATATCCATGAAGATGCAAGTTTGATCCCTGGCCCTAGTCAGTGGGTTAAGGATCCAGTGTTGCCTTGAGCCGCGTTGTAGTTTGCAGATTCGGCTTGGATCTGACACTGCTTTGGCTGTGGCATAGGCCAGCAGTTGTAACTCCTATTCAAACCCTAGCTGAGAACTTCCATGTGCTGCAGGTTTGGCCCTAAAAAGCAAAAACCAAAATAAACAAATAACAAAAACAAACAAACAAAAAAAAAAACAAATAAAAAATATGCTCTTTCCATCACGTGGTGTTTCTTTTTAGTTTTGTTTTTCGGGGCTGCACCTGTCCCCGGTATGGAAGTTCCCAGGCTAGGGGTCAAATTGGAGCTGCAACCACTGGCCCGCACCACAGCCATAGCAACTCGGCATCCAAGCCTCGTCTGCGGCCTACACCACAGCTCACCACATCAACGCCAGATCCTTAACACAGTGAGCAAGGCCAGGGATGGAACCCACGTCCTCATGGATACTAGTCAGGTTCATTACCACTGAGCCACAGTGGGAACTCCTGGTCTTTCCTCTTGATTTCAAGATAGGGTTGGGGATTATGTATTGATTTCTCTCAGAAACAAACCATTGCTTCCTTAAATCTCAAAGAATCTTTGATGAGGTAAAGGATCTAATCTAGACTGATGCCTGAATAATTTAATGGTTTTTCTGAACTGATTTACCCACAGGCATGTACATGGAATAAATTAAGTGCGATAAGCATTGGGAACACGTCTCTTCTCTCCACCATCTTCTATTGCTATCATCATTCTAGAAAAGTGACTCAGTCTCCCCTGAAGGGAAATGGAACTCAGCACTTGGTAAGAATGAGGACATGTGTGTGGGCCATGACTAAGTATTCCCAGAAATGAAGGGCTGATCTTTTCCCTTGGGCGATGTATAGCACGGCAGCTGTTTTCCTGAGACTCCCCGACTTGGTTGCCAATTTCCTTATTTCAAGGCCATCGGTACCTAAATCTCCACTGAAGGACAATAAGAAAATGGCCTGCTTGGCACCTGTCCTCCTGCCCATCATAAAACACTGCTGATTTACGGTGAGAGTGGAGTTGATCCCAGAGAACCCAGTGAAGGGGCTTTAGAACAGTGATTTCTCAGTGCTTATTAATTTCTAATGAGACTGAACCATTCAAGAAGGTAAAAATGCAAAGACTGGTCTAATCCACCGTTCTTGAATTTGGCTGCCCTTTGAAATCACCTGGGGGTGTTAAAAAATGACTAATGCCTGGGCATCAGAGATTTTTAAAAGATCCTTTAGGTTCTATTATGAGGCAGAATTTGAGAATTAAGCTAATAAATACTCTTTCATTGTGGGAATTGACTGCAAAAGTTTTCTCACTTCTATCTTCCAATTTCATTGGCATTGTCAGTGGCATTCACTGATCCAGGTGAATTAGTCTCTTCATTTTATTGAAGGTCTGATGGTCACACAGTTGGTCAGTGGCCAATGTTCTGATTCTAAGTTGTCACCTTCTATTTAGTAGCTAATGTTTTCTTTGGGGTAAATGATGGACCAAAGTTAGGCAGAGGTGTAAATGCTTTAAAAGACGGAAGTACATGAAAGTTAGTTTTTGTGGAAGAATTACATGCACTCTGAGGATTTTTCACTATTTTGTCAAACATTCCTCATTAAAAAAAAATTTGCAAGGCTGTGGAGAATTTTTCCAGTGAGTATCTGCATTAAGTCATCCTAGGGATCTTATTAAAATGCAGATTTTTTTTTTTTTTGGCTTTTGTCTTTTTAGGGCTGCACCTGCAGCATATAGAGGTTCCCAGGCTAGGGGCTGAATCAGCGCTGCAGGCGCTGGTCCATGCTAGAGCCACAGCAATGCCAGATCCGAGCTGCATCTGCGACCTACGCCACAGCTCACAGCAATGCTGGATCCTTAACCCACTGAGTGAGGCCAGGGATCAAACACGCAACCTCATGGTTCCTAGTCGGATTTGTTTCCACCATGGCATGACGGGAACTCCTAAAATGCAGATTCTAAACCCAAACCTAAAGAGAATCTGATACGGTCACTCAGAGATAGTATGTAGTGACCTGTATTTTAAACCTCCCAAAGGTGATTCTTATGTGCACTGAAGTTGCAGAATCATTCAACAGTGTGAATTTCAGCCAGTGCTGCCCATTGCCCTACTGGCAATCTCCTGATCCCTTGCACTGGGCTTTAGAATAAGATTTAGTAATCAGCTAACCTAGAACACTGCTCAAAATCTGGTAGTTGAGGCATTAGAAACATTCCTCCTAAACTTTCAGTATGTCTGAGGATCAGATAGGCAAATCTGGTAAAAAACCAGAACTGCCACAAAACCAACAAAAGACTTTTTATTGACACACAGGTACTAATTCTATATGGTCAAGAAATACCCTATGCTTCTTATGCAAAACCATTCTATCTATTAGAGAACAATATCACCGAAGACTACAAGATGGAGCAAAAAGAATACTGATTCAATTTATAATACCAGAGAAACAGCCATGTTTCCACCATTAATTATCCATGTGACTAAGTTACTTAGCTTTTCTGATATGTGTTTTCATGTCTAAAACAAGATTAAGGTACGTCTTGCCAACATAACAAGGTTATTGTAAATTTCAAATGATATACTCAGTGCGAAAGGGCATGGTAACTAATTAATTCTATACAGATAAAATTATTTCATAGTAGACCCAGGGGAGGCTCCTTTGGTGGCCTTAGAGAATTAAAGAGTTGCTTCTCAGTGGCCAATTTTTCTTTCTTTTTTTGATAGAATTAACATGTATTGATCTTGAGAGAAAATTCCCTTGATAATTATTTTTTTATTTTTACAGCTGCACTTTTTTTTTTCTTTTTACAGCCCTGGCATATGGAAATCCCTGGGCCAGGGGTCAAATCAGAGCTGCAGCTGCAGCCTATGACACAGCCACAGCAAAAGAGGATCTGTCCTGCCTCTGCTACCTGACCTCTGTGGCAATGCTGGATCCTTAACCTACTGAGTCAGGCCAGGGACCGAACCTGCATCCTCACGGAGACAACGTTGGATCCTTAACCTGCTGAATCACAAGGGGAACTCTGATAATATTTATCATAGTATACAATGGTACAGTGAAATAATCTGAGGAAAATACTATTTATATTTTTATCCTGGGTCCAGTATGATACATTTTATTAAAGAAAGTCCCAATTTATTTACTAATGTCTAATGAAATATTATATAATCACTTAAAAGTCATGTTTTCAAAGAATATTTATAGACATGTTCATGGTGACAGATGGGGGAAAGAAGCAGCGTGTATATATAGTATTATGCCAATATTATAAGACATATGAAATACGAATTAATTCAACAAATATTTTTGAGCACCTATTATAAATAATGGTGACATTTTCTCACATTCTTGGCTCACAGACATAACTTTTGGATGAAAAATATTATGTTACATAATTATGCAATAATGTGTTTGACCAGGCTCTCTTTAATGGCTGTTTTGATTGCTAGAATTTATTGTAGGATGAGATCTCATCAAAAATCCTTACTCCTCAGAGGATCTTCTCTGGGCCCTCTGAGCCTATACCTCACATTAAGCAATACTGCAAAATATGTGTATATAGAAAAGTACATGATAAATTGCTTGGTATTCTAAAATTATGAAGTCACTTTATAAAGTATATATTGCTGTAAACAGCCTGAGATGATGGAAAGAAAAGTATTAGTTTAAAATGTAAGCCGTTCTGTTGAGATTGTTCCTAGAATCTAGAGAAGAGGGATGGAATGATTGCAAGAGCATATAGAGGGAAAAGAACCCTAATCTTTCACAAAGTCCAAGGGTAAAACCTAGAGCTTAACTTCTGGCGAGCACTTATCACATTACTGTGTACAGAACTGAATGGATAAAACTTGGATCAAGCAGCTCCAAAATGGGGCAGTTTCATAGATTATCCTCTATGAAACCCTTTGAGGAACATAGGGGTTTTTCTGTTTTTGTTTTCTTTTTCTTTTTCCTGTTCATCTATCTATGAGCAGTGAACCTCCCTAGACCAGTCTGGTCACCCCTAGGGAACTCCTTTCTTTGTCAAGTTCAAGACAGGTTCCAGAATCCTTGAATGCCTTCCTTTTTTCTCTGTGCCAGGAGGAGGGAACAACTGAGTTCCTAAATAAACTCGGAGGTAGAATGGAAATCTAAGGAATCTTAATCACTATCGTTTTAAAATTCAAGTTTGATACATGGTTTTATGAAAAAGATATTCCAGTGAACTTTCTTATACATCAATGTTTACCTGTATATTTGATAAGATTCTCTAGTAGATTTTAGGAACTGAAAACTCTAGGTGATAGGGTATGATTGTTTTAAAGCTCCCTGACTAAGTTGAAGAGCTGATTTCCTGAAAGATTACAGCAATTTATATTCCCACTGTTCATTTGACCTTACCTACAACAGAAATTATTGCATCAATTCATAAGCAGGAATTAAAAAAATAGTTCTCTGGTTTTCTTCAAACCTGCATTTGCAACCAGTGCAGTTTTGTCAGTTTCTCTTTTTATCATTAAATATGAAGCGGCCTTCTCTTTCCATTGAATGTCCTTCATTAAGTTAAAGAAATTGTCTGCTATTACTAATTTAATGAGAGTTTTTTAAAATCATGTATGTGCATTGGATTTTGTCAAATGCTACCTCTGCATGTATTTAATGATAACCTTTTCTCATCTATTCTATTTATCATGAATTCTGTTGATTAAATGTCTAATCTTCAATCTTCAACCTTGCATTCTTGGGAAAAATCTCATTTGGCATTTTTTTATGTGTTGCTTGGTTTGAATTGCTAATACTTTGATAAGAATTTTTGCATCTGTGTTTCTGAAGAAGACTGGTCATTCAGATTATTATTATTTTTTGTAATGTTTTAGTCTGGTTTTGGTATCAGTGTAATGCTGACTATAAAATAAGTAGGAAAATCTTTTCATCGATTTTATGAAAAAGTTTGTTTAGGACTTTAAAATACATACATACACACATACACACATATGTTTTGTATATTCGATGGAATTCACTAGTGAAGCCATTTAGGACTAAGGTTTTATATGGATGAAAGGTTGAAATTACTACTTTAATTTCTCTGATAGACATAAGGGTATTCAGATTTTCTATTTCTTTTGTGTTGGTTTTGATAATTAGTGTCATTCTGGAAAGTTGTACATGTCATCAGTTGACAGAATAAGGGAATATACTAACCAGTGACTATGTAATATGTATAAATATTTTGTTACATCTATAATTTAAGCTAAACTTGAGTTCTTAGTGTGTCTCCAAATATAATCCATTAAAGCATTGATAATTCTGGTCTCCTAGCCCTGCTTATCTGTAAACTTTCACACTAACAGTGAGTAACCCAGCTCCCACCATCCATTATCCGCTTAATTTTTCAGTTCCAGTATACGTACAGCAGTATAGGAACTGATAATTCTTACCTCCATTGAAAACAACTTCGTTAACTAAAGTACAATGCTTATGGGCAATTCTTTTGCTTTCAGTTTTACACATTCAACTAATTCCCAAAATTCATCCAGCACCTTTTCCCCTAAGGCCTTTAGGGAGGCTGTTTCATTAATCTGTAACACAGTTAAATCCCCTTGTCACAGTCTGCACTCCTTCCTGGGATCCTCTGACTTTCCAAATGATTTTGTTTTTAATTGCCATACATTAAGGGCTATGTTCTGTACTATGAAGTTCTGTGGGTTTTGATGAACAGATGGTGTGATGTATCCACACAGTATCATACAGGATAATTTCACTGACCTAAAAATCACCCATGTGCTAGCTATTCAACCATCACCTCCTTTCCCTGAGACCCTGGAAACCATTGATATTTTTATTCCTTCTATAGTTTTGCCTACTCTGGAGTGTCATATAATTGGAACAAAACAGCATATAGCCTTTTCAAAATGGTTTCTTTAGCACAGCAATAAACATCTAAGTTTATTTTTCTTTTTTGTCTTTTTAGGGCCGCATCCTCTATGGCGTATGGAGATTCCTAGGCTAGGGGTCGAATTGGAGCTAAGGCTGCTGGCCTAGGCCACAGCCAAAGCAATGCAGAATCCGAGCCATGTCTGTGATCTAGACCACAGCTCACGGCAACGCCAGATCCTTAACCTACTGAGCGAGGCCAGGGATCAAATTTGTGTCCTCATGGATACTTGTTGGGTTTGTTAACTGCTGAACCACGATGGAAACTGCAACATTTAAGATTCTTAGATGTGTTTTCATGACTCGAAGGCTATTTTCTTTTATCATTGCATAGTATTTAATTGCATGGATAAATCACAAATTGTTTATCCCTTCACCTATGGAAGAATATCTTGGTTGCTTTCAGGATAGGTGAATATGAATATAGCTGCTATAAACATTTCTGTGTAGATTTTGGTGGAGGTATAATTCTTCAGATCTGCTAAGTATAAACCTATGAGTGCAATTGCTGGATCATATTATATAACAAAGTTAACCCTGTAAGAATCTAATAGACTGTCTTCCAACACTGAAATGCTATTTTGCATGTCCACTAGCACTAATTGAAAGTCCCTATTACTTTGCGTTTGCACCAGTGATTGGTATTGTCAGGTTTTGTTTTTATTTTAAAATTTTTAGGCATTCTAATAGATGTGTAGTAGGATCTCATTTTAATTTGAAATTACCTAATGACAAAGTATGTTATGCATCTTCTCATATTATTATTTGCCACCAATATATCTTCTTTGAGGAGGTCTCTGTTCAGATCCTTCTCTGTTCAGATCCTTTGCTCATTTCTATTGGCTTGCTTGTTTTCTTATTGTTGATTTTTAGGAGACCTTCCCTACATTTTGGAGATAAACCCTTTACCAGTTATGTGTGTTTCAAGTATTTTATCCAAATTTGTGGCTCATATTTCATTCTTTAACATCAACTTTAAATGAGAAACTTTTAATTTTAATGAAGTTCAATCGATCATTTCCTAAATTTTATATTATGCATTGTGAATTTGGTATTGTATTGAAAAATTCATTACATGGATTTTCTCCTAAGTTCTAAAAGTTTTATAGTTTTGCATTTTATATTTTGATCTGTGATTCATTTTGTCTTAATTTTTGTGAAATGTGTGTTTTACCTGGGTTGATTTTTCTTTTCCCTACCCTCCCACCTATTTTTTTGGCATATGGATATCCAGTACCATTTATTGAAAAGTTGTTCTCTCACTATGGGATTGGCTTTGTATATTTTTCAGTTGACTGTATTTCTATGGGTCTATTTCTGGCCTCTCTGTTCTGTTCTATTGATCTTAGTCCTCCTGAACTCTTTTCTTCCTCCATGTTCTGAAGTTGGCTTTGTTTGAAATGAATAAAACTACTTTAGATTTATCTTTTTTAAATTTATTAGATTACGGTACATTTACAGTGTTGTGCCAATGTTTTATGTACAGCATAGTGACCCAGTCATACATATATAAAAATTATTTTTCTCATACTATCTTCCATCATGTTCTATACCAAGAGATTGGACATAATTCCCTGTGCTACATAGTAGGACCTCATTGCTTATCTATTTTACATATAAAAGCTTGAAGTCTACTTTAGCTTTCTCTTGATTAGAATTAGCATAATATATCTTTACTTTTAACCTATTTGTGTTCTTGTATTTAAAAAAGTTTCTCGTAAACAACATACTGCTGTGTCCTCTTTGTTTTTATTCTTTCTGATATTTTATCTTTTTTTTTTTGTCTTTTTGCCTTTATCTAGAGCCGCACCTGCGGCATGTGGAGGTTCCCAGGCTAGGGGTCTAACAGGAGCTGTAGCCACCGGCCTTTGCCACAGCCACAGCAATGCGGGATCCGAGCCACGTCTGCAACATACATCACAGCTCATGGCAACGCCGGATCCTTAACCCACTGAGCAAGGCCAGGGATCGAACCCGCAACCTCACGGTTCTTAGTCGGATTAGTTAACCACTGAGCCACGAAGGGAACTCCTGATATTTTATCTTCTTTAATGTGTTTAGACCATTCACATTTAATGTGATTTTTGATATAGTTAGGTTGAAATCTACCATGTTTTTAACCATTCCTATTTGTTGCACTTATTCTTTGTTTCTTTTTTCTCTCTGTTTCTTTCTTTCTTTTCTTTTTTTTTTTTTTTGTGGGGAGGTGCTCACTTGTGGCATATAGAAGTTCCTAGGCTAAGGGCTGAATCGGAGCTGCAGCTGCTAGCCACAGTCGCAGCCACAGCAACACCATATTTGAGCCACGTCTGTGACTTACACCACAGCTCATGGCAATGCTGGATCCTTAACCCACTGTGCAAGGCCAGGGATCGAACCCACATCCTCATGGATACAAGTCAGGTTCTTTACCACTGAGCTTCAATGGAAACTCACTTTTCTCTGTTTCTGTTTTCCCTCTGTTTCTGCTTAATTTAATTAAACTTTTCCTAGTAAATATTTCATATGGGAGTTCCTGCTGTGGCACGACTGGGTAGGCGGCATCTTGGGAGCACTGGGACACAGGTTCAATACCGAGCCTGGCACAGTGGGTTAAGGGTGCAATATTGCTGCATCTGCAGCTTGGGTCACAGCTACAGTTCAGATCTGATCCCTGAGCCGGGAACTCCATATGCCACGGGAGTTCCAAAAAAGAAAAAAAAAGAAAAGAAAAGAAAACCAAGTTAAAAAAAGTTTTTAAAAATATTTTACATGATTACATTTATCTCAGCAAATCAGTGATACTTATTTTAAATTAATTAATGATTGCCCTAGTGTTTGCAATCTCCATTTCAAGTTAATGTCCACCATCTAAACAACACTGTGCTACTTACATGTAATGCAGATACCTTACAGCAGAAGATTCTTAATTCCTCCCTCCTATTTCTGATGACATATTGTTATCCATTTCCCTTATCTCAATGCTATAATTATCCAATGCATTGCTATTATCATGTGTTCGACAAACCATTATCTTATAAACAGACAGAGGGCCAAAAAATACATGAAAATATGCTTAATTATTAAAGAAATGCAAGTCCTAATTACAATTAGGTATCACCTCACACTGGTCAGAATGGCCATCATCACAAAGTGTACAAAAAATAAATGCTGGAGAGGGTGTGGAGAAAAGGGAACACTCGTACACTGTTGTTGAGAATGCAAACCGCTATAGAGGGTGGTACAGAAGTTCCTTAAAAAACTTGAACTACCATACAATCTAGCAATCTCACTTCTGGACATATACCTAGAGAAAAACCATAATTCGAAAAGATACATGCACCCCAGTGTTCATTGCAGCACGGTTTACAATAGCCAACACATGGAAGCAACTAAATGTCCATCGAAAGAGGAATGGATGAAGATATGTTACATAAATGCAGGTATATTATTCATCCATAAAAAATAATTAAATAGTGTTATTCGCAGCAACATGGATGGACCTAGAGCTTATTAAACTAAGTGAAAGAAGTCAGACAGGGAATGACAAATATCATACAATATCACTTATATATGTAATATAATAAATAATGATACAAAAGAACTTATTTGTAAAACAGAAACAAACTCACAGATTTCAAAACCAAGCTTATGGTTACCACAGGTGAAACCATTGAGGGTAGGGAAGAATTGGGGGGGTGGAATAACATATACACATTGCTGTATAAAATAGATCATAAGCAATAATCTACTGTATAGCAGAGGAAAATCTACGTAATAGTTTGTAATAACATATGTGGGAAAAGAGAATGGATATATTTATGTGCATGACTGATTCACTTTGCTGTACACCTGAACCTAATACAACATTGTAAGTCAAATATACTCCAAAAAAATTTAAAAATGGTTATCCTTTAGATCAGTTAAGAAAAGTTAGGGAGTTCCTGCCATGGCTCAGCAGTAAAAAACCCAATAAGCATCCATGAGAACATGGGTTCGATCCCTGGCCTCACTCATTGGTTTAAGGACTTGGCATTGCTGTGAGCTGTCATGCAGGTTGCAGATGCAGCTTGGATCTTGTGTTGCTGTGGCTGAGGTGTAGGGCAGCAGCTGTAGCTGTGATTCAATCCCTAGCCTGGGAATTATAATATGCCATGGGTGCAGTCCTAAAAAAAAAGAAAAAACTTAATTTTGTTTGCATTTATTCTGTCATTTTTTCTGTGACACTGTTCCTTTTACAAATGTTTGGAGAATTTTACTTTTGAAGCCATTTGTGCCTGGAAAGTTTTTGGCGAGATGTTTTAAAATTACAAATTCATTTTTAAAAGTCAGATATTGGACTATTTAGAATTTCTCTTTCTTTTTGTGTCTGTTTTGGTTAATTATGAGCTCATGGATTTGTTCATATATATGTGTGTATTTTATATAAAATATATATATATATTTATATATATAGTCTATTTTTAGAGCCACACCTATAGCATAGTTCTCAGACTAGGGTGTCAAATCAGAGCTGTAGCTGCCAGCCTACACCACAGCCACAGCAACACTGGATCCAAGCCACGTCTGTGACCTACACCACAGTCCCACAGTTCATGGCAACACCGGATTCTTAACCCACAGAGCAAGGTCAGGGATTGAACCCATGTCCTCATGGATACTAGTCAGGTTCACTACCACTGTGCCACGATGGGTGCTCCTGATTTGTTCATATTTAATTTGCAAATTTATTGTCAAAAAATTCTTAATATTATCTCATTATCTAATATCTGTATAAATAATGACGTCCATTTTTTCTTCCTAACACTGGTAATTTGAACTTTGTATTTTCTTGATCAATTTTGCTAAAATATTTACCATTTTATTAATTTTCTTCAGCTTTTTAATATTCTCTATTGTACTTCTGATTTTTATTTGTTAATTTGTATTCTTATCTTTTTCTTTCTGTTCTTTTTATGTTTACTTTAATGTTATTTTCATATTGTTCCAGGATGAAAACTTAAATCATGATTTAAAACCTGTTTACTTTTCTAGTACATGTGCATAAAGTCAAAATTTTTTATTTTATGTCACTTTTAGCTGCATACTACAGGTTTTCATATGTCACATTTTTCTGTACGCCATTCAAAAATATTTTGTGATTACATTGCAACTTATTCATTGACCCATGGGTTATTTTAGAAGTATGTTAGTATGCAAACATTTGAGATTTTTACATTATTTTTTAAGTATACTATGTTGTATATTTTTAAGTGAATGTACTCTGTATTACTATAGTACTTTGAAACATTAAGATCAAGTTTGTTACTTATACAGTTCAAGTCTTTATTTTTACTGAGTTTGGTCTGCTTTTTCTATTAGTTATTTAGAGAAATCTTAACTCACCTTAACTACAGTTGTATCACATTTTACTCTACACATTGAGACTGTGTTATTAGATACTGAAAGATTTATAATTGTTAAAATTTTTATTATTTCCAGAAATTATTTTTGACTTAAAGCCTACTTTGATATTAATAGAATAACACTAGGTACATTTTGGTTAATATTTGATAACATCTTTTTAATCTCTTTATATATTTATGTTTACAGTGTGACATAAACTGAATGTGCATTTTTATTTTTATCAAATCTGAAATATGTAGTCTGTTTACAGATAATTTATCACTGATTTTTTTTTTTTTTGACTGTGCCCATGGAATATGGAAGTTCTCAGGTCACGCATAGAATATGCAGAATAGTAGTGACTCCAACAGCTGCAGTGACAATGCCAGATCCTTAATCTGCTGAGCCACAAAAGAACTATCATGGATATTTTTGTTTAAATCTATGATTGTTCAATTTGTTTTTTGTTTGCCAAACTATTATTTTCCTTTTCTGTCTTCTTTTTTTTCCTCTGGCTTTTTTTTTTTTTAGGGCCACACCCAGGGCATATGAGGGCATATGGAGGTTCCCAGGCTAGGTGTATAATGGGAGCTACAGCTGCTGGCCTATGCCACAGCCACAGCAAAGGCAGATCCGATGGCAACACTGGATCCTTAACGTACTGAGTGAGGCCAGGAATTGAACCCACAACCTCATGGTTCCTAGTCAGATTCATTTCTGCTGTGCCACAATGGGAACTCCTTTTGTCTTCTTTCTGATTAATCGTTTTAAAAAATTAAATTCCATTTTCCTATTATCTTATTAGTTATAAATTATTTTTCTCTTCATAAATTATTTTTCTCTTTATATTATTAGTGCCTATTCTAAATTAGTACTTTATCCATCTCAAAAAATGTGAGGAATTAAGGACAGTTAATTTCCATTTTCTCCATTCAGCCCTTTTTGCTATTATGGTCGTGTTTTATATATATACATATATGTATAACACCACATTATATTATCAGTATTGCTTTATACCATCAATATTCATTTTAATGTACCTACTTTCCAACTATTATTTTTTCCTATTACATTTTTGTAAGATAGAGTCTGTCTTTCATTTCTGTTTAGGATCTTTTTCCATCTGCCCAAAGGATACTCTTTAGTATAGTTTTTAATGAATGTCTGTTGCCAATTAATTGTCTAATTTTTTTTGCCTTTTTAGGGCCACACCCATGGCATATGTAGGTTCCCAGTCTAGCAATCTAATCAGAGCTGTAACTGCTAGCCTATACCACAGCCACAGCCACAGCCACAGCAACACGGGATCCAAGCCCCATCTGCAACCTACACCACAACTCACGGCAACGCCAGATCCTTAACCTACTGAGAGAAACCAGGGATTGAACCTGTGTCCTCATAGATACCAGTCAGATTCCTTTCCACTGAGCCATGAGAGGAACTGCAGTTTTCTCATTATTTTTTGAAAATGTCTCTGGTGGTTCCCATCGTGGCACAGCGGAAACATGAGGTTGCAGGTTCGATCTCTGGCCTCGCTCAGTGGGTTAGGACCTGGTGTTGCCATGAGCTGTGGTGTAGGTAGCAGACATGGCTCGGATCCCGTTTTGCTGTGGCTGTGGCGCAGGCCAGGGGCTACAGCTCTGATTGGACCCCTAGCTTGGGAACCTCCATATGCCATGGGCGTGGCTGTAAAAAAAAAAAAAAAAAAAAAAAAAGAAAACATCTCTGTTTGTTTTTGAAATATATTTCACCTGGTATATATATGTTAGATTTGAGCTTTATTCTTCATTATTTATCAATATCATTTTCTTTTCTAATGGTTTTCATAATATTCATTGAAGAATTATCAGTCTTTTACTTCTGTTAAAGAAATGTGTTTGTTTTTCTGGATGCTTTTAAATTTCTCTTTCTGGTTTTGTTTTCTTTTTAGTATTTTTTTCCCCTGGTGTGTCTAAGGATGGTTTTATTAGTACTTATCCTTACTGAGCTATATAGAGGTTTTTGACTCTGTCAATTTCTTATGTCAATTTTGAATATATACAGTTTTTTTTTCTGTATATATGCTACATTTGGGGCTATTTATAGTCTTTTGTTTGTTTTCCTCTTTACCATTTTATCTTTTTCTTGTCCTAACTGGTAATTTTGGATCGAATGCTTGACGTTATATGTAAAAATTATTGCACCTTTGTATTTTTTTCTTCTTCTGAAAGGTATTTTATTTTCTTTTAGCTCACAGATAATAGGTTGATCATCTCAGTTCCACAAATGATTGTGATAATTTGAGACTCAGTTTCAAGCTCTGTGAACTAGTCTTGTTTCAGTTTCCACTTACTCCTAACCAAGTCATATGAATAATGTAGACCTTCATCTCTCTTTTTTTATCACTGGCTGCTGGGAAGTTAATATTAATTTTAATGCTCAACTTAAATAGCTCTGTTGGCCTTGTTTTATATTTTTATTTCTTGTTCCTATAACATTTCTTTTATTTGTAACTTAGTTGTCTTATTGTATCTATATCTATTACTGTAAGGATTCTCAAATACTTATTAGAATCCATTCACTCATCATTTATTATCACCTGTCTACATAATTTGGGGCATCAGTTGGACTCTAAGTAGGCCTATCCGTATGAATTCCACATTTAGTAACTTAAAGGGCCTTGCAATCAAATAATGGGAAAATAGACAACAAGATGACTGGAATAGTAGAGAGTGGAAAAGTTATACAACAGTGACTAAGCCATTAGCTGTAGGAATGCAGACAAAGGAATAACAGTTTTCCTTGAATAATAAGGAGGAACAAGAGGGTGGCATTTGAGTGGACATTTGAAGAATAACTAGGATTAACAGAAGAGGGCTGTTACTTCAGGCTAATGTAACAACATGAATAAAAATTTGAGAAAAATGAGATAAAGGAAGGGATGGATTATGCAAGGGATATTTTTATGGGAATGAGCCAGGGATGCGTAACACTGATTTTTAAAGCTAGTTTCTGACATTCTTAAGCCAGCAATTCCATTGCTAATATGAGGACCATTGTTATTCTTCGGTGATCTTAAGATTTGTGCTGGTTATTTACCTCCCAAGAGATGTGTTTACTAAGTAAAAGACAAAAAACAGCTTGCTGCCTCCAGGGCTAAGAGTAACCAAGCAAAGAGAAACACACCTGCCTTTTTGGTCACCAATACTAATATTTTATTTTCTCGGATCTTGAATGGTAAGCTAAAGCCTTGAGTTGGAACGCAATGCAAGCTGCTCTAGGGTGATGATTCAGGCTGACTGTTAGACTTGCAAAACTGAATGTGGGTGGTTTTGTTGTGTAATCTTTTGCCTTAATCTTCCTGCCTTTAATGAAGTGCTTTGACTATCTCTTTATGTGTATGCCTGTGAGAAGTAGGACATGCATGGAGTTTCTTAATGGAACCTCATCAAATGTAAAGTCATGATTGAAAAATTGTTTGCCTTAGGTTAAGAACGTTCTCTTTAGTTGTAGAAGAAAAATTTTAAAGGAGGGCAAAAGAAAGAAAGAGAAGAAGGAGAGCAAGAAAGAAAAGCAAATACTAGTAATTAAAGCCAGGCTAAGAAGTTGGTATTATTTGGGGGGGTGGATTTAAAGTCCAGAAAATAAAATAATTTGATCAAATTTGGTTCATATTTGAACTGAATTTCTGATCTGGAATTTCACCTATAAAGTTAGTGTTCACATGCAGTGTTGGAGAGAAAATTTGATATCAAAGGGCCCCCAAATTAATTGAGTAATTCAATCACAGATTGAATATTTTGTTTGCAATTTTGAAAAACAAGAACAACTAAACATTTTTTTCAAGCAGAATGTCATCACCTCAACTGTTTCTCAATATTTCAGTCAACATCCTTTCAACAAACATTTATTGAGTATGTACTATATGTTAGGTTCTCTGCTAGTTCCCAGAGACAATGATGAGCAACATACAGGTACAATCCCTGATCTTTCAGAGATTAGAGTCTAACGAGGATCATCAGATAGTGGTTAAATAATCACACGTATGAAAGACTAATTCCAAATCTGAGAAAAAAATGCTCTGAATAAAAGAAGCAAGATGCTATGAGAGCCAATAATAGAGGGGTAAATAAATACCTGTACTCTTTTGGGGCCTCAGGAGTAGATGGCATGCAGGGAATAAGTACCATAAGCTGCTTGGTGCTATGGACAGAAGAAGTCAGAGTCAGATTCCTGTTCTTAACACAGTTAGGGCTTAGTGGTTGCTGAAGTTAGGTTTGTCTCTCTCCTACCTAGCTTAGCAATTCCATTGGTCCTTTGCTTTCCTCCAGTCCATCTCCACAGCACTGCCTGAAAGAAATTACTAAAACTCAGCATCCAAAGTAGGTCACTTTTCGCAGCAGCTTATGCAGTTTCTCCATTACAGGGCTAAAATTCTCTGTTCCATCTCCATATAAAATTCAAAGTCCTGGTAGCTAGGGACCTCCGTGATCCTCCCAGCTCTCAACCAGCCTTACTGGATTTATCTTTCACCACTCTTCCCCACACTCCCTGCACCCGAAGTCCAGTCTCAGTTAATATTTTGCAGCAGAATAATTCACTTCCCTGAAATAGGTGTTTGCTATTTTTTTTTCCCTTTTCTGCCTGGAAAGTCCCCACTAGTTCTACAAAATTCAGGTCAAATGTGACTTCCTTACTAACGTTTTCTCCTATCCCCTAAGGCAGAGTTAGTCATTTCTTTCTCCGTGCTACCTCAACTCTTTGTACTAGTTAAGTTTTTCATCACATTCTACTCTATTTGTCTTTGTGTTATTTCATAAGTTAGGTTGTGAGCTTTCTGAGAGTGATGACCAGGTCTGAGCACTTCTGTAATCTTATGTTGGCTCGTTCCAGGTTGGTTCCTGATGTCGTGTTGTGCATATATTAATGTGATTGTGGAAGGAGGGGAGAGGTCTAGGGGTTCCCACCTGTCTGTTGTCTTTCTTTTCTTTTATTAAATGATGGTTCTTGGTATATTCATAAAGACTGCTGGTATGAATGAAATCAAGAGCCCAGGTGTTTTTTAAAAGCAAAAATTTGAAGAGCAAATTAGAGAGCTCTTTGATACATAGGGCTCAGAGTGGCCCCCTAGCCCACGTGGCAAATGTGTAAATTACCAAATGCTGCTTTTTCCCCAAGATCCTTCTCTTCTTTCTGTTGAGAAATTATCATTATATGCTGGTTTTACTAGAATACTTTTTTTAACCGGCTCTCTACAGTCTCGTCACAATTTTACGAGTGTGTGATATCTACAGTAAAGATCACAGCTTTGAATGCTGTGCACATCCTCCATCCATGTTCACTGTATAACTACACGTGGTGGGCTTTTGGAAAGATGAGATGCTCTTTGTTATAAACGACATCAAATTTATGTTTTAAGAAAAGAGAGAAGGAGTTCTCACTGTGGTGCAGTGGAAACGAATCCAACTAGTAACCATAAGGTTGCAGGTTCTATCCCTGGCCTCTCTCAGTGGGTTAAGGATTTGGCATTGATGTGAGCTGTGGTGTAGGTTGCAGACGCGGCTCGGATCCTGAGTTGCTGTGGCTGTGGTGTAGGCTGGCAGCTGTAGTTCCTGTTTGACCCCTAGCCTGGGAACCTCCATATGCCATGAGTGTGGCCCTAAAAACAAAAACAAAAAAAAAAAAAAATGAAAACAAAGAAAATTATAGTTGATCTTCAAATGGACACCATGATTATTATCGTCAACAACAAATGATCACTGAATATCTAGTATTATGTAGTCCATTGGGTGAACCTCAGGGAAGATAAGAGACTGTAAAATGCAATTGATTTCTTCTTTACCTGAACGTCTAGAACAGATTATTTTTTCCTTGTTTACAGTCTATCCCCACTTCAATTTTTTTTCATTCACGTATCCGTTGTATTTTTTTTAAAGCAGAATCTTCTGAGTCTGGTTTTGGACCTGACTTTAGGCCAAGGAGTTATCGTTGGTATTGGCTTCACGTACAATAAGAAAAATAGAGAAGGGTAGGAGGAAAGAGGCTAATTTGTCACTCAAGCTGATGAATTAGGTGGGAAAGTAGAAGCGTATACTACTCACTGTAAGAATAATAACATTTTATATACATGATTGTTTTCCTAGCATTTTATCTATTTGTCCACACACCTACCTAATCAAAACAAAAATTGTTCTAGTCCCAAAGACAGAGAAGTTTCGAGGTAGAATTAGAAAGTGATTTGGTAGCATTTTCTCAGATTTTGGTTATATATCTCTAAGGGTAACTTAGAGAATTTGTGCAGAAAAAAAATTTTGGGAAGAAGATGTGACTTGGATTCCTCTGGACCAAATAAATTTTCCTTACTCAGAGGAGAAGTATGTATTCTCACCCAGGGCCTTTGCTCTTATTATGGCCCCTTCCCAGATCTTTTCATGGCTCACTCCTTCAACTCATTCAGGACAAAGTTCCATTGTTCTTCCGTGAGAGACTTTCCTTGACCAGCACATCTCACGATGTGCAAGAGATGAGAATAAAGGCACTGGTGGGCACTGGAGAAGAGAATCATGTGTCCTGTTGTAACAACAGAGCCCTGAGAAAGTAGCAAAACTTCAGAATGGATATTGTGAGTGAGTCTAGGCAGGTGGACCCCTAAACAGCATCAGAGAAATTACCAAGCTTCTGAGCCTGGCAGGGAGTCAGCTGGGAGGCCTTGGCATAAGAGAAAGCAACTCTCAGAAATGACACCACATCTAAGGACCAAATGATCTCATGGGATTCTTAGTGGATATCTGAGTGGAGAGATGACTGAGTGAACCTGAGGCCTCCTCGAATGCAACTTAAACTGAACATCGGGCAAAGGAAGCCTGAATGGACTGAGACTGCTTCCACAATGGCAAAAGAGGAGCTTGAAACAGAAATTAAGTTTTCATAAAAACATAGATCCATTTCTTGCACATTTCAGTTTGTGGACTGAAACTAAAACAAAAATCAAAACCAAAAAAGTACAAAAGTAAGGTGTGCTGGGGGTAGGCATTCGTGTGAATGTAGCAGGACTGAACAATGATGAGTCTGATGGGAAAGTCAAGTGCAGTAGGCAGAGAGCTTGGAGTACGGAGACACGTAAGATGTGATCCCAACCTTGAATAGATTCACAGATGGTCTGTAAAGATAATCATGTTCTTTATAAGATCAGTAATTATCCAAGGGATTGTAGGCTGAGTGTAACAACTGCAGAAATAGCTCAAAATGAGGGAATAATCAGTGAAGTTTTAGTTGTCAGGGAAGACCCACACAGAGGTGGGACTATAACTTACCCTTAAAAGAAGCATAACATTTAGGCCAATGCTGAAAAAAACAATGATGCAGACATAAAACTGTCAGCTATGTTTTTTGTGAAAACAGTGGAGAAGACTAACATTATGGCAGGTGAGTCTCCTGTGTAAGGGTGTGGTCAGCCAGGGCATATGGGAGAGGTTGGCAGGGTCCAGGAGATGCAGGGGGACACTCAGCTAAGGACTGAACTTTGATCTGCAGTCAATGAGGAGTCATCACGGGTATATGATTCGAGGAACTTTTTTTGCGAAACGGGATGCATCCAAAAAATTTATTTCCAACAGTGTGCAATTTTGCTTCTAGTTAACCAGGCAGCTTTGTTCCTTAAGATCAATATAAAGCAGTTATTTAGATGCGAGAGACTAATTATTTGGATGGGAGAGACTGCCTTGGAGAAAAAGGCAAAAAAGCTAAAACAAA
Source organism: Catagonus wagneri (assembly GCA_004024745.2). Lineage (NCBI taxonomy): Eukaryota > Metazoa > Chordata > Mammalia > Artiodactyla > Tayassuidae > Catagonus > Catagonus wagneri. Next base: position 45,281,558 of record PVHT021183693.1, on the reverse strand, counting down.
CCAAACTGAAAACCAATCAAATAGAAGGAACTCAAGATTAAAGATATTCTGATGGTGAATCTGCAGCCATATCTTTATATTAAAGATTGCTTTTGGAGACTTTCTTTGTAAATGGGACTAAATATTACTATTATTGTCTCAAAGACAATATAGGGACATGAATAAATGGATAGCTTGTGTTTGCTATGAGTTTAGCTTGGGTATTTTGTGAGATCTAGGGCTGTTCTCTGTTTTTGCTTTTGTGTTTTTTTGAGGGCTGCACCCGTGCATATGGAGGTTCCCAGGCTAGGGGTTGAATTGGAACTGTAGCAAGTGGTCTACACCACAGCCACAGCAATGCAGGATCTGAGCTGCCTCTACAATCTACACCACAGCTCAAGGCAACAACGCTGGATCGTTAACCCACTGAGCAAGGCCAGGGATTGAACCTGCATCCTCATTGTTCCTAGTTGGATTCATTAACCGCTGCACCATGATGGGAACTCTCTCTCTTTTTTTTTTTTTTAATTTACTTTTATTGGAGTCTATTTGACTTACGATGTTGTATTAATTCCAGGTATACAGCAGTGAATCAGTCATACATATAAATATATCCATTTTTTTCCCACATAGGTTATTATAAACTACTGAGTAGATTTTCCTCTGCTATATAGTAAGTTCTCGTTAAGCATTTATTTTATAAAGCAGTGTGTATATGTTATTCCCACCCTCCCAATTCCTCCCTCCTCGCCCCTCCTCCCGTGGTTTCGCCTATGGCAACCATGAGATTGGTTTTGAAATCTGTTTGTTTCTGTTTTATAAACAAGTACTTGCTCTCGGCCTATAGGACTCCTGGTTGCTCAGAGCCTGACCCCAATGCTGCCAGAACCGCAGGGGCAGAGGGGCTCTGTTGTGACCTTTCAATAAAGCCGTTGGTCTTATTAAAAAAAAAAAAAAAAAGAAGGTAAGTTCTTTTGCAACATCTTTATTATATTCCATATATAGGTGATGCCATATACTACTCATCTTTCTCTGTCCTAACTTACTTCACTCAGTATAATACTCTCTAGGTCCATCCACGTTGCTGCAAATGGCATTATTTTATTCTTTTTTATGGCTCAATAATATTCCATCGTATATATGTACTACATCTGCTTTAACCATTCTTCTGCTGATGGACATTAGATTGCTTTGTTGCCTTGGCTGTGGTAAATAGTGCATGTATCTTTTCGTATTATGGTTTTCTCTGGGTATATGCTCAGTAGTGGGATTGCTAGATCATATGGTAGCTCTATTTTTAGTGTTTTAAGGAATCTCTGTACTGTCTCCACAGGGTTTCAACAATTGACATTCCTGCCAACAGTGTAGGAAGTGATTGGAGTAGATGCTCTTGTGCCCTTTGGGAATAAATGGGGAAAAGAGCAGTCTTTTAACAATATGACTCCAGTTTGTCATGGTTTGAAACTCCATGATTTCCTGTGATTTCAGATCAAATGAAAGTCAGCCTCTTTATTACCATGGTTTGCTTGGTTCTACATGATAAGTTCTTGTTTTTGCCGCTGATTTTATTTCCTAGTATTCTTGACCTGCTCCACTCTATTGAGTCTTCCTATTTCTTTTTTTTTTTTTGCCTTTTTTGTCATTTTTTTAGGGCTGCATCCGCGGCATGTGGAGGTTCCCAGGCTAGGGGTCTAATCGGAGCTTTAGCCACCAGCCTACGCTGCAGCCACAGCAACGGAGGATCTGAGCCGTGTCTGCGACCTACACCACAGCTCATGGCAACACCAGATCGTTAACCCACTGAGCAAGGCCAGGGATCGAACCCGCAACCTCATGGTTCCTAGTCGGATTCGTTAACCACTACACCACGACGGGAACTCCGAGTCTTCCTGTTTCTTTAACAGGCCAAGTATACTTCCCACCTGGACCTTTACTCTCTCTTACCAGGACACTTCTCAGATTCTCCATGTCTCACCCTTCAACTCATTCAGGTCTCTGCTCAATTGCTTTTCCCAGAGGGTGTTCCTTGACCTGCACATCTAATCCTTACCTTTTTTTTTAACCGTATCACTACAAATTTTATTCAGAAACCCATTTTTTTTAATTTCCATTTTGAACTGGTTTGGTTAATCAACTACAACACTTTCTAGCAGACTCCCGTAACAGCTCCGAACTCACTATTCTTTTTTGTTTTTTGTCTTTCTTCAGTTTTCTTAATTGCACTTTTCAGTAACTGATATTGCACTAGTTACTTATTTGTGTGCTTATTATTTGTTTCTCTTACCAAAATGTAAGGCATGATCTTTATCTAACACCTTTGGAATTCTTGGCCTGAAAGTGGCTCTGATACCTCACAGGTGTTTGATAAATATTTGTTGTATAAATGAATAAATAAATGGAGAACAATATTAGTATTGCTTTCATCATCATTGTTAATAACTCATATTTGTTGAGACTTTACTAATGTGCCATGACTAGGTTATTAAAAGTCTTACATTTACATTTAGGTATTACATTTATTTTATTAATTTATTTTTTCTTTTTACAGCTGCACCTGCAGCATATGGAATTCCTGGGCTAAGGGGCTAAACTGGAGCTGCAGCTGCCTGCCTGCACCACAGCCACAGCAACACAGGATCCAAGCTGCATCTGCAACCTAAGCTACAGCTTTTGGCAACGCCAGATCCTTAACCCACTGAATGAGGCCAGGGATTGAACCTGCATCCTCGTGAATACTGTATTGCGTTATCAACCCACTGAGCCACAATGGGAACTCCTATTTCATTAGTTTTTCACAACTGCTTTTTTGAGTCACACAGAGGTGAAGTAACTTTCCATGATGTTACTCAGCTAGTAAGTGAAAGAGTGAAGATTTAAACCTAGGACTGCAAACTCCAAAGGTCTTGCTTTACTATAGAGTATATGTGGTGACCACCATAGTGCCGTAGTGTATACAGGAATGTGTTCGCACAGTGCCTACAAATTAGCAAATGAAGGTGATCCTCTTGATCACAGACCTCCAAGTCAAAAGACAACGTTTCAGAATGCTGCTAATAGCATACCATCCGGTTAAGGCCTAGATGCACTCAGGATAATGGTTTTATGTTTTTTTTCTTTGTTTGCATATTTAATTTTTTTTCTTAAATGTATGTCCTAGCTTGGGTATATTTCAGTTCTGACAGCCTGAAATTGTGGCTGTGTTTGGAAGATCACTCCTTTTATTGGAAAATGAGATAGCTAGAAAGCCCAGGAGTTTATATACCCCTTGGAGAGCCGTTTACCAGTGACTGATTGGAATAGGATTATAAAGTTCATGCTCTCTGGCCTCAGGCTGGGACCTTTTTGAAGCAACATGACATTCCAGAGTTCACTTTCAAGTTCAAGCTGAGGCTGTATAATCCAGGACTTTGCCTGACATGGTACCCCTGCCTGGTTGGGGTTCATTTCTTCCTTGTTCTATTTCATTGACTCTCTTACTATTTTCTGCTGGAGTACTTTGTCAGTGAATCACTTGAACATTATGGATTTTTGTTTCTGGGTCAGATGGTAGGTAGTCTAACTTAAGAAAGTGAATCACCCAGTGCCTTTTAATGTGACTACTTTGGCGGCACCTCAATTGCCTTTTGATACGCATCCATTGCCTTCCTTTCCATTCACATTCTTCCCAGACTTGTCCATGTGTGATGTCTACTTACTGGAGCCAAGTGCCAGGGAAGACTTACTGTAAAGAAATAGCATTCTGTAGCAGAATCACCTTGGGCGTGGATAGATCTCAGTTCTTTGCTTCACAGAGCTCAAGCATGATTTGACCTAACTCATTTCCTCCCCCACCTTCCTGGCTGATAGACAAAGGCAGGGAAAAAGAGGAGCTGAGTCATGAAGGCTTAATTCATTTTTCTATTTCTTGGCCCCTAAAGCTTGCTTTAATTGAAGAAACTTTCAGTGGGATTAACTTTGCTACAAGAGAACATTCTGGGTCTCCTTTCAAGGCAAGCCTTTGGCACCACTAAAGCAGTGAATACGTAAAGGCCTTTGAAGAATGCAGGTATTTTCTAGCTCTGATGGGGCTGTCTCTCCAATAGAGCTCACAGAAGTCGCCTTGCCTTGTGTAATCTGTCTCTGCAAGTAGAAATCCTCTAGGAACAGCAGTATAGGGGTACGGTGGCCCAGGCTACCTTCATCAGATAACTGGGCCAGGCCTACTCCCCCAAGGCCCAGATGGGGTTCCCAAAGACTAGGGAGGTTTAGGGAAGAACAGGCTTGTCTCTTTACCATGTAAGACCTGAGCAGGGAGGACACGTTGCCCCCATCTCATATCCTAGGAAGTAATTTTCACTCTCAGGATCTTGCTAGTGTATCATTGTTTAGCTCAAGTCAAACTGGGTCATGACTTGCACAAGAAAGTCAGAGAAGGAATTAGGGATGTTTTTTACCATGGAGTGATGGAAAGAGTATTGCAGTGGATGTGGGATCACACCTGGCATGTCAGTCCAGGTAATCACTGGCTAGTTGTGTCAACTTAGGAGACTGGCTCAGATTACCTGGACAACAGTATCTCCATCTGTAGGATGAGGAGGTCCTTATGAGCTCTCTGTTTCCAGTCCACTATGATTTTGTCATGTGCTCAGCAGTAGCTCATGTTTCTATGGACATCGAATGATTACATGTATCAGCTAACCTCAGCATAGATAGATGACTGGGCAGCTCCCCACACAACACTGACCTCAAGGCATTACAGCTCCTGGAAAGCGTTAAAACTGCAAGTTACTCCATAGACAAGTGAGCAACGGTCTGTATGTCCTGAAAGGTGGCTAGGCCCACTGGCCATTTTTCAATGTTCGACTAAGCTGTAGAGCACCAGGAAAACAGACTTTTTCTAACATTCTGGAATCCCTTCAGAGGAAAAAAAAAAATCCTTGAAAAAGATGCAGTGGCTTCTTTTTCCTGGTCACATGCACATGTGACACTGCAGGTTTCCATTTGGGTCCCTAGGCCAACGAAGCCACCTATTAACTGGCTTCCTGTATTGTCATGCCCTGATGGCTTTGCCTGTGACCTTTATCAAACAAATAGTCCAAAGGTGACCTCTTTTCTGACATTGCCTCAGATCTCCCTAATCAAAAACATTTCTTCTTTTTCTAGATTCTCTCCCGTAGTTCATACCACAGTCTCACTCTGAAAGGCCTTATAGATATTTGTCTATGCTTCTGTATCTTCCGTTATCTTCTTTCCAAATTCTAGACTATATGTACCTAAAGGGCAAGGGCCAGGTCATACCCATATCTATGCTGCTTCTAAAGATACCTCATAGAGACTGGAACACACTAAAAAAATATGGACTTCAAGATCAGTAGCACTGGCAAATATCTTATCTGATCACTGAAGTTGTAGCAAGATATAGAGGAAAGAACAAAGATTTTAGAGTACATGTGTCTTTTCGAGTCATGGTTTCCTCTGGATAGATGCCCAGGAGTGGGATTGCTTGATCAAATGGTAATTCTAAGACAGTCTGGGGGGCGGGGGAATGCACTGAGGGTTTGGGATGGAAATGCTATCAAACTGAGTTGTGATGATTTTTGTACACCCATAGTTGTAATAAAATTCATTAAGCAATGGAAAAAAATAAAATATGAAAAAAAAGATTTTAGAGTAAAAAAAAAAAACCGGTGGTTCACTCTGAATGCTTCTACTTAGTCTCAACATGGCCTTGGTCAAGTCGTTCAAAGTTCTGCTTTTTCATCTGTAACATGGCAATACCATTACTTACCTAATAGGACTGTATGAGGATAGAGAATCTGGGAGTAAAATTAGGTGCCAATAAATGGTAGCAGCTGTGATGATACTGTTTATGATTACTATGTATTTCTGTGAAATGTATCTATCTGTACTATGAAAAGTGACATAAAAATGAACTGGAGCTAAATTTGTGATAGAGATTGTTTCTAGCCTAGGTAACGGGGGAAGTGACAGAGAAAGATATACAGGCCTGTAGATGGGAGATAAAGGGGACTTTAACTGTGTTGGAATGTTTGACATACAAACATGCATGTACAGACATACATACATATAGGTTTGTAGTAAACATGAAAACGTTAATAATGATAATTTCTGGGGTGTGGGTACGTGGATATGTATCATATTTCTTAAACCTTGCCATGCAGCTCTTTCTTGACTTACAATGAGGTTATATCCTAATAAACCCATGAATTGAAAACATCATAGGCTCAAAATGCATTTAATACACCTAACCCACTTCTAATATCGCAGCATAGCCCTGGCCACCTTTAATGCGCTCAGGACACTTATATTAGCCTAAGTTGGGCAAAATCGGCTAACAGTCAGTTCTTAAAAACAGTTAGCCCTGGAGATGTAGGCTGAGATTCTGTTGGAGTGAACAACATAGCAATGAACAGAAGCATAAAGGTTCAGTGCTTGTTTGTTCATTCTACAAAGTTATTGAGTGACCAGTACATTGGGCTTCATCCATGAACAACACAAAGACCCCTGCCTAGTGAAGAGCAGAGAATGCTAAGTAGTCAAAATCGGTTGGGTGACATTTAGACTTAAAGAGTAAACCAGTGACAGACTGTAGATGGGCCTTATCCTGTTGGCAATGGCCAGCAATTGAAGGGTTGTTCCTCCAAAAGGGGTCCGGGTGCCCTGGATGTAACCTGGGGATGATAGATTCTGAAACTGCTCAGCACAAGAGCGCAGGCTTCAGCTCCCTGGATGTGGATGTGCCCAGCCCAAGGAGAGAGGGGTGACCCACTGAAAACTTATTTGCAAACTGGTGGTACAGAAAAGAGCTTTGAATTAGAATAGGAAGACTTAATGTAACCCCCCCCCCGCGATTCTACCACTAAGTAGTTTTGGGAACTTGGGCTTGCGTGTAACCTCTCAGGGTCAGGTTTCCTGACTGTAAACTAGAGCTGATCGTACTTGCTCTGCCTATTTCACAGGGTTGTGGAAGTCAAAAGAGATCATTTATATGAAATTTCTTAGAAAACTTTATATTAGCATATATTAAAAATAGAATCAGTATTTATTTATGCAATCAATCTAAATCATAAGGCCTTTTACCAGATTTTTTTTGTTTAGTTTTCTTGATAGTATTTTTTTTGGTGGGGGCTTGAACAATCTAGAACACTTTGATTGCCACTTATTTTCCCTTGTGTTGACATTGTCTCTTCTATTTTCTGAGATATTAGAAGAGGGTGTCTCAGCTCGGAAAGGTGTGGTATAAAGGGATATCGTCATGGAAAATAGATTGCATAAATCTTTGTTTTTATCCCAGCAATTCCCATTAGCACCTCCCACGGAATTTCCCTAAGCAGTATTAACTTTTACGGCCTCTTAATTTTAGCTATGTAATGTCAGGCTGTAGTCAAATCCTCATAGTCTTTCTCAGATGGTGGGTGCTTCATGCAGAACTAGATGTTTCTGGAATACTTACAACAGAGGAAAACAGAGCTCTCTACCTTCTGCGAGATGGGGGATGGCTGAGACTTAGGTGTCTTGTCCAAGGATTCCATGAGTTCCCAGCAGAGGGACAATTAGAAACCAGGCTCTGGACTCTCCTGGCTGTGTTGCTCCCACTCCTTGTAGTACAGCTTCTCTGAATTCTATCTCACTTATCTCTTCATTGTCCCAGATTGGGGTTTCCTGAGGCCTCTGAACATAAATGGAGAAAAAAAACACCTAGTGTCTCCCTTCCAAAGTGTGGGAGGGTCTTTCTCAGAGAAAGGCCTTCTGCAAAACTTAAAAATTCAGACTGGGCACTTTAACCTGCTAGGTGCTCAAGATTTACCTATGACACAGATATGGAAGTGTTCTCATGGAAAATATACAATAAAATAAATTTATCCTTAGAGACCATTCATCATGCTTAGGCTTTTGAAAAATACTTGGCAGGTGTTAACTCATCTAGCTCCTAGGGAACGGTTAGGAAGTACCATAGCTGCCCCATTTTCCATGAGGCAAACCGGGCAGGGAAGTTAAATAATGTTTCCAAGGTCACCAGCTGATGAGTGATGAAGTCAGGATGAGAATACAGGGGTCAGACTGCAGAGCCGAGCACTCTTTCATTCAACATATATTTCCTATACATGTTCTTCAATGCAAAATGCCAGTTTTCCAATGGAGTGGGAGATGTCATCCAAACTCATTAGTTTCAGGTGTTCCCTGGCAACAAGGGATTGTCCAACTGGAAAGGACACTTGATCCATTCCATCTAACGGGTGCTAGGCTTAAAGCAACTATGATGTCTTTCTTGGATCAAGGAGAACCTGGATTTTCAGAAAGGAATTTTTATAGATAGACAGCGTTACTGTCTGTATATTTTTTCCCTTGAAAAAGAAAATCTGTGCAAGCAGAGATATTTATAATTCTTAATCCAGGCACCACATTGGACATTCCTTTCTGCATCCAGAAAAAAACAAAAAAAGATCGAACCGAGTGGCAGAGGCAGCAAGAGCTGATTTGCATAGCATCGAGAACATAAAAGCCATAACTGGTTCCAACGCTCCTATTACACGAATTCCGGAGAGTGCTTCAGGTCAGGAGTGTTTATGGCTAAACAAAAGCATAGGGATGGGAAAACAGTAAAGCAAACAGAGAGCTGGAGAAAGCTCTGTTTATAAGCAGCGCCCAGAATTATTCATTGCCACGTTCCTCTGAGAAAGAGAGGGCAATGAAAAGAATAAGAACAAGAACAAGGGCCTTACTCTGGTGTGGGAAGCAGCAGACCTTAGGTTGTGTTGCCCTGAAAGTGGGAAAGGAAGTCTGGGACCCTCTGGTTCTTCCTTGTTATTGGATAATTGGATACAGCCCTACTATGGGATGCTGCCACAGCTCTATTTCCTGGCTGGACTTCAGTTTCCTACTCCATGAAATGAGGAGATAAGGCTAGAATGATTCCTAAGTTCCATTTGGTCTGCACTTCTAAGATCATGGTATCCTCAGCCACCAGTTTCCCACAGTGCCTTGCACAAACCAGAAAAGATCAAGGGAGGCTGAACGATCCTTTGGACAGGAAGCACAAAGGGAACCTTCATAGCCCAAAGCCCACGGGCCGCCTCTGTGCAGACCTTTGCTGAGCTCAGCCTGCCCTGTCGGATTCTCACATCTTACCAAAGTTTACCACCTGTTTTCTCACCATGAATGCACCGACCCATTCAACATGAGGAGGAGAGCCTGGCATTACACAAGAGTACCAGGGAAATAATTGGAGTGGGGTTCATAAGAAAATAGTCTCTCAGCCAAGAGACAGGGGAGCTCTTTTCCTTGGGGAAGGAAAGAATGCATTACACTCATGGGAGAGAAGCAGATATTCACCACTCCTGCCACCCTCATCAAGGGAGGTCAAAGTGTTACAGAGGCTGTAATGATGAGCAAAGACTGTGGTATTGTACCCCAGGACAAGAAGTAATGAGGCTAAGGAGATGAAAGATGGAGAGGAGAGGCAGCCAAGCTATGTTCTCATGAATAGGATATTATAAGAGGGAAGAAGAAGGGCTGTATCTGAGAAGACAGAACTCCCATTGATTGCCAAATCCTGACTGAATAGCAGCCAGCCATGGAGCAGCAGGATGCCTTCTGCTGTGCCTGGGTGAGAGGACAATTAGACATGACTCCCTGCTCTGCCTGTGACTCTTGAGGGTATTGCCGGCTGAGGATGGGGGTCAATAAGATTGAGATGGTGGGCGATTACCTCCAAGGAATGGCTTGGAACTCCTGGCAATATGCAAATAACCCTGGTGCCCTATCCATCATAGAGGGAATTCCCCTCACCTCAGATCTGAGTAAAGAATGGAATACACTGTGGGTGTCTCCAGTAGAAGGGGAAGGAAGGGAAGAGGCAGGGAAACGGAAATGTTCCCAAGACAACTTTCACATCATTGTGCTGAGTTTGCACTGCTTACAGGTAAGTCACTTAGTAAAAGACCTCTGGGTCTATGAAAAACAAAAGGCACAGGGAAAGCACTTTGAGATGCCCCTAGCTTAAAAGTCGTAAAAGAAAAAAAAAAATACACACGCACAGATGTCCACACACCCATATACCTACACAGTTGTCAGTGACCTAAGATCATTTTGAACACCACATGTTAGAAATATTTTTCCTAGGGCTTGGCTTTGCCTGCCTGGATGAGTTTCACGGAAGTGAATTTCCTAGAACACTCTTCTATAATTTTTCTCTTAGATATTGGTGAATGCCAGGATTTCTTATGACCTACCAAATATAACATACCTTGATGCCACTGTAACTCCAGAATTCTTGAGAACAAACATTCTGAACATTTCCAAAATGCATCTGGCAGGAGGCCCTGTGGAATGACACAGCAGAATCCCTATTCTTTTCACAGCCCAGAATCTGACAATGGGTTGATCTTTGCGTTCCTTCTCCTTTCGCTCTCATTTAAAATTTCGGCTCTTCTTTTCCCTTGATATTGTGAATGCCTTCAAGTACTTTCTTTAATTTTTACTCATTAATGGAGCAGAGTAATACTAGGAAGTTATTGGTAAGTTGAAGAAAAATTGGATACAGAGCCAATAACATGGGAAAAAGAATATATATATATGTATGACTGGGTTACTATGCTGTACAGCAGAAATTGACTCAACACTGTAAATCAAATATACCCTAATAAAAAATAGATTTGATTAAAAAACTAGTAGGGCAGAAGGATCAACCTGTAGAAGAACAGTACCTAGAAGTTTAGGAATATAAAACCATTATTCCAAATCATCATAATTTCTTTTACTGATAAAATTGTGGTACTCCAAATGTCCAATGAATTAAAAAAGTGCCATAAAATTCACTTACTCTATTTAGTTCTCTAAGCCAAGCTCTCTTTACTAGAAACTTCTTCACATCTTTTGGCCCTCTGTATCTAACTTCTACTCGAATTACAAAATGCTGTACCTCCAAGTCCTAGGTTTAGAATTCTGATCAGAATCACAAATGAAAATGTACCTGCAGCACTTGCCACCCACTTGGCACCTAGATTCAGGATTAGTGTGAGGAGCTACAAATCTCATAAATTTCAAGCACACACCCAACATTGACACTAAAAGCACAACTTAATGAACTACTCATCTGAAAAAAAGTTATACATGTGTGTGTACACACATTTCTGAGTTTTCAGAAATGAGTTTTCTGAGACTGTAATTTGTCTTAAAACTACAACCTCTTAACTATAGTGACAGAACTATTTTATGCCATCCTTCAGCTCTCTCCTAAAGGAAATTACTAACAGGTTGGGGTGCCCACACCTCATTTTACAGATGCTGAAACTGAGGTGCAGAAAAGTAATCATCCAGCTCCGGGTCATCAGACTTCAGTCCAGTGTTGTTCCTACTCTACTTATTTGGATTTCCATGAAAATCAATACATCTGCATAACTATTTTTGGGAAGGGTCTGGAGCATTGGAGGAAAAAAGTGTCAACTGAGTTCAGCAAATAACAATAAAATAATAATTAACCCTAAATTCTTTATGGTTACAAAGAGGATGCTAGGAAATCTATACTCAAGGCTGGAAGTATCTTATATTCTAGTTTACCTAGTAAGAGAACTGTAGAATAGGAAAAGAGAATTGTTGAAGGGAGAAGAAACACTGTCTCCTGCCAGACTGTGGGTGTCCCCACTCGAGATTCCTGGGTCAGGAAAGTTTCCATGTGTACCCCGCCACGCAGGTACCACCCTTCACTTCATACTTTTAATAGCCATCAGCAGTGTCTTGTATACCAGCTAGGATCTCTGGGTTATCTTCTAGATACTTTAGACAATGCACCAAAACCCAGAAAAACAGTCTCTATCTCAGAAGTCTATGCGAACTTTAGATAACTCAAGCATGTTTAGTCAACATTAAGTGTTTCATGGTCTCTATTATTAAAGTTATTCTAATAACTATTCGAATAACTAACTGTGCATCAGGAAAAAAAGCCGTTATCCACTACCATATGCATGTCCTTCCTTTTAAAAAATATTTTGGTAATTTTATGAAATACAGAAGTAAGAATAAAGAGTGAAAAACAGCATCATTGGAAATGGTCATAAGAATTTAAATACAGTAAACCTAAATTTTTGTTCTTTGTTTTCATGATTTTAGAGATACATATACTCAGAATGAGAAATATCCTCTGAATGCAATTAACTGCTCACGAACTACCATTTCTGCCTGGGACAAAACCATCCTGCATATACTGATTTCAAAGACATCTTGGATGCATCCTAGCTTATCATTACTTCTGATTATTCTTTTTCTATTTGCATCATAATTTGCAGTACTTAAAACAATTGTAACATATGATGGCTTATGATTTTGTTGGAGAGAGGATGACCATGTTCTTTACTCCAAAACTGCAAAATATTTTTAATTTTATACTTATAAATAGCAATTATGATAAATTCAATGTGCTAAATATCTACATTCCGGTTTCTACCCACTACCTCTGATACAGACCTACCTTCAGTGTTTGTCCACTTGTGAAGCATATCGGGTATGTCAAGAATCACTAGAGCTTGGAGTTCCCATCTCGGCAGTAATGAAGCTGACTAGTATCCATGAGGACACAGGTTTGATCCCTGGCCTTGCTCAGTGGGTCAAAGATCTGGTGTTGCCTGTGAGCTGTGGTGAAGTTGCAGACACGGCTTGGATCCGGTGTTGCTGAGGTGTAGGCTGGCACCTGCGGCTCCAAATCAATCCCTAGCTTGGGAACTTCCCTATGCCATGGGTGCAGCCCTTAAAAAAAGAAATCATTAGAGCTAAAGTATATTGTCATATGTCCTTTTAGAAAATTAGAACGGTCAGGTTCTTGTGCTCCAAGTTTACATTTTGAAATTCAACTGTTTAATAATTAACTATATGAGAGTACCATATATCTTTTTCATTCTTAAAACTACATTGCTCAACTATTGAAGCTTTTGTTTGAGAAAGTTTATCTAAGGATCATCACACGAAGATTCCGCCTGAGATTTAACTTAGTATATATTTCATTATCGTTAGAGTTCAAAGTGGCACTCCTTTTAGTCATCTTCTGGGTTAACAATTTTGAAACATCTTCCTCTATCACATTAATTTTTAAAATTAAAAAAAAAAATTACAGCCGCACCTGCATAAAGAAGTTCCCAGGCTACGGTTCAAATTGGAGCTGTAGCTGAGGCCAATGCCGTAGCCACAGCAACGCAGGATCCGAGCCGCATCTGTGACCTACACTGTGGCACGAGGCAATGCTAGATCCTTAACCCACGAGCGAGGCCAGGGATCAAAGCTTCATCCTCAGTGGACACTATGTTAAGTTCTTAACCCTCTGAGCCTCAACAGGAACTCCTACTTTTATCACTTCTACTCTCTTTAACATTCTACGGAGAACATTTCAAAAATTCTGAGTTCTTTTATAAAACTAAAAGCAGACTATAAAATTAAATTTCTCTCGTATCTCTATATGTTCTTGAAAGATAATGCAATCATTTTGGGCAAGATGGTAAGAAAACTGGGTAATTATACAATGGTAAATTCATTTAATCACGTTTTAGTCTTCTTATTGCATCATCTTTGTTAGCTAGTTGTCCAGTAAAATAATGAAAGCCACATATGTAAATCTAAATTTTCTAATAGGAACATATAATGTAAAAAGAAAGGTAAAATTAATTTTAGTAATAGAGGTTTTTTTAACCTGTAATATCATAATCAACATCAAAATGATCAATGAGCTATTTTATATTCTTTATTTTTATTCCAAGTCTCTGAAATCTAATGTGTATTTTGCATTTCCAGCATTTCTCAATTTCGAACACCCACATTTCAAGTACTCAGTAGTCATATGTACCTAGTGGCTACCATATTAGCACAGTTTTGGACAATTCCATTCTTCCTTTTTAAAAATTGTAATCTTCAGGTTTTTTTTTTGATAATTGAATTGATTGAGAAGTTAGGATAAAGTAATTTCTAGAATGATAACAAGAAAAAATGTCTCAAGATATGGAAAAAAAATAATTTTCCATACTGCACTTATAAAAGGGTAAGACATACCCTCTGATAATCACAAGAAATACATTTTATTCTTTATTTTAAGCAGTTTTTGGAATTCTTAGTGTTCAAAATTAAGAGAAGAAACTGATTTTTTAAAAAAATGGGCCAAATACTTCACAAAAGAGATATAGAGAAGAATAATAAACAAGAAGAGATGCTCCACTTATGTCATTAGGGAAATGCAACGGGTAGACCCCACTGCACACCTTTTAGAATGGCCAAAATCCAGAACACTGACAACACCAAAGTCTGGTGACAATGTTGAACAACCGGAACTCTCATTCATTGCTGATGGAAAGGCACAGCCACTTTGGAATACAGTTGGGCAGTTTATTACAAAATTAAGCATATTCTTATCTTACAGTTCAGCGATCATGCTCTTTGGTATTTACCCAAATGAGCTGAAAACTTGTATGCACGTGAAAACTGCACATAGATGTTGATATAGCAACTTCATTCATAATTGCCAAATCCTAGAAGTAACCAAGATGTCCTTCAAGAGGAAAGTGGCCCGGTGGTTAACGAATCCGACTAAGAACCATGAGGTTGTGGGTTGATCCCTGGCCTCACTCAGTGGGTTAAGGATCCGGTGTTGCCATGAGCTGTGGTGTAGGTCGCAGATGCGGCTCAGACCCTGCGTTGCTGTGTCTATGGCGTAGGCCGGCAGCTACAACTCCGATTAGATCCCTAGCCTGGGAACCTCCATATGCTGCGGCTGCGGCCCTGGAAAAGAAAAAAAAAAAGGAAATGAATAAACTCGTATGTCCAGACAATAGAATACTACTCGGTGCTAAACATAAATGAGTTATTAAGCCATAAAAAGATAGGGAAGACATTCAAATGCATGTGTATTCTTGGTGAAAGAAGTCCATCTGAAAGTCTGTATGAGTCTAGCGATATGACATTCTGGAAAAGAAAAAATTATGGACACAGTTTAAACAAAGTTGCTAAACAGTAAAAGTTTTTGCAGGAGTTCTGGGACGGAGAGGATAAATAGGTGAAACACAAAGAATTTTTAGGGCAGTGAAACTACTCTTTGTTATGCTGTAATGGTTTGTCCAAACTCAGTCTGTGCAACCCAAGAGTGAACCCTAATGTAAACTGTGGACCTTGGGTGTTCAAGATGCACCAGTGCAGGTGCCTCAGCTGTAACAAATGCAGCACTCTGGTGGGGGAGGTTGATAGTGAGGGAAGCTATACATTTGCCGAGTCCAAGGGAAGCTGGCAAATCTCTGTACTTTCAATTTCTCTTTGAACCTAAAATTTCTCAAAAACAAAATCTTTTTTTGGATGCACTTCAGAAGACCTCTGAGAATAAAAGTCATGAAATACCAATAAGAAATAAATAACAATTGAGTCCCAAGTTCCCCAATAGTAGATCAAGGCATTAACCATTTTCATTGTTTTATCTTTCTCTTTTTCGGGCAGCCATTGTATCAACGATGTCACTTTGGGGGATGTCATACCTAAATTTTAAGGAATAAAAATTGGATTCTTTTGGTACCCTTAATTTAAGCTGAAGCTGCCCTGAAACACATCATGTGATTATACCTACAAATAGGAAAACACATTTTTTAAACATTACATGGATTTCCTGTCATGGCTCAGCAGAAACAAATCTGACTGCTGTCCATGAAGATGCGGGTTTGGTCCCTGGCCTCGCTCAGTGGGTTAAGGATCTGGCGTTGCCGTGAGGTGCCGTGTAAGTCGCAGATGTGGCTCAGATCACGCATTGCTGTGGTTGTGGTGTAGGCCAGTGGCTACAACTCCATTTGACCCCTAGCCTGGGAACCTCCATATGTTGCGAGTTTGGCCCTAAAAAAAATAGAAAAAATAAACACTATATGTTATATGCGATTCTGTAAAGTTATCTTTACAGCTATGGTAATAAATAGTTTTCATGCCATCTAAGGTTAGTC
This sequence comes from Catagonus wagneri, assembly GCA_004024745.2. NCBI lineage: Eukaryota > Metazoa > Chordata > Mammalia > Artiodactyla > Tayassuidae > Catagonus > Catagonus wagneri. Next base: position 45,265,629 of record PVHT021183693.1, on the reverse strand, counting down.
CATAAAAAGTCAAACTTATTTCTTTAAAAAATTCAACCATTTTGATAGCAGATCTTTTATTGGCTGAATCAATGTATACAACTGAGTTTAAAGGGGAACATGCCCAGAGCCCACCTTCAGTGATGCTGTTCCCACATACAGCCAGGAGACTCTGCATCCTGGCTCCGCAGTGCTGGCGAGGTCATTGCTGAGCACTAAATTAGACACTGGAAATATCTGCAGTTTAGTCCCTCTTCTAAAGCAAACTCATTCCTACCTCAACCAAATACCATACTACGCTTGTGAGTATCTTGAGTACCAGATGAGGTATAGATAGCTTCACGGTATTTAGATTGGCTAAAATTAGAAAATAATGACTACTTGTTAGAAGCATCAATAGATAAATCTGTTTCTTTTAGTATCTCTTCCTCTTCCTTGATGAAAATAAGGTCAAAGGAGAGACATAAAGACACACGACACACACACACACACACACACACACACACACACACGCCAACACCATTTCTCAATGCATTTTATTTATTTTTGAATTTTATTGCATGTTCTGACGCATATGAGTGGCTTGTAGATTTCGCCTCTGGCTCACCATAAGCCCGCTACACGAAATATCAAAAGACAAGCAACTGAAACCCATTACACAAAATATCAAAAAAGCATCACATCTATAAGAAAGAACCTTTCAAAAACATTAATAAAGCATATAAAACATTTGGCATTTACTTAATTTTTTACAATTATAAAAATAATAAAAAACAAAAACAAAAACACAGCCCTTTAACATTCAACATCCCACATACTGTATCCTAGGTGAATATCCAGAAAACAAAAGGCACATGGATTTAATGAAGAAAATTCTAGTCTCCATTTCCATTTCTAATACATCCAAACAAAAATACATCCATTCTTCAGTTAACTGTATTGAGGCCACAAGAACCCCATTAAGTCCCCATAGACTTGTCTGTCCTTAATATTCTCTCACCCCTTATCTTATCTCCTCATACACTCAAAAACTGCAAGATGCCACCAGGATGTGAGACCAGTAGTTGTGCCTAGCCTTGGCTAATGCCAGACACATGATATACAGTACACGAATTTCTGAGTCCCTAGTGCCACTTAACAGTGCTGAAACAGCTCAGAAGTCCTAGGTTTATTCAAACACTCAGGACAGTCAAGGGAGAAATTTGCCTTCCTAGCATTGCCAAGGCATGGCTTGCAATCTTCCCCTTAATCGGTTCCACAAATTAACAGTGCTTATTAGCATTTAAGCACAATAAAAATTTGAAATTAAGGACTCACTCTCTTTAACATACAAAATTAAAAAAAATAATAAAAAAATTTTCCCTTCCCCCCATCTTACAGTACCGCATTTTTTTTAAATCTGACATTGCAGCCTAAGCGATATATCCACAGAAATATAAAAACAAACAATAATAATAATAATAATTAAGTTTCAAACTGTGGTTCTGGAAAACCCGGGATCCCATGAAGAAAAAAAAAATCAAAATACAACATACGCAAAACATATATACACTTTTCAGATGAAACTCATATATATTTTTGAGCCACATTAGCCCTTTTGCACTTTAAAATTAAAGAAAAGAAGCTTATGTGCAATGATGGCCCTTTACCAGACGGTATGGCAGGATTTTTGAGCTCATTAGCATATACACAAAATATTTGTTTTGTTGTTTGAAAAAAAAAGCTGTTTGCTACAAAATATGCTTCTAAGATGTGTATGGGAATATTACCATTCACATGTTTTTCCAAAGTCTGAAGACAAATCTCTGTTCTTGTGTTTCAAGCAACATCTCCAATGTAAGGCTTATCCTCTAACTTGAAAGGATATTTTTATGTGTATGAACAGTGCAGAAGACATATGGAAGAGAAATTGGGTTCTCACAGTTACTTTCCAACGAAGTGAAACTATTATTGTTTAAAGAAGAAAAGGGATGTAGTAACACAACGGAGGCTATGGGAAAACTGATCTCACGGTTTTATATTTTTCAAATCATTATTCTTATTTTAAACCTCACAGAAAGAGCAATAAACAAGACTTGCAGAATTGTATAGAACAGGAGCGTCATTAAAAGAAATATTTACCAAATGATAGTATTTATAGGTCAAAAAGTCTTCTAAGTATTTTAATTCAGAGTTCACTGAGATCTCTGTCTAGAGATTTATTGATTAAATAACTGTATATTTCCTGTTCTTCCTGGATATTCTTAACAGACATTACAGCTGTCTCATTCCAATCACCTCAACCTTAATTCTGTCATTCCAATCACCTCAACCTTAATTCTGTCATGGGTAGCAAATGTGTGGTTAAGGTAACCAATCTAGCAGTGAAATTCAGTTTTAAGGTGTTTGTACCGGCAGCAAATGCTTTGTCAATAAATACTAGGACTTAAAGTGTCTGGTATTAAATTTGAGGAGATTGAAGATATAACCAGACACACGATACCAGCTGCTTTTGAACTGGCTGCCATGACTTTTTAAGACTTTAGCCATGATTCATGTTCCCCAATCCCAACCAAAAGCAACAGAGGATATTTTCTTTACTCTGGTGAGTGGCAGTGTGAAATACTGACTTTTCTTCTAATCAGACTCAATAACTCAAAAGTCAACCTCCATCAGTAGGAGGGATATCAGTAATATAAAATACAGCCACATAGAGAATAGTATACATATGTGTCCAGTCCCATCCACATAATAAGTATACATATGCATATAGTCTTACCCACATAAATACAAATGGATCCAAAGGTTTGATAGGGCGTGTATTTAGTGACAAAGAAATCAAAGGGACTTACATGTCACTGTCACTCACAGGTACTATCAAGATCTAGATCCCTATTACTAGACACAGCAGGCCTTGAAAGAAGGGGTATAGATAAACCACCCAAAACAAGAAAATTAAAAAAAAAAAGTCGTTAAGTGCAACTTCCATTTTTTTCCTTTAAATTACATTTTAAACAATACTCAATGCCCCCCACCCAAAATATATATACTGTATATTTATATATTTATATATATAGTCTCAGACTATAAGCGTGAAAATGCTTTATAAAAGTCAACAAGAGATCTCTGCGGCTTAAGGAGACACCCACTGCTTGTTTGCCCACTTCTTCCTAGCTATGCCAATTTCAGTCCTGCAAGCAAGAGATTTGAAGGCTCAAAGCCAGAATCAGAATCAGATGCCAGGTCAGACATTAGGTAAAAGGTAGCCTCTTACTTCTCTTTCCCTTAAGAAATCAGACTGAAAAGAGGAAGGAGAGTAGCCGGGGACAGGGCTTGGCAGGTCGAGCAGTAGTGCCTTGTAGGGGGCTGGGCAGATGGGCACAGCTGGCACAGCCACGCTCACTCCCCCTCCTCTTTGATGCGCTGTTGCTTGTTGCGACGAGCATCCATGTCGAAGTTGAAGTCATTCCACTCATCACGGGGCGGGAAGGAGATGGTCTGGCGGAGGGTGAAGCGCACAGCGTCAATTACACGTTCACCCCGGGTCTCACTGGAGCCCACGCTGACTGTGGAGGCACCACTTGGGGTCCGCAGGAGGTGGGGAGGGGCGGAGAAGTCATGGAGCTGCCGGTGGTCCAGGATGCCCTTCCAGATGGCATGTCGGAATTGCTCAGGGATTTTTAGACTTGCCAAATCCTGTGCAACAGGGAAGGGAATCAGGGAGAATTAGGACAAAGACACTAATTGACATCTAGTCCACACCATTCTGTCATTGCCCATGGCTCTGCATTAAACTGATCCTCATTTATTGAACTCTAAACTGGAAAATAAAATTAGCTCTTGAATAATCGGTACTACACGTAACTGAGCACGAAGGTACAGCCCTGAGGTGCCATCTCTTCTTGCAGACAGCATTTTACTTATTCTCTACTGGTCTCAGCTTCTTCAGTATTTAGATACTATTAAGAGAGTATTTAGATGAAAGAACAAAAATCCTGGTGTTCCCGTTGTGGCTCAGCAGAAACAAATCTGACTAGTATCTGTGAGGACACAGGTTCGATCCCTGGCCTTGCTCAGTGTTAAGGATCCAGAGTTGCAGTGAGCTGTGGTGTAGGTCACAGATGCGGCTCGGATCCCATGTTGCCGTGGCTGTGTTGTGAGCTGGCAGGTGGAGCTCTGATTCGACCCCTAACCTGGGAACCTCCATATGCCTCAGGTGCAGCCCTAAAAAGACAAAAACAAAAACAGAAACAAACAAACAAAAGAACAAAAATCCCCAAACAAAAATGCAAGGTAAATGCAACTTTTGAATCTACCTGGCTCTAGTCACCAGAAGAAAGATATTACTAGAATGTCACCACTTCTCAAAGGAGAGATAGGGGAACAAAGATTACTAACAGTCAGCACATTCTATGTGCCAGGCATTGAACTAATTGCTTTTAGTCATGATTCAATGTAATGTTGAGATTAGTGGTAGATATTATTACACCTGTTTCATAGACAGAAAAGCTGAAGGTCAGAGAGGTCGATAATTCCAAAGTTACACAACTGAGTGAAAGCGCTGGGGACGCAGGACAGCCTGCCCTCTTGGCTGAAAGGTCTTTTGGTGTTTGGATAAATCATGGTATCAAAATGCAGAGCGTGTGTCCATATTCTATGGACGGGGTAGAAGGCATTACTACAACGATGGCTGGTCTTAACTATCTGTGATGGCATCTCTGTTTTGATCTGCATTAGCTCTTGACAAGCTTGTTGTGGTGATGGCTCACATCTTTTTTATGGAGCAGCAATGGTAGCTGGAAAGCACACTGCGTTTAGAGTCAGAAGACCTTGGCAGATGTTTTTATTCTGTCACTGACTGGCTCTAGACTTTCATCAAGTCACCATTTTCTACTGGCCTCAGTTCCCTCACTGGTAAAATGGGATACAGATTCCTTTTTTAGGTCAACGCGCATTGTGGACTCATACACAAATGTGGATGTGAAAGTATCCTGCAAATTATAAAGGATACTATGTGAACCTAAATCATTTGTATTATTACTGTGTTATACCATTATTAACCCATGCGTGCATTTTAGAGGAAATACTTGGGAAAACTCTCAAATTTAATCACATTCCTTTTCCAGGAAGGTATGGGAAGTAACTAAGACTGGTGGTGAGAGACAAGCTGAAAAGGAGGTGTCTATTTCCAGCGATGAAGAGGAAGAAGCTAAGGTGAGGATGCAGAAATTACTAGCCTCTCAATATTCCCCAGTTTATAAACATGCAGTATGGGGACTCTAATTGCCTGTTCAAGCCGAGGAATACATTATAAAGAAGGTAATGCACAAATAGGTAGGCGAGCATAGCTCTTTATGCTGCTGGAACACCCCATCAATCCCGAACTCTTTCTCGTCTAGGCTCCATTCATTTGCATGTCTCTCTGGATAGATTTCAACTTATATTGACAGGTAAGAAAGCTGTGGCCCAGAGCCTGACACAGGACCTCACCAGTGCCAGCAGAGATGGGCTGTGGAGAGCATCAGCAGAGTCCTAACGGCCAAAGGGAGCATCTTGACATAGTCCCCAGTGGGGACAAATGAGCAAGGGGAAGGTGTAATTTTAAAAATATAGCGAGGCGACAATTTCCCTGTTTCATCATGTAAGGCTCTTAAACACAAGGCAACACACTGTCTTGGGTCAAACTGTCCTTGATGGGTGGACATCATTGAGAAGTGCCCTGAAACCTGTTGGAAGGCACTCCTAAAGCTTTCTCTGTAGCTTTTATTGAGAATTCCTTCTATCAGGGAGTAACAGTCAGGGCTGACTTTGTGGGTGGAGAGGGGTGAGCATAGAGGCAGCACAGCATACACTTATCACCATGGGCCTGGGGCATTCTCACACTGTCGGGATGTCTCTAGCATCGGTGCTCAAGGAGTGGGGGGGGGGAGAGGTCCCAGTTACAGAAGCAGCAGCAGAGATAGAGAGTATCTTCTTCCACCAGCCTGAAGGGCCCTCTGGAAGCTGGAAGGGAGGATAGTGAACCCAAAGAGAAAGCAGAAAGAGCCGCCTGGAAGGAAAACCCAATTGCCGTAAACCAGGACAATATGAGCTCCCACTCACATGAGTAGTAGTTCCAGAAGTGCTGTAGGAAGCAAGAAAAAGTCACCTCCCATCCAGCTTGCTCCAAAGACTATCAAAGCCAGACGGGAGTGATTTTTGAACCCGATTAACTGAGGCCCAGAGAAGCAAAGCGATAACCCCAAGTTCTCATTACCACTAAAAAGCATGGTTGGGACCCGAACCCATGACTGGTGATCTTTCCCAGTCATCAGGGATGGCTGTTCCCTGTTCTGATAGAACTAGCCTTGAATGAACCTATGGTTCTAATTGAAAGGCATAGCTCAATCCCCCCAGTTATGTCCTACTTAATTAAGCAATGACAGAAAAGGCCAATTAATAGAGTTAAAGACCAGAAGCTTACACTTCAGGGCTCTATTCCTGGTTCTGTCATCAACTCATCATTGCAAGTGATTATATTGTCTCCCGGGTTTCAACATGAGAATCCCATCACCTGCTTCCTGCCATCCTCCCTGGCGATCTATGCCAGTTCATGAGAACATCCAAAAAGTTGTCTAAATTCTCTAGAGAACATACGTTCTTTGAAGGGGGGCATCCTCTCTCCCACTTTACATATACGATGCATGCAATAGACCACTATGAACTGATCAGATAAGTTGAGGAGCACTGAGCTTCCCACATATACATAGGTGGAGGCCTGGAAATCTTTCTAATATGGTTATGGGTTCCATCAAAATTAAGGATTCGGCGTAGGACAAAAACAGAGGGGATTCAACTAGAAGGTAGTTGTCACCAGAGGGAGGAAATCAAGAAACAAAACTCAAGAGAAAAGTCTAACAGTTACTTACATCCATGGAGTAATGCTCAATCTGATAGATGGTGGTCAGCCCCTGGGTCGTGAAATAGTCCAGACATGATGAACAGCCCAACCTCGCTAAGAAACTGCAGAGGGAGGAGGGAAGAGGAAGGAGGAAACAGAAAAAGAAAGTTCACCCCAACTGCATTGGCGAGATAAAGGAAAACCCAACATTTTGCCCTGGGATGCCCTACAGAAGAGACATGGGGCAGATAAAATATATATGGGGCCTTGGATTCGAGGTTTGGGGATGATTAGTGACATGAACTTTAGGTCTGTAGAAATTTCAATCAACTGTTTAAGGATTCCCGCAGAGCAGTGAGTTTCAAATGGTGGTTGACGGAATTCTAGGCTTTCCATAGAAATGCCTTAGGAGCCATTGCAGGGGGTGAAAGGAAGGAGCCCAGTGCTCAGGTTTCCAGCCCTCTGGCCTCCTAGCTCTTCACTTCAAAAAGAACATCTCTACTTTGTTTGCATTTGGGGATGCTGAGAATGGTTTGTGTGGCTAGGGAAAAAAAAATGTAGGCCACTATATTGTGATGTCATTCATGCTTTTTGATTTATGTCCTCTTCAAAATGCAAAATGCAGATGCCCTCCATTTTGGTTTTGGTTTCAGATTGATGATTCCACTGCCATCACAGAGCCAGACAGTGGAGGGAATAAGCCAGGCCCTCTGTCATCTCTCTGACTGACGCTGCTAGTCCCGGAGCATCAGTCACATGGGAATCAACACATATGATTGCAGCAGCCAGATGAAAAAATCATTCTGCACATGAAGCAGGAACAGGTTGATGGGCATTAGGCATGAGATCTGCGTATCTACTCTGGCCTCTGTAGGAGAGAGAATTTTCCAGGCTTCATGCCTTCCTTTCTTTTGGCTATTTGAACTCCTTTTCCTAGAATGTACCACACTCCCATGAGACAAAGCGGAAGAAGCCATCAGGTTCTTGAAATTCTATCTTCTTTGCTAACATGAGAACTTTTTTGTGGACGTACAGCTTCAAAATAAGGAGCCCGTGGTGGCTGAGAGCTATGAGGCCTAGAGAGCAGGAAAGGGAGCGAGATAGCAAGTTTACTGCCCTTTTGGGAACCCCAGCCCTGAGCACCAATTTGAAGGCTGCAACTGACTGTAAAAATATGATAGAGGAGCAGGGGAGTAAGTGAAGATGCGGGAAACAGGCATGAAAAATTCTATGCCTATAAACTCACATTTTCACTTTTTCCCATGCTGATTATTGTATTTTTCTTTGATTCAACGCTGCTGAGGACTCCATAAATCAGAGATAACAGTGGCTGAACTTCAACCATAGGGTTGCTTTCTTTCTTTCCAACTGTGCTGTTAGCTTTGACAGTGTCCACCCTCCACCACCCAGAGATATTTAGGACAGGCCCCCAAGGGCACATGCTGTGGACTCACCTGACAAGGCTGCAATCTGTGGGGTACGGAGGTGGGGGGGTGCAGTGGGAGGTGGATGGCATGGAGAGTGGGGGAGGGAGGGCCTGGGTGGGGCTGAGTCCATTCATGTCTCCAGCCATTGGCATGTGGGTGCCCATCATAGGAACTGAACAGAAGCAGGAGGAACAGAGAGGGTTACTGCCATCATCACGTACCAGCATCCCAGTGGTCCATCTTGCCTGGTTTAATGTTACCAAGGGCCTGATCTACCAACCTTCCTTTTTGGTCTTATCTCTCACTACACCCCTTTAAATGCCTTATGTCTTATCAAGCAAAATAATCACCAAACTAACTACATACTTCTTGACCCTGGTATATTCTTTTGGGACAATCTCTTCCCACTTTGTTCTCTGCTTTTCATCCTCTGTCCCAACTGCCTGCTGCTCTTGATGTTAATATAGTCCTCCTTGAATTTGCCTTCATGGGTTATATTTCTGCCTCGCTTACTAGATTCATCTCCTCAAGTGTGGAGATTAGACCTTATTCACATCCGGGTCCCTACAGACCCAAGCACAGTGCCTGGCACAGAGCAGATCCTCAGGAAACTTAGGTTCAGTGAACAAAGGACCAAATCTGTGAGTTAAGAGAGGGACCTCTGAAATACTGGTTTGGGAATGGAAGGGATTATTGCAATGTTTATAGGGAACCAAAGGCCTCAGAAGGAAGGATGCAATGAAAGCCACCAGCTCTTTCCTCTGGTCCATTTCAGGATGGTATTTGGGAACACACCAACTCTGGTTGATTTCTTACTAAACCATAAACTGTAAACAGTCCCTGTTGAGAATAAAGCTCAATATCAAATAATATTTATAAAACAAATGTTGTCTTTAGATTTAAAAAAAAAAAAGAGCAAAATAACTTATCTACAAAAAGACAAATGTAATTGACTTTTACTTTAGTGAACAGTAGTATGCCGAAGGGGAAAGGCCTTTGCCACCAGCTAGTCAGCCAAAGAGCACAGGCCCAGCATAGCTCATTGGCTTCCTCTCTGATGTTCCTGATGCTGTCAGAGGAAAATTATGGAGCATGGACTAAGAAAAAGTAGGCAAAAACTGTTACACAAATGTGAAGGATCCACCACCCACCATTTTGTCATCTCAAGAAAAAGCTAAGGACTCTAAGAGGTCACAAGAAAGAAAATAAAAAAATAAATGTTTCCTTTTCCTTTGACCGTCCAAGTGGCAGAGCTTTCAAGGGGTCATCAGTTCTGGAGCCTTAGGATGCACTTGTCACTGGTGAGAGGCCAGTCCTGGCTCTAATGTCTTTGTTGCCACACCAGATGACCATACCTCTCATCTCATTAAAATCTGAGCCTATGCTATCAGAACCAGAGAGAATCACAATCCTAGCCTCCCTTAACATCCTTAAGAAAACCCAGTCTTTCAAGGCAACAGTGAGATGCAAGTTTAAAGCCTGGTTCAAAGTAATGAAGGATTTCCAAGGACAAAATTTAGGCAGTGTTTTAGGAGGGTGATTACAGGATACACGGACAGTGCTTAGGCTTCTGCATGCCTTCTGCATTTTGACCATCCCTCTGTATTTTTGCTGTCCTTTTATCTTTCTAGTTTGGGTATCCACTTTGACTCTTTTGCTAGATTAAATTCTAGTGGACAAGCTAATTATATTTGCAGCAAATATATGTACCAATCGTCATTCATTTCCAGGCCCAATTCTCACATTATCTCTCATAGTTATACTTAGTTGATATGAGGAACCTGTGTGCGAATAAATAAAAGGAAGACTCCTTTCCCTAGGTCAGTTCTTTAATAACTGTATATGGGATGGAGCAGATGAGTTGAAAAGGCCAAGACTGTAGGGACACAGAATCATAAAAGGCTAAATGTACAGAGTGATCATTTTAAGAATGGAAGACTGAACATTAGAGCAGAGATGTTACTTGTCCAAAATTACACAGCTAATATTGCAATAGAGTCCAGACTACAATCTATTCCTCTAGATTTTAAGTTCACCACACACTATGCTACTTTCCACAAGCTGGATACATTTTTCTTTTGGCTGTCTCAAAGAAGGAAGAAGGTAGGTTCCCATCCAGGTTGGCAGGAAGTGGACTTTCCATAGGGATCTTGATCCCTAATACAGCAACAGACTTCTCCATCACTACCAGTGTGCTTTGTGATAAACCACGTATCTTCGAAGTGAGAAAAAGTTCACCATGAGAGACTTAAGCCACTCAACTTTAACCTGTTCTGTCCCACTGTGCCTCTCACGTGACTACAGAGCAAGCTTTTCCTCCAGCCCAGGGCAGATCTTCCCCTACGCTAGCCCTGCTGGTCCTTCAGCTGCAGCTAAAGGGAGATGCTCTTACTGTTGGCTCCCATGCCATCAGGAATGGTGGTGGGAGTGAGGGCGTTGCGTTGCTGAGGGTTGATAAGCTGGCTCACGGAAGGCAGCTTGTTCATGCTGTTCATTTTGTTCAGAGGTGGGGAGCTGTTACCGTAGGAAGACTGAGACTGCATCGAGGTCCTGGGAACACAAACATGGGAACGATGGTGAGCATGGGGCTTTGCAGAGTGGGCACTGGTCGTTTCCCACGGGTCTCAGATGAAAATATGGTCTCTACCGTACACTTGCAAAAGAATTCCTCCAGAACCATGACAAGAAGTTATTTGTCTTTCTATCTGAAAACCTTTCCTCTCTTGGGAGGGATCACAAGGCTATCATCAAAACATATTTTTCCTTCATGTGGAGAGGACAAAGCTGAATATCTTCTTAAAGTGTCTCCTTTGTGAGAGGGAAAATCATGGCCTCCTCTTTTGCCCTCTACTGTTTTCTCCATCCCTTCCCACTTGCTAACCCGTCAAATCTAACACGTTTGAAAATCAACAAGGGCAAAGAACTGAGTGAGGACCCAAAGGCTTATGAAAGACATGGAGATACCAAGGGAAAACTGAAGCTGAGGCATTTCATCTGTAGCTTCCTAGGCCATTTGGGATGTGCAGAGATCAACTGCAAGGCCAATCAAATAGGGCGAATGGAAGCACACACTACCATCATGCAGAGGCCTCAACACAGAAACATGCTTAGATGTTCATGGGTCACGAGGGAGCCCATTAGAATGCCAATGGTCTCTATACACAAGGGGAATCCCCGGAGCCCAAACAACTGTTCTGTTCACAAGTTTTTGGAAAAACAAAGGAAAAAAAATCAATTTCCATTCGGCAGGACTTCAATTTGGAAACTTGACAGAATTGAGTTTTCATACCATGCGTTGTAGTACCCACGATATTCCCTACTCAACTGCCAACCCTGACTTTTTCTTTGAATATAGAACTAGTGACATATACTAGAGAATCAGGCAAGGATACAGAATCAGAGAATCAATGTTTAAATCTTCCTCTAGTATATATTAGAAAGCTATAGGTCCCTGGGCAAGCCAGTAAAATTACCTCACCAGAAAACTACATAATCTAAATATATATACTTAATATGTGTATTAAATATATCTATATATTTAGCTTATGCAGTATGTGTGTATATATATATGCACACATTTATATATACACATGTATATGTATATGCATATATACATACACACTTACTGCATGAGTTAGATGCTACAGGTAGGAAAACTAGTAAGAAATGGTCCCATCTTTGAGAAACTTACAGAGGAGTTCCCGTTGTGACTCAGCAGTAAGGAACCTGACTAATATCCATGAAGATGCAGGTTCGATCCCTGGCCTTACTCAGTGGATTAAGTATCCAGTGTTGCCATGAACTGTGGTGTAGGTTTCAGATGTGGCTCGGATCCTGTGTTGCTGTGGCTGCAGCTGCAATTTGACTCCTTGACCCCCTAGCCTGGGAACCTCTATATGCCACACATGCAGCCTTAAATAGAAAAAAAAAAAAAAGAGAGAGAGAGAGAGAGACAGAGAGAAGAGAGAGAGAAACTCATAGAGCAGTGGATATACACTGAAAATAATCCAACCTACCTTGTAGGGATATGGTACTGAAAAAGATAAGGAAGAACTGTATACACTATATGGCATTCACAGTGAGTAATTATTGTGACCACAGAACGTAGATGGGGCTGAACATGTAAAAGGGGGAAAGTGCCTCTTTTATACTCCTGAAATAACATGAATTTTGTTTCTACTTGCCTCCTCTCTGCTGCAGATATTTATATTAGAGACGAGAGGAAAAAGTGTTTCTTTGAGTTTTATTTGTGCATCAGATTTAGAAGGCTCTGTAAATGAATCCAAGTTCCAAACAAAGTATAATACTGTTTCAAAAAATAAAAAGTGGCTCTAACACTTGAGTGCTGTAGTAGTATTAGGCTTGAAGCCAGCCCTCTGCGTTCTCCATAACTACACAAACGGGAAGGCTCCATTCCATGTTCCATTTCTTGTCAATGAAGAGCCACAGTTAGAGGAATTCAAACAATAGGCTGTATGCAAATCTTCATAAATTACATAACAATTAATACGCAATTAAGAATTCAGCCTCATTTTAAAATGCCTGCCTTTAAAATAGGAAGGCACTGATTTCTACTTGAGTCCTTCTCCAGAATACAAGTTTCAATCCATGTTGTATAAACATGTACTTATATAACAAACTTTCCCAACTGTAAAGTTTTTCAGGTTACCAAGCTCTCCTTCATCCATTTTCTGAATGACTCTCACATTTCAGTGGAGGAGGACAGGGGATGGCAGGGTAGGGATGGGCAGAAATGACTATGCCTTTTGTACAGACGGGTAATTAAATGATTGTAAGGAAAAATATGCCCTAGTCACAGGTTGCTAAGTGTTGAGAGGTTTCCTGGCTCCTAGTCCAAGAGTTTTTCCTTTCATTTTGTGGTAGCTTCCCAGAAATAAGACTGTGGAGTGTACCAGGTTACATAATCCAGAAATGGGTGAGGAGTTCCCGTCACGGCACAGCAGAAATGAATGTGACTAGGAACCATGAGGCTGTGGGTTCGATCCCTGACCTCACTCAGTGGGTTAAGGATCTGGAAATGCTGTGAGCTGTGGTGTAATTTGCAGATGTGGCTCGGAGCTGATGTTGCAGCAGTTTTGGCATAGGCCAGCAGCTGTAGCTCCAAGTGGACCTCTAGCCTGGGAACCTTCCTATGCCACGGGGTGCAGCCCTAAAAAGAAAAAAAAAAAAAAAACAAATGGGTGAAGTGGTGAGAGAAACGGGAGTGCAAGATACAGCAGGAAACAAAGGATAAAGTAAAAGGAGCACCATCTATCCTCAAATTCACTCGGGCCCTGTGTAGAAGCCTTAAGTCAGCAAGCACATTTGAATAGACTTTAGGAACATCTGTAAGTCTATATCAAAATACAGAAAAGCACAGGGCAAGGTGACCAAAAAAAAAGCTTTGCCAGATGCTCTTCCTCTATTTTTGCCCACCACAAAGTGGAAAAAAAATGCCAGGTTGCCCAGACTCCAGAGGCAGATTGGTCCTCTGTAACTTAAAGAAATATCTACCTATCTCTTTCATCCTCCCAAATCAGTTAAATGTACAGCAAGAGCTAATGGAAGCATTGTTTGAACCATTAGTGTCCATCACTAGGAAAATTAAAATGCATTTAAAAGTTTTGAATTTTCCCTGGACTCTCAAATATAGTGAATGTCTTCTTCCAAATCCTGTTAAAATTGCTTTCTCCTGTTCCTTTTTTGTTTTTGTTTTTTTATGGCCTTCCCACAGCACATGTAAGTTCCCAGGCCAGAGATTGAGTCTGAACTTAGCTGCAGCTGGGACCTTTCCTTGCAGCTGCCACAAAGCCAGACCCTTTAACTTACGGTGCTGGCTGGGGATTGAACCCGTACCTTCACAGCAATGCAAGCCACTGCAGTCAGGTTCCTAACCCACTGAGCCACAGCGGGAACTCTTGTGGTCTTTACTTTTCACCATTTTATTAGTTCATTTATTACAAGCCATCTAAACTATTTTTAGGGAAGGCAAGTCACAAACCAAAGATGACTAAAGAAGAAATATGAATTTTGGAGCCCATTATAATACCCGAGTTCACATTCTAGATCTGACACAAATCAAAAAAGTGACTCTGGGTATTATACAAATCTCTTGAGTCTCATTTTCTTAATCTGTAAAACAGGTATTATACTCACTCCAGAAGACTTGCTACGGAGATGAAAGTAGATTATGCGAGAGCCCTGGACATGGTCCTGCAAGCTGCAGGTGCTCAAGAGACATTGGTTCCTTTTACTCTTCCCCTCAGCTCCAAATGTTTAATACTCTAGTGTGTCGTCAAGGAGATAAGAGGTGTCACTTTAATAATTAACAGGAGGACGTGGCAAGGATTCTTGGATGAGCAAATCCAAAAATTAGGGTGAGCGGATGAATGGGAATGAGAGAGACTGAAAATTTCATTTATTTTGAACACCTCTCCTTTAATGGAGAAGTGAGTATTAAAGCCACAAGGAGTAAGGCTGGTGTTAATACATTTGTTATAAGGTTGAAATGTCTGAAACAGAAAATACTCTGATAGCCTCTGGAAAAAGGAGCGAGGCTAAATTTGTGACCAATTTAAAGGCTTTGAAGAACAAACCTTTTTTTTTTTTTTTCCTTTACAAATATAATGTCACAGTAATGGGGCAGATAGTCCCAAAGATTGCTGGGGAATCTGAAGACGTGAAAAGTGTGCAAGGACCACAAGACCTGTGCCATTATGGTTTTCTTATCTCTTCCACTCAAAAACAAAAAATATACAAACAACACAAAAAAGTAAGAACATAGCTCTCCTCAGAAAAATAACAGTGTAAGCCTCAGGGTGTTTTCTCTGGAGGTATCCTAGGTTTTTCTAGGAATCCAATTCATAGAGATACAGAAATGGCATGCTCCACGTATTTCCCAGTTTTGAGGAGAAATGCTAGTTAAGTCAAGTCCCGGTTCTTAACTCTAATAACGTAGGCTTCTGTACACATTGCTAACAATAAAATTCAGTATCTCAGAGCTATGAGAGATCTTTAGGATCATCCAGGATTGAAAAACAGGTTTTCTGATTCTGAGCCTAGTGGCAATCTACATGGTAGAGAGTCAAAATTCTTGAGAAGATACGAACTCAGAGTCGTCTCCATTCTGCTGGAGATGCCTAGAATTCCGCCAAAGAATTCCTTCTTCTGCCTTAAATCTTCTATTGCCAAAGAAAAAGCAATTCTCCAGTGGAATTTGGCAGTACCTCAGGGTAAATCTATTTTCCCAAACCGTTTCTGGAGTGTGGGATCCAAGAAGAGAAAAGGGATACTGGGGGAAGAGCAAAAGACCTTGGATATGAAGTAGGTCAAAAAAAGTGGGAGATGGAGTTCCCTGGTGGCCTAGTGGTTAAGGATCTGGCATTGCCACTGCTGTGGTGTGGGTCTGATCCCTAGCCCGGGAATTTTCACGTGCCGTGTGGCAAAATAAATAAATAAATAAATAAATAAATGTGGAGGAAGACATGGAACATGAGAAAAGGAACTGTTCCTCCTCGAAATTCTGCCCAGTACTGTCCCACCTGTAACTTTTCTCTCTGGCTGGGGAATCTTGCTTCTGAAGACAAAAGGCAGAAATCAGCTACATTCTCTAGAGAGATTAATCACAATTGCAAAATATTTTCTATCAGCTCAAATATATGCATTTACATAAACTTCACTATAAATACATTAAAGACTTCCATAAAAATAGAGTGATAGGAAAAAGAAAAAAAAATCTTCCAAATGAAAAGCAAAAGTTAAAAAACTAAATGTACTCACTAATCCTTTAAGGAATTTGTGAATTCCTTAAAAAGGGACTAGAAAGCTTTGTATTAATTGTTATGAATGTAACAAGATCATGAGATTTTACTATTATATTCTTTTATATCAAGCATAAAAATGTTTTTTTCTAAGTATTTTTCTAAGCAACTATAATAGTTTTATTTCAAACAATTGTTTTTGAAATTTTTAAAAACAATTATTCAAAGATCAGAACACACTGCAAATTTTTTTTAAAAGCACTGGACAAGAGGTTCATAATATTTCTGGATACATATTTCCTAATGCCTACTCCACAGAAATTATGTAATAAGTTAATTATTAAATTATTAATAATCATTTAATACATTTGAATTTAAATTTCTTTTAGTGAATTTGACAACTGAAGATATAATGCAAAACTTGTTTAGAGATATAAACAAATGATACTATAATGCTTGGCTCTTTATGATGAAATTAAACATGCACAGGGCTAAACTATATTTTCGAGCTAACATAGGCACTAAAATTTATTTTTAGGACTGATCACCTTGATACAGATTATCTTAAATAAAAACATCAAATATTGACAACAGTGTAGACAGAAGCAAAGTAAGCCATTATTCTGGCTCTTTACACTTACACATGGTACTTCCAGCACTTAAATGAAAGTATTCTAGTATTTAAGGAATTTAAAATGCAAGGGAGACAGAAAAGGAAAACTGCAAGATAAACCAAGATGCAAAAGTTTATTGAAAATTAAAATCACACATCCATAAAGCAACAGCCTCAATAACAAGAAATCACTGCTGTGATGACAAAGAATAAAGAGTTGGTGATCTGGTTTGGGGAGACTGGGGGCGGGGAGGAGACTTTTTAGGTCTTCATATTATTATTTTTAAATATAATTTTAAAATGGAAATAAGTAGATTCTCTACACTCTTTGACCAAAAAAAAAAAAAGAAAAAAAAATCACCTACGCCTTCTATCTTTAATATTTAGGCCAGGAGCACTGATTTTAACATGCGTTAGCTTGAACATCACTTAAACAAAACAGAAGTGTCCTGGACAAGGCTGTTTGAACAGTGTCAGTAATAAGGCTGATTTTAGGTAGGACTAAGGGATGGGAGCTCCAATTAAACAAGTTACTCATAGATTTGGAGAGAGGACTTTGAAATCCATTTTGGACACTGAACAAGAATGATATATGACTGCCTGGAACAATATGACTGGGATGGTTTTGCCCTTCTGTTAAAATGACAAAAAAGGTTTACCTGTCTTGGGGTCCAAACATCAACTGGGGGTGGGGTGTGCCTCCAGGGTTTCCAGGAGCAAGGAAGACCATCACCTCAGATGCTGATGTGTGATGGCAGTAGCAGGATCTGACACAGCATTAATGAACTTTCTTCTATGAATGAGGGGAGGGTACTGATAATGCAAATTCTCAAAAAGAAGAAAACATCATCCCCTATGGTGGGTGGCTACTCACAGTAATCATCACCTCTCTGCCCAGCAGTACACCTGACACCGTAGTTTGTCACTATTTCCAATATCCTTGCATGACCAGCATTAAAAGGGCCTGACTGAGACTCTCAGTCACCTACAATTTACTTCTGCACAGACAATAACAACTTTTTCTCCTTTTCTTAAAAAGACATCTTAAGTTTGAGACCTGCTCAAAAGCTTCCTTATGAGTTTTAGAAACATAACAGAAGGTAACACAAAAGGGTTCCAATAAACGTCTTAATGCCCCTCTTCCCAGCCTGAGCTCCTCGCTCTGGAGAAACAACACAAAAGCTCATGGACAAACATAGGGGTTCCTGACTAACCACTGCTAGATCTAAGCATACAGAATCTGCAGAAAATGTCCTTTCTTGTAAAGTTTTGAGTCCCTTCAAAGATTTTCTCACTAGTGGCTGTATGCCTTTGAGCAGTTGCGTCTCTGAGCCAAAGTGTCTTCAAGTTCTGGTTACGAGGGCTGGACACACACACACACACACACACACACGGAAACACAACAAACACACAGGCTCAAAACACAGACATGGAGCTCTATGGGTACACTGATCGGTTTGGGGGGCTGGAATGTCTAAAGAAGACGTCAGATTGTTTCGGGGTTTCTCTCCGGGGCTCCACAAGCTCATTCCTGAAGCAGGCTGAAAGGAGACTGCAGAGAGGAACCAGAGAAAAGAAAAGATGAAGCCTTAGGACGTCATATATCCAAATCAACTGAAGACAGAAACATCCTTCTACCTTCATGATCACAGTATGGACAGGAAAGAATGCCTGCGAAGTTATTTTTTTTTCTTTCCTCTTTATCCTCCTTTTAAATTACCCGGAGATGACTTCTCAAGATTTTTATGAAGAAGAAATGAGAGAAGGCAATGGTAGTTATCCAGAACTATTAGAATCACCTGTGGAACCTAAAAAAGAAAATGCATTTTTCTAGATCTTTTCTGAGACCAGGCTGGGACCCAGGCATAGATACACTTTTAACAAGTTCCACAAGTGATTTGGTTGAGGACTACAGAGGCAAGGTAGGTCAAGGTGTTTAGTACAGTGCTTGGCATGTTGGACCCAATTAATTGCAAAAAAGACTGCAGAGACAAGAATTAACTTCAATCTTTTGTAAAATGTCATCTGCCCAATTATAATACCTCATTACTATTCCTGTCTAGCCTAACTCTGAAGTATGAAGAAATACGATCTTATCAGGCTGGGGGCTGCATCATCATGCCTTTGTAAAGAACTATTAATGAGCATTTTGTATGTGCCCAGATTGAGAGGGATAAATATCTTAATCCTTTCAGTCACCAGCTTGGCCTAGAAATGCACATATCAAACTCATGAAAGCAACTTTGCATAATTAAGAAATCAATTATGCCACATGGATGCCAGGAACAAATCCTTTTATTTTGCTAAAGGTTGGGCAATCCACGAACTGCTTGGGAATTGTTTCCCAGATGGCTTTTTGAATCACTCCTTGCTAAAGAACAATGCTGTATTTTTGCTTGGTCAGGGCTGGGATTCAGTAAACCATCTCATCAAGGAGAGCTGGTATCTTCTTAAGGAATATCCCAGAATACAAATTAGAAGGGAAGTAATTCATTAGCAACGAAAGAACAATGGCTTTGACTCCTTGTTTGGATATTACCTCTTGGGGCTTCTCTTGGCTGAATGAGACAACATGCAGAGATCATTTTTCACTTATGATAAAAGTTTCTGAACCAGAGGGGTACAGATTTTGAGACCTGGAACTGAGAAGTAGTTCTGGTATGAGCTGTGAGAACTTAAAAAAGTGATCTGACCTACCTGAATTTAATTAATCTGAGGGGTTTTTCCACATTACTGATTCAGAGCTAATAAATCTCTGCCCTGAAAACTTTCTCATAATGTCATGATGTTCAAAGCTAACAATACACAAACTTTAAAAGCTTGTGCAGTGCCATGACCTGTAAGGTCGAATCATATGAAATTGCCAATAATTACCTTTTTTTTTAATCTATGAAACTGACAATTTCAAACAAATATTCCGGAAGTGTGGAAGACAGCTAAGTCAAACTTGGAAATATAGTGTTAATCACGTCTATCAGTGAGATACAGAAAGATCTGTGTATTCTGCTTTTTCCTGCACTGATAATCCCGAAAATATTGCTTGCTTCTTTCTTAGAAACATGAATCTGAACAAAAATTATCAATACTCTTAAAGAAAACCATAGCCAAATGAGCTTAACGAGATAGGACTTTACATTGAAACGACAAGAGTAAATAGCAACTACCTGACCCAGAGACAGAAAAATACGAATACATGTTTGCTTTTGGTTTTATTATTACAACTTTCTTAACTAAGAAAGCTGACCAGAATATCTTGAAAGGTGTGTCTTCCAAATCTAATTCTAGATTTAGTATCGACTGGCTATGGCATCACAGGCCTCATCTTCCCCATCTATGTCATGAAGGGGTTAGAACTATGGTCTGGAAGATCCCGTTCTGCTCTGATATTCTCTGATGTCATTACTAGGGAGCCATGATCACCAAGTGATCATAAAGAAGAAAACACCAAGGGCCCCTCAGGATGTCGGATACTGGTATGGACATTAAAATAAATCCATCCTGTAGAAACTCAAAAATAGTTCTCCAGAGGAAAGCATGAGTAAGGCTAAGTACAATTTTAACAAAGTCATGTTAGCCTCACAGATCAGGATGAAAGCCAAGAAGGAGGATAAATTACAGGAAAAAAATTAAAAAGAGATAGCATTGGTCTAGAGTGCACACATCAAAAGATTGCTTAAAAGGTCTCAAGTGGCTTCTGCAAAGCTGTCTTTAAGAGAGACTATCCCTTGAAAATATGACAGTAAGGAGTCTAGTGGCAAGAAGGAGTCCAATTTGTCCTCTCATTAGATTTTGGCTCCTATGATTATGAATCCCTATGTTTATTCCAATGTGAGAAAATCAACTAAAATCAAATTTCTTTAAACATGTTATAAAGCTTACTTATGTCTATAGCAATTTGATTCACAAAAACTCACTATAAAATTTGTCCTTAGTAAAGCCTATGATCATGAAGGTAATTGTGAAGGAATTTTTGAAAAAGGAAAACCATGCACAGATAAAAAGCAAGCAGAGAGAAAACACATAGTGGGGAAGTAACAGAAGCAATTAAACTGAAACTATTTTATTGCCACCTTATGCACAGTATATTCCCTTCCTACTAATTTTCCCTCTACTACAAAGAAAAGTACAAATGGATTCCTTACCAGTATAACACTGGTACTAAGTTTTTGGAAAGGAAATCACAGGCTATCATAAACATGTTTTAGGCTGATGTATTCTTTACAAATGATTGCCAGGGAATTAGATTTCCATTTTTCTTTGTCTAATCACTTATGCTCTTTCTTGGAGATGCGGATAAAAATAAAAGAGCTTCAGCTGAAGAATACAGCAACCAGAGAATTTATATAGATGTATATCCATCATTGGAGGGAAACCCATGTATATATAGTGGAACAAAGGCTAATTAGACCAAAAATGTCTGTATTTTGCAAATATTTTGTTTTGTAGTCTGTTATAATTCCATGCACAAGTTATCACAGCTGAAGTTAGCTCTTATACACTATGAGATAACCACTCAAAAACATGCAATGATACATATAAATGGACACCATGGGGAACTATGGGGCTACTAATTCCTCACTATTGGGGACCACACATGCAAAAAAGTGAGAACATGCCTCTGAGATCTTTTGAGTTCTTAAAATAACAATTTTAAGATACATTTTTTCTTTGATGAAGTAGATTGTTTTATGAGATATGAATTATAAAAAAATAATATCTCTTTAGAGCAACGCCAGCCAGTTAGGCTAGATAAGTGAAAAGCCCTGGATAACTCACCATCTAGGGACATATGAATATGTACCCTCATGTGTGCCATGGAAACAAACAAATATGCCCCCTATTGACTGAAGTAGACCATCCTGGCTTGTAATGTCTCAAAAACTGTGACACTAAACCATTCCTTCTATTGTATGATCTAGAAAGGCTGTTTACAATTGTCCTATGCACTTAACATGATGCTGAGAATGAATTTCCAGAGCTTTCTTAAAATTCAGAAGGTGTTCTGGTTGGGAATTCACCACCAAATTGTAAACCATGAGAAGACAGGAACCCTGTCTCTCTCATCTTTATTTTTAATGCTTTCATGGAGCAGATCTTCAGTAAACGCTTGTCACATGAATTAACTCAACTGTTCCAGTCTTAACTGATGATTAACCATACTCTGTGTCTAGATGGGCATGCTTAACTCTCTCGGACAGAAGAGATCTTCATTAAAGGCTGCTGTTTTGTTAGATACTGAAATGTCACTGTAAAGATTCTCTGAAATCATTTTATACCTCTCTACTTTAAAATATACAGATTAGTTTCCAAATGCTCCTATCAAAAAATATGAGCTAAAGAAACCGTGAACGAGCCATTCTTTTATTTAGAAGGATGGGCAAACTAGAGTTAATGGTCCAAATCTGGTCCATACTAAGAATGGTTTTTTACGTTTTTAAAAGGTGAGAATTCAAAAGAAGAAGAATGTTTCATGACGTGAAAATTACATGAGAATCAAATTTCAGTGTCCATAAAAATAAAACTTCATTGGAACAGAGATTCTCATTTGTTTACATATTGTCTGTGGTTGCTTCTGTGCTTCTGAACTGGTAGCTGCAAGCAAGCATATGGACCAGAAAGCCTAAGATATTTACTATTGGTGCTTTATGGAAAAAATGTCTGCCAACTCCTGTGCTAGAGGGTCAGATCTTTCAAGCTATACCTTTTAATACTGACAGAACTTTTCCTGTTAACTGGAAAAAAGACAGGAAATCGTGGAGCAGCTAGTTCAGCATGATATGCTACCGAGTGATTCTTCTGTGGTCATTTTTGGCTAAGCCAGATTTCCAGAGTGAACTGGAGACAGTCAGAGAGTATGTCTTAATAGCATGACATGCCTATCTTGGAAAAGGCACTTATCCCCTCTGGGTCTGTAAATGTTGTTACAGGTCTGTTTCTTTGATCCTTCTTTTTCATTTGAATATATTAACACATATTTAATATATTAAATATATTAAATCTGGTGACTGATTTAGTAAAAGCACTAAATCAGTTTTGCTTTTGAATATGTTAATAGGTATGTCTATCTGATCTCTTAGAGAACATTGCTATCTGTAGGATTGGCAATGGGAATTCTTAACCTTGAATTCTAACTCTCATTTTGGAGTATTCTGTGTCTCCAGGGAACCTCCTGAGTAAACTCTCCACTCAGACTTACTTTAAAACCTTAAAATTATGATTTGCAAACTTTCATGCCAGAAGTGAATGGTGAGGTCCCTTCTGGGCAAAAAGAGTCTTAAATGCACAGAGATCCTAAAGTCTTTTTAAGAGAGAGTACACACTTCTATTCTAATCCCTTGCTGCCCACCCCACACATCATAATATACAGGTGCTTAA
Source organism: Catagonus wagneri (assembly GCA_004024745.2). NCBI lineage: Eukaryota > Metazoa > Chordata > Mammalia > Artiodactyla > Tayassuidae > Catagonus > Catagonus wagneri. Next base: position 45,242,616 of record PVHT021183693.1, on the reverse strand, counting down.
AGGATGCTTCTTGACTATCAGAGATGCAGTCTGACTCATCAACTGGATTTCTTTTGATTTACAAAAAAAGAATAATGAGTCCTCTTTGTTAGCTTTCCACAGCTATCTCTCTATAGTAGCTAACAATATATCAGCAAAGAACTGATATATTGTTTATTATTTGTTTACATTACTGTTTTAAAAGACAATCTTTGTCTTAGGCAAGACAGTTTTGGCTTCATTTCTTTTTCACTGAAAAGTGAGGTCAAATGCTTGAATTACTCAAATGAGCCCCCAAATGTATACATTTTACATTTATCTCCAGAGACGCTGGCAATACTTCCAGTACAGACACAATCATTTTTACACGATCATTTTTACCAGTGATTATTCTTAACTGCAGAAGGTTAAGTATAAACAGAGTCCTGATTCAACAACTTGCCTTCCATTCATAAGAGCTATTATTCTATTCTGGTTAGTCATAAAACAATTAACATCATCAAAGATCCAAGAATCAAGGTTAAAATGAACATAAAATAGGTTGTGCATATATTTTAATATGGTTGCAACATCTAGCATCATTTGCATAAACATGCATGGCTGGAAGAAGACCTAGAATGTTGCCGGGTTAAGACATAACAGTACGATGCCACTTTGCCCTTCTGCATACAGATGTTTTCCAATGAGCATGCACTATGACTCTGAATCCTTCGCAATACAGCACTCAAAGAATTCACCTATAGTAAAACCTATGTGCTATCCCTAGTCTATCAAAAGTGGAATGTGTGTATCCCTGGATAGGCAGAAGATATTCTATTGGGACAAGGGGAGAGTACATTTTTAAACAGACACGTTATTACTAGAATAAGCATATACTCAAAATTCTACTATTGATAGATGTGATGGATCAGGGGTATAGAGAAGAGAACTAATCTGTTCCTATGGGTCTTTTCTGTAAGTCACTTGAAATGGTTTGGATTTAATTTCAGGACATAGGTGGAACTTTCCAAAGGTAAGGTTATAAGAACTACTGAAGATCGTTAAAGCTGAAAAAGGTTCCCCACACCAGCTCATCTGAACCTACCCCCATCTGCTGTCACACAAGTTAATCTCCTACATCACTCACTGATAACTACTGCTGGCCTGAATAAACAGTCACCCTACAGTTCTTAAGATTACTCGTGGACACACTCACTGTTTCTGAAGTAAATGTTGGTGCTGTTGTTGCTGCTGCTGCCTGTAGGTTTCAATTGTGTGCTGAGGAAGGTACTGCATGAGTTCCAGGGATTCTTTGATCTTCAACAGCATTTCGTAAGTCTCACGGCCCCTCACCTATAAAAGAGCAGAAGGAAAGGGAAGAAAAGATGAAAAGCTGTAGAACTATTAAGTACAGTCAGTCCTCATTATTTCGGATGCTGCATGGACGAATTTGCTCACATTTACTTGTAACAGGAATATCAAGATCAGCAAGTTTTGCAGTCATTCCCAGATTCCCAGACATGCGCAGAGTGATGAAAAGCAGAGCATGTATGTTCCTCCCAGTTGAGAGTGAAGAAGTGATATTCTGCCTTTTTGTTTCAGTGCATGCTGGAAACAAGTGTCATTCTTGTAGTCTAGGGAGGGCCACATCTTTCACCTTTTCTGTACTTTTTTTCTGTTTGAAATGGTTCCGAAGGGCAGGTGAAGTGCTATCTAGTGGCTCCCAAGTGCAAGAAGGCTGTGACGTGCCTTGTGGAGAAAATACGTTTTAGATTAGCTTAGGTCAACCATGAGCTATAGCGCTATGGTCTTTGAGTTCAATGACAATGAATTAACAGTATATATTAAATAAGAAAAACAGATGAAACAAAGTAATATATTGATCAGTTGCTAAAAATGTGACCAGAGGCTCGCAGGAACCTAATCCTGTATTTCCTCTGGGAACATCTCGGTATCTGCTAGCACAGTGTTCACAACACTTTATAAAGCATAGCTACCACAAATAACTAGAATTAACTGTAACTGTTTTGGAAGGACACGTGTTTTCAGTGAGAGTAAAAGATACTTCCTTCTTTAAGAGGGTCTCTTAATAGCTTTAAAAAGTCTGATCAGAACCAGGGCTAGAGAGAGGTGGGTCAAGAACAAAGGGCACTTGCGTGGTCCAAGACTTCACATCTGTTCACACTGTGTACCTTAGCACTTCACCTTTCTCAGCCCTATCCCTTCCCTGAGTATGTGAGGCAGAGTTTGTCAGAATTCAAAACGGAAAGATTTTCTTTACCTTTTGTTGGGTTAACTTCTACTCATCCCAGCTCTGGGATCACATTTTCTGAGAAGCTTTTCCTGACCTCAATCTTTTAGGCTGAGTCTTCTCGTCCTTCCTACATGCTCCCACAGTATCAGATCTAGCTCTGCTGGAGCATTCATTTCTTTGTATTATACCTGTTTGTCTCCTCAATGGAAGGCAAGCTCTTCGAAGGTCAGAATTATATCCTGCTGATCTCTCAATGCTCAGGGTCTAGCATTTCTGCCGCTCAACAAGTATCAACCAAATTCATGTTAAATTAAGAGTTTTTTTTTTTCTTCACAAACTTCAGTTTGGTTAATTCTTCACTAAATATAAGATGTAACTAATTAAAGGGTACCTCCTCCATTAGCATAAACTGAAATTTCATTAAACAAAACAAAACGAAACAGCTTCGAGTGGTTTCTAGCTCATGAACTGAAAACATATCAGGTCTTTCGGAATATCTAGTACAGCAGAAAAATGTTTCACTTAGAGTTCACCCATCAATTTCTATATGCAGCCTGAAAAACAAGACCCTAAGTGAGCATCTCACTAACTCCCTGTCTGATTGCTCTACCAGCCAGCAGTCTAATTCCCTGACCTGAACTTCAGGGCCCAAAGGAGGAAGGGCAGCAGTAACGGCACACCCAAACCTCTTGCTTTGTTTCAATCCCAGTCAGAACTAACGGACTTGCTCATCTGTGTCTAATGTCATCAAGGGCTATTGCTGCCACTCTAGATGGCAATGGCCTAAGGTAATAAGAATTCAATGAATTGCAACCACAGTCTAAAAAGGAGCTCTTTAATGACCTTGAGAATACCTTATGTTCCTTGCAGGAGTGAGCAATGCTCTTACACAGTAACTGGGCCAAATCTCTGGCCATTCACATACAACTGAGGAGTTTACATAGCTTGGCTTTCTTTATAGTACTCCATAGCAAATTCTCCACAACTGTTATATTATCAACTTTGTGAATGCCTTCTGACAAAATTTAAGGACTAAACTGGTATGACTATGCTGTTTAGGGTCATCTTATCACTCAAATAATAATAAGTACAAATTTACTTATCTAAATTTCATGAGAAAAATTGTATTAATGGAATTCCTGCTATGGCTCAGTGGGTTAAGAATCCGACTCCAATGGCTCAAAGTCATTGTGGAGGCATGGGTAAGATCCATGGCCCAGGAACATCCATATCCTGTGGGTACATCCATTTAAATAAAAAGAAAGGAAGAAAGGAAGGAATAAGAGAAAAGAAAAATTCCATTAGGAAGGTAGCTTTGATTAGGTGAGTAGTAAGTGGAAGAGGCCACACTATAAATATGTTCCAGTACCACAGAGGGAAAAAAATAATTTCCTAATTTTTCAAAAAACAGATTCTGTTTTATCTAGCTAGCTTCCATCACCCTTTTCTCATGGCCACAGATAATCAAAAGATGACCATAGAGTAAAAGCTCATTCAGAGAGGATGAAAATGAAGCCGTCATGAATACGCAAGGGGGACTCACTGGTAAGTATAACAGTTCATCATCGGGGGATCTTCGCTTCTTGATGGATGTCATCTGGATGCCATGTGTGTTCTGACGAAAAGCTGGTGGAGGAAAAATGCAAGTTTCAACCTGGGAGCATTTCTAAGGCGGTAAAACATTTATTAAACAGACAGTAGCACTAGCTACACATATGAGATAAGAATTTCTACGTCTCACCATCCATTCAATCGGTGATGATTATTTTCACATCAAGTGTAACCTTAGAAATAATGAGGTGGGGGACAAGGGAAGGTGAGGCAAAACAAGTGAAAGAAAAACTGAGGGAGAGCTGGGAAATGGCCTTTGGCTTAAGCACTGCTGCAGGAACCCTTGTGTCTTACAGGCATGGGTCTGTGAAGAGCACAAAGGAAGACAAATATATATTTTTTAAGATTTTTCTTTTTCCTACTATAGCTGATTTGATAAATAGGTTTTGTGTTTTATTTTTCAGATGGAAGATAAATATCTTCCAAGGAGGCATGTTTGCCAATGCCTTCAGCCTGTGAGTTCACCCTTCCCATGTTAGTACAATGTATCACATAGCTTTTGACAAGCAGTCCCTCTTTTTAGGACCTCAGTTTTCTGTTTCGTAAAACAAGTGAATGAGTCTCATAAATCTCTCAGTTTTCCAAATCTAGAAACTATACCCAGGATCAAGGGTACAGAGATGATCCTTCTACCAGAGTTCAGATAACTGTTCTTACTGATAGTTACTGATTTGCAGGAAGCGTATGGAGCTAGGTCACCAGAGAGACTCAGGAGTAAAATTGGGGTGGTGATGTAATTATTGATATTATACATACTATTTATATTGCATATACAATCTATATACTATATATATATATATATATATATATATGATTTTTTGAGGAATAATCAGGGAGAAAAAGAGATTAACTGGAAAAGCAAATCACACAAAACAGCCAGAAGTTGATGGAGGCTAGCTATTGTCACACTGTTGTTCTGTAAAATGCAATACGGCTTTTATTTCTTCTGCATACCAACCAGTAGTAAGACGAAAATATTTTTCATGACATAACCCATAGTTATGTCATGAAAAAGGTAACCCTAGGATGTGACTTTAAAATACTTGTTGTGGTGATGTCAGGCTTATGCAAGCCACTTTCTAGAAACAAGGGTTTTCAAACTCTTGTTACCTGAAGAACAAGGCCTCTGGGGGCATGTAATCTCATGGGCCAGGGGTGGTGTGAGTGGAGCATGAAACCACGACTCCACCCCCACCTCTCACCCCTGCTTCTACCCCTTCAAGGACAGCAGATGTGCTTTCATCTATTTTACATTCCTTGAAATAGCTCTTTAAAATAAAAAAAGCTTTTACTTCTTAAAAAAAATTCAAGTTTTAAAACAACTGACCTAAATCATTAGCCTCACTATAAATGATGCAACTAAGGCTCCTGAGAGGGTCCTAAACATCAAGATTCAATGACTATTCCTCAGACTGTGCTTTATGAAACGCATTCTTAAATCTCACTATTCCCCCAGACTCATAAGGCAGGCAGGCAGGCAGGCAGGCAGGCAGGCAGGCAGGCAGGCGGTATTTTCAGCCCTTATGCTCAACAACAAAACGATAAACAGAAATCAATAGATGAAGATACCAGTTCTCAAAACTAGTTGGCAAGAGAATCACCTGGAGATTGATTCATGGGCTTTGCTCGCAGAATTTCAGCTTTAGCAAGTCTGGGAACTAAGAATTTGCATTTCTACCAGTTTCCATATGATACTGACAAAACTGCTTTGGGAGTTACATTTTGAGGGTTTAAGAAACTCTCACTATGATGTTTGCTTTCGAAAAGCTCGAGTGCACACCTGGCGTCCGTTCCGCGATAGCTGCTCTCACCGGTTCTGGGGCCTCAGGTCATACCTGCCACTAAAGCCCTTAGGGCTTATTTGGCAGCTTCTTCACTCCGCAGCCCCCATATCTGGAGAAGACTTAACCCTAACCCAGTTTGGCCACTACAGCTACTTACGGCGCTTCGTACCATCACCGTTCTTTGTGCTGTCCGAGACTTGCTGCTTTCTGATGCTGTCTTCATCTGCCTTCCTGTCTCTCCCTGGGCAAGCACAGATCCGGGCCTCAAAGCAGCGTCGGCCTAGGACTTGCCCACTAGGAATTGGAGAAAAGGAGAAGAAAGGGTTAAAGGACAAGAATCTGAAAAGTCCCCTGGAATTCTTCCCTTTCCATTCCTTCCCCTGCTGGCAGTCACCAGTGAACCCCCACCAGCTCAGACATGGCTGCTTTGAGGATGGGCCCGGGAGCACTTGGCAGAACACAAAAGTGCTTACACGCCATGAGCAATATTAGTAAATAGCATCCATTTGTTCTGCAAAGAACCTCCAAGCCTTTAGCTGAACAGCTGTATTTAGCTACATATTTTGAAGGAAACTTGAGTTAAGCCAGTGGATGTCTCTAGATAAAATCCCCTTAGGCAGTTCAGACTTACTCAGAGAAACTGTTAAATGCCTCGGGGCCACATCAAAACAAACACTGTCTAATCAGAAACTATTCCAGTCAAATGTCAAGAATTCAGGTATGAAGTGACTTGAACACCTTCCCGTCTTTTTCTTTTTCTCTTCTACCTTTGCCCACCCTGTTCTGTCTCTGCTTTCTTAGATCTCTGATGTGTTTGCAGTGAGGATTTAAAGCACAAAGGACAAAATCAAGGATAACTCTGCTGCACATGCAAAGGTAATGATAAAGTAAACTCAGTTTCACTGTGACCTCTGCCCAGATTTTCTATAGAACGACAATTCTGTATATGCCACTTACTCTCTGGTTTCCAAAGTAACAATGATTAAAATTGGACGGCGGTTCATTCCTCCAACACAACTGCTGTTACACATGAAATTGTACAAGACTGTCGTGAATTCAGTGCCAACCTGAACACAGGGGGGAAAGGTCTCTGTTAACAGTGGTTTCAACTGACATTCTTCCTTCTTAGTTCCTTTCACTATTTAAACAACTCTACCTCTGAGGAAGTGATATGCTTTCAGGAAAACAAGATCTAAAGCCCAAGGTAGATCCTTCTTTGCCCCAGGTCTTGGGAAGCTTAAAGCTAATATCTGCAACTTTGGACTCTCCATAAGGTGAAGTAGGCTTTTTAAAGATAAAGGTCTTTGGAGTTCCTGCTGTGGCCCAGAGGGTTAAGAAATCAACTAGTATCCATGAGGATGCTGGCTCGATCCCTGGCCTTGCTCAGTGGGTTAAGGATCCAGTGTTGCTGCAAGCTGTGGCATAGGTCATGGATGCAGCTCTGGCAAGTCACAGTTCAACCCCTGGCCTCCGGAACTTTCGTATGCTGTGGGTGTGGCCCTACAGAGACAAAACAAAACAAAAACCTTTTTCTTTAAATAAATAAATAAATAAATGAGGATCTTTGACTCTATTCATTTACAAGATGAACCATATACTTACTTCAAACAGGGTTCATCACATGTATGAAAAGGGAGAGACGAAAAAATTGCCACCCATAGTAGCAATGTTCTAGGGAATATTTTCCCAATGTGGATAAAACAGTACAACATACATGTGAATGCACACTTCTATAAAGAACACTCTGAAGAAAGAAAAAAAAGAAAAAGAACACTCTGGAGCTTAAAGGGTCCTCTGAATTAAACCATCTAGTCCAGAAAATGGATTTATGGGTGAGGCAACCTGAAGCCCAGAGATGGAAGAAACTAAAGGTCCACTGAGCAAGCCAGCAACCTGGAGACTCTGGTCTCACCACTCCCGTGTTCCTTCCGCCGCACCACTCTGTTTCTCTAATCTTCCAAGTTTGTTCATTAAAACTTCAGTAAAGAGATCCCTTTTAGTGTCCTCCATTTTCAGGCTAGAGTAAGAATATTTGCATCCAGTACTGGTGCATATCCACTACCAGCTGAATTGCCAGTTAAAATCTCTGGCTAGTAATGCCATGCATTAACTCAACTGTAGCTTCAAATATCTGCCACTAAGATGGAAACATGGACACAGAGCCACGTTACCAAGTTTAAATTTAGTACACATTTAGGAGTTCTGAAGAGAGAGAAGTGGCCTGAGGAAACGAGGGAGAGAAGAAATCCAAAAAATTGATACCTCTTTTAGGACAAGAACCAAGACAAAATTAGATGCTTGAAACACCCCCATCGCCAAAACTAAGAGCCTCTCAAGTCGGCCCAGCTCTTATTTGTTTACCTGAGGTGGCTCATAAGGTACCAGCACGCTCTGTCTTCCTGTGATGGGGTCTTCCACGTACTGGGCATGGCTGTTCCCTTCTACTCGAATCAAATGACTAGGAGGGGCAATCTGTCCTGCAGAAGAAAGAAAGAAAAAAGACAGTTTTTCACTCTCAAAACAAAGAAAACCAAATGAAACTGCATGGACAGAATGCTGGTGGCCAAAGAAATGGTTCCTGTAATGGAGGAAATATACATCTTTGAAAAGGAAATAGATCCTTTTCAAATCTAATCTAATATCTGAAGGTATCACAACCTTTATAGTCACAGAAAGGACAGGGGTGTTCATTTATATTTAGAGGAACAGTCTCATGGTTCTGGTGCTCAAGGTAAACAAATCAGGTTGTAAAGAACTCTAAGCCTACATCTCTGACCTGATCCATGCAGGGAATTTTGCTAGCTTCTCTGGAAAATGGGGGATCAAAAAAGTGAGCTAAGTAAAAAATATTATCTGGAGAGAAAATACTGCCCCCAAATTGATCATTAAAAATATTAAATAAGAAGCTACAGATGGCAAGGACATACCTTTCACTTTGCTATTTTTTTTCTCCATCATGAAGTCTCTAACTTTAGACCTTGCTTTGGTCATAAAGATGGGAAGCTTACTGTTTTTGTTGTGCTGAAAGAGCCCCAAGATAGAGAACACGAAAAGGGAAGCAAGTTTTAAAAAGAGAATGGGCAAAGTTTCACAAAATGTGATACTTGGCAAAAATTGAAGAGGAAGAAGCAGAGTGTTAAAGCCATAAAGTTTTTTTTTTAACTTAAAAAAAATGAAGTATAGGTGATTTACATGTTGTGTTAATTTCTGCTGCACAGCAAAATGATTCAGTTCTACACACACACACACACACACAAAGGTGTTTTAAACTTTGGCCACGTATTCTCATACAGCAAAAACAACTGATATACAGTAAAAGTAAAAAGCTAAGTTTATCAAGATGCTCTCTTCTCTCTGAAGCATCATCTATTATGGCAAAACTACAAACAACTATTAGGTCAAACAATAAGAAATACAACAAAAACAACAAAAAAATAGTATATCTCCTCGATCGATTAAGAACAGTTATAGAAACCTACAATGAATCCTAGCTATAAGGAATAATCTTTCTAGCATACTGTTAAATGAAAAGCAAGATGAAAAGGTATCAATAATGAGGTCCTATAGACAAGGACTAGAAATTAATGTGCAAAAAAACAGTTGTGTTAAAGTGGGAGGATTTTAACTTTATTTTCTCTTTTGAAATTTCTATCCACTCTCTTTCTCCTTTATTTTTTCTCTACCACTTATTATATTCTCTACATTCACACATTCTTGCCATCTACCAATCTTTCTATTTTCATATAATTTCTATAAAAGTATCCTAACCCCCAACCCTCTTCTACCCTCATCTCTCTTTGATGACTACTTATGCTTTCTCCTCTCTTCTTCTATTCTATTTTTTTCCTTTTTTTAAATCTATGTTTATTCTCTCTTTAGGTTTTTTTTTTTTTTTTTTTTTTTTTTTTTTTTTTTTTTTTTTTTTTTTTTTTTTTTTTTTTTTTTTTTTTTTTTTTTTTTTGCTTTTTAGGGCTACACCCTAGGCATATGGAGATTCCTGGGCTAGGGGTCAAATCGGAGCTACAGCTGCCAGCCTACACCACAGCCACAGCAACGGAGGATCCGAGCTGTGTCTGTGACCTATACCACAGTTCATGGCAATGTCAGATCCTTAACCCACTGAGTGAGGCCAGGGATGGAACCCGCAACCTCATGGTTCCTAGTCTGATACATTTCCACTGTGCCACAATGGGAACTCCTATTCCACTTTTCTGTGTTCTCAGTGTAGCCTCCCTTCATCAAACTTTATAAAATTAGATATAAGGGAACCCTTGGAAATCATGACCTCTTCTGTAAAACTATTACTGGATCTGACTTATCCAAAGATATCGTACTTAAAGTGGCCTCAAGATACCTGTTCTCTGACAACCAGTCCCTCACTTTGCTGTCTCCCCTCTGCAGCTTAAGTTTAGATCTTCTGTCTACTCCTCTATAGCTATTATTTTTCCTCAATTTTTTTTAGTTCCTACTTTTCTCTTCTATTTTTGTGAAAAAAATATTTCTCACCTTTTATGCTGCTTCCTCTTACCCCTCCAGCTTCCAGTTGGTTTAGCCTTGAAAATCACCCTGGCAGGGGCACTGAAGCTGAAGGGCACCCTAGCCTGAGCCAAACAGATGAGATGCCACCTTGTTCTTATATCCTCTCATTTAAAAAAAAAAAAAAAAAAAAGGAAGGAAGGAAGCAGTGGGGGATAGAAAGACAAGTACAGGTCATAGAACAATTATCAATATTAAAATACCCAGTTCAGGGAGTTCCCTTCATGGGTCAGTGGTTAACGAATCCGACTAAGAACCATGAGGTTGCGGGTTCGATCGCTGGCCTTGCTCAGTGGGTTAAGGATCCAGCGTTGCCGTGAGCTGTGGTGTAGGTTGCAGACGCGGCTCGGATCCTGCGTTGCTGCGGCAAAGGCCAGCAGCTACAGCTCCTGTTAGACCCCTAGCCTGGGAACCTCCATATCCTGCGGGTGCGGCTCTAGATAAAGGCAAAAAGACAAAATAAATAAATAAATAAATAAAATACCCAGTTCAATCATCGTGAAAGTCATCCATTTATTTATCATTAATCTCAGTCACTCTTGTTGGCCAAAAACAGGTAGACCGAGCTGCCATCAGATTGCAGAGGCTGGGACCATGTTCTTGGGCCCCCAACAAAATTCTCACAGGAGCTCTATTTTAAGACACTTAGCTGAATAGCCACAGATCCCCATTTTCCTTACCCTCATTGAATTCGCGGCTCAGCTCGTGGTTGGGGCACCGTTTCACCACTTCGGTGACATGCTCCGCCTTCTTGTAGACCGGCATGGCACGGATGACAGCGCCTTGCGGAGGTGGGGTCATCACTTTGATCTGGATGGGGCATGTCTTGGCAATCTGGCAGTACAGTTTCTTCAGTTCAGTGGAATACTGCTTAGAGATGGGCCAGTGGTGGAGGGAAGGAAAGAAGAAACAGGAGATACAGTTATACTCAAAATCAGAACCAGGGCAATACATCTACTTTCTGTAATCACGTACCTTTATAGCCACACGTTTAACGCTGGCTACTATATGCATGACATCTAGCAATCTTACTAGAGAGAGTTATATTCATCAATCAAATTATTACTTCTTCTACTTCAAATGAAATTCTATACCTACAAGCTGTTTTATTTTTTATTAACTTTTGATTTGTTTTTAGGGTCATACCTATGGCATATGGAAGTTCCCAGGCTAAGGGTCAAATCAGAGCTGCAGCTGCCAGTCTACACCACTGCCACAGCAACGCAGAATCCAAGCAGTAAGTATGACCTATACTACGGCTCACAGCAATGCTGGATCCTTAACCCACTGAGAGAAGCCAGGGATAGAACCCACATCCTCATGAATACTTGCTGGGTTCTTAATCTGCTGAGCCACAGTGGGAACTCCCAAACTATTTTATTTTTATCAAAATACACTTACATCACTATTTCCTGTAATGTTATCACACTGTTATCTTTGGGATGAAAAAAATGATTCCCAGAAAGATCTCAATAATACTGTGAACAGCTTTATAGAGTATCAGAAATGAAATGGAAAAATAGTGTTCTCCTGTAATGAATGATAGTAGATAGATTATAATTAATCCTACCCTTATAATACTCTGGAGAGGCTCGAATAATAGGGCTTACGGATTTTTTCTTTCTTTTTTTTTTAAGATGGAATATCTGGCCGAGAGTGAAGACATTTTATGTGAGGTCAACCAACTGGAAAGCTGCAAAGCAAAAATTCCCTCAAACAACTACATTTATCCTCTAATGTCATAGCCTAAAAGAATGAGGCATTGAGACCTCAGGAGGGGCCATTTGGGCCTATGCTCTCATGAAAGAAGGACTGCCCTACCCTAACACCGCAAATCATGTTAGCAAAAGGATAAAGATGCAAAGTGACTGAAATTCACAAGCTATTGTAACTTCTCCTCCTCATGCTTGCTTTTGCAGGAAGAAGTGGTTCAGTGTTTGGTTGGTTGAGTGGGTGGTTTCAAAATGGACAAAATAGGGTGGAGAAAGCATGAGACTTAGAATAACTACAAAAAAAAAGTCCTATCCTGTGGTATTTCTCTTCTCATCTCTGAACCAGAATATAAAGTCTCTACTCTAAACCTTATACTATCTTAAACCTTATTGTCCCTCTTCTCTGAGTCAATTCCTCATCACTGCATTCCTCTTCATTTTAATGTTTAGTGAAACCACCCAGGCGGTGGAACTGCTGGCCAAGAGCAGGGTACCTAGTAACACTTACCAAACAAAGGTAAACACACACACACAGGTTTCAGTACTAAATTGGTGGCAACATCCTTCCAAGGAAAAGACACTGTGGAGCGGGAGCCAAAATGGCAAAGGGATTCATTTTTGCTGTGTTCCAACCCAACTCTGAACAGAAGAAAATGACCCACTGAAAAGTACATTTAAAATAATTGCTTTATCTCTTCCTTTTGAAATATAATACTTATTTAAATAATCTTTCTTTTTCTCCCAGGCATTTCAGTATATGAAATTTTCAGTTAAAATTTCCCAATACTAGAGCTGTATTGCATAATAATTTCTCCATTCCCACAGGTCAAGGATTAAACACAGCAAAAGGCTTTTACATAGCTTGAAGAAATAGGAAGCATGCCAAAAATCAACCACAGGAAAAAAATTCTACTTCGGAAACACTGAATGAAATCTAGGTGTTTTTAACCAATGACTTAACAAAGACACTGTCTTAAAAAACTGTTAAGAACTCACTTTTATTGAGAACTCTCAGAAAATAAGGATATCGATTTTTATTTTAGTTAGCAGTTATATAATCTAAACATGAGTTTCATAAAACGCACCTTAGGAAAGATGACTGCAAAATAAGTTTGTCAGCTAACACCTAGAGGCAAATAAGACACCCATCCAAGTATGTAAAGCTTGCAAAAAAAGAAGGATAAATGTTCAGAGTAGGACAATTAAGAGAAACATTCCATTTCAATAACTGATACACTATAAATCACATTTGACACACTAAAATATAAAAGAACTAAGAAAAATCTTAGGCATCGTCAGGTGTTAAATCTTCGCTAGTTGTCAGAGATGGGAGTGGCGACTCTCATTTCTGAATTAAAGTCATGATATGCAATAATAACTTCACCATTTTCTGTGTTCTGCTGTAAGAAATTTAGGCTTTAACAGAAGCCTAAGAGGAAGGTATTACAGATGTACAATATCTCATCTAAAACCCCTGGGGCCAGATGTTTCAGAATCCAGACTGTTTAGATTTTAGAAAGGGAGCAGAGTTCATATAGTATATGTTATAAACACCTCCAGCAGGATTTACGGGAGTACCCCATAATCAAATCTGAATATTTCTTCAGAACGCATGAATATTCCTATCAAGTGGGAAATGACTCTAAAGGCTCAATGTTCAGGCCAGGTTTCACCACCAGCTGAGTTTGCCACCGACTTAATGAAATTAAAACAAAACCAAAGCAACTTTCGTTTCTCAGAGTTCTTTGAATTTCAGAATGGCAGATAACAGAAAATGGGTCAGGATTATTATCCCCATTTTATAGATAAGAGAAAAGGCAGAGAGAGGACTTGCCTGAAGTCACAAAGAAAAGCTGGTTAACGACCAGGATATAAGAGTCATCCCCAGTCCTGTCACTACAGTTCCTCATCTTTCATTCTCTTGGCTCAGCCGTGCAAATTTTTGTACTTTTTAGTTTTTTCTAACTCCCAACTGTGTGACTATTTTCTGAATTAACTTCAGTAAAAAAAATCTTCTATAACATTAAAATGGAGCTCAAAACTGATCTACTTACCATCAACAGTCCCTCTTTATTTCTCAGTATCATTATGTTTGCTCACTTCAATGCAGGGAGAAGCAGCAAGTGATTAAAATGAAACAATCCTGGACTAGGAGAAAGCCGACCTGGAGTCTAGGACCAGCTGTCTGTCAGTACTTCTATTAGGGCGCTGAGGAATTCATGAATGAAGTCCTGCTCTTCTGTATGGCTTATTAAGGGCCTTGGTGCCCTGGCTCCATCTTTCTCTTGTTCCCTCCCCATACCCACCAAACACAAACACTTAGCATCCCACGTTCTACCTATGCAAACCTCTTAATGCCTCAAACACACCATAGATTCATTACCCACAATTCAAACTCATTTTTCCACACTATGCCAGGACAACTTAGGTATCACTCCCCAGGTAGGGCTGCATCTAGGACTACAGATCATATGTTCCAATTTTAGTAATGAAGGTTTACTACTGTCTAAATATCTTATCAGGGCCAGGATACACTCCAATTGTTGCTTCCGGTTAAACATCCAGACCAGTAATTAGAGGGGCTGAAACGGTCTGGCGTGGTTGCTTGTTTATAAAGCCAAGCTCCTGCTACTCTGTTTCCTTCATTGTTTGCACACTGGTTGTATGATGACATTTACTATTTTTCCAGCACTAAATTCAGTCTCTCCGGCCTACAGTGTACTCATAATTCCTTAGAATTACCCACTTCCCCCACCAAATAGCTACTATCAACTTCACCGATTTTCCATGCAAGCTCATAAAAAAATGGGACTCTCATTAATGCCAATATTTTAAAATACTCTGGTAATTGAAATCAGCAGAGTCTGACATTGGAATACATCTGGCTTCTTTTAATGTTCCTCTTTCATTCTAGGACTTCTAAAATTTGCCTCTAAAATGTTCCCAAACATTGACTTGAGATTCGGTAAATCTAAAGACCAGTTTCTTCACTGTGGTATATATGTTTTGTTTTGTTTCAATCAGCTTTGAAGTATAATTTACTATAAAACATACCAATTTTTAAGTGCATGTGTTGTAAACTTTTGACAAATGTACACCATTGTGTAACCACTATCATGTGTAAGATACACCCTTTTTCTACGCCTTCTCAGCCTTTTCCCAACTTCTACTCCTCATCAAAATTTTTTTCCCCTTTGCAGTTAATCCTCTCCCCAGCTCGTTCTCCAGCAATCATGAACCTGCTTTCTCTCATCACACTTTTGCCTTTCTAGAATTTTATAGAAACGGAATAATACAGTACAATCATGTGCCTGGATTCTCTCACTCAGTACAATAAGTCTACTTTTTTGCATATATCAGCATTCCATTGTATTATTTAGTGGAATCCCATTATTTCCTAAGTCACAAATTATTTCCAGTTTGCATATACTATGAATAAAACTACAGTTGGTTTCCATATCTGTGGATTCCACATCTAAGGATTCAACTAAGTATGGATCTAAAACACATGGGGAAAAAGAATTTCCAGAAAGTTCCAAAAAGCAAAACTCGGATTTTCCATGCCAGCAACTGTTATGTAACATTTACATTGTATTAATAAGCATTATAAGTAATCTAGAGATGATTTAAAGTATAACAAAGGATGTATGTAGGTTAAATGCAAACACTCTAACATTTAATATGACACTTGAGCATCTTCAGATTTTGGTATCCTTGAGGGGTCCTGGAACCAATTTCCCATGAATATGGAGGGACAACTGTACCATGAACATTTATTTTTATTTTATTTTATTTTTTGTCTTTTTGCCTTTAGGTAGAGCCGCACCTGCGGCATATGGAGGTTCCCAGGCTAGGGGTCTAACAGGAGCAGTAGCTGCTGGCCTTCGCCACAGCCACAGCAACGCGAGATCCGAGCCGCGTCTGCAACCCTCACCACAGCTCACGGCAACGCCGGATCCTTAACCCACTGAGCAAGGCCAGGGATCGAACCCGCAACCTCATGATTCTTAGTCGGATTCGTTAACCACTGTGCTACGAAGGGAACTCCCTACCATGAACATTTATATACAAGTCTTAGGACATATGTTTACATTTTTTGGGCAAGTAGCTAGAAGCGTGATTGCTGGGTAAATATGTGCTTATCTTCATAAGAAACTGTCAAACTGTTTTACAAAGAGGCTGTGCCATTTTCCAGTACCACCGACAATGCATGAAAGTTTCTAACTCTTGCCAACTCTTAGCATTGTCCATTTCAATGCCGTTTTAGCAGGTACATGCTGGCTCTCACCGCAGCCTAAATTAGAACATCCCTGATGCTTGATGCTGTTGAGTACCTTTGCATATACATACATACTTCATTTGTATTTATATTTTATATGTGTATTTGTTATTTTTGTCTGAAATATCTATTCAAATACTCTACACTTTTTACATTTTCACTTTTAATATAGGTTGCTTATGTTTATGAGTTAGAAGAGTTTTTTTAAGTATTCTGGATACAAGCCCCTTATCTCATAAATTTTTAAAATGTATTTTCTCCCAGGCTACAATTTGCCTTTTTTACTCAATTCTCTGTTTTTCCAAAACAGTTAATTTTAAGAAATTATCAATATTTTGCCTTCAAGGCTCATGCTTTTTGTGTCCTAAGAAATTTTAGTCTAACTTGATGTTAGAAGGATTTCCATGTTTTCCTGTAGAAGATTTACAGTCCTAGCTCTTGATTTAGTCCTATGTCTACTTTCTTCTTTCTCATCTCCCTCCTCTTTCTCTTCTTTTTAATGTTTATGTAATTGATCCAGCCTTATTTGTTGAAAAGATTATATTTTCCCTCTATTGAAATGCCGTGGCAACTTTTTTGAAAATTAATTGACCATATGCATTCAAATCTTTATCTGGATACTGTCTTTTTCTTCCTGCTGATCCATTCATACACTAGATATTTATAAGCAACCTATCAGTTCCTAAAAAAGAAAAACCTACTAGAGATTTGGATGAGATGGTGTTGAATATTGTCATCTTGAAGAGAGCTGGTATCTTAGCAATACTGTTGTCTTCTAATCCATGAATATGGTATATACCTCCATTTAATTAGGACATCTATAATTTCTCTCATGAATATTTTACAGTTTTTGCAATGCAAATCTTGCACAAATCTGTT